>CP125976.1:99265164-99880884 GCA_030063025.1 Avena longiglumis | reverse complement strand
GAGTGGCTGAATGTCGTGTTTTTAATAAAATGTCATAACATGGTGGTTTTTTGAAACTTGTAATCATAATTGTGGTGGTTTTTGCAATTTACTACTGATAGAACCATGCCATTCCCAAAGATACTTCTCTGGTACATTATAAAGAGGCCTAGGACACAAAACTGGCAACACCATATTATCAGCACATTTCTTGAGATAAGTTATCAGATGTTTATTTAATTTCAGCCGACTTCTTCACCTTCATCCTAATTCTATTGAAAGGTGTCACATGTCGCAAGGTTCCTTCAAAGTGTGATCACATCTGCGGCGTGTCTCGACGCCATCCTCCTTCCATCTTGTTCCTCTTCGTTGTTCGCCGGTGATGCACCGAACGGCCAATATGTGTACTCCTTGGCACCATTGGATATGGTGAACATCCATGTCCACCATATATAGCCGACCTCCATTCTCGATAAAATATCGTAGCAGCTCTTCTGCATGTACCACATATTTGCTCTTGGAATGCGTCCAACCCACATTTGCATTGTTATGGTATGACATGAAGATGTTCTTTGTGTTTCACCACTAAGCAAGAATTTTCATCTCGTGTATTTCGTGGTTCCATTACTTAGTTAGTTGCCCCTTTTATAGATAACACCGTGAGCAACCGGATCAGTTTTAAAGAAAATGTTAATTAAAGTAATTTGATAGCCATTTTGATTATTCAGTCCATTGGAATTTTAGCGATTTTATTTCTTTCATGTTTTCTCACTAATCGTGACATAGCAAACTTAAGGGAACACCTTTTTAATCGATTTTAATGCTTTGTTCAGTTCATAATTCTTCTTACATCTCAACTCAATCAAAATGTTTATGAACGCAGGTACCACAAGCTCACGTGAAAAATGAAAAGAAAGGAATACTAGAATTCCCAATCGAGAATGTATGTTTAAATAAACTATCCGGATTGTTATCCTTTTGTGAGGTAAAATTGCTTGACCCATGTAAGAAAATCTCTTGGCTAACTACATGTTCATCAACAAGTACACATGTACCCTTTGCTGAATACATCTTCATCAACAAGTACACATGTACCCTTTGCTGAATACATCTTCTCAATAATCATCAACAAAAATGGTTAGTATCTTGCCAACCAAGCGTAGCGATTTGCATATCTACTATATTTATTTTTTTCATTTGAGATCAGGAAATAAGATTATGGCTTTACAAATTACGAGTTTGTGTATGCTAAGTATAATTCTGCATGACATTTACAGGAGGCGTGTGAGCAGTAGTGTTCATTTTTTGGCTGGGATGCAACTAGTGGGCTTACTAAGGTTGTTTTTGTCCATATATGTGATTAAATTTGGCTTACTCTGAATAGTTTCCAATGAAATGAATAACTTCAACACAGATTTTGCATCTCTTAATATGTCACACAAATCTCCCACAGAGCTACATTTCGTGCAGGACCCACCATGCTCCTTCAAGAAAGTTGTTTGGAAAACCTAGGCATCACCTAAATGCCGCTTCTTTATGCGGGCTTGCGGTCCAGAAAAAGTGGACTTCAGACCGCCTCGCCAAAAGAGGTTGGGATCATCAACCGGTCCGCCCACTATGCAAATGCTTGTGAGACAGCTAGACATCCTCTTGAATGCGCTTCTCCATGCGAATATGGCAAATCACTCAGGCCGCATGGCTTTCTTGTCCATCTTTGGTGCAAGATCTAGGGTCGGACCGAGACATCGTTTCTCCAATCTTGGCTTGCCATTTCCAAGGCCCGACAGACATCCCGCGGACTTAGATCGGCTATAACTCTCATTTCTTAGGAAACACGGAAGAAAAGAAATGCGTGGGTTTTGACAAAAGTCAGCGATACCTTGACCTTAATGCAGAAAATTAAAGACGAGAGCAAGAATCGATCATGGCAGGAGCAAAACACCTAGCGGAGATTACCTCCTAAGGCTTTTCTTTCTTTTGTGCTTTTTTCTTTTGGCCTAGGCCACTCTATGTTTGTTTCTCCTTTATCAATATAAAAGGCAAAGTTTTTGTCTCGTTTAAAAAAAATACAAATGAACATATTTTCATATAGTATTATTCATGATTTTGCATTTATGAAAATCATCTCAAATAACCGCCATGCCGAGGAATCAACTAGTTACCGACGCAGGGTTTCAATTGAAGCGTGAACTATGTCCGCTGAAAAAAGATGAGTTCATTTACGTGTTCGTTGATTAAGGTCGGCATTCATGTCGACACTTTGACCATACACATGTACATCGATCTTGCTATCGTATCGTGGTGTATAGTTTAAATAGAGTAATTTAGCCCAGCCTGATTTCTTAACTAGTTAGGATTGTTTTCAGAGTCCATTTTGCCCATAGTTTTTTTTCGAAGTACTGTTTTAGCCGACGGTTATTTTAACATCACCCTCTTGGGGGTCTGTGCTTTCAGAAGAAACTTGGTCACGGTGGAAGAGCTGGTGGACGCGTCGGACGAGCCGTCTGCAGGAGGCATCTTCCTGACGTCCTCCGCGGCGATGCGCACGCTGCGGTAGACAACCCGCAGGAACCCGTCCTCGTTGGCGGAAACGGCGACGGCGCTGGGCCAGAGGACGATGACCTGCCCCACCGGCGTGCGGACGAGTGGCCTGGACGGCTTCTTGCTGACCGCACCTCTTGATGATGCTGTTCCCGCGTCGTGGCGCGAACGGGGAGACAGAGAGAGCGCCCACGAGTCCTGACCCCGTCGGCTTCTGACCCGTCGGCGCGCCGCGAAAATGGTGCTACTGCTGCGTCTTTGCCAGTGAGTGGACTGTCGGCGTCCGCGTGCGCCAGTGTCTCGGTGTGGCTCAGGTGACTGGTTCTGGCGACCCTCTAGCCCACGGTGGAATCTGCGCACGGTGGCGCACGGCACTGTTATCGCTCCCATGGTGGTTCCTTGATCCATCGCTCCAATCAATACGATTATACGAAGGACAACGGCACGAAGTGTCATAGGCGGTGGAGTTCTCCTACCCAGTGTCGGATTCTGGCCCGACGCCATGGATGCTTTTCAACCGTGCCATTGCCGAGATAATCAGTACCGTCCCCGCCATCTGATTAACGCCAGCTGGTCACGCTTCACTGCTTGGTTCCTACGCTTGCCTGCTGACTCCGACTCCGACTTCGCCATGCCTTCGCTCGATCGATATAGCTGGCCGGCTGGCCCTCAGTTCCGCACAATCCATCGACTCCTCTTCCAGTTTGCCAAATCCATCGCCATGCCTGCGCTCATCTCTAAGCGCCCGTCTGCCGCCCTGGCTGGGATCCACCGCGAGCTCGATCGGCGCAGGAAGCTGGCCGCCGTGGCGAAGGGACGGATCGTGAAGAAATCGTCTGCTCCGCCGATGATCCCCACCGGAGCAACAGCAGCAGCAATCATGCAGAAGATGGCCACGCCGATCCCGCGCAGGCCAGCCGGAGCGGCCATCAAGAGGCCGTCCATGCCGAGGCCGCGCGCGCCTGCCATTGCCTACGTGCCGCTGGAAGAAGCTCCTAGGAGGTGCACCGCCCCAAAGGGCCGACCCACCCCGTTCGGCATCGGCATGAACGCCAACACGGGAATCAAGAAGTCACCTGCGCCGATCCCGCACGAGCAGGCCGGAGCGGCCATCAAGAACTCGTCCCTGCCCATGCCGCACGAGCCTGCCGATGCGCCGACCAAGCAGGGCTCAACGCCGATATCGCGAGCGACGCCACAGCTTGTCACGTCGGCGCCCGCCTCTGAGCCTATCCATACAGGAACAAAGGTGTGCGTCCGGACGGTGATGGGAGGATGCCTCGGGCCTGCGCCTCTTCATCTGGCTCAGCGCCGTCGTCGTCTCCGACGCGGAGGAAGGCTACTTCGACGTCATGTACGACGGCGACTTCCCACGCGACAACCCCTTCCGCGACGTGCGTGTCGCCAGGGATCAGGTGAAGAAGATGCCGTCGTCGCGCCATTGATCAGAAGGCAGCGGTCGCCGACTGGCCGGAAGCCAAAGGTCCCTGCTGGTACTGGAGTGGAGTAGACCGAGGAGGGGTAGCGGGCGAAGGCACCAAGCAGTCCAAGGACGATGTATGTAGAGATGTGACGATGTCTGAAGGCATTGGGACGTAGCTAGGATAGCTGTTATGTTCTATGTACTAGGATTCTGAAGGCATTAGTTCTTGATTCTGAAGGCGTGCCTAATGTATGAATTGTGTTGATTATCGAATAAATGAACTCATGGAATACAATTAGCTGAATGCTTCCACCGTGTTATGAATTGTTGTTCAAGATGATCTAAAATTGATAACTTCTAAAGCTGTTGAACAAGCAGATAAAACCTTCTTGTGCCTCAGTTATATTGTTCTTATAAAACCAATCATTTAACTTCTGTATATCCTGTCTCTCCCCAGGGATTTGCTGGATGAACGGATTCAATCAAAGCTCATGGGCGAAGTTCAGATGATTTTAATATTCCTTCTTTCGCATAATATTTCCGTCCCAGATTCTTTCCTTTAAATTTTTTAGGAACTTTGTTTCCTTCAACAAAGAGCAGACCTTCGGATTGGCAGTTGCATCATTTCTAGAGAGGGGATGGATTTGGGTTTGTATTTAAACAGTTGTTTATCTCGTTGGTTAGTTTCGTTTTAGACTTTAATTAATGTTGCAAATTGTGAAACTCTTCCTGACTGGTCGGAACCGATGCATGTGTTTGCGAGCCCATGAACTGAAAATAACACTTCCTGATGGCAAATACTCCCTCCGTTTAAAAATATAAGATGTTTTAGATTTATAAAAGAAATATATTTAGATGTCTTTTAGTATCTAGATTTATTTAAACCTATACACTAAAAGATGTTTAAATACATTAGCTTCACTAATCTAAAACACCTTATATTTCCAAACGAATGGAGTACTATGCAGTTGCTAAAATCATTGCTCCTGCTGTGTGGTACCTTTACGTGCAATAACTGTTAGCACTACATGAATGGATGGATAAGCCGGCGTAAGCGTCGATGCCGTCGGTGTAGACCGTGACTTAGAATTACCCTTAGCGTAGTCTACACGGACATTTGCTCTCGTAGCTATTTTTCCTTTACCTCATTAAACTTTGAAAAAGCATAACTAAATTATTCTAATTTGGAAAAATATAAATAATATATCAAAATTTGCAGAAAATAAGATCTAATTATCTACACTCAAATATTACACATATGTAAATAAAATTAAGTGAAACATAAAACATTATGTATAGTTTAAAACGACATAAGAAATTTAGAAACGATCCAATACAACGAAACCGTGTGGTGTCATATTATGTGACATAGTTACAAGTAAAACTATCAAAGTTGTATATTGATTATGTTTCAATAAACCTTCATAAAATGACTTATCTCATTCAAGATTTCCTGGCTTCGGGTCAAATGACCAATGTTATGGCTAGAATCAAGGCATAGTTTGTGATAATGTGTCCATATTGTTTATACATGTATATCATGGGATGACGAGCAATGTTGCAGAAGGAAGTTTTCCTTTTCATCTTACCAAAAAGCCATTTTTTTATTTTCCGAGTATAAAAAACGGGCGGTTTTGTGAAGCAACCACCAAATGGCTAATTCAAAATGATACCACTATATTTTAAAAAATACTATACCACCTTACATGGACAATGTCCTAATAGGGGATCTCAAACCTTTTCGTCTATCCCTGGTGAAAAAGATAAATTCCTGCCAAATCGGTAGGAAGTGGGTCATAAATGAACTATAGGTACATGATCTGATGCTCATGATTTTTCATAAAAATCATTTTTAAATTCACAATATGATATTTCATCAGAGATCAACTTTAAGTTTATCGAGGCTCAACCCCAAGCTAAGAATCTTCATGTTCATCATTCGATAAAGTTTGACGATAATTTAAAGCAGACATAAGAAATTCAAAAACGATCCAAACAATGCGAAACCTTTAGGTGGTGTCATATTATGTGACATAGTTAGAAGTAAAAATATCAAACTTGGTATATTGATTATGTCTCAAAAAAACTTTCATAAAATGATCTATCTCATTCGAGATTTTGAATCAAGGCATAGTTATGATAATGTTTCCATATATATTATCATACATGTGCATCATGGGATGACGAACAATTTTGTAGGAGGAAGTTTTCCTTTTCATCTCACCAAAACACCATTTTCCATTTTTCGAGAGCAAAAAAACGGACGGTTTTGTGAAGCAACCACCAAATGGCTAATTCAAAATGCTACCACCATATTTTTCCAAAATACTATACCACCTTATATGGACAATGTCCTAAAAGGGAGATCTCAAACTTTTCCGTCTACCCCTAGTGAAAAAGACAAATTCCTGCTGAATCGGTAGGAAGTGGGTCAGATATGAACTATAGGTACATGATCTGATGCTCATGATTTTTTACAGAAAATAATTTTTAGGTTCACAATATGCTATTTCATCAGAAATATACTTCAAGTTTATCGAAGCTCAGCTCCGAGCTAATAATCTTCATGCTCGTCGTTCGATAAAGTTTGACGATAGTTTAAAACGGACATAAAAATTCAAAAATGATTCAAACAATGCGAAACGTTCGCGTGGTGTCATATTATGTGACATAGTTACAAGTAAAAATATCAAACTTAGTATATTGATTATGTCTAAAAAACCCTTCACAAAATGACCTATCTCATTCTAGGTTTCACGGCTTTGGTCAAATAACCAATGTTATTGCTAGAATGAAGACATAGTTTGTGATAATGTGTCCATATTGTGCATACATGTGCATCATGGGATGGCGAACAATGTTGCAGGAGGAAGTTTCCTTTTTGTCACATCAAAAAGGCATTTTTCTATTTTCTGAGTGCAAAAAACGAACGGTTTTGTGAAGAAACCACCAACTGGATAATTCAAAATTCTACCACCATCTTTTTCTAAAATATATACCAACTTACATGGACAATTTCCTAACACGGTATCTCAAACCTTTTCGTCTATCCCTGGTGAAAAAAGACAAATTCCTTACGAATCAGAGAAGTGGGTCACATATGAACTATAGGTACATGATTCGATACTTATGATTTTTATAAAATCATTTTTAGGTTCACCATATGCTATTTCATTAGAGATCCACTTCAAGTTTATCGAGGCTCAGACCGAGCTAATAATCTTCATGTTGTCGTCGACAAAGTTTGACGATAGTTTAAAATGGGCATAAGAAATTCAAAATGATCCAAATAATACGAAACCTTCAAGTGGTATCATATTATGTGACATAGTTACAAGGAAAAATATCAAACTTACTATATTGATTATGTCTAAAAAAACCTTCACAAAATGACCTATCTCATTCGAGTTTTTTCTGGCTTTCGGGTCAAATGACCAATGTTATGGATAGAATCAAGGCATAGTTTGTGATAAAGTGTCCATATTGTGTATACTTGTGCATCATGGGATGGCGAAAAATGTTGCAAGAAGAAGTTTTCCTTTTTGTCGCACCAAAAAGCCATTTTCCATTTTTCGAGTGAAAAAACAGACGGTTTTATGAAGCAACCACCAAATGGATAATTAAAAATGCTTCCACCATATTTTTCAAAAATACTAGACCACCCTACATAAAAATGTCCTAACAGGGGATCTCAAACCTTTCCATCTTTCCCTGGTAAAAAAGACAAATTTTTGCCGAATCGGTAGGAAGTGGGTCAGATATGAACTATAATTACATGATCTGATGCTCATGATTTTTTACAAAAATCATTTTTAGGTTCAACATGTTCTATTGCATCAGATATCCACTTCAAGTTTATCAAGGCCCAGCCCCGAGCTAAGAATCTTCACGCTCGCTCGACAAAGTTTGACGATCGCTTTAAACGGGTATAAGAAATTAAAACGATCCAAACAATGCGAAACCTTTGTGTGGTGTCATATTATGTGACATAGTTACAAGGAAAAATATCAAACTTAGTAGATTGATTATGTCTAAAAATCTTCACAAAATGACCTATCTTATTCGAGATTTCTGGCTTTAGTCAAATGACCAATGTTATTGCTAGAATCAAGACATAGTTTGTGATAATATGTTCATATTGCATATATGTGCATCATGGGATGGCGAACAATGTTATAGGAGGAATTTTTCCTTTTCATCGCACTAAAAGCCATTTTCTATTGTCCGAGTGCAAAAAGGGCAGTTTTATGAAGCAACCACCAAATGGATAATTTCAAAATGCTGCCACCATATTTTTCAAAATACTAGACCACTTACATAGACAATGTCCTAATAAGGGATCTCAAACCTTTCATCTATACGGTAAAAAGACAAATTCTGGAATCGGTAGGAAGTGGTCGATATAAACTATAGGTACATGATCTCATGATCATGTTTTTTACAAAATCATTTTTAGGTTCAAAATATGCTATTTCATCAGAGATCCACTTCAAGTTTATCGAGGCTCAGCCCCGAGCTAAGAATCTTCATGCCCACCATTCGATAAAGTTTGACGATAGTTTAAAACGGGTATAAGAAATTTAAAAACAAACCAAACAATACGAAATCTTCGCGTGGTGTCATATTATGTCTTAAGAAAACCTTCACAAAAAATGACATATCTCATTCGAGGTTGTCAAAAGGCTATTTTCCATTTTAAACGAGCAAATAAAATTATAGCTAGAAAATCATGGCATAGTTTGTGATAAGTTGATATTGATATCATATTTGGATTCCTCTCATTTTTCTGATTAATTTAGACATTTGTCGAATTCTGATTTACGGATTTAAATATATTATTTATTCCATATTAAATAGAAAAATAAAATAAAAATCATTATATTTTTATTTGAATTCAATAATATTTTTACTTATTCATTATTGTTTACTTAAATAATTGTTTGTAATTTAAAAAAATACAAACATGTGACATGATGATATAAGAGTTAATAGGATGGATATCATATTATTGACAATAATGTAAAAATGGCTTTGCGGAAACAGATTCTGAAGGAACGAGAAAGTTAAGCGTGCTGGAGCTGACGTAGTTAGAATAGGTGACCGACCGAGAAGTTTGACCAAGACTGCAATTTAATCAAAGATTAAGTGTAATTACTGTTAAAAATGTTTTCAAAGTTAGAGATTAACGACTCAAACAATTTAAAGATTAAAAAATTGGGAAAAAATATTTTTTTAAAAATAATAATTTTGCAACCCGCCGAAAGGATTTGCCGACGGCCGCTACGCCGAGGGCAGCCGTCGGTATAGCGTACGTTGTCGGCACACGTGTGCTCCATCGAGGGAGATCTTTGCCGAGGAGCGTACGCCGAGGGCTACCGTCAGCATAGCATATGACGAGGGATTTTTGGCCTACGCCGATGACTTTTAGCCATCTCATTGGAGAATGAGTGATGCATAGAGACGCAAAGATATACAATTACACACGAACCTGAAATTGTCGGATCCGAAGATTAGTTAACCACTGGCAATCATGTATATACAACACCAGAAAACCATAGATGTTGAATGCACAAAGTTTTACAAACTAAATTATTGACTCTAGTGTAAGTGGGAGACTGTTGGAGATATGCCCAAGAGGCAATAATAAAGTGGTTATTATTATATCTTCATGTTTATGATAAAGGTTTACATCTCATGCTATAATTTTATTCACCGGAAACATTAATACTTATGTTTTTTGTAAACGTAAAAGAGTCCCCAGTAGTCCTCTTGTTTAACTAGTTTGTTGATTAATAGATGATCATGGTTTCCTGATCATGGACATTGGATGTTATTAATAACAAGATCATGTCATTAGGAGAATGATGTGATGGACACACTTTTATAGTTAGCATAGCATAAGATCAAGTCATTTAGAGTTTGTTTGCTATAAACTTTCAAATACATAGTAACATAATCCTTTGACCATGAGATCATATTAATCACCATCACCGGATGGATGCTTTGATGACATCAAACACCACTTGGCATTAGGTATTCTGAAAGTATGTGTTGAAGCACATGGATCAAGAGTGGGATTTGTCCATCCATATGACGAATAGATTTACTCTGGGCCCTCTTGGTGGAATGTCATCCAATTGGCTTGCAAGCATGTGACTAGGTCACAAGGGATGTCATATCACGGGACGAGTAAAGAGTACTTATCGGTAACGAGGTTGAACTAGGTATAGGGATACCAACGATCAAACCTCGGATAAGTAAAGTATCACGCGACAAAGGGAATCAGTAACGTATGTAAATGGTTCATTAGATCACAAAGTCATCGTAAAAATATGTGGGAGCCATTATAGATTTCCAGATCCGACTATTGGTTATTGATCGGAGAGGTGTGTCGATCATGTCTGCATAGTTCACGAACCGTAGGGACACACACTTAAGGATTTCATGTTGTTATAGTAGATATGGAATGTGATTTGGATACCAAATGTTGTTCGGAGTCTCGGATTGGATCCAGGACATCACGAGGAGATTCATAATGGTCCAGAGAATAAGATTCATATAAGGAAAGTCAATTTTTGGGATTCGGAAATGTTTTCGGTGTTTTGATCATAAGTTTCTTGAATGTTTTAGAGGGACCACTAGTGGGTCCACCACCCTGGGAGGGGTCACTTGGGTTACGGCATGCCCTAGGGAGGCTTGCCACACAAAGCCAAAGGCGATTCAGAAAGACAAGGAATTAGGGACAAACCCTTATTTGTCAAACCCTAAACAAGGTCTCTAGTGACCTTACCACGATAGCGAAATTTCTTCCCTGACAACGGTGCTAGAAAAAGGGTTGATACCTTCGATCCAGATTCACGGATGTAGTATAATAGCTTTTTCCCTAGAATACCTATTTTTAATCAAACCTTGGAAAACAATGCTAAAAGGAAATAAATAAGGACACGTCTACAAGACTTTGTTTCTTTGTTTTACCTTAGTTTACCGGACCGATCTAGTTTAATTTTTATAGTGGGTGGAATGAATGGATGGAGATAGGCCGGAGTTGAATATCCACCTACAGCTGCACATCATATGGGATAAAATATAATAATAAGCATAGTCATGTGTAATATTTGAACGGAGATAATCTCTTGTGGGCAATACATCCTAATATACTAAAGCCCCGGTGATGCAGCGGGCATTGCAATATCGTTTTAATCCAACCTGAGTGCACACCAAAGCCACGGGTTACAAACGATTATTAAGTGAAGAACACAGATTAAAGTATTAAGTGGTGATGTTGTTGTGATCCCGAATGGGTCGCTAAGCGAAGACCGTACTATCCATTATGTCACTTAGGTTTCTATGAGATCGCTGCTAGCCAAGTATCTCACCTCAAGCCTTTAGCAATCTATGGGATCTTGGGTACCTACAACTCCATAGATCGAGACAAGAGACAAAGAAACAAAAGATACAAATCTCAATTACAAACATAATACAATACTCCATGATTAGATGTATAGTTGCCGAGGTTTCTCCCCAACCCGCAGCTGTGAGGACTACTTACTCATAACAAACAGATCAAGGATAGAAAACATTGTGCATAATACTTAGATTGAAATCGAATATTCTTACAATGGTCGCCAAATCACAAGTACGTCTAAAGTACAAAGTAATGGCTATAACTAGTGGAGGGATGGATGGTGGAGTGGATGAACAATGGACGAACAATGGCGTGGATCTCTTTTGATGGTGTTGTGGTAAAATCTGAGAATGGCGGCCCTCTCGGCGACGGCTGGAGCCTCAAATTATATAGTCCTCTTCAGAAATGTTCTAGGGTTTGACGAGACGAAACCGCCGGCACCCCGTATGGGCGGGCTGTACGGGAGGACCCTGACCGTACTATAGGTCGTTACGCGTACCGACGCCTGAAATTTGCTTTCCAATTACTTGGTCGTGTGGACTTTCTCAAATTCCTTCATTATTGCTCCTGATTTCGCATTAAAACCCGTGATTTCCTACACAACACAATTCAAAGCAAGGTTTTGCACATCTTCGCAATTGTTAGTCATTAGTGGTAAGGATTGAGAGTTTCTTGTCAATTGCTTGACTAAAAACAATATTTAAACATAGAGAAAGATGGCAATTTTCAGAGCCATCACCATCCCATCCAAATCTCCACCCTCATCCTTGACATAATACATCTTATCATTCATGCTAAAACCCTGGGTCTAAATACTGCTAACATATTGAAGTATGTAATGTTAGATCTACCAACTCTTCATTCAATATTTTCAATGCCATCAAAATGGGATCTCATCTCCCAAATCTCATAATCCAAACTACAATGAATTACATAAATGTTTAATTAAGCTAAACTACAACATTTGCAAAACCCTAGATAAGAAATCTAAATTTGTAGTGTGCACAAATTAATTTGGCTCAGCCATACAGAGAAGAGCTACTGGATTCCTCCAAGACATGAGTTGTACCGATGGCTACTTTCCGCCGGGAAGAGCGACTACGTAGCCATGGTGGGGTTCGAGCTCCTGCAGTAGTCGTCTTCATCCACACGATTCTTGTCCACCACGCCGACGCAACCGCCCTAGGCCCCCATTAAGCTTGGCTCACGGATTCCACCGCCGCTCTGCACTACGATGTTGCCGCCAGTTTCCATGATGAGGAGAGACGTGAGGAAGAGTGAGATGGGATACTAAGACTGGCCCATTAACCCTAAAGAACCGGGTGCAACTCGAACCGATCGAGACATCCATTAATAGCTGACGGCCCCTGACTGTTACACCCCCACTATGTTAACCTAACATCAGGGTCCACCGGTCAAACTCGTTGTTAGCGCGGGCAAAACGAACGATTAGTGTACTTGCGATGGTGTGGTTGAATGCTGGTGGTTTTTTTTATAAAATATCATAACATGGTGGTTTTTTGAAATCCTAGCCCCAATTGTGGTGGCTTTTTGCAATTTTCTCATGATAGAACCATGCCATTCCAGATACTTGGCACATTATAGCAGGCCCATGACACAAAATCCAGTAACACCATATTGCACATTTCGAGAGAAGTCATTGCATGCCTAGGGACTCTCCCACCTTCATCCTAATTGATTGAAAGGTGTCACATGTCTACAAGGTTCCTTCAAAGTGTGATCACATGCACGTGTCTACGGCCATCCTCCTGCATCTCGTTCCATGTTGTTGTCGCCGGTGATGCAGCTGAAAGGATATCTACTCTCACCTCACACTAGATATGGTGAACATCCATGTCCACCATATATAGCTTCAGCCTCCATTCCTGATAAAATATCAGGAAGCCGCTCTTCTGCATGTACCGTATCTTTGCTCTTGGAATAGTCCAACCCACATTCACAATTGTTTTGGTATGACATGAAGATGTTCTTTGTGTTTCACCACCAAGCAAGAATTTTCATCTCGTGTAGTTCTCGTGGTTCCGTTACTTAGTTAGTTGCCCCTTGCGTATAACACCAGTGAGCAACCGTGATCAGTTTTTAAAGAAAAATGTTAATTAAAGTAATTTGATAGCCATTTTGATTATTCGGTCCTTTAGAATTTTAGCGATTTTTATTCCTTTCATGTTTTCTCACTAACTGTGACATAGCAAACTTAAGGGAACACCTTTTTCATCGATTTTTAATGCTTTGTTCAAGTCATAATTCTTCTTCTGTCCTGAACTCAATCAAAATGTTTATGAACGCAGGCAGTCACAAGCTCATAGGAAAAAATGAAAACAAAGGAACACTCACTGAATTCCCAATTGAGAACGTATGTTTAAATAAACTATCTGGATTGTTACTCCCTCCGTTCCGGTTTAAATGACACAATTTGCAATTCTCTGGGCCCTAGGTGTCATCTAATTGGTCCATTTAATAGTATGAAGTAGAACATGCATAAGAAGAAAAAGAGTTAGGAAAGTGTTCACATTTGTTCACGCATGTGCATGCAGGCATTTTATTGCTTTCACAGGAGTAATTACAGAGATTAAATGCTTTTATGTCTAAGTATTTTGGAATTGCATGGTTTGCAAATTGTGTCCTTTAAACCGGACGGAGGAGTATCTTTTGTGAGGTAAAAGTGCTTGACCCATGTAAGAAAATCTCTTTGGCCAACTATATGTTCATCAACAAGTACACATGTACCCTTTGCTGAATACATCTTCTCAATAATCATCAACGGAAATGGTTAGTATCTTGCCAACCAAGCGTAGCAGTTGCATATCTACTATATTTATTTTTTAATTTGAGATTGGGAAATAAGATTATGGCTTTACAAATTATGAGTTTGTGTATGCTACATAATTCTGCATGACATTTACACGGAGCATGTGAACAAATTAGTGTTCATTTTTTTGGCTGGGATGCAACTAGTGGGGCTTACTAAGGTTGTTTTCGTCCATATATGTGATTAAATTTGGCCTTACTCTGAATAGTTTCCAATGAAATGAATAACTCTAACACATATTTTGCATCTCTTAATATGTCACACAAATGTCCCACAGAGCTCAGTTCGTCGGGGACAAGTTGTTTGGAAAACCTGGGCATCACCTAAATGTCGCTTCTTTGCGTGGCTTGCAGTCCAAAACAGACTGTGGACTTCAGACCGCGTCGTCAAAAGAGGTTGGGATCATCAACCGGTCTGTTCACTATGCAAATGCTTGCATGAGACAGCTAGACACATCCTCTTTGAATGCCGCTTCTCCAGGCGAATATGGCAATCAGCTGCCGCATGGCTTTCTTGTCCATCTTTGGTGCAACATCTAGGGTCGGACCGAGACACTGTTCTCCAATACTGGCTTGCCATTTCCAAGGCCCCGACGGACATCCCCACTGGACTTAGATCGGCTATAACTCTCATTTCTTGGGAAATCTGAAAGAAAAGAAATGCGTGGGTTTTTGACAAAAAGTCAGCTATACCTTCGGCCTTAATGTAGAAAATTAAAGACAGAGAGCAAGAAATGGATCATGGCAGGAGCAAAACACCTAGCGGAGATTACCTCCTAAGGTTTTTTTTTGTGCTCTTTTTCTTTTGGCCTAAGCCACTCTATGTTTGTTTCTCCTTTATCAATATAAAAGGCAAAGTTTTTACCTCGTTTAAAAAAAATACAAATGACCATATTTTCATATAGTATTATTCATGATTTTGCATTTATGAAAATCATCTCAAATGCCCGCCGCTATGCCCGAGGAATCAACTAGTTACCGACGTGCAGGGTTTCAATTGAAGCGTGAACTATGTCCGTTGAAAAAAAGTTTGAGTTCATTTCTGGGTGTCTTTCGTTGATTGCATTCTGGGTGTCTTTCGTTGATTAAGGTCGGCATTGTGTCTGACACTTTGACCATACCTGAATGTACATAGATCTTGCTATCGTATCGTGGTGCATAGTTTACACAGAGTAATTTAGGCCAGCCTAATTTCTTAACTAGTTACGATTGTTTTCTGTGAGTCCATTTTGTCAATAGTTTTTTTTTTCAAAGTACTGTTTTAGCCGACAGTTATTTTCTGTGAAACATCACCCTCTTGGGGGTCTGTGCTTTTAGAAGGAAAAACTCGGTACAGGTTCTGCAAGAAGGACATACTGTACATAGTAAACAGGAGCACGAAATCACTTGATTTTTTTTTTTTTGCGAAGAGCAAGAAAGGAAAACTAAAATGCGACAGCTAGCAATACAGCACTAGTAATCACAATGGCGACTGAGCTGCTCCGTGTTTCCTCCTGAGAGAGCGTTTATCTTCGGTATCGACGCCAGAGAACTTCGTGCCGTCACGGTGGAAGAGCCGGTGGACGCGTCGGACGAGCCGTCGGCAGGAGGCAACCCGCAGGCACCCGTCCTCATTGGCGGAAACGGCGACGGCGCTGATCCAGAGGACGAGGACCTGCCCCGTGGGCAGCTTCCCCACCGGCGTGCGGACGAGCACCTGATCGCCCCTCTTGATGGACTCCGACGAGCGGCGTGGCACTGCCGGCGGCCTGGACAGTTTCTTGCTGACCGCTCCGGCTGGTGCCGTTTGCGCGTCGTGGCGCGAACGGGAGACAAAGAGCGCCCCGTCGGCGGTCGGCGCGCCGCGAAAATGGTGTTACTGCTGCGCCGTAGAGGACGCCAATGAGTGAACTGTCGGCGTCCGCGTGCGCTTCCGGTGGGCATCGTAGCCCGCGTCTGGGTGTGGCTCAGGTGACCCCGTGGTAAAGAGGCACCGCGGCGTCGGCCGGGGACAGGTTCTTGTCGTCCCCATGGTGGTTCTTTGATCCATCGCTCCAATCAAATCAATACGATTAATGAAGGACAAGTGTGTCGACGAGTTCATGCATGGCCAGACAACGGCTCGAAGTGTTATAGGCGGTGGAATTCTCCTATATCCTACCTCGTGTCGGATTCTAGCCTGATGCCATGGATGCTTTTCAACCGCGCGAGCTAATCATGCTTCACTGCTTGGTTCCTACGCTTCCTGCTCCCGACTCCTACCCGACTCTCTCCATGCCTTCGCTCGATCGATATAGCTGGCCGGCTGGCCCTCAGTTCCCGCACAATCCATCCACTCCTCTGCCAGTTCGCCAAATCCATCGCCATGCCTGCGCTCATCTCTAAGCGCCCGTCTGCCGCCCTGGGCGAGATCCACCGCGAGCTCGATCGGCGCAGGAAGTTGGCCGCCGTGGCGAAGGGACGGATCATGAAGAAATCGTCTGCTCCGCCGATGATCCGCACCGGAGCAACAGCAGCAATCATGCAGAAGATGGCGACCCCGATCCCGCGCAAGCTCGCCGGAGCGGTGGCCATCAAGAAGCCGTCCCTGCCGAGGCCGCGCGCGCCTGCCATCGTCTACGTGCCGCTGGAAGAAGCTCCCAGGAGGTGCACCGCCCCAAAGGCCGACCCACCCCGTTCGGCATCGGCATGAACGCCAACACGGGAATCAAGAAGTCACCCGCGCCGATCCCGCACGAGCAGGCCGGAGCGGCCATCAAGAAGTCGATCCTGCCCATGCCGCACAAGGCTGCCGATGCATCGACCAAGAAGTCCTGGACGCCGATATCGCGAGCGACGCCACAGCTTGTCACGTCGTCGCCCGCCTCTGAGCTCATCCAGACAGGAACAAAGGTGTGCGTCCGGACGGTGATGGGGACGATGCCCTCGGGCCTGCGCCTCTTCATCTGGCTCAGCGCCGTCGTCGTCTCCGATGCGGAGGAAGGCTACTTCGACGTCATGTACGACGGCGACTTTCCACGCGACAACCCCTTCCGCGAGGTGCGTGTCGCCAGGGATCAGGTGAAGAAGATGCCGCCGTCGCGCCATTGATCAGGAGGCATCTGTCGCCGACTCGCCGGAAGCCAAAGGTCCCCGCTGGTACTGGAGTGGAGTAGACCGAGAAGGAGAAGCGGGCGAAGGGAGTCAAAGGCAGTCCAAGGATGTATGGAGAGATGTAACGATGTCTGAAGGCATTGGGATGTAGCTAAGATAGCTGTTATGTTCTATGTACGAGTAGTTCTTGATTCTTGGCATCAGAAGATTGTCTACTGTATGAATTGTGTTGATTATCGAATAGATGAATTTTTGGAATATTGCTTCCACCTTGTTGTGAATTGTTGTTCAAGATGATCTAAAATTGCTATCTTCTCTATTATCTACAACCTACTTAAATTATTTCAGTTAATTTTGTTACTACCATTAATCTCGGTTGTCATTACTGAAGAACATGATCAAGAATTGGCAGGCAAAGAAAGAAATGTTCCATGGCCTCCTTATCTTATAGAAACATATTGCAACTCTTGACATTTTTGTTGGCCGTGTCCTGTGGATGTTTATCAGAAGGATTGCAACAAGCTGATATTTATGATCCCCATTGTTAAATTATGCTGGTGTATCTTTTACAAAATGGCAATTGAATATGGGGAACCAGGTTGTATAGCATTGGTAAAACCATCCGGAAACTCACTGTATTTGTGGATAAATGCAATGTGATTCTCAACTAGGTGGAATTGTCTGATTTTTGTGTGTTTTCTTTTTTACATATTTAATTTATGTTGCTCAATCAAGACTAGTTTTTGGTAATGCAGGGCAGTTATGGACAAATGTGGGGATGCTGATGATTGTGTTTCAACTTCTGAATCTCTGAACAAGCAGCTAAACCTTCTGAAGAGAATATAAAGAACCTTCATGTGCCTTAGTTATATTGTTTTTGTAAAACCAATCATTTAACTTCTGTATATCTTTTTCTCTTGCCAGGATATTTTTTGGGATGAACAGATCCAGCCAAAGCCCATGGATTGAAGTTCAGTGCGAGATGATTTTAGCATTCCATCTTTTCAGAATATTTGCCTCCCAGATTCTTTCGGTTAAATTTTTACAACAAAGGACAGACCTATGGTTGCATCATTTCTGGAGATGGGATACCTATGGTAGCACTTTGGGTTGGTATTTAAACAGTTGTTTATCTTGTTGGTTAGTTTCATCTTAGACTTTAATTAATGTTGCAAATTCCAGGAATAGGACTCTTATTTGGCCGCTGCTCCTGCTGAAACTCTTCCTGACTGGCCAGAACCAATTTCATGTGTTTGCTAACCCCTGAATTCAAGCACAGGCAGACCAACAATCCAGAATTCCGTGTGCTGTGTATAATGCAAAGCAAGTTGTATCTGATATGCTCCACCAAGTTTAGGGTAAGAAATTTAAGTCTAGCATTTGCAATTTGAAAACACCATATGCTAACGCTGATACCACATATATAGTACAATATTTCTTGCCACCAAAGTTATGTTAAGTGCACATGCTCTAACTAGGAGACTAAGAGTTAACCAGATTACACATGCTCTAACTATGGCCATGTTTGCATCAAACATATACGTGTTCTTTCTACTCTACCTTTGCAAAAACAAAGTGTTGTTTCCATTTTCCATGATTAGCAGTCTGGAATTTTTCATGATTGCTGAACAGGGTAGCCTGCTACTAGAAAACCACTTTCTAACCATTTATTTCAGCACAATAAAATAGTCTGAACCTTTCACTGAAACATCGTAATACAATACCTTTTTTCTGATTCAATCCATTTACTGATATACAATAGTAATACAATTACCCTTAACATACGTAAAACACCTTACTAAGCTAAGCAGCCTAAGCTTATAGTAGAAAGAAAGATGTAGCATGGCAATTGGCAGCCGCTTTAGCTTGGCATTCTGTAGCAGCAAGCCTTGCGGTTGACCATCCGTAGCTGCTTTTTGCCGGACACGGTAGAGGTCTTGATGAGCTGCAGGGCCATCAGGTGTATGAACTGCTGTCATCGTCGACGTCGTCCATCAGTACGGTCCAAGCGATGCAGAACTTGCCGTCCCCAAGGTCGACCAGGCTGCCCTCCGGCATGAGGCCGCAGAGGTGGCCATTCTTGCGGGCCCACCGGTGGGACGTGTCCTCCCATCTGTACCGGACGGCCGGCGGGGACTGCATGACGTCGAAGGCCAGGAGGTAGCGTCCCTTGGAGCAGAGGCCGAAGCGGAGGCCATCGAGCTCGGGGACAAAGACGGCAGTAGTGGAAGGGCAGCGACATACCAAGCGAAGCCTCTGGTAGTGGCTGCAAGACCGTGGTGGCGTGTGCTGGTGGACGGCGAGAATGGTGGAGCAATTAGAAGCATTCAGTAGTATGGTTTTTTGAGGGGTCGGGAGAAATCCTTGTCGCTTTGACACCGACGCGGTAATGCCTGCGGGTTTTGCCGTCCTTCCCAAAGGGTGTCGGGTGTACCTCTTCCCCACCTCCCGTTGCGTATGGGAGAAACCCTAAGATATGTCCGGGCAGCAGCGTCGTTGTCGTCGCTTTCCTTCTTAAAGGTGTTTTTCTTTGTGGCGCTTTGTAGAGCTAGGATAGTGGTGGTCATTCTCCGGAGGGCACAGCAGTGGTGGACCACCCTCGTTTTCATCGAGCCACTGTTATCGGCCGTGTTTTCTCTTTTTTTATTTTTAGTCTTCTCTTCTTTTTCTCTTTATTTTTTTTTGTCGACCTAGCGATCTCATGGTTGGTTGCTATATTAATATAGGCGATAAGCCTGTTTTGAGGAGGAGGTAGTGGAAGGGAAGATCACAGTCGCCCTCCTTGCGCCTCACGTGGCGGATGATGTGGAAAGAATAGGTTCCCTCTCCTTCGCTGTTAGAGTGCGTGTCGTACACAACTAGAGATAGACTAGGACTTTCGAGATCATCTTGTAATCCAAGTCATAGGCTTCTTGCCCTTCAAGTTTGTATATATATACTCTCCATGAGGTAAAATCAATACATAATATTAGAGATTCAATATTTTCTATATGGTATCGAGCGGTTAGCCTCACCGCCGATCCTAGGTTCTTCCACCACTTCATAGCGCCGCCCGGGAGATTACTCCTCGGAGCGTGGCATCCGGTCTTGATCAAAGATTAGATCGGTTCTTTAGATTAGATTAGATCCAAATTTCGTTTTTCCAATTTAGTAGATCAGATCCAGTTTAGATACAAAATAAATCCCTAGATTCCAAGATCCTCGTCGCAAATATTAGTGCAAAATCAAGACGGCGTTCCATCAACTCCTTCGCCGACACACCACGTCGACCAAGAGCACACGGCCTCTCACGCCGTTTCGCGCGTGCGCGTGAGTGCCAGCAGGCCACGATGCTTGCCGATCTGACTTCATCAGCTGCAAACCCGCATCGTACATGCATGCCCAGTACAGGTACAAGAAAAAAAATCAGGTATACTTGCGATTCACATTGCCCCTTCAGGAGATCAGCGGCAGCCCCGTACATGGACGGTCACGCGTGGAAAGCCGACGACCACGACTCTTCCACCGCCGGCTCGCAGCGTGGGACACCGGGAGGGCCCGTAGATCTTAATCGACTTCGGACGCCATCTACATCAAGCCAAACTACAAGCCAAGATCTTCGTCGAGCACATCCATAGAGAAGCGACATTGACATCATCTACACGCCAGCCGGTGTGGAACACTACGCCGACTTCTCCGACATCAAGGCTTCGACATCATCGCCACAAGGGCCTTCCACATCGGGCAGGGGCTTTGGGAGAGTGCCTTAGCAGGAGGTAGAGGAGTCTGGCCCGAGGCCACCGTCGGTGAGGAAGAGATCGCTGGTCGTAGTCCTCGCCGCGGGCTTCCTTGGTCGGATCCATTGAGGCGACATTTGAGCGATGACACGTTTTAAAAGCGTGAACAATTTTTAAAGCTCGTTAATAATTTTAGAACTACGTAAACAATTTTAATATGAACTAGCATGGTGGCCCTTGCAAATGCGAGTGCATATTCTATATGTTTTCAAAATATTAATTAATCAGCTTTATAATGCACAAAATACTGCTAAAACATAAAGAATGAATTTTACTTGTATGTGTTATCGGTACATATTATCTATTTGTACTGATACCATGTATTTCATATAGAAAGGCATCATCTTCATTGCTTTGGTTGTGCTAAATATTAAATTTTATTTGCAGATATATCTATATCGTTTGTATTCCAATTCTTCAAAACTCACAGTTTAGAGATGGATACATCGTCGAAGGTAAAATTTTATTGGTGATGTTGACCTTTTGTTTGTATATATAGATATGTTAGTGACATTAAAGTTTTCAAGACAATCTTGTACAAAAAATTTAATTATACTCTTGTTTCTACATGACCTATTTATATAGTTAGTCTTCGAGTTATGAAAACATCAGGCTGACTTCCCATGGAAACACGCATATAACTATGTTTACCAAGCAATGCTTTCCTTATATTTCCACTATTGGTTATAAAGGAGCAAAAGTAATTTCCTAAAGCTTCTAAACTTTGTGTACATGGATTAACCATCAAATAAGATCCTTTCTGTTGGATGACATCCGAGAGTCGACATTAACCCAATGCCTTACATCTAATCTAACTGTTTTGATTTAATGTACAGCCAAGCAGTACTCTACCAAACATTACTCCAAGTCCCCATTTGCTGGCCTGATTATATGTGTACACATAAGAAGCAGGTCACGGATAAATTTTTGGATCGTTTCCTCTCCTCTTTTTTGATTTTTCTCCCTCACACCATGGATTTGTCCATTGCTCCTTTGTTCCCATATTCTCCCCCCCCCATCCTAGGTATACGTTGGAATTGTCCATTTCTCCTAATAAACTTATCTCCTCATACCCCTGACGTCGCCTCTATGATGCCACAAGGGAGGGTGCGCCGTCTCCATGCAAAGCATCCAGGATGCCGCCGCCGCCTCTTTCAGCGTAAATTCCTAAGATGTCAATGTTGTCATCGGGCATCCGCTACATATGATTGACAATTAAGAAGAACATCTTCGTCTTTTTATAGAAGGAAACTAAGTTTTTAATAACTATACTACTAAGCATACCTAGTCTATAGATATCTTGGTAAAGTCCTCTTTGTACTTAAATATCTTTACTACTGAATGAACTGTGGTTTTATCAAGCAAAGCCAAGTAATCTTCTTTCAGCGGACTGCATGCAGTCTTAGATCAATCATGTATCTAGACCCTTGCTATAGGGCCTTCATGCATGGTGTAAATTTAAAACCCCGAGCTTGCATCTGATGATTTTTTTTATCAATCTGCATGCACACGGATAGCACAAACGAACCCAGCAAAGGCAGCCGTCTATAATTGTACGGCATGAAGACATGAAAGGCACATTGGCTATGTGAAAATAAGGTAGTGCATTGGCTGGCTATTTATAACATGTTTGTATCAACAACATTCCTTGTGTTACACATATGTTAGTCTCAGAGAATTTCATCATGACTCAAGAAGGAAAGAGGATGGCAGAGGTGGCAATAGGTAATATATTTTATACATACATATTAGTGGTTAATAGTCTTAGTTATGTTCATTTATAAATTGATCAAACTTACTGGGTGGATAGCCGGATAACCTCACAGTTGTGTGCATCCCGCGGAAAGCAATTTTATTAAGAAGATTGATGGAGGGAAATTTAAATGGACGTAACAATGAGGACAAAGCTGACCAGATATAACTAACCTTACATTTTCAACAGTATTAAGGTCTCCAACTTAGCTAGGTAAACAAAAGTTCTCACTCAGTCACACAAGCGATTGAAGAAACTTGCATGCATGCATAGATCATATATAAACCCGAACTCAAGGTTGTCTAAAGAGGTTAGCTAAAAGAATTTGACGGTAAAGAGTCAAAAGAGGAATAGGCACGTACGGAACATAGGAGAGTTATATCAACAGAAAATTAACCAATTCTTCATGATCCTTTCGATCTGTGATACCCACCTACGGAACACCAATACTTCCTAACTGAATAATATCAGTTGCAAAATACCATGAAGAAAGGATGCCGAGGTTGGAGAGGAAGTGCTGCACATGAACTCGTCAGCTTCTTATATTGCTTTTAGTATAGTAATAGATATAGATAGAAAGATAAAAAAAAAAGAAAAAGAGAAAAAAAAATTAGGAGGTAAAAAACGAAACATAGAAGGCGGAAAAGAAACGGCAGAACCAACAAATAAAGAAAAAAAAAACGAAAACAAAAAACACAAAGGCAAACAACAGTGAGGGATCGAACCTGGAACTCGGGCGACAGACACACGGTCGTCGGCTTAAAAAGAATATTATAGACCCGGCCCATGACCGTTTTGGGCAAATGGCAACTCGGCCGAACAATATTGAGGCCCAGTCGTCTGAGAGTGTGGATCCTGGCAGGCGAAGCGAACCCGAAGCAGGCCAGAGTTTCGAGTGCCGGTGCCGCCCCCTTACAAGTACTCCGTACTAGTATTTTCTTTCCAGAAGAATCTCGCCTTGTTTGTGACGTCGCGTACGTCGGCATGATCGCCACGGCGCCGGCGCTCAGCCCGGGCGCTGGTGTCTGCAGTAATAAGCTTTGCACCGTTATTACAGGAAGGAAGAAGATGCTGCTGTAGTATAGCTATAAGCTCGACCGTCGTCATGGTGACGGGACAAAAAGGAAATGCAAAGTGCGAAGTCGGCGGAGACGGGATGATCGATGATCCCTCCGGAAGTCGACCACCTCACGGCTGCTGCCGGTATATTCTTCCTCGATTATTCCACCCACTCCACTCCGGACCGCCTTTTCCAACCCACCCCATCCCTCCCTGGATCACCATCATTGTGTCTTCCGGTGCTGTGGCTAGGTCCTAGCTGTGGCCACTCGAGTTGTGCCGCCTCCGGCCGGCAGGAGGCAAGGGAGACCCACGCATAAATTAAACAATGATGCTCGCTGCCGACGAACGGGAAGGCCCAGCACTGCTTGCTGGTGGCCATAGGCTTTTGCGTCATCTGTCAACTCGATCGATCCAAGAATGGAGGATCGATCGATCGATCGTGCGCCTGTGGGCCTACCCACGTTTCCCCTTTTCCAAAGGATACGATCAGCCACCAGCAGCACCCGTTATCGCGAGATCCGGCCCAGCGCAGCACCCGCCGCCGCGGGGATCCAGCCCAGCCGCCAGCACTGCCGCCGGACTAGGGCGGCGCCGTCGCTGCCACCGGACGGATCCCGAACTGCGGCCGTGCTCTCAGTCCGCCTCATCCTTGAATCGAGCTCATCCCGCCGGAGCTAGCACCCGTCGCCATGCCGCGAGCCGCACTGCCGCCTTCTTCCCTGTCGCGCGCCACCCCCCGCGTTGCCGCGAGCCGCCTTCCTGCCGCCCTCGCCCTACCGCGTTCCGCCCTGCTGCGCGCCGCCTATGACCGAGCCTCTCCGTATATACATGTAGCAAGTTGGGGACGACGTGAGGCTCACCCCCATTCTGTGCTACGAGGCGCCGTCGAGGACGACAGGACTCTCCCACGGTACGTCTTACAGGTGGCGTTGAGAATCAGCGGTCACCGACGGCGCTACAGACGACTGATAGAGTTGCTATTTAAGGCGACCAGACTTGCTACTGACGGTGTGTGGAGATGTTATCGACGACGAGAGTTGTATTCTGAGATTTTTTTTGATGTGGTAGGGATTTGCTACATACATGTATTTGTTTTGCTAAAACTGTTCTATGTGTTTGCTACAATATTGTAAAAGTTTTGCTACAAGATATCCGGCGAAGTAGGTTTTGCTATGGTAGCAAAAAAATTTGCTACAAAGTCCTGGCGATGTCTCCGACGAAATGGATTTTTGCTACATTTTGCAAAAAAATTGCTACAATATTTTTGTGATTTTGCTACATTAGCGCAAAATTTTTGCTACAGGTCTCCGGCGAAAGTCTCCGGTGAGATCTCCGGCGAGGTCGGGTTTGCTACATTAGCATAACTTGTTTGCTACACGGTCGCCGGCGATGTCTCCGGTGAGGTTCAGTCTATTTTTTTTTATTTTCTGGGTCAAACCTTTTTTGCTACAAGGTCTCCGGCGAAAGTCTCCGGTGAGATCTCCGGCGAGGTCGGGTTTGCTACATTAGCATAACTTGTTTGCTACACGGTCGCCGGCGATGTCTCCGGTGAGGTTCAGTCTATTTTTTTTTATTTTCTGGGTCAAACCTTTTTTGCTACGTTGTAGCAAAAGCGGGACTATTTGCAGCAAAAACGAGTATGTCTGTAGCAAAAACGGGATTTTGACCCAACAAAAAAAAACACGTGGTTGGCTGGATACCCGGGGGATAAAAGACATAAATCCCCCGGGGGACGCGTAGTACCGCCCGTAGGCTGGTCCTATTGGGAGTATCATAATACTAGTACTATGCATATGATACTAGTGTATGATACTATGTCTCTAGTGTATTGTATCATGTAGTAGTATCATACTAGTGGTATATTTATTGATTTGTAGAATCTCTATGTAAAATGTGCGTACAAGATTTACATGCCATTATGATTTCTAGCAATACGTGTTATGATATGGTATCTACCTATGATACACCAACCACCTCTCTCTTCATTAATTATGATGCCACATCAGATTTTTGCCAAGTTGGCATACATGATACACCTTATGATAATAGCATAAGTACCAGCCTTAGGCTGGTCCTAGTGGTAGTATCATACTACTAGTATCATGCATATGATACTAGTGCATGATACTATGTCTTTATTGTATTGTATCATACAGTAGTATCATAATAATGGTATATTTTATTGATTTGTAAAATCTCTATGTAAAATGTGTGTACAAGATTTACTTGCCATTATGATTTCTAGCTTTACGTGCTATGATACGGTATCTACCTATGATACACTAACCACCTCTCTCTTCATTAATTATGGTGCCACGTCAGTTTTTTGCCAAGTTGGTATGCATGATACAACCTTATGATACTAGCGCTAGGACCAGCCTTAATATTAATCATGTACGTGGAAAAAAAGAAAGAAAAGTTTCGAGCTAGATGCTACTGATTCTAGGATAGGCGGCTTGGCTTGGCTTGGCTAGGTTGCGCTTGCGTCATGGCACGGCTGCACGGTGAGTGAGGCCAAAGAAGGGAGATGCACCTTGATCTCGTTTCATCCACTGAGATCTATGAGAGAAGGACTTGCACCGTATTATCTCCGAGTACCTTTAATTGGTGTTGACACGACATGACAACACCATACTCATAAAGTTGGAAAGGCAAATTGTTATATCTTGGTAAAAGACTAATACTCATAAATTCAGTACTTACTAAGATGATACTGTATATGTCGTTTTTCCAAATATCAAAAGGTGTGTTGATAAAGTGGATTATTTTTGCTCAAGATTTTTTTTTGGCAAGGGGATAGTGAGGAAAAGAAGTATCGATTGGCTAGATGGATGTGGTTTGCCGTCCGAAGGAGTATGATGGACTAGGCATACACAATTTGCAAGTCAAAAACACCGCGCTTTTTGACAATTGACTTTTTAAACTACTTACTGAAGATGGTGTTTGAAAACCATGTTATGGAGGAAATATGTGGGGTCCAAAGCCGTGTCTCAAGTGGATTGGAAACCCGGTGATTCACATTTCTGGGCAGGGCTTATGGCCACCAAAGACATTTATTTCGTTTTGGTGCTTTCGAGATTAAGGATGGAAATGGATCACAAATTAGGTTTGGGGAAGACAAGTGGCTTGGCCAAACTACTCTTCGTGAACAATATCCAGCTCTATATTCGATTGTTAGACACAAAGAAGATACAATTTTCACAGTGTTGGAGGACAGTCCTCCTAATATGTCTTTCAGAAAAAGTCTTATTGGTCCTAGACTGATATCTTGGAACAATCTACTTTTATGATTATCCACGGTACAATTGTCGGACCGTGTTGACGTGTTCAAATGGAAATTACTAGAAAATGGTAAATTTTCTGTTGGATCACTTTATAGAGCTTTGGTCCAACCTGATATCCCAGTCGATGATAATAGTAAGATTTGGAAAATGAAAATACCTCTTAAGACAAAAAAAATTACATGGTATTTACGTAAAGGTGTAATTCTAACAAAGAATAATCTTGCAAAGAGAAATTGGCATGAAAGTACTCAGTATGTTTTTTATCATCATGACGAGATAATTCGCCACTTATTCTTCCAGTGTAAATTCGCTCGCTCTATATGATTCATCCAAATAGCATCTGGTTTATCTCCTTCAAGTTCAGTAACAAATGTATTTGATAATTGGTTGCATGGAATTGTTGATAAGTACAAAACTTTATTTAGGGTGGGAGCGCGTGCCATTATATGGTCGATATGGCTTAGTAGAAATGATAAGATCTTTAATAACATTGTGTCGTCTTCTCTGCAGGTTATCTATCGAGCAACGGATTTCCTTCGATCATGGACTATTCTTCAGCGTATGGAGTTTCGCGAGGGATGTACGCGTTTGGAGGATACGGCGAGGGATATTTTCTTCCGATATGGATGACCACGTGAATTGAGGCTTGATCTATCTTAGATTCAAGTTGTTTTCTTATAGTGGCTTTGTGTAATGCTTGTCTACTATTTACTCTCTTTATCGTTTGTGTGATTATGTACATCTTGGTTATGCAGAAACCGAATATAAATATTAAACATTTTTATTAATATATGCGTCCATTTAAAAAAAAAAGACAACACCGTACGAGTCAAACTTGCCACCATGAGGTTCTGTACTCTCCGCTCGATCGGGAATGGTAGTTTTGTTGTAAAAGGAAGCATGCATGTAACCAGCCGACACGTGTTCATTCTCAAATCTTTCATCCAAACTAACCGATTCTTGACTACAGCCACGAGTCACGACTACAGCCATGCCCATGGCGTTGTTCCTACCACTAGAATCAGATGCATGTTGGCTTTACCGTACCGGTCACCTCGCAAGAGCTACACTATTAAACAAGTGGTTTTGAAGTGATTGGCTCATGGTTGATGCATGGCCCTTTGCTCATATATATATTGGGGTGTGTATAGAGTACAATACATAATACAATGAGAAGAGTATAATACAGTCTAAATATAATATCTAATACCCTCCCTTAATTTTAACGGTGACCTGAAGTATTTAGTAGGTTAAGATTGCGTCGATATCCCTCAAAGAGAGGTTGTGACAATGGTTTTGTGGAGATGTCCGCCAGCTGATCTTTGGAGGAGATTTACTTAATCCGAAGTAACTTTTGTGCCACACGTTCTCTCACAAAATTATAGTCAACCTCAATATGTTTGGTCCGAGCATGGAACACCGGATTAGTGGAGAGATATGTAGCACCAATATTATCACACCAAAGAACTGGAGGACTGTCTTGGGAGATCCCCAACTCTCGAAGTAGAGATTGCACCAAAATGAGCTCAGCAGTGGCATCAGCCAATATTCGGCTTCAGTACTGCTGCGAGACACTGTTGCTTGTTTACGGGCACTCCAGGCGATCAGATTCGGCCCAAAGAACACCGCATATCCCCCCATGGACCGCATGTCATCTGGATTACCAGCACATTCCGCATCACCAGATGTAGAGAGTGTACCTGACGACACAGGTCGAAGATGTAGACCATAGGATGTAGTATAGTGCACATAGCGCAAGATGCGCTTAACAACAGACCAGTGAGAATCCCGTGGTGCATGAAGATACTAACACACACGGTTAACCTGAAAAGAAATATCCGGCCTGGTAATAGTGAGGTACTGGAGACCACCAACAATGTTGCGATACTTCGTGGCATCATCAGAAGAGATACACTAAAGCATACCTACACGTCCCAACAGATCCAGAGAATACTTCTTCTGAGTGAGTGTTAAGCCACCAGCAAAATGAGTAACCTCCAGGCCGAGGGAAAAATGTAGTTTCCCGAGATCCTTCATAGCAA
Organism: Avena longiglumis; assembly: GCA_030063025.1. Taxonomy (NCBI): domain Eukaryota; kingdom Viridiplantae; phylum Streptophyta; class Magnoliopsida; order Poales; family Poaceae; genus Avena; species Avena longiglumis. The sequence goes on along the minus strand of CP125976.1, from coordinate 99,851,718 downwards.
AATCAGCACCAAGGGCCATGATAAGACGGTCAGTAGCACCGACAGAAGAGCTGACCAGTATAATATCATCAACATAAACCAAAAGATACATAGTGACCTCTGGGCGTTGGAGCAGAAACATAGAGATATCCGCCGTGGAAGGAACAAAACCATGAGCACGTAGAGCAGCCCCAAGGCGAGCATGCCAGGCACGAGGCTCCTGCTTGAGCCTATAATGCGCCTTAACCAGACGACACAGATGATGGGGTTGATCGGGATCAACAAATCCAGGGGCTGACGCATGTACACCTCCTCCTCCAAAACACCATGCAGAAAGGCATTCTGAACATCCAACTGGCGAAGTGACCATCCGCGAGTAACATCCAAAGAGAGAAGAAGCCGAATAGTAGTCGGCTTGATCACAAGACTGAAGGTATCCTCATAATCAAGACCATACCGCTGTTTGAAACCTTTGGCAACCAAGCGCCCTTTGTAGCGCTCAACGGAACCATCTGCATGCTTCTTCACCTTGAAGACCCATTTAGAGTCAATTATGTTAATGTAGGGTTCGCAACATAGAAAACAAAAAATTTCCTACGATGGGAACAACTATGTACCAAGATCTATCTACTAGATACAAACAACGAGCGGATGTATATCCGTAGAGAACATACCCTTGAAGACCGACAAATCTTAACGAGTCCAAACTTGTGGTTGATGTAGACGATCTCTTGCCGATCTCAAGATCGAGAGGAAGTCCTAGCGCCGCAAAACAGCAGTGCATCTGTGCTCGCACACACGTTCGAGGCACCGAGCAACCTCCGCCTCCTCGCTCCAGCGATGCAGCGGAAGCACAACTCTTTCTTGCCGAAAAGACACCGGGAACATGTATCTCGCTAGTCCGAGACCATGGGGGATAAATACTAGAGGGTGAGAGAGATCCTTCACGAGGAGGTGTGAGTGAGAAGTGAGGAGAGGGATGCCTTTTATAGGAGGAGGGGGACCCAAGGGGTGGCTGCGCATGGGGCTGCCCTCCCCTCTTCATGTGGGTGGACACTCCACTCACAAAATTCCTTTAAATTCTCTCCACTCAAAATCCCACTCAAACATGCCATTAAATTTCCACCAAATTTAATGCAAACTCTCATTAAATAAAAATCTTTTATTTTACTCAGAATTTTGTCAATTACTTTAATGAAAAACATTCACAAATAACCCCTTGCTAGAATTCTATTTCACATGCATAACCACTTTATGCAATTTTACAAAACCTGCTTTGATTCTAGTGAAATAAATTCGCGCTTGTTCATTTTTTTTCGGCATGAAACTTTTGCTCCAATTGGATGTCGGTCTCTTAAGTGTGTCACCCTACGGTTCGTGAATAATGCGGACATGATCGAGACCCTCTCGGATCAATAATCAAGCGGATCCGAGACCCATACCGACTTCCACACATTCAACAATGACTTTCTTGTGATCGCTTAACCTTTTACGCTAGTATCTTAATCCTTTGTTTCGCGATATATTACATGAATGTCCGAGATTCGATCATCGGTATCTCCATACCTAGTTTGATCTCTATCGACATGTACTCTTTTCTCGCGTGATATAACATTCTAGTGATCAAATCACTTGCTTGCAAGCTAATCAATGTGATATCACCGAGAGGCCCAGTATATCTATCCGTCATCGGGATGAACAAATTCCACTCGATCCATGTGCCTCAACATAACACTTTATTAGTTCGAATCCATCTTTATAATCACCCCGTTACGGTGACGTTTGATGTTATCAAGAAACTCTTCCTGTTAGTGATTGACATGATCTCATGGTCTAAGGATTAGGATCACTGTAAGTTGTTATAGCAATATAAACTCAATGACTTTGATCATAATGCTATACTTTGATGAATGTTCATCACACCATTACACTAATGTTGTGAACTCGTTATTAACAACATCCAATGTCCATGATCAGGAAACCTATGATCATCTTGTTAATCAACGAGCTAGTTTATAAGAGAGGCATAACTAGGAACTTCCTTTTTGTTTATTAAACACACATGTATTAACGCTTTCTATTAATACAACTATAGCATGTAAAATAAACATTTATCATAAACAAGGAATACGATAATAACCACTTTATTATTGCCTCTCGCATATTCCTGAGTCTCCCACTTGCACTAGAGACAATAATCTAGTTTGAAAACTTTGATTGAACACCTATGGCTTTCTGGTGTTCCATATACGCAATTGCAAGTGGTTAACATAATCTACGGATCTGACGCTTCAGGTCCGTGTGTATTTGCATGTCTTTGCGTCTTCACGCATCACTCATTCTCCAATGAGATGGCATTGTATAAATTTGGTCTTTCGGTGAGACCTTTAGTTCCTTGGGGTTAAATCATGTCGATACTATTGTCATACAATATATCTTTAGTGTTTGCCTGCTATAACCACACCTTAGTTTAATAACAAACTTCTTGACACAAATTCCCTCCTTTGCTGCTACTATAGCAGTCATATACTTAGCCTTTTGTTGTAGTATTCGTCACAATGTCTTAACTTTGGAATACATCCAAATCCATCATGAAAACTCCTTTCCATTTCATTGTGCCACTCATAGTTTAAATTGAAACTTAATTTGTATCTCGTGACAAACCTAGTGTCAATGTAACGCTTTACAATGAACTATTTGTAATTGTTTATCACCTCTACACAAATATATTCTTAGTTCTTTCAAAAAGATCATAAGAATATCCTCACTATCGTCCAATGATCATTTTATGTTTCATTCTGGTATATGCTCATAACACTTAGAGCATAGGACATATCTGGATGAGTACATATCATGGTATGATTGATCAAAACATTCTCGTGATTTCACTCATCAAGTGTCAAAGCACTTGAATCTTGTTTCACTTATCAAGTGTCGATACACTTGAATCTTGATTCGATTCCTTTCCATGCAACAAGAACTGTTTCTTGTCGTTTCTATATTGAACTCCTTCAATATATCATATATGTACGTTTGGCACAACCATATTGGCGTCACAGTCTATCCACTATAGATATTCACGCTAAATATTCGGGTTTTGCCTAAGTATTTCATCAAAATGAAATTCTTAACCTTTGTCAATAAAAGATACATCATTTCTAATCAACAAGATGTCATCCACATAATGTATTAGAAATATGTCTCAGCGCTCCCACTTAATTTCTTGCAAATGCAAGCATCTTCATCGTCTCCTGATGAAAAATCCTTTTTCATCACGGTGAAGATTCTAACTCCGTGATGCTTACTTCAACCATTGAAGTTTGTATGCCCTTTTAGCATCCTTTGAATTTAACAAAACCCTTTGGATCGTGTCATGTACACGTCCTAGGTAACCATTCTATTAAAAGAACTTTGTTTTGTTTATTCATCTACCATATACCAAATTATATGTAGTGGTTGCTTCTTCAATCCGTCCAGACTAAATATCGCTATGAAAGATCAAATCTTGTCATAGTCAACTCCTTGAACATTGTCATAAAATATTTTACGACATGTCGATTATTTCATAGATGTGAAACATCCATGTCTGTTTCTTTATAGATCCAAATACGACCGATAGGTTTTTACACCTTTCCGGAGGGTCTTCCAAGTTCAAAACTTGATTTCTCGTGTATGTAACTATCACGGATTTTATGGCTTCAAGCCATTTGACGGAGTCAGGGCCCAACATCGCTTCTTTGTATGTGGTCGGTTCATCATTGTCAAACAATAATGATTTACTCTCAAATCTCAGCATTTGATTGTTTATCCGACCGACTTGGTTCAATAATAACTTAGACCTTCGTGACCGCAACCTTTGAGGCACGTGATCCATGAGCATTCTGGCTGCCTCCGGAACATTTTCCGGCGCTGCGCAACTCAGCATATATAGCTAAGGTTCGTTAACCTTATCAAAGTTCTATTGTCCTCCCACTTAACATTTATGAAAAATTCCTTCTTCAAGAAACTTCACTTTTCAAGCGACAAACCCTTTTGTCCTTGGTGTTATGGAGGAATAACCAATTGTTATTCAAAATAACCTACAAAGACATGCTCATCCGACTTCGGTTGTAAACATCTTACTTATATTTAGCATACCAAAATTTAAGAAATGACAACTTGGGTTTTACCCCAAACCATAACTTCCATGGTGTCATTTCAATGGATCAAGATGGAGCTCTTTTCAGTGTAAAAGCGGAAGTCTCTAAAGCTTTAATCTTTTAAAACATAATGGCAGTTTTATAAATAACACCTTTTATCCAACCATGTCAAACAAGGTTTCATTACAAATCTCAAACACTCCAAATTCCTATGGTGTTTTGGGAGATGTAAATCTAGGTGTTTTGCTAAACTTGTAACTCAAATAAATCCCTTTATGATTAAATCATAATTTATTTATTTTCTTGTTACACTTGTAACTCAAATAAATCCCTTATGATAAAATCATAAACCATTTATTTTCTTGTTACAATGATTTTCACTTCATCTTGAAAGTCGTTGAACATTTTCAAACATTTCATACTTCTTTCTCATTAAGTGAACATTCACTCAAATTTCTGGAGAAAGCATATGAAGATGAAATCCATCGCTTACGACTATACATAATGGACTACATACATCGATATGTATAAATTCCAATATTTTAGTCTTTCGTTCTTCTTTGGCCTTTGAACGAAGTTTTAATTATCCCGAGGAAAGTCTCACAAGCGTCACTTGATCAAATCAAAGACTCCAAAAATCCATGAAAATGGAGTTTCTTCATGTTTTCTTTCCAATATAATTTAAACGGCGATGTCACTTTGTAAGTGATCTTCCAATCATTTGTCTTGCGACATTTTAGCATTAGGCTTTATGGATGTGATTTATCCAACTAGATTTGTAAATCATCCATCTTATATGGAATACGGTAATTATTTGAACAACTTTTGTTCTTATAATACCTGATTTAAATAACAATTATTAAAACAAATCTTGAAGTCAAGCTTTGATGTCAACGAGAAATACAAACAACGGTTTGTTTGTTTTCGATGAACATCATCACATATTCTCTTGCTAGTTACTTAGGCCATTGTGGTTCATGAATTGCGTCGTTCTGTATGAAATTTCGTACCAACCAATTCGGTATCCAATACCCAAGAACCACATTGTTTAACAAGCAAAGAATACAACCATAAAATGTATATCATTCATATACCTAAATTGGATATTTCCAATCTTTTCTTTTCTGCCAAATATATTTTATAGATTATCTTTCAGCATTTCCTTTTCCTTTTAAAAGAATCTATCAACATCAAAAGTGGTGCCATATACATGACACATAGTCCAAAGCATGTATATTCAAATAATAATACCTTTGGACTTGCACTTTGAAGTAGATCACCATCATCAAAATGATCGGTATTATTTCAAAATCCATTCTTTAGTAATATTTTAGTGTAGTGAACACTTTACATACATCTTCTATTCATCCTTATCATGACGACTTTCATGATCAAGCTACTGTAGCTTATAAAGGCGAATCATGAGTATAACATTACTTTCCAAAACCCTTTTGGATGATTAGGATGTCTAGAATCTCCAACCTTCGTAAATTCTCATCCAATATGAGAACATATATTATACTCTATCATATTGCAACCAAAACATTGTTTGAGATATCGTTATATCTCACATGATGGTTTCAAACAATTCTTTCAAACTTCTAGATAAACTTGATATTAAAACAATCAAGAATCATGGAGGCAAACATGATACATCGATACTAACACCGAATTGTTACTCGATTTAATACTAACTATTAAATTTCATGGAGTAAATAGAGTTTGCTAAAATTTTGCAATAGGACTTTAAACTTTAGATTGACACTCAACACAATACGATACCAGTTCGTAAAGTATATATCCAGAATTTTATAGTTCTATTATCTCAATTACATCTATGCATAAGGTGGTGAACGAATGCCAATGACTACAACAAATTATGCAAATTCACTTTGATTTAATTTATGATAAATTGAGTTCTACTAATCCAAATTAGAAATGAACTCCCACTCAAAAACGACATCCCTCGTGTCTTTTTGGTGATTACATGAACCAAATCCACTACACCAAGTCCGATCATCACGTGAGTCGGTGTAGATTCAAAGGCGAGCATCCATATGGTCATCATATCAAAACATATGACTCATGCTTAACCTTTTGGTCCGTGTTCCGAGGCCATGTCTGTACATGCTAGGCTCGTCAAGTAAGAACCTTAGTATTCGTGTGTGTAACTGTCTTACACCTGAGATATGCTCGTGGATTCAAGTACACCTGATCATCACGTCATGTCTTGAAGCAACGATACATTGTCGGTGCATACTTAAGGAAGAACACATTTTTATCTTGATATCTAAATGAGGGATCATCTTATTATGCTAATAAAACGCCAAACAAGCAATTTAAGATGCAATAAACATCACATGTTAATAAGTGAAATGATATGGTTCCCGCACTTGATTTCCATCATGTGCATCGTGGTATGATCTCTATCATACCTCTATGTCTAAGGACAAGGTCTATGGAACCTACACGTTATGTGTGTTGTAAGAGTATCATCTTATACTTCTACTTACAACATTACCATATCAAAACACTAGCCCAGCAACAATCTAAACTAGACGCCTCTAATTTATCCATTGCAAGTTTTATGTGGATTAGGGCTTTCGAAGATAGAACCGTTCTTACCTACGAACATGAACCACAACGAGGATAACCAAATTGTTGACAACTCATTGCAAATTAGATATTGACTATAGTAGGAGAGACAGACACCCGCTAGCCACTTATGCAAAACTAGTTGCATGTCAAGCGTGGAACAGGTCTCATGTGCGAGGACATGTAAAGTTTATCCGGGCCGCTTCATCCCACCATGCCACCAATATCCAAAGTACAACTAAGAAGCAATAAAATGATCATCATCGCCCACATACTCATATGTGTACTACCCGTGCAAAGCATCTACGCATAGATCCGGCTCTGATACCACTGTAGGGTTCGCAACATAGAAAACAAAAATTTTCCTACGATGGGAACAACTATGTACCAAGATCTATCTACTAGATACAAACAACGAGTGGATGTATATCCGTAGAGAACATACCCTTGAAGACCGACAAAGCTTAACGAGTCCAAACTCGTGGTTGATGTAGACGATCTCTTGCCGATCTCAAGATCGAGAGGAAGTCCTAGCGCCGCAAAACAGCAGTGCATCCGTGCTCGCACACACGTTCGAGGCACCGAGCAACCTCCGCCTCCTCGCTCCAGCGATGCAGAGGAAGCACAACTCTTTATTGCCGAAAAGCCATCGGGAACATGTATCTCGCTAGTCCAAGACCATGGGGGATAAATACTAGAGGGTGAGAGAGATCCTTCACGGGGAGGTGTGAGTGAGAAGTGAGGAGAGGGGTGCCTTTTATAGGAAGAGGGGGGAACCCCAAGGGGGTGGCCGGCACATGGGGGCTGCCCCCTTGCCCTCCCCTCTTCATGTGGGTGGACACTCCACTCACAAAATTCCTTTAAATTCCCTCCACTCAAACATGCCATTAAATTTCCATCAAATTTAATGCAAACTCTCATTAAATAAAAATCTTTTATTTTACTCAGAATTTTGTCAATTACTTTAATGACAAACATTCACAAATAACCCCTTGCTAGAATTCTATTTCACATGCATAACCACTTTATGCAATTTCACCCAAAAACCTGTTTCGGTATCTAGTGAAATAAATTGCTGCGCTTGTTCATTTTTTCGGCATGAAACTTTTGCTCCAATTGGATGTCGGTGTCTCTTAAGTGTGTCACCCTACAGTTCGTGAATAATGCGGACATGATCGAGACCCCTCTCGGATCAATAATCAGAAGCGGGATCTGGAGACCCATACTGACTCCCACACATTCAAGGATGACTTTCTTGTGATCGTCGGAACCTTTTACGCTAGTATCTTAATCCTTTTGTTTCGTGATATATTACATGTCCGAGATTCGATCGTCGGTATCTCCATACCTAGTTTCATCTCGTTACTGACATGTACTCTTTTCTCATGCCCGTGATATAACATTCTAGTGATCAAATCACTTGCTTGCAAGCTAATCAATGTGATATCACCGAGAGGGCCCAGAGTATATCTATCCGTCATCGGGATGAACAAATTCCACTCTCGATCCATCGGCCTCAACATAACACTTTACTAGTTCTGAATCCATCTTTATAATCACCCTGTTACGGTGTGACGTTTGATGTTATCAAGAAACTCTTCCGGTGTTAGTGATTGACATGATCTCATGGTCTAAGGATTAGGATCACTTCATAAGTTGTTATAGCAATATAAACTCAATGACTTTGATTGTAATGCTATACTTCGGATGAATGTTCATCACACCATTACACTAATGTTGTGAACTCGTTATTAACAACATCCAATGTCCATGATCAGGAAACCCATGATCATCTTGTTAATCAACGAGCTAGTTTATAAGAGAGGCATAACTAGGAACTTCCTTTTTGTTTATTAAACACACATGTATTAACGTTTCCATATTAATACAATTATAGCATGTAAAATAAACATTTATCATAAACAAGGAATACGATAATAACCACTTTATTACCAGGACGAGGAGGGACAAGATGCCAAGTACCATTCTGACGAGGAGCCTGAATCTCAAGGTCCATAGCTGCTCGCCAGTGAGGAATACCGAGATCAGCAGAGAAGTGTCGTGGTTCCATGGTCGGGTTAGAGGCAGCAACAACATCACAGACAACCAAATAAGTGATGATGCCATCAGTACGCTAAAGCTTCTTCACAATGCCGCTGCGACTGTGGGTGTGAGGTCGCTCGAGCACAGGAGCAGGGCGCAGCAGAACAGAAGCTTCATCGCTGCAGATCCATACTGAGGGCGAGGAAGCAGGCGCGGGCAAGCCTGACAACATGCGTCCAGGTGATGGGTGATGTCTATGCACTTCTATTCTTGTAGACAGTTGTTGTGCCTCCAAGTGCAGAGATTTGTAGAATAGCAGCAAGTTTCCCTTAAGTGGATTACCCAAGGTTTATCGAACTTAGGGAGAAAGTGGTCAAAGGTATCCCTCTCAAACAACCCTGCAATCAAAATACAAGAAGTCTCTTGTGTCCCCAACACACCCAATACACTTATCAGGTGTATAGGTGCACTAGTTCGACGAATAGATAGTGAAATACAAGTGGTAACGGTGCCAGAAGAGAGCTTGACGGTGAGGTAAGACTAAAGTCAAACTGGAATAAAGATGGAAGCAAGCAAACATGCAACAGATCTAGATACAAACGGTGTTTCAATGCTTAGAAACAAGGCCTAGGGATCATACTTTCACTAGTGAACACTCTCTCATATAAATATCCTCTCTTTATGATACTACTCTTAACTACTCTCCGGTTGGACACTCTAATCCACGATAGGCCTATAACATCACTCCTCAAAGTTCGTCTTTCCCATCTAGATAACCCCACACTATAACCTTGAGTGCTAGATGGCTCCAACAAACACCAATTTTATAAAGGCATCCAACTCCAAATATAACTCATAACAAATATATATATGTAACCTAGCTTAAGTGCCACACACAGCGTGCACACTGTCACTTTCACATACATGGGGAAAATCATAGATCTATTAAAACAATTGAGTGTTTATGCAACCTCTAGCCTAAGTGCCACCACGGCGTGCACGCTGTCACTTTCACACACGTGGGGAGAGAAGAGATCTATTGAAGCACTTGAGTAACAAAGTAGATCTACTTGATTACAAATCTCATGACCACAACATGATCATGCATAGAGACAGAGATGAACACATATCTACCGGTAGATCCCTTATCCTCGAGGAAGAACTACTCCCTCCTCATCATGGGAATCAACAACGACGGTGGAGATGGTGGTGGAGATCGATGGATATGGATCCGGGGGCAGTGCCCCATCCTGACAGGGTGCCGGAATAGAGACTTTCTGTCCTCCGAATCTCCCTTTCGGTGGCGGCGGTGTTGCGGAACTTTTCGTGGCTTTCTGGTCGATTCTCTAGGGTTTTCTCCCCGGGAGGCTTTTATAGGCGAAGGAGAGGTCGGTGGAGCACCAGGGGGCCCACACCCCCTATGGGCGCGTCCAGGGTGGGACCCGCGCCCACATAGGGTGTGGCCACCCCCTTTGGCTTTTGTCCCGTCCAATTCCGAGAATATTCATTTTTTAGCTTTCTGAAACCAAAAACAACAGAAACAGGCAACTGGCACTGTGGCATCTTGTCAATAGGTTAGTTCCAGAAAGTGTATGAAAATACCTCAAAGTGTAGACAAAACATAGCAAAGTGGATACTAAACAAGCATGGAACATCAAAAATTATAGATACATTTACAACATATCAAGCATCCCCAAGCTTAACTCCTGCTCGTCCTCGAGTAGGTAAGTGATAAAAATAATAATTTTTGAGGTGACATGCACCATCACAATCTTGATCAAACCATTGTAAAGCATTGAAAGCTGGGATCAAAGTACTCTAAGAATGAGCATAAAATATGAAGTTCTAGCAATAAGACATAAAAACTATGCATTATGAAAGGTTACAAACAAAGATCATGAATAGCATGCATGGAAAAACATTTGTTTGTTTCACATACAGAAAACATGGCATAGTGGAATTCAGCTTGTCCCTCATGGAGTGGCAAAACATAAATGCATAGGACACCTTCAAAGTTCATAAGGGAGACTAGATACAAATAGCACAAGAATAAGTAATATCAACAATATGAATCAACCAGTAAGTCTTGGGACAATGCACATAGAACTAAGAATGGCAACTATTCTCTCATAATTGGTGCCTATGGATAGAAGGTGGAGACTCAATATAATAGTGAAAGAAAGGCCCTTTATAAGGGAAGCAGGGATTTCAAGTTTCAAAAAGAGCTTCCAAAAATTATGGTACTTGTTAGCTTTCAGCTCTCATTTCCCCTATCATAAGCATCTTGAAGTGATTAAGGTTAAAGTGAACAAACTATGGAGTATATGCTTGACAAAGTATAAGTTGGCAATCTCATGTCCCTTGAGTACGAGGGCCGCTCCTCATGCTATTCAACTTTAGTTACTTGTAAGTTCTTTTCATAGTAAGTATATGCGTATCATAGAGAACCTCCAACGGGGTACCCCTTGCACATGCTACAGGAGCTTTCCCATAATCAAAATTATAAGGCGAGCAGACAATGAGCATCTCAGCAATCTCTTATTTACCATGGGAATATGGTGCTTTTTTATCTCTTTCCTCTTTTCAATATGTCTATCTTTTTTATATAAGAAGAAAGCTTCATAGATTGCTCATTATGGTGATGCTGCAAGTTTCCACCATGATTAGGAATGGCTTAGTCTAGCGTCCCAGGCGTTTCTCTAACACAATATACATAAATCCATGGACTTACAATCTCCCCTTTTATTTCACAACGACGACATCTGCAAACAAAAGAGCATGATATCAACTGGATAGAGATCCATAAGTTTTGAAAGCGTTACCCATGACATCATGGTTCTGCTAATCCCAACGTATAAGTGCAAGCATATACAACTTAGATGTCACAATTGTTCAAGTTTATTAGGGAAAAGGAAAATAAGGTGTGCCATCAAGTTCGTGAGAGCTTTAATCACTAAGTTTTCACATAACAAAATACTTTTTAATTAGAATATAGATGAAAACAAGAATATACTTGGAATGGTGTAACACACCATGCATAGGAATTTATAGTCGACACTTTGGAATAACTTGGGTGTTGGAAGCATGAGTAGAGCTTGCTCATACAAGTGGAGGCTAGCAAAAGACTGTAAGCGACCAACTAAGAGAGCAATAATGGCCATAATCATGCATAGCGACAAAATATTACTAATCAAAGCATACAATGGTACTACAAGTCAAGGACTAAATGATCATAGAGGCTATGGTGACTTGTTCATAGTCCTAAAATGGTGTGAGCATGTGCCAAGTCAACCCAAACAAAGCATCAAAGGAGAATACCACAATACTATGATTTTGTATGCTAAAACAACGCATAATTCATTCAAGGCACATTAAGCAATCCTAATTGTTTGGAACAAGTCATGCTACAATAATAATCATTAAGCATAAGGTTAAAACAATATCTAGCATGACATGATAAAGTCTAAGTCACAGTCAAAACAAGCTCCCTTTTGTACCACTTAAGCATGAAACTTTCTACTCTTTTCCAACACCAATCAACTTATTTGAAACAACTCACAAAGATAATAATCAACAAAGATCAGTGAGCTTGTCTCAAAGATACACAAAGAATAACTAAAAGTTCTAAGTTGAAAGCACAAGAAAACTAAGGCTAAACACAGTGCTAGCAAAAGAGAACACTCACAAGACAATAAGAATGAAAACTAGAGTGTTCTAGGCAATGAAAACAGAGTGTGTCTCTCTCCAAAAGAAGTGTGCTGGGGTCCAACCAACTTTATTCAAGCAGACTAAGCAAACAAAAACCAAAAACAAAAACTAAGACGCTTCAAGAACAACACAACATTACATGAAACAATAAAAATGAAGTGTCTAGAAAGAGACCAAAGATTTTTGTTGATGAAGAAGGGGATGCCTTGGGCATCCCCAAGCTTTGACGCTTGTACCTCTTGAATATTTCTTGGGGTGACACGGGGTGGCATCCCCATGCTTGATCTTTTGTCCATTCTTCATCTCATTACATCATTCTTTCCCTACACCTGAAATTTTGCCTTCATACAAAACTTCACACAATCTTCATTAGCAACATTAGTGTATTCAAAATATAATAAACCTTTGGGGTTTAGTTTCAAAACAGTAAAGCTTTCATTAAAAACACAAACTACTGTATAAACTTCCTTTGAAAACCTCAATTCCCCAAAAAGAACTCAAAAATAAATCAATAAGAAGCAAATGCAAATAATGGTAGAAATCTGTCAAAATAGACCAGCAGATAAAAACTGATTTTTTCGAAGACCTTCTGTTGCTCAAATCAAAAAGTGTTGAACTAACTAAAGTTAGTTAACATACTGGGGGATTTATTCGCAAAATATAAGTTCAATCCGACTTACAAAGATTCCTCACGAATTTTCAGGGTAGAGCACAAAAATCTGTTTCGGGACAGCAACTTCCCCAAATCTTACTTCCCTCTCATTAGAGGTTATTCTTGGCACAAAAAGAAAACAAAAAGGATAAGAAGAGGTCATTAATGAAGTAATAACTTCCAAGACTCAAGAAAACTCTTGTGTTATCTCCCAACAAGTACTTTTCTTTAACGCCTTTAAGTTAGGCTTGATAGTTTGAAAAGATGATCACATAAGAAATATGAATTGAAGTAAAAGAGAGCATCAAGAATCCAATTCAAAACACATTTAATTCTAACCCACTTCCTATGCATAGGAATATTGTAAAGAAACAAGTCATGAAAGCACAAAGCAACAAGCCTAGGAAAGCAAAACAAGTGCAACTTTAAAATCTTCAACATAAAGAGGGGAAACTTAATATTGTTGAGATACATAAGACGATGTTTCCCTCTCTCATAATAACTTTTAGTAGAATTATGAATAAAATTAACAATATATCTATCAGATAAAGCATTCTTATCATGATCCACATGCATAAAATGATTATTACTCTCCACATAAGCATAGTAATTCTTATTAATTGTATTGGGGGCAAATTCAACAAAATAGCTACCATTATTATTCTCATCACCATAATCATCAAATATAGGAGGCATATTGTAATTATAATTAATTTTATCCTCAATAGTAGGTGAAATGAAAATATCATACTCATCATTGTAATCATCATATATTGGAGGTTTGGTATCATCATAAGCAATATAATAACTATCTTCCAAAGCCGGGGAACTAAAAAGATCATTTTCACAAAAACTAGCTTTCCCAAGTTTAGACGTTTCCATAGAATTAGCAATAATGGTGTTCAAAGGATTCATACTAATAACATTGCTATTAGCATGCAAATAAAGTTCCATTGGTTTTTTATTTTTCTGTTCAAACACTTCATGTCCTAACTCAAGATAAATACTATAAAGATCTCTATTTTTTCCATTAAGCCTAACTAGTGAAAACAAAAAAGACAAAATTGCAGAATCTATAGGAAATAACTTTGAGCACTCACACCGGAGGATGTGAGTACCTTTTACCTTACCTCCCCGACAACGGCGCCAGAAAACAGCTTGATGTCTACGCACTTCTATTCTTATAGACAGTTGTTGGGACTCCAAGTGCAGAGGTTTATAGAACAACATCAAGTTTCCCTTACGTGGATACCCAAGGTTTATCGAACTCAGGGAGGACGTGGTCAAAGGTATCCCTCTCAAATAACTCTACAATCAAGATACAGTCCCAACACACCCAATACACTTGTGAGGTGTATAAGTGCACTAGTTCGGCGAAGAGATAGTGAAATACAAGTGGTAACGGTGCCATAAAAGAGCTTAACGGTGAGGTAATACTAAAGGAAAACTAGAATAAAGATGGAAGCAAGCAAACATTCAATAGATCTAGATGCAAACGGTGTTTCAATGCTTAGAAACAAGGCCTAGGGATCATACTTTTACTAGTGAACACTCTCATATAAATATCCTCTCTTCATGATACTACTCTTAACTACTCTCCGGTTGGACACTCTAATCCACGGTAGGCCTATAACATCACTCCTCAAAGTCCGCCTTTTCCATATAGATAACTCCACACTGTCACCTTGAGCGCTAGATGGTTCCAACAAACACCACAATCTCATAAAGACATCCAACTCCAAATATAACTCATAACAAATAAATATATGTAACCTAGCTTAAGTGCCACACACGGTGTGCATGCTGTCACCTTCACACACATGAGGAAAAACATAGATCTATTAAAGCAATTGAGTATTTATGCAACCTCTAGCCTAAGTGCCACCACGGCGTGCACGTTGTCACTTTCACACACGTGGGGAGAGCAAAGATCTATTGAAGCACTTGAGTAACAAAGTAGATCTACTTGATTACAAAGCTCATGACCACAACATGATCACGCATAGAGAGAGAGATGAACACATAGCTACTGGTAGAGCCCTTAGCCTCGAGGAAGAACTACTCCCTCCTCATCATGGGCATCAGCAACGGCGATGGAGATGGTGGTGGAGATCGATGGAGATGGCTTCGGGGGAACTTCCCCGTCCCGGCAGGATGTCGGAACAGAGACTTTCTGTCCCCCGAATCTCCCCTTCGGTGGCGGCGGCACTGTGGAACTTTTCATGGCTTTCTGGTGGATTCTCTAGGGTTTTCTCCCCGGAGGATTTTATAGGCAAAGGAGGCAAGGTCGATGGAGGGCCAGGGGGCCACACCCCCTATGGGTGCGGCTAGGTTGGGACCCGCGCCCGCCTAGGGTGTGGCCACCCTGGTGTCCTCCTCTGTCTCGTCTTTGATTTTTCGTATCGTTCAGGGAAAAATATGAACTTTGGCTTTTGTCCTGTCCAATTCCGAGAATATTCATTTTTTAGCTTTCTGAAACCAAAAACAGCAGAAAACAGGCAACTGGCACTATGGCATCTTGTCAATAGGTTAGTTCTAGAAAGTGTATAAAAATACCTCAAAGTGTAGACAAAACATAGCAAAGTGGATACTAAACAAGCATGGAACATCAAAAATTATAGATACGTTTACAACGTATCAATGGGCCGGACGTGGAGCATCCAGGTGACGGGCCAATCGACACTTTGGGCGAAGAGTGGCTAGTGGACGAGGCGGGCGATGCACTAGGCGATGCGGTAGGCATCACAGGAGTAGCTGCAGCATGCGCTGGAAGGAGCGCTAGGGAGACCGGTGGCGATGGTGGGCCTGCGGCAGGAGAGCCGGCTGAGCCGGGTGAGGCCGGACGCGCACCAGGCCGAGGCAAGGAGGCCGGCCCAACATGGGGCATGCAGGCGCCCGGATCCGGATGATCGACGTTAGGGAGGTCGGGCTCATCCAAGAGCTGAAGGCGAGCACCATAGCTGATACCTGCACCATGGTTAGGGATCAACACAGGGGAATATGCAACATCTTTAAACTGGTCAAGCGAGGTAGTTAATGAATGCACACAGGGTGACACAGGGGACTGTGGAGATTGTTGAGAAAAGGTAAATAGGTTCTAGTCAAACACAACATCGCGAGAAATGTACACCCGATTAGACGGAATATGAAGGCACTTGTAGCCTTTATGGAGAGAACTATAGCCAAGAAAAACACATTGCTTGGAGCGAAAGTCGAGTTTGTGAAAAGTATAATCAGGAACCTCATTAAAAATAAGCTCAAGTGGTGTGGTGTGGCCAACAGGCACATCCAAAAACCTTAAGAAAAGTATAATCAGGAACCTCATTAAAAAGAAGCTCAAGTGGTGTTTTCATGTCAAGCACACGTGTGGAAGCCTATTAATCAGAAAACAGGCTGTAGAGAACACATCACTCCAAAAAGGAAAGGGAGCGGAGGCATGTGCAAGTAAAGTGAGACCAGTTTGAACGATGTGACGGTGTTTGCTTCACCGCACCATTTGTCAGATGTGTATGTGGGCAGGGCACACGATGAGATATTCCAAGCTTATTAAAAACGTGTTGAGGTTGCGATACTCGCTGCCCCAATCAGACTACACATGAATAATCTTATGCTTGAGAAGACACTCAACATGAAATTGAAATTGTAAGAACACATCAGATTTCCGCTTAAGAAGATCAAGCCATGTAAAGCGAACTATAGGCATCAATGAAACTTACATAATAGTTATGACCACTCACGGAAGTTTGAGCGGTACCCCACACATCGGAAAACACAAGATCTAATGGATGTTTAACCACACGACTCGAGGAAACAAATGGAAGTTGATGACTCTTCCCTTGTTGACAAGCATCACACACTGCTAAATTTTTATTCCTAGACGTAGTAGGAAGTGAAGGGAATATGCCCTGATAGGCAATAATAAAGTGGTTATTATGTATATTCCAAGTATATGATAGATATTTGTTTTGCATGCTATAATTGTATTAATATGGAAACGTTAATACATGTGTGTTTAATAAACAAACAGAAAGTTCCTAGTTATGCCTCTCTTATAAACTAGCTCGTTGATTGACAAGATGATCAAGGTCTCTTGATCATGGACATTGGATGTTGTTAATAACAAGGTCACAACATTATTGTAATGGTGTGATGAACATTCATCCGAAGTATAGCATTACAATCAAAGTCATTGATTTTATATTGCTATAACATCATACGAAGTAATCCTAATCCTTAGACCATGACATCATGTCAATCACTAATACTGGAAGAGTATCTTGCTAACATCAAACGTCACACCGTAACAGGGTGATTATAAAGATGGGTTTAGTACTACTAAAGTTTTATGTTGAGGCCCATGGATCAAGAATGGAATTTGTTCATCCCGATGACGGATAGATATACTCTAGGCCCAGGGTGATATCACATTGATTAGCTTGCAAGCAAGTGATTTGAATACTAGAATTTTATATCACGGGAACGATAAAAGAGTACATGTCAGTAACAATATCAAACTAGGTATGGAGATACCGATGATCGAACCTCAGACATGTAATATATCGCGAGACAAAGGGATTAAGTTACTAGCGTAAAAGGTTCTCACGATCATAAGAAAGTCATCGTTGAATGTGTGGGAGTCAGTATGGATCTCCAGGTCCCGCTTCTGATTATTGATCTCAGAGGGGTCTCGATCATGTCCGCATTATTCGTGAACTGTAGGGTGTCACACTTAAGAGACACCGACACCATTTGGAACAAATAGTTTCATGCTGAAAAGAATAAGTGCAGGAATTTATTTCACTAGACACCGCAACTGTTTTCGGGTAAAATTGCAGAAAGTGTTTCTGCATGTGAAATAAAATACTAGCAAGGGGTTATATGTGAATATTTTTCATTAAGGTAATTGACAAAATTCTGAATAAATAAAAGGAGTTTTATTTAAGATAGAGTTTGCATTAAATTTGGTGGAAATTTAATGGGAATTTGAGTAGGATTTTTTAGTGGAGAAATGAAGGGCCATTTTGTGAGTGGAGCTTCCACCCACATGAATGAAGGAGGGGAGGGGGAAGCCCCCATGGCCGGTGGACACCCCCTTGGGGTGCCCCCCTCCTCCTATAAAAGGAGCCCCCTCCCTCTCTCTCACTCACACACCTCCTCGTGAAGGATCTCTCTCCCCCTCTAGTTTATTCCCCATTGTCTCGGACTAGCGAGATACATGTTCCCGGTGGATTTTCGGCAAGAAAGAGTTGTTGCTTCCGCTGCATTGTTGGATCGAGGAGGCGGAGGTTGCTCGGTGCCTCGAACGTGTGTGCGAGCATGGATGTGCCGCTGATTTGCGGCGCTAGGACTTCCTCATGATCTTGATATCGGCAAGCATTCGTCTACATAATCCACAAGTTCAACCTCATTAAGCTTTGTCGGTCTTCAAGGGTATGTTATCTACGGATGTATATCCGTCCGTTGCTTGTATCTAGTAGATAGATCTTGGTACATAGTTGTTCCCATCGTAGGAAATTTTTTGTTTTCTATGTTGCGAACCCTACAGTGGTATCAGAGCCGGATCTATGCGTAGATGCTTTGCATGGGTAGTACACATATGTATATGTGGACGATGATGATCATGTTATTGCTTCTTAGTTGTACTTTGGATATTGGTGACATACTGGGATGAAGCGGCCCGGACAAACTTTACATGTCCTCGCACATGAGACCTGTTCCACGCTTCACATGCAACTAGTTTTGCATAAGTGTCTAGCGGGTGTCTGTCTCTCCTACTATAGTCAATATCTAATTTGCAACGAGTTGTCAATAATTTGGTTATCCTCGTTGTGGTTCATGTTCGTAGGTAAGAACGGTTCTATCTTCGAAAGCCCTAAGCCACGTAAAACTTGCAATGGATAAATTAGAAGCGTCTAGTTTAGATTGTTGCTGGGCTAGTGTCATGATATGATGATGTTGCAAGTAAAAGTAAAAGCGATACTCTTACAACACAGATAACATGTAAGTTCCATAGACCTTGGTCTTACACATAGAGGAATGATGACGATCATACCATGATGCACATGATGGATATAAAGTGCTATATCATTTCACTTTTTCACATGCGATGTTTGTTGCATCTTATATTGCTTGTTTGGCGTTTTACTAGCATAATAAGATGGTCTCTCATTTAGATATCAAGATAAAAAAATGTGTTCCCCCTTAAGTATGCACCGATTATGTTTCGCCACTCCAAGACATCACGTGATGATCGGGTGTTCTTGGATCCACGATCATATTTTGGGTGTAAGACAGTTTACACACGCGAATACTAAGGTTCTTAATTGGCAAGCCTAGCATGTGCATACATGGCCTCGGAACATGGACCGAAAGGTTAAGCATGAGTCATATGAAAGATATGATGCTCATATGCATGCTCTCCTTTGAAGCTACACCGACTCGCGTGATGATAGGACTTGGTGTAGTGGATTTGGTTCATGTAATCACCAAAAAGGCACGGGGGATGTCGTATTTGAGTGGGAGTTCATTCTTAGTTTGGATTAGTTGAACTCAATCTATCATAAACTTAGTCTAAACTTTACAAATTCTGTTGTAGATGGCACCACCTGCTTTTAATTTCAATGTGTTCATGGAGAAAGAGAAACTTCCAACGAACGGTGGCAACTTTACCGACTGTGCCATGAATTTTAGGATTCTCCTCTCTGCTGCACAAAAGCAATATGTGCTAGAAGCACCGCTAGGCCTATTAGGGATATGCTATATAGGTATCCTCATAGCATGTCTCTTATCCGACTAACCCGGGTGGCCCATAGTCGGTAGCATGGCCTCGTGGGCGTCGATTAGGTGGATCAAGGAGGCCCATGCCGGATAAAGGAAGTCTACGGTGGAGTCACCAGCGTGCCGAGCCTTGGAGTACAAGATACACAAGACTAGTGATGAGCGGTGGGACTCGTAACTGTCGGCTAGGACTTTTCCCTGTAACCCTAGGACCTGGCGACTATATAAGTCGGGCCTATGGGAGCCTTTAGGGCATCGTTTTACACACACCTCGCCCAACGAACCTATCTCTGTAACTCAGTGTATTGCCATTATAATGATTTATAGCAGAATAGGATTCCGCCACCGTGTGGGATCTCAACAGGTAAGCTGTGTTACCGCACCCGTCAACCGTCCGACTTACCCCACGCCTCTAAACACGCCGTGAGGACCCTCCATGGCGTACTCGTCAGCAATACCACGACAGTTGGCGCCCACCGTGGGGCAAGAGGCGCTTCAGGCTCTTCAGCGGGCGAGGACCAAGATCTTCGCAGGAATCGGCGAAACCGTAGCCATTGGCCGTGTTCTCTTCTCCGGCAACGTTCCGATCGTCCCCCCCTGACGAGTTTTGGATCCCGGCGAAGATGAACCCTACGCGGTGTTCGATCGTTCCTATCGGAGATATCCACCTCTTCATCGGCGAAACCGACTCGGGCACTAGTTCCCTGGGAGTCGGAGGAGCATCAAGACCCGCACGGACCGCCTACGGGCAGGATACGTTCGCGGAAGGATCGATGTCGAATCTCTCCTCGGAGTTTGCTGGCAAAGATCGGGAAAATTCAAGCCCCACCCAAACCGCCCATGTGCAGGATATAAAGGTGGAAGATCACTGCAAATCCGCCGGCTTCATCCATGCGCCTGGACAGCAGAGATCCAAGTTCGTCGGCATGGATACCATCTTCGATCTGGCGCGCTGCGTTCAGAGAGAGGGTGAAAACCCCCGCGATTACCTAGCCAGGTGGCTCCGTATACGAGCCGATCTGGCCCACTACCCCAATGATGATGCCATCTATCACTTTGTGGAAAGACTGGACCATGGCATGCTTCTCCGACACTATCTAAGACGGCAACAGCGTGGGGCGCCTTCGAAGGCATGGTGAACACCGTCAACAACTACGCGGAGGCTGAAGCGGCAGCTCAGACAGCGCTTGCGCTCATTGACGGAGCCCCTCCGATTTAGCCACCACCACCACCGCCTCCAGCCGCCATCGTCGTAGCAGCACCACCACCTCCAGTCATCGTCGAGGCCATTGCACCTCCACCGCCCATCATCGAGGAAGTCCTGGCACCCTCCGACTCTGTCATTGACGCGCTTTATGCTGATTTTGGTGCAAATTCAGAGGAAATAGACTTCAGTCCAGAAGAGCTAGACTCCGCTATGCAGGAGATGGAGGAGGAGTACTCGCGCGGTGAGCAAGCTAATAACACCATCATGTCTCGAGGGGTGTTCGTCACCATTGGGACAGCGATGGATGAAGATCAACCTGGGCAAGTTCCGCCTACGGCGCTGGAAAAGGGGAAGGGGGCACTCATTGCTGCTGACGATGATCGCGCAAAGGTCATGCCTCCTCTGCCTAACCCAGTGCAGCAGCCGCAGGAACTCGGCACCGGTCCGAGCAACAACAACACCGCAAACTTGCCGCCTCCAGCATCCATGTCGACAACAGCCCATGTTACTCCAGCTGATAGAGTGATGTACGGCAATCTCCTCGTCGAGCCACTAACCGTTGATCATATCCAGAACGTGACCCAACTTGAAGAGAAGCGCCAACAGCTGCTAGAGGAAGCGCAAGCCATCGCGGAGCAAGGCTCTAAACTAGATCGAGACCTGGTCAACGCGCAGAAGTCCATAGAGAAAGCTAGAGCAATGGAAGCCGAGTACAAGACTCTGCTGCAGCAGCAGAAGGCTCCGGCTCGCATCATCAACGATCCCGGCGTACGGCGCAACTTAGGATGGGCTCCCTTGAAGCCGGCATAGGCCAAGACATACATTGATAGTGAAGGCAAGCAGGTGATGCCCACCCCACTCCTTAAACTTGCCGTCGCCAAGACCCTTCTGGAACAAGATAGATCGCCTGAGGCAGTAGAACAGGTCTATGACCTAGTGGCCAAGGCGGTAAAGCAGCAGGAAAAGGCCACCTCTCAGAGGCTTGAGTCTGACCCAGTGCTCTGCCGATCTAGCCAGTACAAACCGCCAAGGGACAGATCTCCTCAAGATGTCGGATCACAGACGGGTTCATCAGAACGAAGACAGAGGGGTGCGCTCAACAGGTAGGATGCTATCGCCATATTCTCCGACCATGGGGAAAAAGCCCGACCTCGTCGCCCATCACCACCGCCCCGATCCCCCCGACGTCAGGAAGATTACAAGGCTCACCATCATACGGATATGCCCCCTCCAAAGCAGTGTGGTATCGTCATCCGACCCGTCATGATGAAGAGCGCCACCAAGGACACAAGAGCAGGTCACACCAGGACCCTCCGCGTCCAACAAGCAACCGTGACAGACATGAGGCGTCGCAGGAGGGTAATAGCAAGAAGGCTAACCCACCGCCACCTCCGCCTCCGTCGCCGCCAAGCAGTCACCATGGCGGAAGAGGCCCGCGTCGTTCACGCAGCCCATCCCCTGTTGACAACAAGAAGAAGAACCCGGAGCCATACGATGCACGTTCGCGGATCGATAAGATCCACGAGTCCCGGGAAGGACCATACCTAGTACCATGTTGCTTTGGACCTGCAATATGGTCCGCAACTTACCCCAAAGGTTTCCAGATAGACAAGACCATCAAGCCCTATGACGGCACCGCCAAGCCCGCCACATGGTTGCAGGACTACGGCAACGTGGTGGAGATTACCGGAGGCAACCCCAACGTCGCCGTCAAGTACCTCCCGTTAATGTTGGCAGGAACGGCCCGTCAATGGATCGACGACTTGCCGGAGAAATCCATCTACAACTGGCTGGATATGCAAGAAGCATTCACCAAGAACTTTGAGGGTACATACAAGCGTCCCTGCACTGTGGGCGATCTATAGCGGTGCGTGCAAGAGAAAGACGAGACATCTCGCGCCTACCTCTCCCGCTGGCTGGACATGAAGAATTCCTGCGCGGGAGTGCACACTCAGACCGCTCTGGCCGCCTTCATCGATGGGTTGGAAAGAGGCACGTTACTCCGACATAAGTTAAAGCGCTTGCTGGACAATCATCAGCTTGACTTGAATCAGATGATTCAGTTAGCTAGTGAGTTCGCAGCTGCCGCCGACGACGCTCGTGGCTCTTTGCCGGCAACGGCCGTTCCAACCCAAGCTCGTAGGAACAGCAGTACAAAGCGGAAAACCGCTCTAGAAGAAAAGCAATCTACCGACATGGTCGCTATGACTTTTGTAGGACGAGAAGGCGGACAACGTGGCCGAGGAAGGGGAACAGGCCGCGGGCAGCAACGAGGAAGTGAAACCAACTCGGCGCCGCTCCGCCTTCCCCAAACGTACGAGGAGTACCGCGATATGTCGTGCCTCGTACACCTCGATGACAATGGCAAGGCCACCCATACCAATCGACACTGCAAGTTCGTCAACGACCTCAAGGAAGACCCGGAGTCCGGCTACAAGCAAAGTCGGAAGAACAGACTGTGAGGCAAGGGCAAGGGGAAGAAGAAGGAGGAGGAGTCCAAGGATTCAAGTGACATGGACGAGGACGTTGACCCCAAGCACGCTGCCAAGAGCGACGACAAGGGCAAGAACCCCTTCGCAAAGAAGGCCCCAGTCTACCACACTTTCCTTGGCACCCCCACCGTCCGACAACAGAAGACCTCTCTAAGGATCCTGATGGCCACTCTCCCCCCAGTTCCCCAATACCTGCGCTGGTCGGTGGTTCCAATCACTTGGGACAGGACGGACCACCCAAACCTTGTGCCCACGGAGAACCAGTACGCCATGGTCATCAACCCATTGATTGACGGCGTGGAGTTCACCAAGTACATGGTGGATAGTGGAAGCAGCATCAACATCATGTACATGGATACACTGTAGAAGATGAACTTGACGGAGGCAAACCTAAGACGGACCAACACCGTGTTCCATGGCGTAGTTCCTGGTCGGGAGGCTCGGTCCCTTGGGTGCATTACGCTTCAGGTAGCCTTTGGCGACGTTAATAATTACCGCCAAGAGCGCATGACCTTTGAGGTGGTCCCCTTCAAGAGCGTGTACCACGTCATATTCGACCGCGACATATTCCACACGTTCATGGCCAAGCCATGCTTCGTCTACAACAAACTCAAGATACCCGGACCAAACAGTGTCATTACCGTATCTGGAAGATTTACCAAGGCAAGGGACTGCGAGATCAATGAAGCAGTCGTTGCAGAAGCTGTCCTCTACAACAAAGAATTCAAGGAAATCCAGAGCAAGGTCAATGACTCAGAGATGCCCGCGTCGAAGAAGCAGATCTCTGACTCCGCTCCTGCGTTCAAGGCCGCCATCGAGACCAAGCCGGTGGAACTTGTGGTAGCCGATGCCTCCAAGACCGTCGCCATTGGGACGAACCTAGATCCCAAATAGGAAAGTGCGCTCGTCGAGTTCCTCCGTGAGAATACGGACATCTTTGCCTGGCAACCTGCCGACATGAAAGGTGTACCTAGGAAACTTGCCGAGCACAGCTTAAACATAGATCCAAAATGTAAACCAGTGAAACAACCTCTACAACGCCTAAGAGATGAGAAGAGACGCGCCATTGGCAAAGAGATAGCTAGGTTACTTAAGGCCGGGTTTATCCGATAAGTCCTTCACACCCGATGGGTGGCCAATCCTGTACTTGTCCCCAAAAAGGGAACCAATGAATTAAGAATGTGCGTTGATTACACCGGCTTGAACAAAGCATGTCCCAAAGATCCGTTTGCTTTGCCTCGCATTGACCAAGTCATTGACTCGACGGCTGGCTCGGAACTTTTGTGTTTTCTCGATGCGTACTCAGGATACCACCAGATCAATATGAGGAAGTCGGACCAATTGGCCACTTCGTTCACTACCCCATACGACATGTTTTGCTATGTCACAATGCCCTTTGGGCTGAAAAGCGCAGGTGCTACCTACCAGCGGACAATGCAACGTTGCCTTCACGACCAAATTGGTCGGAATGTTCACGCCTATGTGGACGATATCGCGGTGATGTCTAAAAAGTCAAACGACTTAATCTCCAACTTAAAAGAAACCTTTGATAATCTCCGGAAATACAACATGATGCTCAACCCTAAGAAGTGCGTCTTCGGGGTTCCAGCCGGCAAACTGTTGGGCTTCATCGTCTCCCAGCGCGGAATCGAGGTCAACCCGGAGAAAATCAAGGCCATCTTCAACATAAACCGTCTGACATGCCTAAAGGACATCCAACAGCTAACAGGTTGTGTTGTAGCAGTTAGTCGGTTCGTCAGCCGACTTGGAGAGAAGGCTCTGCTGTTGTACAAGTTGCTGAAGAAGGAGGACAAATTCACATGGACAGACGAAGCAGATGCAGCATTGAAGCAGCTCAAGGATATTCTTTCCTCAGCGCCCATCCTTTTAGCACCCGAGCCTGGAGGTCCCCTGTTAATTTACATGGCGGCAACCAACCTGTTTATTAGCATCATCGTCGTGGTAGAGCGGAAGGAACCAGGCTACGAGCACAGAGTTCAACGACCAGTTTACTATGTAAGCGAGGTCTTGACGAGTCAAGCAAGTTACCCTTTACCAAAAGATAGCTTATGGAGTATTCCTTGCTTCTAAGTCGAGGCATTACTTCGAGCACCCAATCACGATGGTGAGTAAGACTCCATTGTCGAGCATTATCAACAACGGCGCTTCTGTGAAGGTCGAAGTGGGGCATTGAACTTGCCGCCTTCGAGATCACCTACAAGAGACGCGACGCTATCAAGTCACAAGCTTTGGCGGATTTTATTGCAGATTGGACGGAGATGCCAGATGCTACTCCGTTGCCAGAACCAGAGTACTGGGTGATGCACTTTGACGGATCAAAGTTGCTCAACGGCTCGGGGGCTGGTGTACTGCTACAGTCACCAAAAGGAGACAAGCTGCACTACGTTCTGCAGATCCACTTCGAGGCTACAAACAACATGGCGGAGTATGAAGCACTCATTCACGGACTACGTGTAGCCAAGGATATTGGCATCAAGCGCATAGTTTGCTGTGGAGATTCCGACTTGGTTGCCCAGCAGGTGGCTGGCACCTGGAACGCGCGGAACCCTATGATGGCGGCATATCGCGACGAAGTGGACGAGATAGCCAAGAGCTTCTTGGGCTACGAAGTCAAGTATGTGCCTAGGGAGCAAAACGAGGCGGCTGATCTCTTGTCTAAACTTGGATCGGCAAGCAAATTCCGCCAGGAGTTTTCCTAGAGCATCTACGCACACCATCTGTGAAGGGCGCCGACATCGACAATCCGGATAGAGCTGACTCTTTTGTCAACATGGTGACAAAGATCCCTCCGGCTTGGACAAAACCGTTCATGGAATATCTCGAACACGGAACCTTGCCCGACGACGAAGTCGAACGATGGAAAATAGTACGACGAGCAAAGGGTTATACCATAATCAATGGGAAACTCTATAAAAGGATCACTACTTGTTTATACCTAAAGTGCGTTTCCCAGCTAGAAGGTATGGAAGTCCTGCGCGAGATCCATCTCGGAGATTGCGGGCATCACTCCGCTCCTCAATCATTGGTCGCAAAAAGCCTTCCGGCAAGGATTCTACTGGCTGACCGTGAAGGCGGACGCCGACAAGCTGGTTGAGACATGCACGGGATGCCAGTATTATGCCCGACAACCACATGTTCCTGCTAAAAAATTGCGAACAATACCAATAACTTGGTCGTTTGCAGTCTGGGGGCTAGACATGGTGGGACCGTTACAAACGACACCGTGTGGATTTACACATCTGCTGGTAGCAGTTGACAAATTCACCAAATGGATAGATGCTAAACCCATTAGGAAGCTTGATGGGGCAACTACCCTCAGGTTTGTCCGGGATCTAGTGGTGAGATTTGGTCTCCCACATAGCATCATCACCGACAACAGAAGCAACTTGTCACTCGGAGAAGTGGAGGCCTATTGCTGGGACAAAGGCATCCGACTTGACCTGGCATCTGTGGCACACCCACAATCCAATGGTCAGGTTGAGCGAGCCAATGGATTAATTCTGCAGGGAATCAAGCCACGTCTTGAGGCACCGCTACATAGAGCAGCTGGAGCCTGGGCGGAAGAATTTCCATATGTGCTGTGGAGTTTACGAACCACACCCAACAGATCCACTGGCTATACCCCTTACTTCATGGTATATGGAGCAGAAGCCATCCTACCCTCCGACATCCTCCACGATGCACCAAGATTTGCCGCCTACGACGAAGATGACGCTGAAGAATCCATATGCCTTGATGTGGACCTTCTCGAGGAGGAGCGCATTTTGGCATGCCAAAGATCCGATATCTACCAGCAGAAGCTACATAGCTACCATAGTCGCCGCGTTCGGCATCGCTCGTTTAAAGAGGAGGATTTAGTACTCCGACTTAAGCAGAAGAAGTCACACAAATTATCCCCGCCATGGGAAGGACCGTTCATCATAAGCAAGGCGCTGCTCAATGGGTCTTACTACCTTGTCGACAATCGTGAACTCAAGGACAGACCCAGCGAGGATCATAAGCGTAAGCGACATGACCCGGATGATGACTACCCAGAGCTTGATCGGCCATGGAACATAGCACGGCTATGTCCTTTCTACACTTAGCATTTTTTATCTAATCGTGTACCTCTTATATGATCAATGAAATATAGCTCTTTGGTTCACTCATATTGCTGAGTCTTTTACCTCCTTTAGTGTTCATTTTTGGATCATATAAACCTTTATGCACAAGTCTTGCGATTGCACTTGTGAAAATTCCTCCTACGGGCGTTAGCTTAAGTTTTCTGGTCTACACATTCTTTGTCGTTTTTATGTGGATTCTGGAGTAGTGACTTTAGGCACTTATTGTCGGTGATTTTGTGCTCAGGTTATTGACGGTGCCATTGGGCATCATCACCTAAGCGCATGGTTCCGACAACGAGTCTTCCGACTCACGAAAAGTCAAGCATAAGAATCATAGTAATGGATAAACCAGCACTTGCTTAAAAAATATATACATGCTGAAACTTAATTCTTAAGTAGCAGGATACGACAACCATTGTTTTCTGCCTTAAGATTACATCAACAAGTTTTTTCCCGCGCACACTCCAGAGGTGAAACAGAAATTGCAAAGTGTTTTTCATTCTTTGGGCGCAGGAGACTTGGAGGCCGCATCATCGCTAGCCGGAGAATCACCCTCAACGTCGGCACTATGATGAGACTCGGAGGAGTCCTGGTTGACGTTGTCGATAAAGTTCCTAGGCACGAAGACGTCAATGTCCACCAACTCGGCAACCCTGGTGTCATAACCCGCGAGTGATGAAATGATGGCTTCATGATCGATCTGCTTGTCGTCATCATCCACGTCGGGGATACCAGATGTCACCGTGTCGATGTCGGCATTTTCATAGTGTGCCTTCACCATAGACAGCGCCATCCTTGCGCCAGCCCGTGCGCAGGAAGCTTTCCAGCTTGCGACACGCTCGGGGGCTCGGCGCAGAATCTCCGAGTATTTTGTCACGGAGTCCGAGGCCTTGATATAAATCTGGAGGGGCTTGGAAATCTCCTTGGCTTGGGCGATGGCGGTATTGATGAACTTGCCAGCAAGAACCATGCATTCTTTGTCCGAAAGAGGCGAGCGGGTTAAACCCATGGGCGCTGAAAATTCTGACAAGGATTGCATGAGTTCAATAAATTCTAAGTATCCAGACTACAGAACTACAAGGCAGAGGACACTTACTGAAGATGCTGGCCTTAGTCTGCCAGACGGTATCCGCCAAGGATTCCTTCTCTTGTTGGAGGAGCTTAAACGCTTCGTTATGGTGAAGGTTTGCTCATCAGCAGCTTGCTTCTGATACTTTAGGATCGCAAGGTACTCCTTCAAGCGATTGATCTCCACGGAGGCGGAGTCCTGCAGGGCTTTCATGGAATCCTCATGCATCTTCAGCATTTCTTCCCTCTCCTTCTTAAGGATCTTGTTCTCGCTGTCTAGCTGCTGGATGTGCTTGGACTGCTCGACAATATCCTTGGCCTTGGCAACATGCTCTGCAAGTCGGAGAAAACAAAGTACACAGTGAGTACTCGAAGAAGGAAGGCACAAAAGTAAGACGGAAATGCGCAAAAAGAAAACAGACTCTTGTTTTTCATGATCTGTTCCTTCAAGATGGCAGTTTTACCCTTTTCGGCTTCAAGATCTGCGCGCATCTTCTGATACTTGTCGTTGGCCATGCCCCTCCGAGCATTCTCATTCTATGGAAACAAATACAAAGTTATATCGCTGTTTGGTCTGCTTGGAACCCCTAGTCGGAGATTCTCCATCTAGGTGCTCGGGGGCTACAGCGAGAGTGTTTAAACTTATCAATATACTTACCTTTTCTTTAAATCATCTAGTCGGAGCTAATTCAGTTCTCAATTAGAAGCTTGGGGGCTACAGTATAAAGTTTTTAGCTCGGAAAATGCTTAGCTTTTCTTTAAGCATCTAGTCGGAACTAATTCAGTTACAACTAGAGGCTTGGGGGGCTACAGCACTGAAAAATATAAACACTATGTATGCTACTCTTAAAGCATCTAGTCAGAATAATTTCTTCCATCTAAATGCTTGGGGGCTACAGTGAGAGTTCTTTCACTTAGTCACTCTTAGAGCATATAGATGCAAGACCTATGGTTTTCCGTCTACATCCTTGGGGGCTACAGTGGGATACTCATACGAAATGCAAAAGGTAAAGTAAAACTTACAATTGCGATGATCTTGAGGTTTGTAGCGCTCTCGGCCAGCAGATTGCCAAAGGAAATGTTGTTTCCTCGCAAGATGTCTGCTTGTCGGAGTAGCTCCTCAAGACCGCACGTCGGATATGACGGCACTCCTCCTGGAACCATAGTTGTGTTACTCGGCATGAGCGTCGGGTAGACTATCTTCAGGAACTCGAAGGGTTTCTGGGGAGCAGAGGCGCCGCCTTCGGCAGAAGTACCAGCTCCCACCACCGCCTTGCCGCTACCGATGGCATCCTTAGCCGGAGCTTAATCTATTTGAAGAGTAGCACTCTCCTGCGTTGCCTGCTCGCCGAAAACAGCTAGTTCGGTAGAGGCGCCGGAGTCCACTTCCATGGCGGAAGGGCCTGGTGCCTCCTGGACTTGGGAGCTTGTCGGAGCAGAGGAGGGCTTGACGAAAGGAGTAGCAGGGGCGATGGAGGGGGAGCAGTCGCGATGCAGCATATCCTTGATATTTCTAGAAGCCCCAAGAGTCTTGGAGAACTTCTTGAGGCTGGTTGTGGCTTTCTTCCTGAAACGTGCAGAATGCATAAGTACAGGAATAAGACAGATAAATGAGACAATGTCGGAGAATGAGAAGCTTACACTAGGGGGGGCGCTTTGGCAAACATCCCGGTGGCTTTCTCCTTTTCCGCCTCCAGGGCGGCAGTACTCTTTTTGGAGGCTCCACCCTCCGTTTTCTTCTTCTTACCTCCGTCGGCAGCGTCAGAGGTGGAGCTCTTCCGCTTTCGCGCCAACGTGGCATCGTCGTCGGACACGACCGTGACTTCCTTCATCTTTGGATCGTAGATTTGGGCAGCCAGGTTGTCCTCATCTAGATCGCTAAGCTGTTAAGTAAGAAATGACCATGTTAGTTAAGATGGCTATGATAAGACGGAGAAACTGGAGAAATGTCATACACGGAAAATAAATACCTACCTTTGGGCACTTGCCATCTACGTACATGTCGCAGGTGATGGTGAAGCCATGCTTCTTATCCTTCACCTTGACGATGTCCTTCACACGGAGCTTGACGGAGTCGCTCGAGAAGTTATCCACGGAGATCCGAAGGGAATACTTTCGATCACCCGTGTACTCGTGCATGAACTTCGCGCGGTGTTGCAGGGGTTGGATTCGCCTGATGAACCAGCACATGGCTAGGTCCAAGCCGGTCAAACCCGCCTCTACGAACCACTCGATCCGCCTTATTGCGCGAGAAACGTTGAGGTCGGAGGGAAGGGAGGCATGGGATCTCCATGTGGAAACTTCAGCGGCAGCTCCATCCATGAAGTCCGGGTACGTCACTTCTCGGCCCACCAAAGGAATGTCGGGGCTGTAGAAGTACGTCCGCTGCCAGTTTTTGCACGACTCGTGGCCGACGATGTCGGGAACCGGCGATTCAGATCTTGAAGCTTATGGTGTCACGGTTCTAAGCTCCTCCCTACTATGTCCGGCTTCACGCTTGACGGTGAATAAGTACGAACAAGTCTAACCTAGGCTTAATCCCTAGGTAACCCTCACAAAGTGCCAAGTTGCTAAGCACTAAGATGCTATTGGGGAGAGGTTGTGGGGTTGGACTTTGAAGTGGTTCAAGACGAGAAAGAAGTGGGAGATGGGCAAAGAAACGCCCGGCGTACCGGTGGGCCTTGAGGTACACCTTTTTCTCTGACTTGGGGAGAAGGTGTCACCTCGCCGGCCGGCGCCGCCGGCCAGGCGAGCCCCTCCATCGCGGGGAGGTAGCCCTCGGCGACCATCTCTTGGATGTCGAGGCCGGTGATGTCCGAGTCGCGCCAGTCGCCTTTGTGCGAGTCTGGCTCTTCTTCCAGAGGCTCCAGCGCCACCAGATTGTGGTCACCGCCGGTGGTTTCAATCATCGCCGACGCGGGGATGACCAGGCCCTCAGGGGGCACGACGAAGGAGCTCGCCGGCTTCGTCGTGGCTTCGCTCGACGCCGCCATTGAAGGGGAGGAGCTGTTGCTGGCCATGGAGGACTGGGAGGACACGACTGGTGCAGAGAGAGAGGCTAGGGTTTCTTCGAGGTTTTCCGCGGAGGGCTCGAGGAGGCGTGCGGCTGGAGGAAGAAGATGATGACGCGAGAGAATGGGGTGAAAAAGTGGCAAGTGTCCCACGGTTACTATTTATCTTAATCTGCGTCAAGATTCGTGCAGCTAATCGGATGGTTGCCGCATAGACGACGTGTTCGTGAACGTGCGCGGTAATTTCACCACGTCTCCAACCGCTGCCACCAACGGTTCGTATTGCTCGTGCGGGAAAATCGGATATGATTGCGTTCTCTGCATGTGTGAGTTACGAGGCGTCGCTGACCTATAGCCTACGTCGTCATAACTGACATGGTAGATGAGCCGTCCCATCGAAGATTCCGGCATGGACGGATTTAATCCGACTACGGAAGCATACGATGGAAGATTCAGCATTTCTCTGACTTACTCATAGAAGATGGAGAAACCTTTGCAGGGTTCTTTGGGAGGACTACAAGACATTGCTTGACGATTTGCCGACATCCATCTACACGGAGAATTCCACGAGAAGAGGCAGGACGGCGCAAGGTCTCGGAGTTCTCCGGGGGCTACTGTTGGTGATATGCTATATAGGTATCCTCATAGCATGTCTCTTATCCGACTAGCCCGGGTGGCCCATAGTCGGTAGCATGGCCTGTGGCCTGCTGGGCGGCCCAGTTAGGTGGATCCAGAAGGGAGTCCCATGCCGGATAAAGGAAGGCTACGGTGGAGTCACCAGCGTACCCGGAGCCTTGGAGTACAAGATACACAAGACTAGTGATAGACGGTGTAGGACTCTGTAACCTGTCCGGCTAGGACTTTTCCCTGTAACCCTAGGACCTGGCGACTATATAAGTCGGGCCTATGGGAGCCTTTAGGGCATCGTTTTTACACACACCTCGCACAGCGAACCTATCTCTGTAACTCGGCGTATTGCCATTATAATGATTTATAGCAGGAATAGGATTCCGCCACCGTCGTGGGATCTGAACCTGGGTAAGCTGTGTTACCTCGTACACGTCAACCGTCCGCCTTACCCCACGTCTCTTAACACGCACTGTGAGGACCCCCTCCATGGCATACTCATCGGCAATACCACGACAAGGCCTCCCACCACTTTATGATGCCCTTGACAAGGAAAAGAACATCTATCTGACTTGTCAGGAGGACTACAACTAAGTTCATTGCGGCATATTGTATGGGCTAGAGCCAGAACTTCAAAAGCATTTCGAAAATGGCAATGCCTTTGTTACAATGGGTGATTTGAAAATGATTTTCGACACCCATGCTGCTGTAGATAGTTATAATGCTTCAGACAAGTTCTTTAGTTGCATGATGGAAGAGAACAGCTCCGTAAGTGAGCATGTACTCAAGATGTCGGGTTACGCTGATAAGCTTGTGTCCTTGGGAATAACGATTTCCATTGACTTAGGAATCCATCGTGTTGTCCAATCTATGCCACCTAGCTATAAGAGCTTCGTGATGAACTATAACATGCAAGGCATGAATAAGTCTCTCCCTGAGCTTCTGTCAATGCTTAAAACTGCAGAAGTGGTGATCAAGAAGGAACATTAAGTGTTGATGATCAATAATACCACCGGTTTCAAGAAAGACAGAAAGGGTAAACAAAAGGGAAAGAAGGGCGGCAAGCTGGTTGCCGTACCTAAAAAGAAATCCCGAGTTGGCCCTAAGTCTAATACCGAGTTCTATTATTGCAAGGGGACTGGCCACTGGAAGCGCAACTGCCCCAAGTATTTGGCAGACAAGAAGGCCGGCAAGGCAAATAAAGGTAATTCGATATACATATTATTGATGTGTACTTGACTAGTACTCGCAGTAGCACCTGGATATTCGATACCGGTTCAGTTGCTAATATTTGTAACTCGAATCAGGGGTTGCGGAACAAGCGATCACTAGCAAGGGGCGAGGTCAAGATGCGTGTCGGCAACAGATCAAGCATTGATGTGATCGTCGTAAGAACGCTACCTCTCCACTTACTATCGGGATTAGTTATAAATTTGAATAATTGTTATCTGGTGCCAGCACTGAGCATGAACAATGTATCCGAATCATGTTTGATGCGCAGTGGTTATTCATTTAAATCCAAAAACAATGGTTGTTCGATTTATATGAATGATATCTTTTATGGTCATGCACCAATGATGAATGGTTTATTTCTGTTGAATCTCGATAATAGTGTTACACATATTCATAATGTTGATGCTAAAAGGATTAAACTTAATGATGATATATCCGCATATATGTGGCACTGCCATCTAAGTCATATTGGCGTTAAATGCATGAAGAAGCTCCATTTGGATGGACTTTTGGAATCACTTGATTTCGAATCATTTTATACATGTGAGCCATGCCTTATGGGCAAGATGACTAGAACGCCATTTTCTGGTTCAATGGAACGGGCGACAGGTTTATTGGAAATCATACACTCTGACGTGTGTGGTCCAATGAGTGTGTCGGCGCGAGGTGGATATCGTTATTTTGTTACAGAGTGATACGGTTATATCGTAATAGAAAGATCAAATTTATACGGTTATAAATTTGATGGATGATTTGAGTAGATACGGTTATATCTACTTGATGTAACACAGTCTGAAACCTTTGAGAAATTTAAGGAATTTCAGAGTGAAGTGGAAAATCATCGTAATAGAAAGATCAAATTTATACGGTCTGGCAGTGGAGGTGAGTATCTAAGTTACGAGTTTAGCACACATATGAAAGAGTGTGAAATAGTTTCACAACTCACACCGACCGGAACACAACGGTGAAATGGTATCGGAACGTCATAATCGTACTTTACTAGATATGGTTCGATCTATGATGTCTCTGACAGACTTTCCACTGTCATTTTGGGGTTATGCACTAGAAACTGTTGCATTCACTTTAAATTGGGCACCATCTAAATCCGTTGAAAAGACACCTATGAATTTTGGTTTGGAAACAAACCTAAGCTGTCATTTATTAAAGTTTGTGGATGCGATGTTTATGTGAAGAAACTTCAACCGGATAAACTCGAACCCAAAGCGGAAAAATGTGTCTTCATAGGATACCCTAAGGAAACTATTGTGTATTCCTTCTATCACAGATCCGAGGGCAAGGTTTTCGTTGCCAAGAATGTATCCTTTCTAGAGAAAGAGTTTCTCGCGAAAGGTGTGTGTAGTCGGAAGGTAGAACTCGAAGAGGTTGTAGAACCTTCTCTTCATAATATGGCAAGTAGCGCAGCACCAAAAGTCGTTCCGGAGTTGACTTCACCAAATTAAGAGGGAACTAATGATAACGATGATGAAGCTCTGAAAGAGAATACTACCAAACCTCGCAGGTCTAGCAGGACGCGTGCAGCTCCCGAGCTATACGAAAATCCTGTTATAAATTTCGTGATCGATGAAATTGATGACCCTGCACCATATGAAGAAGCGATGATGAGCCCGGATTCCAACAAATGGCTAGAAGCCATGAAATCCGAGATGGAATCCATGTACGATAACCAGGTTTGGACCTTGGTGGACTTACCTCACGACCGAAAGGCTGTGGAGAATAAATGGATTTTCAAAAGGAAAACTGATGCTGATGGTAATGTAACCGTCTATAAAACTTGACTTATTGCAAAGGGGTTTCAAAAAATTCAAGGAGTTGACTACGATGAGACATTCTCTCCCGTAGCGATTCTAAAGTCAGTTAGGATTATGTTAGCAATTGTTGCATATTTCGACTATGAGATATGGCAGATGGATGTCAAAACTGCATTCCTCAATTGCAACATTGAAGAAGAGTTGTATATGGTACAACCAAAGGGTTTTGTCGATCCTAAGAATGCTGACAAGGTATGCGAGCTTCAGCGATCCATCTATGGACTGAAGCAAGCATCCCAGAGTTGGAATCTCTACTTTGACGAGGTGATCAAAGAGTTCGGATTTATTCAAACTTATGGAGAGGCTTGTATTTACAAGAAAGTGAGTGGGAGCGATTTGGCATTTCTGATATTATATGTGGATGACATATTATTGATCACAAATGATATAGATCTTTTAAATAGTGTTAAAAGTTATGTGAAAAGCAAATTTTCAATGAAGGACCTAGGTGAAGCGTCATACATATTAGGCATAAAGATCTATAGGGATAGATCTAGGCGCCTAATAGGGCTATCACAAAGTACATACCTTGATAAGATTTTAAAGAAATTTAAAATGGACGGAAGTAAGAAAGGGTTTTTACCTATGTTGCAAGGCAAGATATTGAGTAGGACTCAAAGTCTGGCTACGTCCGAAGAAAGAGAGATAATGGACAAAGTCCCCAATGCTTTAGCCATAGGCTCTATAATGTACGCCATGCTATGTACAAGACCGGATGTGGCACATGCTATTAGTTTAACTACCAGATACAAATCTGATCTAGGATCGAAACACTGGATAGCGGTCAAGAATATCCTTAAGTACTTGCGAAGAACTAAGGATATGTTTCTCATGTACGGAGGTGAAGAAGAGCTTGTTGCTAAGTGTTATGTCTATGCTAGCTTTGACACCGATCCGGATAGCTCTAAGTCTCAATCCGGATACGTATTTCTCATGAATGGTGAAGCGGTTAGTTGGAGGAGTTCCAAACAACCCGTGGTGGCGAGATCAACAATGGAGGCTGAATATGTTGCTGCTTTGGAAGCGGCGCAGGAAGCAGTTTGGATGAAGGAATTCATAACCGAACTAGGTGTGGTTGCGAGCGTGTTGGACCCAATGGTGATCTACTGTGACAACAATGGTGCCATAGCCAATTCCAAAGAACCAAGGTCTCACAAGAATTCCAAGCATATTAAGCGTCGGTTTCACTCCATCTACGAACATGTCAAGGATGGAGATATAAAGATTTGTAAAGTACACACGGATCTCAATGTAGCAGATCCGTTGACTAAAACTCTCCCTAGAGCAAAACATGATCAACACCAGAACTCCATGGTTGTTAGATTTATCACTATGTAACTAGATTATGGTCTCTAGTGCAACTGGGAGACTGAAGGGAATATGCCCTATGAGGCAATAATAAAGTGGTTATTATGTATATTCCAAGTATATGATAGATGTTTGTTTTGCATGCTATAATTGTATTAATACGGAAACGTTAATACATGTGTGTTTAATAAACAAACAGAAAATTCCTAGTTATGCCTATCTTATAAACTAGCTCGTTGATTGAAAAGATGATCAAGGTATCCTGATCATGGAAATTGGATGTTGTTAATAACAAGGTTACAACATTATTGGAATGGTGTGATGAACATTCATCTGAAGTATAGCACTACGATCAAAGTCATTGAGTTTATATTGCTATAACATCATACGAAGTAATCCTAATCCTTAGACCATTGATACGCCCAATTTGCATCACCATTCTATATCATAATTTACCTCTATTCATTGATATTTGTCTTATTATGAGGTACTACTTATGGCTTTTCATCTGTTTATGCATTTGTATGATTCTTGGAGGATGAACTGCCGGAGTCTGGATTCTGATGGAAAAGAAGGCGTTTCGGTGCAATTTCGCAAAGATTAGAAAAAATCCAGAAAAATATGGGAAAATATTATTTTTCCAGAAGATTGAGGAAGCCATAAGGAGGAGCGAAGAGGGGCCACAGGGGGCCATACCCCCCTAGGCACGGGTCGCCCCTGGGTCGCGCCTAGGGCAGGTGTGGCCCACCTGCCCGGCTCCCGACTCCGCCCCTTCGCCTATATCTTCCCTACGGAATCCTAAGGCCAGGGGGCGACCACAGATAGATTTCCGCCGCCTCTGGGTGCGGAAAACACCGAGAGAGAAAGATCTCTCCGACAGACAGATTTCTGCCGGGGGAATTCGTTCCCGGAGAGAGGAGACCGTCGCCATCAACACCATCGTCAAGCTAGGATTCATCGGGATCATCATCATACACACCATCATCTCCACCGGCACCATCGTCACCACTCCGTCCCGCTGTAAAATTGTGTTGGATATTGCTTAGTTCATTAGGGGAAACTTTCCCGGCGTTAATTACTATTGTAGTTGATGCTTGTGAGTGGAACCATTGGATTATTGTTTATGTTCAGATTGTTATCCATTACCATATCATCTTTGATCTTGATCCATATGATGTCTTGTGAGTAGTTCGTTGTGTTCTTGAGGACATGGGAGAAGTCATGTTGTTATTAGTGAATTTGTGATGATTTATTTTTCAATGGTTTAGTATTTAATTTGTGGTGCTATTCTTATAGTGGTCGCATGTGAACGTCGACTACATGATACTTCACCATTTATGGGCCTAGGGGAATGCATTGTGTATTTGGCTACTAATTGTGGGGTTGCCGGAGTGACAGAAACCTGAACCCCCGTTAGGACACCTTTGCACAAGGGAGCGTAGGATCTCAAAGTTTAAGGTTGTGGTTAGATTTATATCTTAATTACTTTCCTATAGTTACGGATGTTTGCAGGGGGTTTAATCACAAGTATGTATTAGTCCAAGTAAGGTCGGTATCTTAGCACAATTTCACCCACACAACACTTACAACACCGGAGAAGAGTACTCAGCTATTTGAAGCGAAAGCACTTGACAGAATTCCCATGTGTCCTCGAGAACGTTTGGTCCTTATAAGTATTTCCACTGGCTTGTCCTTTTCTAAGAAAGGATTGGGCCACTTGCTCCGTTTGTTCGTTGTCTTTATTACTTGCTCCTTGTTTTGTTGCCTTAACAGAAAACCCCTAAAAATTAGTTTGCTAACTATTTACAAAGAGTTCCTGCTCCATACCACTGTTCAGCTCCTTCTGCTCCTCGTTGGGATCGACACTCCTATTTATCGAAAGTACTGCGATACACCTCCTATACTTGTGGGTCATCAAGACTATTTTTGGCGCCGTTGCTGTGGAATAAAGCACTATTGAAGAGTGGAACTGGTAAGGGAAACTTCTACTTTGAGTATTGACTTTTGTTACCGCTTTTTACTTTGTTTCCATTATGGATAACCCTCTTGGTTTTCTGTTTGGGAGAACTACTACCAATGAAAGGGTAGTAGAGGAACCACCACCTGTTGAGATAGATCCTTTTAAGATACCTACAAGTATTGTTGATCGTGCTATGGATAATTATTATTTAGGGGATGGAACTTTCCATCCTGGTGATCATTTGCTATTTATCCATGAATTATGCAGGTTGTTTAAGTGTGCAGATATCACAACTGAACAGGTGAAAAAGAAGTTACTCTCCATATCCTTGAAAGGGACATCTGAAGAATGGTATAAGCTGCTGAAGAATGGACAATCCATGGAATGGGAGGAGATGGCATCTCTATTTTACTCTAAATTTTATCCTCCTAGTGAAATTCATAAAGATAGAAACCTTATATATAACTTTTGGCATCTTGATGGAGTGAGTACAGCTCAAGATTGGGGGAGATTGAAGTTACTAATGCTTAAATGTACTATTCATGAACTCCCTAACAATACTATTCTCAATAACTTTTATGCTAGGCTTTCTCTTCATGATAAAGATTTACTAGATGCTTCTTGTGCTGGATCATTCACACGCATGAAGGAAGAAGCTAAATGGGATTTACTAGACCGTATTCAAGAGAACACTAAATCCTGGGAGAATGGCACAGGAAGAAAGTCAGGTATAAACTATGATTATGAATGCATTAAATCTTTTATGGGAACTGATAACTTCAGTGATATTAGTAATGAGTTTGGTCTTGATCCTCAAGTTCTTGCGAAATGTTTTAAGGCCTTTGACTTTTATATTGAAATTCCCAAGAAAGAGTGGGACAAGTACCATGCTCCGTATAAAGATGTTGTTAGTCATGTTCCCGTTAGAAGTAATGAAGTTTGTACTACTAATCATATTATGGATGAACCTCATGTTGAGAAATTACCTTTCCCAGCTAAGGTAAAGGAGTATTCTATGATTATTAGTGCAAATAACAAAGGTACAATAAAAACTGTGGAGCCTAGTGAGCAGATTAATGATGAACCTATGGTAGCTATTGTGAGAGACACTGTCACTAGAAATATAGAGGATGAGCACATTGTCTTCTATGAAGACGTTTCTAATATTATCTCTCATCCTAGTGGAGCTATAAAAGCTAGTGTTCTTGTGCTTTCTGTTAAAATTGGTGATCATTGCTATTATGGTTTATGTGATATTGGTGCTAGTTCTAGTGCTATTCTTTATGAGCTTTACAGGGAAATTATGCATGAGATTGGTCCTTGTGACCTTGAGGACATTGATGTGGTTATTCACCTTGCTAATAAGGAAACCATTTTCCCCATTGGCACTGTAAGAGATGTGGAGGTTCTCTGCGGTAAGATTAAATATCCTGCTGATTTTCTAGTGCTTAATTCAGCAACTAGAAAAACTTGTCCTATCATTTTTGGTAGACCTTTCTTGAACACTTGTGGAGCCATTATAGATTGTAAGAAGGAGAAAGTTTTAACTAAGTTGATGGAGATTCTTATGAGTTTAACTTTTCAAAATTTTCTAAAGCTCCTTGTGAAAATAGCTTGCCTAATAAAGATTTCAGGATGGAACAACTTGCTTCTATTGATCCAGTCTATAACCTTGGACCTCTTTTTGGTGACTATATGTATGCTTATTCTGATGATAAAGTTGTTTCTAGTGACATTTATATTGTCAACTTTATTCAAAGTGCTACTGAAAGTTATTTTGAGAGAGGGAAACATGGTTTTATGCATCTCAATGATGTTAAGTTTCTCCGTTTTATGTTGAAAGCTTTGAAGTTGCATTAGTTTTGTCTTCATATGCTTGTGGCTTTTTGTTTCAACAATTCGTTTTCTCATGATACTCCCATGCATAGGAAGTGGGTTAGACTCAAATGTGTTGGTTATTTGCTTCTTGATGCTTTCTTTCACTTCAAATATTTATCTCCTTTGTGAGCATCTTTGAAAGTTTCAAGCCTAACTTAAAGGCATTAAAAAAAGTACTTGTTGGGAGATAAACCAAGAGTTTTGTCGAGTATTGGAAGTTATTACCTTAGTAATAACCGCTCCTTATCCTTTTTGTTTTTATTTTTGTGTCAAGTTCAACTACTTTTGTAAAGTAGAGGAGTTATGAAAAGTGGCTGTCTTGGGACAGATTTTTGTGCCGCATTGTAAAAATTCGTGAAGGATAACAGTATGTCGTATGGAGCTGTATTTTTCCGATCTTGTTCTCCAGGTTGTTACCCAACTTTCATTAGTTCTGCACTTTTTTATTTGAGCAGTATAAGGTTTTCGAAAAAATCAATCTTTACATGATGGTCTATTTTGACAGATTTCTGCCATCATTTGCATTTGCCTCTTACAGAAGCTTTTGTTTTGATGGGTTTTCAGTTGAAGTGTGTACCTAAAGGTTATAGTTTTTGATTACACTAATGTTGTCATTGAGTTTGTGCAAGGGTTTTGTAAGAAGGAAGTTTTCAGGAGAAGAAGAAAAGTAAACTGCAGAGTTTGTCGTTGAATAGGTAAACTTGGTAAAAACAGAAGGTTCGTGAAACTCCAATATTTTTATATTTTTTATGTTTTTAATACATAAGGAAGACTACAATACGGAACAAAGGATTAACTGGAGGTCGGGGTGG
This sequence comes from Avena longiglumis, assembly GCA_030063025.1. NCBI lineage: Eukaryota > Viridiplantae > Streptophyta > Magnoliopsida > Poales > Poaceae > Avena > Avena longiglumis. Next base: position 99,810,276 of record CP125976.1, on the reverse strand, counting down.
CCAAACAACCCCAGGCGCGGGCCCCAGTTGGCCGCGCCTGGAGGGGGTGTGCCACCCTCGAACTCTGTCTCCGCCTTGTTTCCGTGTCAGTACCTTCCTTATGCATTGAAACTTCGTAATATATAACCCCCTAGATCCCCCGAGGTTCGTGCATCGTGTTCTCATCGTGTTTTCGTTTCGATTTGTTTTTGTCAGGAATTCTTCTCAAGTTTAGAGCGCCATGGCCTCCTCCAACGATAAAGGCAAGAAGCCCGTGGAGGAGATAAAGTTGGAAGAACAAGCTGCCGCAGGGACAAGGGCAAGGAAACCTACTTTTGTAGGATAAACTAACACTAGGGATGCTTTTCTCGTTACATGTAGGGAATCATAGCCTTTGGTCCAGATTTCAGATATTGCCCCGAGGCAGCGGAAGCCCTTCAAACTATTGACGAGTTTTGTGATAAGTACCGAACTTTTAGGGTAAAGGTGGAGATGCTTCAAGAGGAGAACAACAGACTCCGTCAGATGCTGGAGGACTTTCTTAATGATGATAAGAGAACACCACCACCACCAAAGAAGTAATTCATGATCAGGTTTGGCATCCCCTTGGTTTGTTCCAAGCTTGGGGGAGTGCTGCGGTATCACCACCATTATCTTTTATCTTTTATCTTTTCGGTGGATTCATATCTATGGTACAGAGGTTATCTTATAGTTTGGTTTGCATGTGGAAGTATCTCTCCTTTAGTTGATTATCTATGTATCCCTTGGTGTGAGTGCCTTTATTGAATATTAATGAGAAGTCTCATCTTTTACTTTTTGCACTTCTTATTTTAGTTTGCAATCTCTATTATATGATGGATCTTGTTGATCGGTATTGGCATCACTTTGGGATCATCAAGTGGATCTAAATTGGTTTTGGCAAACCGAGCTCTGGTCAGTAGCAACACTTTTTGAGGTTTAAAAGAAAAAGAGAAAAAGCTTACAGGTCTTTGGTATCATCTATTTTCTTTCTTGTTGGCTCATAAGCTTAGTATTCTTTATTTAAGATCTTTTGTGTCTTCAAGGAAGATTGCATGTTTGGCTTTATTAATTGTATGTTTGCTTGTTTCTTTCAACTCTCTTGCTTGCTACCAAGCCTTGCTAGTAAAAAAACCTGTTTTGAGAAGGCAAACTTCTCATGTTTCCAAATCCCTTTGAACCAAAACTTTTGCCACTTGTGTCCACCATATCTACCTAGTAGCTATTGAGATTCCAAGCAAATTCTCAAGCGTCTATCTTTCGAATTAAAAAGTATTTTGTAATGTGAAAACTAGTTAGTAAATCTCTCACGAACTTGATGACACACCTTATTTTCTTGCCCCTAATAGACTTGAACCATTGTGAACATTGAAGTTGTATATGCTTGCATCTATACGTTGGAATTAGGAGAACCGTGATGTCACGGGGAACGTTTTCAACATTGCACTTGTACTCTGCACACAGTTGATATCGTGCTCTTTTGTCTATGGATATCAACGGTGTGAAATAAAGAGGGAACTTGTAAGTCCATGGAGTCTGTATTTTGTGTTAGAGAAACGCTTGGGCCGCTAGCCTAAGCCATGCCTAATCATGGTGGAAACTTGCAGCATCACCATAGTGAGCTATCTATGAAGCATCCTCAATAAAAGCTATGCACATAGTAAATAAAAAGATCGCTCAGATGCTCACTGTCTGCTTTCCTTGTCATTTTGGTTATGGGAAAGCTCATGTACCATGTGAAAGGGGTACCCCGTTGGCGGTTCTCGATGATATGCAAGTACTTACAATGACAAGAACTTACCGGTGACTGAAGTTGAGTAGCATGAGGAGTGGCCCTCATATTCAAGGGACATGAGATTGCCAACTTATATTTCGTCAAGCATATACTCCATCCTTGTTCACTTTAACCTTAATCATCTCAATATGCCTATGATAGGGGCAATGAGGGCTCAAAGATAGTAAGTACCATAATCTTTTGGAAGCTCTTTATGACTTGTAATCCCTGCTTCCCTCTAAGAATGGACCTTTCTCCCACTTCCAAGTTGAGTCAGTAAACCTACTTCCTCTCTATCTCCAGCAAGCATTTGAGTTGTTGTGTTTCAAGCATTCATATAGTGATTTATTCAATCATGTTCTTTATCTTCCTTGTTTGCACAAAACTTTTATCTATTGAGTATTACTTTGAAAGCCTTCACTTGTGAAAAACCTTTTTGAGCAAAGAGTGCTCCTGTTATAAAACTTCTACAAAAATATTTTTGTGAAACTGTTTGCCAGGTGTTCTCTGACCAAGAATAAGTTTGCCAATTCCAATTATGATTTATCTCTATGCATCTCTATTGTGACTGTTGTACTTGGTTGCAAGCTAAGTTATATAATGGTGAGTTGCTTTCTTCTATGAGTTGTGCAATGGTAAGTGTGATGCTTCTTGTTCGTATTATTATATCGACACTTCACTCCATAAACCTGTGGACATGTTTACTGAGCTCAGTTTTCGCTTGGGGACAAGCGAAGGTATAAGCCTGGGGGAGTTGATACACCCAATTTGCATCACCATTCTATATCATAATTTACATCTATTCATTGATATTTGTCTTATTATGAGGTATTACTTGTGGCTTTTCATATGTTTATGCATGTTGGATGATTCTTGGAGGCTGAACTGCTGGAGTCTAGATTCTGATAGAAAAGAAGGCGTTTCGGTGCAATTTCTCGAAGATCAGAAAAATACCAAAAAAATATGGGAAAATTTTATTTTTCCAGAAGATTGAGGAAGCCATAAGGAGGAGCGAAGAGGGGCCGCAGGGGGCCCACACCCCCTAGGCGCGGGACCCCCTAGGCCGCACCTAGGGAAGGTGTGGCACGCCTGCCCGGCTGCCGACTCTGCCCCTTCGCCTATATCTTCCCTACGGAACCCTAAGGCCAGGAGGGCGACCACAGATAGATTTCCACCACCTCTGGGGGCGGAAAACACCGAGAGAGAAAGATCTCTCCGGCAGACAGATTTCTGCCAAGGGATTTCCTACCCGGAGAGGGGAGACCATCGCAATCAACACCATCGTCAAGCTAGGCTTCATCGGGATGTAACACCCTCGCCTGATAAGGCTGAGTTCATGTGTATAGTGCCAATCCCTGGCGGTTCACAGGCACACACAGTACAAAATGAATACCAAATATAACTATGCATCATAAATACAACGAATATGATCCAGAATTTACATTATATCATCCAAGTACACAGCGGAAACAATAACAAGGTAGATCTCCATTCTTCAAATGTGCCACAGGCGAACAATCGTTGAGTGGAGTCTCGTGACGATCACTCAGAAACGATATAACCTGCAACATGAAAGGTTGCAGCCACGAATGGTCAATACTTTGAATGTATTGGCAAGTGTCACTAGTATGTGGATATAAAATGGAACTTATCACTAACATGCATATCTGGCTAAGTGGAATTTCAGGCTCATTTGCATAAAGCAATAGTTTTATCCTAACATTTCCAAATAGTTTTAATCCTTTCTGAAAATTGTCTGAACACATTGGCCAACACCAAGTGCTCATACTCCCTTGTTCAAACCATCAAATTTTATTAAGAAATTGGAGTGTCGAGATCATCCATAAGCTTCAAACCTTAGTTGCTCAATATTGTCCATAACCGGGGACACGGCTAATCGATTTGATTTATATCTTCTGCAGAAGTTGTACACTTTACCCACACGACACAATCTCTCCTTGACGCCACTAGTGGCCGCTGGTTTAGTACACACCAATTGGTATACCGGCAGATCGAGAATGTGACGAAGTCTTTCCATAGAAGTCCTCCCAATACACAATGCTAGCACTTTTAACAGGCACCAATGCACGGATATAACCTCCAATACATAATTCTAGTTAACCTGAAGATATACCAATGCAAAGGGTCTTCCGCTATGTAATTAACTAAGCTAGAGCCCATATTAGCATGTGGTTGTACAGGAAGCTAGTGTACGAGAAACATGTCAATCTCTTATGATGCCTAGGTGGTATTCTTCCAGTGCACACACGAGAGAGGTAGCCAAAGATATGGTCCCCTTCGTTGCCACTTCTTCCAAACTCAACAACAACAATATTCCACCCAGGTGATTCATTAAGTACTTGTTTTATTATATAAAATATAGCTTTTCCAATACTCACAATAGTCATAACATGATATTCCATCCCGAATCTATAGCAGGGCCAAGCATACTACAACTACGATGTTTCCACTAAGCAAGATACAAAAGGATATCCTAAATAGGACATAGCATAGCACATAGTGCAAAATATTCCTACACATGCAATTCTACTAAAAACAACTATAATGCTTAGGGAAAATAAGTAGGACATTTATGATAGTGCCACTTGCCTTTGTTGTTGATGTAGTCGTTCAAACAATCCTCACAACTGCAATCATTGCACTCGTCACAATCAAGATAGTTGCACTCCCTGCAATCTATCGATCAAACAATTGCACAACAAACACACCAATCAAAATAATGCAATTATGCACAATACAACAAAACAATGATGAACAAATACATGCATGATGATTTAATAAGTCATAATGGTTGTAATTAGTTCTCTGAACATTACTACATCACATGATGAATGCAGGAGATCATTTAATGCAATAGGATATTTATTATTAATACTTGATTGCCAATCTATGGGTTTTAATAGTTCTGTTGAAACTTCTGTACTAATTGCCGTATTAAATTTGGGTCTAGGGTGTACTTGATAGAGGACATTATTATGAACCAGTAGCAATTGGATTCACCATAATCGGAGTTGTAGATCTTTTTCTATGATTTAAATAGTGTTTAATGGAGTTTAAATCATTTAAACAATTTCTCTTGTCTAAAATTCAAACTAAAGAGAGATCTGTAATCTACACGAGAATGTGATTCCAGGGACATATTATTTATATTTTTCAGGTTTATAAATTATTTACTATGAATTTTATAGTCTAAAAGGCCATTAAAACTATTTAAATTACTACAGCAATTATACACTGCAAAATTTGGATCTAAAAGCATATTAATGTCGTATATGAAACCAAGAATCCATAGATATCTCAATTGTATTTTTAGGATCTACAGATAATTTTATATGATTTATTTAATCTAAATTGTCCATTAAACTATTTAATTAATTACAGTAAATATGTACTATAAAAGTTATATCTAATCTTGTATTAATGTTCTTCACAATTTTATGAATCCAACCATATAACATTTATAATTTTTGGACATGTAGATATTTTACTATGCATTTTACAAGATTGGCATATATTCTGTCCATATTCTATTTTCTGAAATCCGAGGGGAATATTCCCAGAATATACCCTGTGAGGTGGCGAGTTCTGATTCGTTGGTACCCCTTCGGCTGATTAGAACACGGCCGTTGGATTACAGACGATCGGACGGCTGAGGTTGTTCGTGGCGAAGCTCATCGGCGAGGATGGCTGGCAGCGGCGGTGCGGCACAGACGGCGGCGGTTGGCGGTGCTCCGGCGATCTCCAGCGAGGGAGAGGTGGTCCACGAGATGAGGCGGAGTGCAGCGGTCACGGGGAAGGTTACCACGAAGGCGTTCGCTTCCCCAGGCGACGACAGGGGCGATTGATGCGGCGCGGCTCCGGCGATGACGCGCGCGTGCAGCGGTGCACCTCCGAGAGGGGAAGGAGGGTGAGGTGACATGGTCGACCAAGGGGAGAAGGTCCATAGGTACAAGAGGGAAAGGGGTGATCGCAGTCGATGGAGGCTGGACCTCCCGAAGCTGCGGTTAATGGCTGCGGCGGCGGAAGATCTTCGGCGGCAAAATTGACAGCCTGCCGGCGTCTTCTAGGGTTTCGGGAGAGGCGGTTCAAAGCGAGGGTGGTTCGATTTATGTAGGGACCAGAATTAGAGGCGGGGGCAACGTGAATCGAGCGGAATCGGGCGATTTCCCCGTCGGCAGTTCGTGTCGAGGATGAACAAGATGGGAGATGGGTCCACGCAGAAAAAAAGAAAGGGGAGAGTGGGGTACTGGTCATGGGTTCCAAGGTGGCCATATTTGGCCGGCCTGCTGGTTCTTGACTCAGGCGCTCGGATGATAGAGAGAGAGAGGGCGGCTGGGCTGGGCGCCAATGGATTAGGTTTAGTTCATTTTTTATCCTTTTGTGTTTTATTCTTTTCTCCTTTTCTATTTAGTATTTATTTCTTAGTATTTGTTTTAGGCCTCCAAATTGAACCAAATCAATTTCTAAAAATTTATAAATTCAAAACACACCTTTAAGGATGTATAGAATATGGTTTTACCAAAGTTGCAACTATCCATAATGCCATTTGCTTACAAGGCATTACATGGCTAATTGCATTAATAGGGAATTTGGGTTTAGACCTTTTAGGAAAATATCCCAAATTTATTTTAGGACATACAGGGAATACTTTTCATCAATTTTATTATGTACCCAAACAATAGGTCATGTAGTACTTAAGAATCGGGAAATCCCACTAAGGGTATTGGATAATCCTTTTTGGACAATACTATTTCCTTCTTAGGGTTTATATGCAATGATGGTCATGCATGCTTAATGATTTTGAATTTTGAAATCTTGCACACCAATTCCACAATCTGTAATCAATCCATGCCCTTTTTCCTATATGGCTACTTAGGTCATAACCAAAGAATATAAGATTTTGAATTCCAGGTTGAGAGGATTTTCAATTCAAAAAGTTTCTGTTCTTTGAGAATTTTTAACAATGTTAAACAATCAATCAAAATTTTATTTATTTCACATTCCAAAATTAGAAGAATTTCGGGATGTGACATGGGATCATCATCATCATCCACACCATCATCTCCACCAGCACCATCGTCACCACTCTGTCCCGCTGTAACAAGTGTGTTGGATATTGCTTAGTTCATTAGGGGAAACCTTCCCGCTATTAATTACTATTGTAGTTGATGCTTGTGAGTGGAACCATTGGATTATTGTTTATGTTCAGATTGTTATCCATTACCACATCATATTTGATCTTGATCCATATGATGTCTTGTGAGTAGTTCGTTGTGTTCTTGAGGACATGGGAGAAGTCATGTTGTTAGTAGTGAATCTGTGATGAGTTATTATTCAATGGTTTAGTATTTAAGTTGTGGTGTTATTATTCTAGTGGTATCATGTGAATGTCGACTACATGATACTTCACCATTTATGGGCCTAGGGGAATGCATTGTGTATTTGGCTACTAATTGTGGGGTTGCCGGAGTGACAGATACCTGAACCCCCGTTAGGACACCTTTGCACAAGGGAGCGTAGGATCTCAAAGTTTAAGGCTGTTGTTAGATTTATATCTTAATTACTTTCCTATAGTTACGGATGTTTGCAGGGGGTTTAATCACAAGTATGTATTAGTCCAAGTAAGGTCGGTATCTTGGCACAATTTCACCCACACAACACTTACAACACCGGAGAAGAGTACTCAGCTATTTGAAGCGAAAGCACTTGACAGAATTCCCATGTGTCCTCGAGAACGTTTGGTCCTTATAAGTATTTCCACTGGCTTGTCCTTTTCTAAGAAAGGATTGGGCCACTTGCTCCGTTTGTTCGTTGTCTTTATTACTTGCTCCTTGTTTTGTTGCCTTAACAGAAAACCCCTAAAAATTAGTTTGCTAACTATTTACAAAGAGTTCCTGCTCCATACCACTGTTCAGCTCCTTCTGCTCCTCGTTGGGATCGACACTCCTATTTATCGAAAGTACTGCGATACACCCCCTATACTTTTGGGTCATCAACCATGAGATCGTGTCAATCACTAACACTGGAAGAGTATCTTGATAACATCAAACATCACACCGTAATAGGGTGATTATAAAGATGGGTTCAGTACTACTAAAGTTTTATGTTGAGGCCCATGGATCGAGAGTGGAATTTGTTCATCCCGATGACGGATAGATATACTCTAGGCCTAGGGTGATATCACATTGATTAGCTTGCAAGCAAGTGATTTGATCACTAGAATTTTATATCACGGGAACGAGAAAAGAGTACATGTCAGTAACGAGATCAAACTAGGTATGGAGATACCAATGATCGAATCTTGGACATGTAATATATCGCGAGACAAAGGGATTAAGTTACTAGCGTAAAAGGTTCTCACAATCACAAGAAAGTCATCGTTGAATGTGTGGAAGTCAGTATAGATCTCCAGGTCCCGCTTCTGATTATTGATCTTAGAGGGGTCTCGATCATGTCCGCATTATTCGCGAACCGTAGGTGACACACTTAAGAGACACCAACACCATTTGGAACAAAAAGTTTCATGCTGAAAAGAATAAGAAAGCGCGAGAATTTATTTCACTACACACCGCAACTGTTTCGGGTGAAATTGCAGAAAGTGTTTCTGCATGTGAAATGAAATACTAGTAAGGGGTTATATGTGAATATTTGTCATTAAGGTAATTTACAAAATTCTGAATAAATAAAAGGAGTTTTATTAAGAGAGAGTTTGCATTAAATTTGGTGAAATTTAATGGGAATTTGAGTGGGATTTTTTAGTGGAGAAATGAAGGGCCATTTTGTGAGTGGAGATTCCACCCACATGAATGAAGGAGGGGAGGGGCAGCCCCCATGGCCAGAGGCCACCCCCTTGGGGTGCCCCCTCCTCCTATAAAAGGAGCCCCCTCCCTCTCTCTCACTCACACACCTCCTCGTGAAGGATCTCTCTCCCCCTCTAGTTTATTCTCCATGGTCTCGGACTAGCGAGATACATGTTTCCGGTGTGTTTTCGGCAAGAAAGAATTGTTGCTTCCGCTGCATCGCTGGAGCGAGGAGGCGGAGTTTGCTCGGTGCCTCGGACGTGTGTGCGAGCACGGATGCGTCGCTGATTTGCGGCGCTAGGTCTTCCTCTCGATCTTGAGATCGGCAAGCGTTCGTCTACATCATCCACGAGTTCAACCTCATTAAGATTTGTCGGTCTTCAAGGGTATGTTCTCTATGGATGTATATCTGCCCGTTGCTTGTATCTAGTAGATAGATCTTGGTACATAGTTGTTCCCATCTTAGGAAATTTTTTGTTTTCTATGTTGCGAACGCTACAGGAAGTTTATGCCGCTGAAGAACATGACTCACAAACGGAGATGCCGGATGGCCTAGACACGAATGCCAATGAGATGACGAAGTGCGAACACCAATGAAGGCTTCAGGAACTGGGAACGCATCCAAAGCATACAGCCCCCGACAGTAACGACCTCTAAGGAGCATGTCCCTGGTGACTCGGTCCTTGATAAAGAAAAGAAACAGATGAAATTCAACCAAAACATTATTGTCAAGTGTAAGTTTAGGAACAGAGAGTAAATTACGACTGGCCGAGGGAACATGGAGGACGTCACGAAGATGCAAACTACGAGATGTATGTGTAAGAAGGGATGCCTGACTAACGTGAGAGATGTGCATACTTGACCCATCGGCGGTGTGCACTCGGTCATGACAATTGTAGGGCTCCTGAGAGTGGAGCTTGGCAAGCTCGGGCATCCTATGATTTGTGGCGCCCGTGTCGAAGTACTAGGCGGGGTCGATGGGGTAGGACGGAGTGTAGCCAGGCGGCGGTCCTTGAGTGGCTATTGTAGCTTGTTTCTCGTTCCCGCGTTCGTCGCTGCCGATGTTGAGGAAGTAGCGCTTGAAGCGACGATGACACTTGGAGGCGAGGTGCCCAAAGATGCCGCAGAGCTAACACGTGGGGTGCTGACCACCCTGCTGCCGCCCGCCATTGTTGTTGTAGTTGGGGCCCATTGGCGGGAGCGCGGCTGCCACTGCTGGGCAGGCAGGCGGTAGGCAGGAGAGGCCGCCAGTGGAGGCGGGCGTGGGACACCAGCAGGAGCAACGGGGCGGTAGCCACCACCCCCACGATGCGCAGCATTGGCGGAGAGGTCCGAGTTGTATGTAGCAGCTGCACGACGCGCCTCGTAGCGGGACTCGGAGGCGAGAAGGCATGCATAGAGATCACGAGGAGGCATCGGAGTATCACGAAGATTGACGGCCTCCTCCAACCCATCGTACTCCCCGTCCAATCCGTTGATGACGTAGGAGGTGAACTCCTCATCATGCAGTGGTTGCCCGATGGACGCGAGAGTGTCTGCCAATGACTTGATTTTTTTGAAGTAAACAGTCGCAGACGAGTCGAGGTTCTTCACCTCGCCAAGTTGGCGACGGATGGCCATTGACCGAGCAGTGGATTGGGCAGTGAAGCTGTTCTCCAGCGTGGACCAGGCATCAAAGGACGTCACAACGAAGAGCACGAGACCAACCACCCCCTTGGTAGAGAGGAATTGATCGCAGAAAGGATGGCCTGGTCTTGAGCGGTCCAGATACAAAGATCCGGGTTGGGCGCCGACACCCGGGCACCCGCGGCCGTGACCGCGGGAATATGTGCCGGCGGGCGTGGCATAGCGTCGTCGACGAAGCCCTCGAGATGGCGACTCAAGAGCAGCGGAAGAAGTTGGGAGTGCCAGTGGAGGTAGTTCTCCGCTGTGAGAGGGACAATGATCAGATGCGACAACTGAAACAGACCGGGCGCAACGGCATCATAAAATGCCTGGCCGGTGATGTCGGAGACGTCCGGCGTGGGCACGACAAAGGGCGCGATCGTCGTGAATGAGGGCTCTGCCGATAACCCCATCGATGGAGGTTGCTGGTAGAGCGACAATGGCGCTATCGGGTGCAAGGCTGGCGAGTCCGGGACATTGCACGGCGGCGTGCTGAACGGGAAGGAGAGAACGACAGAGTGGTGGACTGTCGCCATCTAGCTAGTAGAACCAGCGGCGATGATGGCCGCGAGGGACGGTGGGAGCGACGGTGTAGGGCCAGACGCAGCAGAGGCGGGCAGGGCCGCGGAGGAAGTCGACGTCACCGCAGAGGAGCTCATGGCGGCGAAGCTTTAGGGTTTGCAAAGCGACGGCGGAGAAAGATTAGGGTTGCAGGGCGGCGGCTAGGTGACCTAGTCTGATACCATATTAAACAAGTGGTTTTGGGGAGATTGGCTCACGTTAATACGTGGCCCTTTGCTCATATATATATTGGGGTGTGTATAGATTACAATACATAATACAATGAGGAGAGTATAATACAGTTTAAATACAACATCTAATATACACTACACGTCGTAATAACGTCTTAAATTCTCTACTCTACCATCTCGATGCTGAACCAGTGAATTGTAAGCATGGAATGCATGATTCGCGAATCTCGAAATAGGCTTTCGTCAAGCTTTATAAATAAAGCAACCGTCTATACATAGTTCCATATAACACACCACATACATAACGAAAGTCACAAGCCCTGGGAGTCAGCACAACCAAGAACCGGCTACATAAAGCTAAGCGGGCGGGGGCTCTAAAACCGGAAAGGCTCAAGAGCCGGTGGCGGTGCGATGCGACGGGCCTCCTCGATCAGGGCCTACGATTCGCGAATATATATGTCGTTCTTATTGTTAGATGTATATATCTGTATATTGTATTTACCCCATATGTTAGGGGGCTTCCTACATATTTGCCCAGTACCTGTACTATATATTGTGGCCTTTGGCCCCCAGAGGAATATATCTTTGTCTATTCCTAACATGGTATCAGACCTAGTTTTAGGGTTCCCGTGCCCACCGGTCCTCTGATTGTGATCACCGCCGTCAGCTCGCCCCGGCCACCCGCCGTCGGTTTTCTGACCGATTTGCGTGAGGTCCTTTTGTTCTTGTCCTCTTCTTTCCCAGATTCAGATTCGTTATTGTCCTTCCTTCAGATCGGATCTACACTCCTACAATCCTTCCACTGTCGATTGGCCCCCACCACCAACGATTGGGCACCGCCGATCCTCGTTGCGCGCACCCGCCGATCTGCCCGCATCTGCCCGCGACTCCTCTTGCGTCTGCACGTGCGCACGAGGGCTGCCCGCGTCTGCCCGCGACTCCTCCTGTGTCTGCACATGCGTGCGAGGGCTCCACCCTGCCAGCTGCCTCTCGCCTGCGTCACCCTGACGCCCCGTCCACCCCGCCTGCGTCACCCTGACGCCGCCTACCTGCCCGACGCAGCTCTGCACACATACACAGCTCTGCACACATACACCCTCACGCGGTTGACCTCATCTGCCTCTACCCCCTGCGCTCGCCCGTCATTGACCGGCCGGGCCCACACCTGCAGGCCCGCCATCTGCCACCTGCCGCCCGCCCGTGCACACGCGGGCCTCCACTCCGGTCGGATTTCTCGCTGCCTCCACACCTGACGTCTGCTTACGTAAGGTTCGGTCAAATCTGATCTGTGTCAAAAAAAAGCGATATGTCTTCTTCCTCGGGTTATGTTGCGATTCCTTGCTGCCCGGTGATCTTCGATGGCGCGAATTACCCTGATTTCGCTGCCTTTATGCGCGGTCTCCGTCTCTAGGGCGTGTTCTCATGTCCATCGTGCCCCCCCCCCCGCTCCTGTGGCTCCTCTTCCGCCGACGCCGATTTTTCTCGGTGCTGATGCTTCTCAGGAGGCCAAGGATGCTGCTCAGAGTGTTGATGATAGTGTTGTTGTTGCTTATGATCTGAAGTTCAAGCAGTACTCTTCTGATCTTGAGACCTATCGACACGCTCTGACTGCTTACACTCAGTGGGTTGATGAGGATGCTCGTGCTGCTGCTGTTCTCACCTCCAGTGTTCTGCCCTAGTATGATACTGAGTTCATGAGTCTTCCTACTGTTGCCGCTCAGTGGGCCCATCTTCGTCAGTGCTATCAGCCATCTAGGGATGCTCTTTACCTATCTGTGGTTCGCCAGAAGCATGCTCTCCAGCAGGGTGATCTACTATTGATGAGTTCTATACTCAGAGTGCTGCTATCTGGCGTCAGCTTGATTCTCTTTGTACTGCTATTTGTGACACATGCTCGTGTTGCCAGATTGTGTGCTCAGATTTGGAGTTTCACCGCATCTATGAGTTTCTGTCTCGGCTTCGCCAGGAGTTTGAGCCCCGGCGTGCTCAGTTGAATGCTCGTGGTCGTGTTCCGCTCTCTGAGGTGTTGTCTGAGCTTCGGGCTGAGGAGACCCATCTCTGTGCTGCTGGTCTTCTTGAGGTTCCATCTATGCTTGCTACTCGTGGTCCCTCTATGTCGTCTGTTCCCTCGACTCAGTCGCGGTCCTCTGTTCCACCGCCGATATTACCCACTCCTCCCGGTCAGGTCGAGTCGACACTAGCAGTTTGTGGTCGAGTCGCACCAGCAGTTCAGGGCGAGTCGGCACCAGCAGCTCGTGGTCGTCGTGGTTCTCTTAAATCCTTTGCTCTTCTTGTAACAAGGATGGCCACACTTGGGCCACCTGTTATACAGGATCCCAGCTTACGCCGAGCACCAGCTCGTGGGCAGTCGGCTCCTTCTGGATCTTCAGCAGTTGCTCTCTCCGATCAGGACATTATCAGGAGTCTTCGCGGTCTGCTTGCTGCTATAGGCTCTTCTTCGACATGCACTGCTAGTTACGGATCGATTCTTGGCACTATGCACCACCACCTTCTCTGATCGTGTACATCCCCATGGTATCTGGATGCTGGAGCTTCTTTTCATATGACCTCTGAGTCTTCTTTTCTGTCCGCTCTTCATTCTCTCCCTTCTCCTGTCCGTGTTTTCACAGCTGATGGTACCTCTCTCCATGTTTCTAGTCGGGGCACCCTTTCTACTTCTTCCTTTTCTGTTCCTGATATTTATCACGTCCCTCTTATTATGATGAACCTGTTCTCTGCTAGCCAGCTTACTGAGTCTGGTTGTCGCGTCATTCTTGATGTTGATTCTTGTGTTGTCCAGGACCGTCGCACGCAGGCCCTGGTTGGAGCTGGCCATCGCAGTCGTGACTCTTCAGGACTTTGGGAGTGAGACTGGCTTCGTGTTCCTTCCGCTGCCAGTTCTTCTCCGGTCATCGCCTCTGCTACCAGCTCCTTTCAGCAGTGGCATCATCGTCTTGGTCACCTTTGTGACTCTCGCCTGTCGTCCTTAGTTCATCATGGTCTTCTGGGGTCTGTCTCAGGAGATGGGTCTTTGCATTGTCAGGGTTGTAGGTTGGGTAAATAGATTCAGCTTTCCTATCCTATAGCGCGTCTGTATCTCAGCGACCTTTTGATTTAGTTCATTCCGATGTTTGGGGTCCGGCTCCTTTCGCTTCGAAAGGGGGCCATCGCTACTATATTTTATTCATCGATGATTTTTCTCGGTACACTTGGTTGTATTTTATGCGCTCTCGCAGTGAAGTGCTCTCCATATATCAGAGTTTTGCGACCATGGTCTGTACTCAGTATTCTACCCCCATTCGTGTATTTCGTGATGATTCTGCTGGTGAGTATATCTCCCAGATGTTGCGAGGTGTTCTTTCTGAGCAGGGCACCCTTGCTCAGTTCTCTTGTCCTGGCGCACATGCCCAGAATGGCGTTGCTGAGTGTAAGCATCGCCATCTTCTTGATACCACTCGCGCTATAATGATTGCTTCTTCTCTCCCGCAGCATTTCTGGGCTGAGGCTGTCGCTACGTCGGCTTACCTCATCAATATTCAGCCTTCTGCTGCCTTGTAGGGTGGTATCCCTCTTGAGGGACTATCCGGACAGTCTCCAAACTACTCCATGCTTCGCTTGTTTGGTTGTGTTTGCTATGTTCTCCTTGCTCCTCGCGAACGCACCAAACTGACCGCTCAGTCTGTTGAGTGTGTCTTCCTTGGATGCAGTGATGAGCATAAGGGCTATCGCTGTTTGGACCCTGTTGGTCGTCGGATGCGTATCTCTCGTGATGTTACTTTTGATGAGATTCGTCCTTTCTATCCTCGTCCCACCGCTGGTACTTACCCGGTGGAAGATATCTCTTTTCTTCTTTTTCCTGACACACCTCCTTCTACACCTATTGTGTCTTCTTCAGGATCTCCTCCCCCTGATGTCTCTTCTTCGACACCGTTCTCCTCTGCCCCGTCTAGTTCTCCTAGTTCTCCTCATTCTCCGAAGTCTTCCTCTACTATTCCCTCTTCTTCATCGTCGTCTCCTGCGTCGTCTTCCTCTGATGATCTTCCCTCTACTCGTGATGTTCGTCAGCATCGTGCCCCCAACTGTTACTATCCTAGTCAGTATGGTCTTTATGTTGCCTTCGAGCCGACTTCTTATCGGGATGCTGAGCATCATCCTGAATGGCAGCTGGCCATGGCTGAGGAGATTGTTGCACTTGAGCGCACTGGCACCTGGGATCTTGTTTCTCCCCCTCCCGGTGTTCGTCCTATCACGTGTAAGTGGGTCTATAAGATTAAGACTCGCTCTAATGGATCTCTTGAGCGCTATAAAGCGCGTCTTGTGGCTCGTGGTTTTCAGCAGGAGCATGGTCCTGACTATGATGAGACTTTTGCTCCTATGGCTCATGTGACCAGTGTGCGTACTCTTCTTGTTGTTATTCTGTTCGTCACTGGTCTGTGTCCCAGCTTGATGTTCAGAACGCCTTTCTCAATGGTGAGTTCAGTGAGGAGGTTTATATGCAGCCTCCTCCTGGGTATTCTGTTCCCGAGGGGATGGTTTGTCATCTTCGACGTTCTCTTTATGGCCTCAAACAGGCCCCTCGTGCCTGGTTTGAGCGCTTTGCTCAGAGTGACTGCTTGGTTTCTCCCCTAGTGCTCATGATCCGGTGTTTGTTCACACTTCTCCTCATGGACGCACTCTTCTTCTTCTCTATGTTGATGATATGATCATTCTTGGTGATGATCTGAGTATATCGCCTTTGTTAAGGCTCGTCTTGATCAGTTTCTTATGACTGATCTTGGTCCTCTTCGATACTTTCTTGGGATTGAGGTTTCCTCCACTTCTGATGGCTTTTACATCTCTCAGGAAAAGTATATTCAGGATCTTCTTGCCCGTGCTGCTATTGGGGATGAGCGCACTGTTGATACCCCTATGGAGCTTAATGTTAAGCTTCAACTTACTGATGGTGATCCTCTTTCTGATCCGACGTGTTATCATCATCTTGTTAGGAGTCTTGTCTATCTTGCTGTCACTCGTCCTGACATCTCTTATCCTGTTCATATTCTGAGTCAGTTTGTTTCGGCTCCTACCACTGTTCACTATAGTCATCTTCTCTATGTTCTTCGTTATCTTCGTGGTACGATCACTCGTCGCCTTTTCTTTCCTCGTTCCAGCTCCCTCCAGCTCCAGTGCTATTCGGACGCTACGTGGGCGAGTGATCCACTAGAGGAAAAAGGGCCATCCGTTCGCGACCCCTCGGAGCATTAGTCCCGGTTGCGCCACCAACCGGGACTAATCTGCACGTCCGTCCCGGCTGAGCGCACGGGCGAGGCATGGGTCCCGGTTGGTAGGGCATGCGTCCGGTTGGAGCCACCAACCGGGACTAAAGGTTTGGCCACACGTGGCTCGGCACGCACCTTTAGTCCCGGTTGGCTTCAACCGACCATGAACCTGCCCTCTATAAATGCAACGCCCCTCCGCCCACTGCTTTTTCAATGGTGTAAGGTGTGAGGGTGTGTGCTAGTTTTTTCATGCATGCATTGAAGGTGTTTGTTGAAATGTTTGAGTGAAAATCCCGTTGAATTTCTCATAGAACAAAATATAGAAGGTGTCCGAGACGCTTGAGCTTTCTCCTCTTTATTTCCCTCGATCGAGGTTAGCAATCTTATCTTTTCTAGGTCATTGATACAATTCATGTGTCGGTGTGAATTGGTTATTTCACTATTTATGATGTCCTGTTTTTGATAAACTTACTTATATGATGCGTATGAATGGTCGGAATGGATGTACGGTGACCGTGGTAGCCGGGTATATCAAAGGCGTGGATAAATTTATCAATGTGGCTACGGCAAACAAAGATAATGGATTTATACGTTGTCCATGTGTTCAATGTCGAACAACAAGGAGTACTCTTCCTCGAAAATCATTCGCGCCACCGATTATGAAAGGTTTCATGCCCAACTATAATTGCTGGACCAAGCACGGGAAAGAGGGGTTATGATGGAAGATGGTGAAGAAGATGATGATAACAACTATCATCATATGTTTCTGAATACGATGATACTTCAATGGAATACAATGGAGAGGAAAAAGGTGAAGAACGGGCATCGATGAGCCTACCGATGAACTTGGTAGGGTCATTTCGATGCAAAGCGACCGTGAAGCAGAAAATGAGAAGTTGAAGTTAGAGGGCATGTTAGAAGATCACAAGAAATTGTTGTACCCAAATTGTGAAGATGGCGGACAAAGCTCGGTACCATTAATGGAATTGCGATGGAAGGCAGAGTGGTCTAACTGACTCCTCATTTGAAAAGATGCTGAAAATAATGAAGCCAAGTTTCCAAAACATAACGAACTTCCGAGAGTACCTCTAAGCAAAGAAGACTCTCCATCCTCTAGGATTAGATGTGCAAAGATACATGCATGCATTAATGATCGCATCCTCTACCATGTAAGGAGTATGAGAATTTAGATAAATGTCCGATGCAACGTTGCGGTATAAGATCGACGAGATGACCCTGGTGATGTTGAGGAGAGCCTCCTAAGAGGGTTCTGCTAAGGTTATGTGGTATGCTCCTATAATACCAAGGTTGAAACGCATGTTCGAAACAAAGAGCATGCGGGTTGTTGCGATGGCACAAAGAAGACCGTAAGAAAGACGGGAGTTGAGACACCTGGCGATGGGTCACAGTGGAGAAAATCGAGAGAGACTTCCCGGACTTTGGTGTGACGCAAGGAACTTATGGTTTGGTCTAAATACGGATGGCATGAATCCTTTTGGGGAGCAGCTGCGACAAAGACTGCCCGTGACTCTATGTATCTACAACTGCCTCCTTGGTTGTGCATGAAGCGTAAGTTCATTATGATGCCAAGCTCATCCAAGGCCAAGCAATCGGGCAACGACATTGATGTGTACCTTAGGCCATTAGTTGAAGAACTCTTACGGTTGGGGCAAACCAGGTATGCGTCGTGGGATGAGAACAAACAGAGCCATTTAATCTATGAGGGTTGTTATTCGTAACCATCAATGATTGGCACGCTCTTAGTAACCTTTCGTGACGTACAAACAAAGGATATAAGGCATGCACCCACTGTTTAGATAAGACCAAAGGTACATATTTGCATAAATGCAAGAAGGTTGTGTACCTAGCGAATCGATTTCTTCCGACCAATCATCCGTAAGAAAGAAAGGCAAGCATTTCAAAGGTGAGGCAGATCACCGGAAGAAGCCTGAACTCCCGGTGGTGATGATGTATTTGGTATGGTCAAGGACATAGAAGTAATCTTTGGAAAGGGTCCCGGTCAATCGAGCAGCGTCGCTACGTGACACGCACCCATGTGGAAGAAGAAATCTATATTTTGGGAGCTGCCATATTGGAAAGTCCTGCGTGTCCGCTCTTCAATCGACGTGATGCACGTGACGAAGAATCTGCGTGAACCTGCTAGGATTCCTAGGCGTGGGAAGACAAAAGATACACCGAAGCAGGAGGACCAACAAATTATGAAAGACCCAAAGAACATGCATACAGATAACAAGACGGATAAAGGGCGCCACTTAAGTCGTAGCTATGCTCTTACCAAAGCGTAGAAGGAAATCTTTTTGAATTCCTTTACGATCAAGGTGCCGTCGGGCTTCTCATCTAATATAAAGGGATAATAAATATGGCAGAGAAAAAGTTCCAAAACCTGAAGTCTCATGATCACACGTGATTATGACGCAGCTGCTTCCGATTGCATTGAGGGGCTTCTACCGAAAATGTTCGAGTACCCATTGTGAAGCTGTGCATTCCTCAATGCAATATCTCGAAGGTAATCAATCCGGATATTCTCGCCAAGGTTCTGAAGGATGTGGTACAATGTCTTGTTAGTTTTGAATTGGTGTTCCCACCATCCTTCTTCAATATTATGACGCATCTCCGGTTCATCTAGTGGAAGAGATTGCCATTCTCGGTCCGGTATTTCGCACAATATGTTCCCTTTGAGAGGTTCATGGGAGTCTTAAAGAAATATGTTCATAACCGTATAGACTGAAGGAAGCATCTCCAAGGGATATGGAAGAGGAGGTCATTGAGTTTTGTGTTGACTTTATTCGACCTTAAGCCGATTGGTGTTTCGACATCATGCATGAGGGAAGACTAAGTGGAAAAGGCACGCGGAAAGAAAGCAATGATATGTAGGGACGGGATTCTTTCACTAAATCACACTACGATTCTACATAATTCCACCTTGGCAGCCAGATATGGAGGAACACAAGAATATTGTACGCTCAAAAACCGGGAAGCTGAATCATGGATTCTGAGATGAACACATGAAGTCTTTCGGTGGTTGGATGCGGACACATCTCTTGAATGACACCACTGTTGGAGATCGGCTATACTTGTTGGCGTCACCATCTTCTCTTGTATTGAATTTCCAATGTACGAAATAAATGGGAATACATTCTACGATCGCCCAAGATAAAAGAGCACCAACCAAAATAGTGGTGTCCGCTTTGATGCAATAGACGAGAATGGACAAAAGGACACATATTATGGTTACATAGAGGAGATATGGGAACTAGACTATGGAGTCTCTTTTAAGGTCCCTTTGTTTCATTGCAAATGGGTCAACTGAATGGGGAAGGGTAAAGATAGACCAGGTTATGCGAAATGACAACAGTGGATCTCAACAATCTTGGTTATAGAGATGAACCATTCGTCCTAGCCAATGATGTGTCTCGGGTTTTCTATGTGAAGGACATGTCCTCTAGACCGAAAAAAGAAAACATATGCAACGAATACATCATATGATGAGCCAAAGCGTCACATAGTTCTTTCAGTGGAAAAGAAACATCATGGGAATCGAGGACAAGATGGACATGTCGAAGATTATAATAAGTTTGATGAAATTCCGCCCTTCACGGTGAAAACCGACCCAAGCATTCCGTTAAGTAAAGAAGATGCTCCATGGTTACGTGAGCGGTCATAAGGAATGACATATGCCAAGAAGTTCATGCTCATATTATGTAACTCTAGTTCATGTCTTTCGCGGTTTGTGGCTTGACCAAGGATATCTTTCGCGGTTTGTGGCATTTAGTCCCGGTTTTGTAGTCTTAGTTTTAATATTAATAAATGTCTTGAGTGTTAGTCCCATTTTGTGGCTGGACCGAGTGCCTCTATGACCAGTTTCTGAGATGCGGAGGACTGGGCTCGTCGGCATCTCCTCAAATCGCCGCGATGGTGTCCCTGCTCTCGAAAACCATCTTGCAGCTTGTAACTTCACTAACTAGATCAATACCTCGGAGCTAACTAATTTCACATATTAGAGTGCCTCTATGACCAGTTTCGGATATGCCGGAGGGCCTGGCTCGTCAACATCTCCTCAAACTGGCCGCAGATGGTGTCCTGCTCTCGAAAACCATCTTGCAGCTTGTAACTTCACTAACTAGATCAATACTCGGGCTAACTAATTTCACATATTAGGAGTGCCTCTATGACCAGTTTCGGAGATGCCGGAGGACTGGGCTCGTCGGCATCTCCCCGAACTGGCCGCATGGTGTGCACTCTCGAAAACCATCTTGCAGCTTGTAACTTCACTAACTAGATCAATACGCCTCGAGCTAACTAATTTCACATATTAGGAGTGCCTCTATGATTTCTCGGAGATGCCGGAGACCGGCTCCGTCGGCATCTCCACTGGCTGCCGTAGTGGTGTCCTGCTCTCTAAAACCATCTTGGAGATGCCTCAAACTGGTGAGGACTGGACTCACAAGGATGCATATTTATAGTACAAGCAGCTCGGCATAATGTACACTCACAACATAATGTCGACACTCACCCCTATTATTAGTGTTGACTCATCTTTAGTCGGTTGGTGTATCCAACCGGGACTAAATTCATCTTTAGTCGGTTGGTGACACCATCCGGGACAAGGCCAAGCCGCGACATAATGTCGACACTCACCCCTATTATTAGTGTTGTTGCGCCCACTGCATAATCCTTGATCATGGTTGGTTTCTCCAACCGAGACTAAATATGAACCCTCTCTTTATATAGGCATTTCCCTCTATTTATTAGGTAACACTTAAGACATTTATTAATATTAAAATCGGGACAAATCGGGACTAGCTAACACTCGGCCTAAAGCCGCCCCTTTAGTCATAATCATGCCTAGTCCTATAGCACGCAGCTTGAGGTCTTCATCGCCGTCGTCATCATCATCGTCATCGTCACCTTCCACTCGGGATCCTCGGCCCATCCATGGCATATACCGAGGCCATTCCAGCCTCAGTTCACGGCGGGTGGGAGAGGGTCTCTGAAGACGATGCCGCTACGATGTGGGGCTGTGGCGGGTGGACTCGTGGGCACCGTGGCGAGGATGGTCTCCCGACGATGTAGCGCATCACTTGATGATAATGCGGTTCTCCCACCACGTGACGGCCGACCGTTGTGGTTCACGGTGGCGGCCATCACCCTCGTACTGGCGAGCTCCTTTCACGCCTATTAGCGAATAAGGCATTCCAGTGTCATAGTTGTCGGGATCCCACTGGGGATCCATACGCCTACTGGCGTGAGCTCGTGGTAGAAGTGGTTTGTGATGGCCGCTGACGTGCGGAACCTTGAGGGACAGGAGGCGGGAACCCTCCAGGCTCGAGATCCGGCCGTGGCGGGCGGTACCCGGTGGACACGGGCAGTTGGAGGCGCCTAGCGCCTCGGTCTCCTCGAGGGTCGAATGGCCCGATGGCGTTGTCCATTGTTCTAAGAGAGGAAGGTGTGGATGTGTGGATAGCCATGACACGATCACC
The DNA here is from genome assembly GCA_030063025.1 of Avena longiglumis. Taxonomy (NCBI): domain Eukaryota; kingdom Viridiplantae; phylum Streptophyta; class Magnoliopsida; order Poales; family Poaceae; genus Avena; species Avena longiglumis. Next base: position 99,788,508 of record CP125976.1, on the reverse strand, counting down.
CTAAATATAGAGGGAAAGGGCGGGAAAACTTGGCGTGAAGCTTTGGGAAATGGCGGGAAATATCTTTAGTCCCGGTTAGTGACTACAACCGGGACTAAAAGCTCTAGTAGAAAGGAAAGGGCGGGAAAACTTGGGGGGAAGAGGTGGGAAATGGCGGAAAATATTTTAGTCCGGTTTGAATACATCGGACTAAATTTGTCGAACAATGATCATGTTTACGTGATTTTTTGAAAAATCATTTTTAGACTCGCAATATGTGGTTTCTTCAGAGATCCAATGCAAGTTCTAACGATGCCCGTCCCCTATCTTCATGCACACCGGTTCGACCATAGTTAGAAATTCAGATAATTCAAAACAGGCATAATAAATTCAAAAAAAATCCGAACAATGAAAATCCTTCGCGTGGTGTCATATTATGTTACATAGTTGAAAGGAAAAATACCAGACTTGGTATATTGATCATGTTTCGAAAAAACCTTCACAAAATGACCTATCATGTTCGAGGTTTCATGGCTTTCGGTCCAAATGACCGATGTTATGTGCTGAATCACGGCATAGTTTGTGATGTTGTGCCCATATTATGCATGTGTGTGGACATTGGTATGGAGAACAATGTTGCGGAGGAAGTTTTCCTTTTGTCGCACGGAAAAGCCCTTTTCCATTTTCCGAGCGCAATAAGCGGGTCGTTTGTGAAGTAACCACCAAAATGCCGTTTCACAATGCTACCGTCCCATTTTCCTAAAATACTAGACCACCTTACATGGACTATCTCCCAACGGTACATCTCAAACCTTTTCGTCCATCCCGGGTAAAAGGACAAATGTCTGTAGAATCGGCGGAAGTGGGTCCGGTTTGTACTATAGGTACATGATCTATCGCCCGTGATTTTTGAAAAATCATTTTTAGACTTAATATGTGGTTTCTTGGAGATCCAATGCAAGTTCTAACGATGCGTCCCTATCTTCATGCACCGGTTCGACCATAGTTAGAAATTCGGATAATTCAAAAGCGGGCATAATAAATTAAAAAAATCCGAACAATGAAAATCCTTGGCGTGGTGTCATATTATGTTACATAGTTGAAAGAAAAATACCGGACTTGGTATATTGATCATGTTTGAAAAAACCTTCACAAAATGACCTATCATGTTTGAGGTTTCATGGCTTTCGGTCCAAATGACTGATGTTATGTCTTGAATCACGGCATAGTTTGTGATGTTGTGCCCATATTATGCATGTGTGTGGACATTGGTATGGAGAACAATGTTGCGGAGGAAGTTTTCCTTTTGTCGCATGCGGAAAAGCCCTTTTCCATTTTCGGCCAATAAGCGCAATAAATCGTTTTGTGAAGTAACCACCAAAATGCCGTTTCACAATGCTACCGTCCCATTTTCCTAAAATACTAGACCACCTTACATGGACTATCTCCCCAAGGTACATATCAAACCTTTTCGTCCATCCGGGTAAAAGGACAAATGTCTGCTTGAATCGGGGGAAGTGGGTCGGTTTGTACTACTGGTACATGATCTATCGCGTGATTTTTGAAAAAATCATTTTTAGACTCGCAATATGTGGTTTCTTGAGATCCAATGCAAATTCTAACGATGCCGTCCCTATCTTCATGCACACCGTTCGACCATAGTTAGAAATTGAGATAATTCAAAGCGGGCATAATAAATTCAAAAAAATCCGAACAATGAAAATCCTTGGCGTGGTGTCATATTATGTTACATAGTTGAAAGGAAAAATACGGACTTGGTATATTGATCATGTTTCAAAAACCTTCACAAAATGACCTATCATGTTTAGGGTTTCATGGCTTTCGGTCCAAATGACCGATGTTATGTCTTGAATCACGGCATAGTTTGTGATGTGTGCCCATATTATGCATGTGTGTGGACATTGGTATGGAGAACAATGTTGCGGGAGGAAGTTTTGCTTTTATGCATACGGAAAAGCCCTTTTTCATTTTCGAAGCGCAATAAGCGGTCGTTTTGTGAAGTAACCACCAAAATGCCGTTTCACAATGCTACCGTCCCATTTTCCTAAAATACTAGACCACCTTACATGGACTATCTCCCAACGGTACATCTCAAACCTTTTCGTCCATCCGGGTAAAAGGACAAATGTCTGTAGAATCGGCGAGACAAAGTTTTCTAAATTCCAAATTGATATTTAAAAATATAAGTTAATTCATTTTAATTTTAAATGGTTCATATTTTAAATGGTTACATTAATTATTTTTAAAATAGAAAATGTTTTTGAATTATTTATTTAAATCCAAACACTTTTTATGTTTAAAGTTTTCTAAATTCCAAATTGATATTAAAAAATATAAGTTAATTCATTTTTAATTGTAAATGGTTCATATTTTAAATGGTTACATTAATTATTTTTAAAACAGAAAATGTTTTTGAATTATTTATTTAAATCCAAACACTTTGTATGTTTAAAATTTTCTAAATTCCAAATTAATATTCAAAAATATAAGTTAATTCATTTTAAAGGTTACATTAATTATTTTTAAAAATAGAATATGTTTTTGAATTATTTATTCAAATCCAAACACTTCTTATGTTTAAAGTTTTCTAAATTCCAAATTGATATTAAAAAATATAAGTTAATTCATTTTAATTGTAAATGGTTCATATTTTAAATGGTTACATTAATTATTTTTAAAACAGAAAATGTTTTTGAATTATTTATTCAAATCCAAACACTTCTTATGTTTAAAGTTTTCTAAATTCCAAATTAATTATCATTTAAAAACAATACAAATTTAAACCCCAAAATAAAAATAAAGGCGAGAACAGAGAAAATACGAAAAAATTTGAAATCGAGAATATGTCGGTTGGAGCCACCAACGGACTAAAGACCTACTATGGCAACTTGGGCTCTTGAAAATATTGGAGTATAGGTTCCGGTTGGTGGCTCCAACCGGGACGTATGCCCCTTTAGTCCCGGTTGGAGCCACCAACCGGGACTAAAGGTCCCCTACTAGTTAACCATGCCCCTTCTCCTTCTTCCCCGTTCCTCTTTCTCACTCACCCGCAACAGAGATCGCCGAGACAACTGCTCGGGCCGTCGCCGCTGCCCAACCACGCACGCCGTCGGCCTCCACGTTGCCTCATTGTTCTTATCCTCCTCGTGAAGGAATCGAAGCCTTGTTGGAATCGAGCGTCTTCCCATCACCGACGAGCTCGCCTTGCCATCACCGTTCTTGCCGATCTCCTCGTCCCGCCAAGGCTACACAGCGTCGAGGTGAGCTTGTGACTCTCTGGGACCCCTTCTTTCCTCCCTAGCGCTCTGTCCTTCTCTCGCGCGTCACGCCATCCGCGCCATGTGCATGTCGCGTGCCTATTCGGTGACCAAATCCGGTGGTGCCCTACTAGTTAGGTTCGCCTCGGCGCCCTCTTCGAACAAACCCACGCGCCCTCCCGAGCCCTCTAGCAACGTTGCGGCCACCGCACGGTGCTCACCGCGATGTGTTGTCTTTGGGTGGGGCACCTTGCTGCGTGGAGGCGAGTTGGCACTAGGGCCCATCATCGATCTCAGCTAGGGGCCGCCCGGTGTAAAAACTATTTGCCTTTTGTTTTTAATTCGAAAATGATTTAATATTGTAAAATCAATAACTTATTGTTTATAAGTCGGAAAAATACAAATAATATATCAAATTATTCGAAAAATGAAACCTATATATTTAACATATAATCATGCATTGTTAAACAACTTAAATGACAAGTATAATTAGAAGAACAAATGCACCCCTCTCATATGTTAGGAGTTTCTCCGAGTTAGGGTTTTCACCCTCGGAACCCGATTAAATCATCGAGCATGTCTTAGGGTTACATTCAATGCAAATTAACTTGTCATATCATCATACTTGCTTGAGCATTGCATCGATGCCATGTGTTGATTGTTTCCCTTTCTTTTCGGTGTTTGATTATTAGGTTTATTATTAGTTAGGTATTATTAGGTTTATTAATTACTTTGGTATTATTGGTCTTGCCCCATTTGGTCATCCTTGTGGGTAGCCCAGACCGATTCACATTGTCAAGCAACTTAGGTGCATGTGGGTTCGACGATGTGCCTATCTACTACGGTTTCCCTTTCTCTTCATTTTATTATTGTGTATGTATATATTAGGGTTTCTCTGAATTAGGGTTTATATCTCTCAACACCGTACTTAACTTTCTCCTTTAGGCGCTTTGACTTATTCGTTTTCCACCTATGCGAAAATATGGACCCACACGTCGAGACGCAAGAAAAGGAAGAGTTGATCCAAGGTGTGATCCGTGGGAAGATAATTTAGGCGTATCAACGTTTACGAACAACTCGGTGAGGGTGATCCTCTTTTACGGAGTAGACAACTTGTTTGAGGTTGAAGGTGTTGCCTTCCGCGAGGAGAAGGCGATGCCTTGTGTGTCGAGAAGGCAGCTCCGGCAAGGTGCATGTAATATAAATCAATTCATTAATTAATCATCTGCTATCTATATAGAAATAATAACGGCGATCTTTCTTCTTTTAGCCCTCGGATCGAAGGAATCTCTGAAAAAGCGGCGAGGCCCAACCAAAAGTTGCAAGACCATGAGAGGTTCAGATCGAAGATGTCATTGCAGAGCGGCAAGCGACTCCGAAGTTGTCGCAACCAAATTTGTGGCACAATGCGAGTAATCGTTAGGGACTTAATCCCGATCACCATTAGAAATTGGAATAGGCCTGCTAATGCGGATGAAGAGGAACATGTTTATTTCTCCCTAACCACACCAAATATTTACCGTGGAAGAGGCTCATGGTTAATTTCAAACTACCGAAGATAGAGCTGGATCCAAATGCGGAGGATCCATTGAGGGCATATACAACATGGGAGAGCCATGGAGGCTAAGGTCGGTGTGGTCTTTGAAGAAGATGGCCCGGTGTTTCCAACTGGAAGAAAAGATTGCACCTTGACTATGTCGTGAAAGAAGACTCGATTTCAAGAATATTCAGTTTGAGAATATAAAACCATTCGGGATGAGTTTGTGGAATACAAGAAATCGAAAAAGCTAAGAAAATGTCTGAAATGAATAAGTGAATCTTGCTAACAAGAAGTATCACCATACTATGGGGCAAGGTGGCTCTGGTGGCATTCCTAAGTGGGAGAAACTTGAGCAGAACTGCGTGATAAAAATATCACCCAGGCAGACGATTGGGTAGAACGTGCAAGGAATTGGTTTTACGGGCATGGGGCACGTTGGACTCGGAAGGAGGTGTATATATACCATACGACATAAAGAAGACCCTTGCCAATCGAGAGGATGAGAAAAGCGATAAAGGCTGTTAAAGATGGGGACTTCATTCCCGATAGAGAGAATGATGAGCTCACACTGCCTTGGAAATAAGGAACATGATGGACGAACACGAGGCACAATAGGCTCCCAATCATGGAGGACCTGGTTTCAAGAGAGGAAGAAATATCCTGATAGAAGCCGTCATAGGAGTAAGGACAAAGGCGGTTGAAGCGAAAGTCGAAAGAGCGAATGCGTTTAATTGAAGAACGATTAAAGCAACAACAAGATGAAATTAACTCACTTAAAGAGCAGTACTACCGCCCCATCTCGAAAGACACCTTGCATTCGATGCTACCGCCTATCGAATAATCGAAAAAGCGTGGCTTCCACCGAGGTCCCGGTGATGACAATGGCGTCCGATGATGCACCGACGATGGCTCCTGTTGGCTACCCAGTGGATGATATCACGGAGATGACACACCGCGAGCTACATGTCAAAGTTGTGAACATATCAATGAAGGTGGCGGTCGGCTATGCCTTACCAATTGGACCCACACCAACTTACCACGCCGTCCGGTTCCGGAGGGCTACGCTGTTGTCGGCGTGGATGAAATCATGCCCACCTTTGAGGTTTTGGATCTTCACTACCCTGCTGGTGAAGGGGATGATCGTCTGGGTGACGCAAAACGTCACCATTCTATGGCCAAGGATTGTATAGTGCTTGAAATCACACGCCAAGGCCATCTTCGCCCGCCTCACCCGTCTCCGCCGTAGGTCGCCGCCGCCGCAGCTTCGTCGCCTCACCCGCTCCGTCGCCTCACCAATCTCCGGTGCAGCCATCGCCGGGAGCCATCGTCGGCGCCTCGGGATAAAAGCGTAAGCGTCTCGCCATCGCGTCGTAAGATCGCCGAAACGTAAACAAGAGCCTCTTCCAAAAGTACCAACGGTTCCTCCCAAGAGAGCTTATGATCAGATCAAGAGGAGATCGCGATCGTTGATGCGCAACGACAGTTTTAAGCTAAGCTGAGGCGGCCGAAAGAGTCGAGTTCCCAAAGACCAAAGAAGAAAAGCCAAAGTGTTGAAAATGCTAAAGACTCTTCATCAACCCGAGCCAAAGCTGTCATCAGGACTATGAGCGTTCTATTCTCAAGTCACATGCAAGACAAAAGCCTCAAGAGCGATCGATGCAAGCGGAAATCTGTTGCTCAGAGAACAAGCAAAAGACTTGCGCCTCTCAAGGTGATTTCTCAAACCAATGTGGGGTCGAGCAAATATGGGGCGAAGCAAGATGATCCAGGTAGTTGCACTGTCGGAGAAGCCGCTGCTCAAGGTATGAGTATTGACCGATACTTATCCCGATTAGAGTTCTTCCCGTGAGTGAAGTAGCATACCAATACCGACGGAAAACCTCTCGTCAAACCTGAGGAGGTAAACAATCTTCCAACAAAATGCGAAGATTGCATAACTGGTACATGCATGCCACAAGGGCCGGGCTAACTGGATAGTCTTGAGGGTTACAAAAAAGCATCATGGGAAAGAAAACGATGACATGGTATCCATTGAATTTGATGAACTATTTCAATTATTCAATCAAGACGCCTTGGACAAATCGATCATGAGTGCCTATTGTCTGTAAGTACTAATTCTGTAATTAATTTAGTCTACATCTATAATATTTTGTTTATTGCATGTATATAATCATACTTTAATATGCATAATGAAGATTCTCGAATGCAGCCGAGGACAAATCTATGACATTGGCTTCATTGACCCATATTGGGTTCATGAAGCTAATCTCAAAATAAGCCCCCAGGATACGGAGGATAATATAGTACACGCGTTAAGGTTTCAAGAAACCAAAAGGGAAATACTATTTCCTTACAACTTCCAGTGAGTGTTATTGTCTTGTATACACTTTCTATTTCGCTTACTCGATGTTAAGTATATAATTGATTAGTTCTGCATTCGCATGTACCACTATATTCCGTTAATCATTCAACTTGACAAAGGGCGTGTACTAGTCATGGACTCGAAACATAAACCCTTGAGGCGTGGAAGGACATGCGATACTTCTCCAGTGTAATTCTAATCATTACGACACTATATCGGCAACGTTCGTGAATTTTATGATATCAAGTACTTAATAACTTATTTTATTCGTTTTCTCGCCAGCGCTTGGAAACGGTTCACCAAGAAGGCTAGGGTGTTTGGAAAGAGGAGCTTACATTTCAACCACTAGATGTAAGCACCACTAGCTATATCCGCATCTCTTTGATTCTAGTTTTGATACAGTTATTATCATGCTTGATTATTATTTTGATTGAACTCTGTTGTCGTAAAGTGCCCGACGCAGGGACCGTAACAATCTATGTGGATACTATGTATGCGAGTTCATCCGCAGACGCATGATGAGAAGGGCAGGAATTTAGAGCAACTCCACGTCGTAAACAATTTCTATAGTTTTTAATTACAATCAAATTGTGTTTAGTTTCATATTCATATAGGCTGACTCCTTTTTAAATCAGATCGAGCGTCTCTGGCGGTCTTCTGCCAAAGGATCGCATACGAGCAATACAGGAGGAATTGGCGGGATTCTTGGATGCAGAAGTCCTAAACACACAAGGGGAATACTACTCGGCTGTGTATAGACAATAGGAATTGTAAAAATAGCAACTTTCAAGAAATTTGGCTGGTAGCATCGAATAGCAACTTTTGTATGTAGTGCATGAACTCGATCCGTGTATTGAATGTAATGTTGTCATGATGATCTTGTGTAATATAAGGTTCCTTCATTGATAAGTGCAAAACACTAAATAAACAATAAAAAAACCTAAATGAATTCTCTGTCGCGGCACAAAAAGTGGCGAAAATGCTGTCGCGACAACAAAATGTGCCAAAATGAATTCTCTGCCGCGGCAGAGAAATGGGCCAAATCTCTGCCAGCGGCAGAGTTATTAGTCCCGGTTATTTACGAACCGGACTAATGCTCCACCTCGGCCTCGATGCCGCCACGCAGCCCCATTTGTCTCGGTTGGTGGGGCAACCGGGACTAATGGTTGGAGCTTTAGTCCCGATTGCCCCGTCCCGGTTGGGCAACCGGGACTAATGGCCCTTACCAACCGGGACGCATGGCCCCTTTTCTACCAGTGATCCTTCGGATCGTCGTTCACTTTTTGCTTACTGTGTGTTTCTTGGTGGTTCGCTCATTGCTTGGAAGACGAAGAAATAGACAACGGTTTCTCGTTCGAGTGTTGAGGCTGAGTTGCGTGCTATGGCCTTGTTGACTGCTGAGGTGACCTGGTTACGGTGGTTACTTGCGGATTTTGGGGTCTTTATTACCACACCCAGTCTGGTTTTGTCTGACAAGACAAAGTATTAGTGTTGCATGTGATCCGGTCAAGCATGAACTTACCAAGCATATTGGAGTTGATGCTTATACACGTGCTCAGTGCGAGCTCAGTTGTTGCACTTCAAGATGTGCCTTGATTCTGATTGGCGAATTTCTTCACGGCGCGATGCATCAGAGCGCAGCGTGATTTTACTCCAAACTCAGTTGTGGATCCACCATGAGTTTGAGGGTGTAGATGATATATCTGTATATCATTTCCTTCATATGTTGTGCTTTCATATTCGCTTGCACTGCATCTTATATATTGCGCCTTCTTTGTCTATTCCTAACACTTGAGGATGGGAAAGGGACATCGCTGTCCTGCAAAGTACTCGTAATCGGCGGAACAAAATATTAAAAAGTAGCAGTACTTGTACCAGTACTTGTACCAGAATTCATATCGGAATCTTACATGCCATCCATTACGGGCTATGCTGCAAAAGCGAACTAAATACGGGTAGTGTTTCCATGATAATATCGGATCGAAAGCGCTATACATTACGAGCTGGGGCAAAAGTAGACTACATACGGCGTGGCAGCAAGAGCGAAACAATTAAGCACACGTCGATCGATTAGGGCAGCTAGCACGAGGTCAACTATGGAGCGACAAGCAACCGGCACCGGAGCCGAAGAAGAAGGCGGTGGCGGCGAGAAGCGGCGGGAGGTGTGCATCGCGATCAGCCCCGACGGCACCGTGTCCGTTGCGTACCCCGGCTCGGACGTTGCGTCACGCACGGCCCAAGCACCACCGGTCCAGTCGAGTCCAGCTGACGTCACCGTCCAAGCTGCTGCGGCTGCGACGATGGGCTCGGCGGTCCTTGTGTACCGCCAGCCTGCAGCAGCGCCCGTGCCACCAGTAGTTGACGCTCCTTCTGATGATCTCAAGGCGTGCTTCAACTTCATGCTTTTCTTATTAATACCTGCCACGGCCACCTATTTACTTTGGCTCGGACTCAAATTAATCCATGTGAATGTGCACTTCCTTTTTTATTTCTCAAGTTTTCTCTTTTGAGGGTTGGTCTAATTCTCAGTCTACTCCCTCCCTAAAGTAGTAGGATGCACATAGTTTTCGGTCAAATTCAAAAAAAAAAATTGACCAACTATGTTGAGAAGAATATGAATATCTACAACACCAAACATGCCCACCCGAAGCCGTTAGTTGGAGGCGCAATCGTGCCAGTGCAGGGGGACAGGCAACTTGCGATTGTGCAGGACGAAGATGAGTTTGATGGAAATTGGGAGGGCCCTGTAGATGAAGGAAGGAACTGTGGACCTGAGGTCCACCTGTTCGGGGAAGGGGACCTGGAAGATGAATTTTGTATGGAGGAAGAGGCAGAGGATGAAGAAGCACCGGAAACGGAACCCAAGATATGGCGATTGTTTGCACGATATTATTCTTTGAAGGCAGTGAACTATGGCCTTCTTCAGAAGCACTTCGCAGGGGTGTGGAGAATTCGAGCGAAGTTGACTTTCTCTCCGCTTAAGGACAACTTTTTCATCATTACCTTTCAATCTGAAGGGGATTACAAGTTTGTTGCTAGAGGAGGGCCATGGATACACCTGGGTGTCGTGTGCCTCATTGCTCCCTTTAATGATAGGGCACAGCCATCGGAGACAGTAATGAATTCTATCAAGCTTTGGGTCAGATTCTATGATGTGCCATGGCATAAGCAAACAGAGGAATATGGAAGGATGATGGGGTCAAAACTAGGAACAGTGGTAGAAGTGGACACCGAGAAGTCAGAGCTAAAATATAGTGACTATTTAAGGGTGCGCATTGACTGGCCTCTGAAACAACGTCTGCTAGCAAGGTTCAAAACAACGGTGAAGGGGCAGACAAAGTCCATGATCTATCCTTTACGCTATGAGAGGGTTCCATTCTTCTGCTTTCATTGTGGAATTATTGGGCATAACCAGGAGGAGTGTGAGATGCGTTCACAAGGTAGGGTGTCCCTGAACTATGATAAAACGCTCCGTTGTTCACCAAAGCGCAAGTATGAGGGGAGGCCAATATCGACATCAGATCACCCGGTGTCGCGGAAGAGTCTGTTTCCTGAAAGTTCAGAGGGTAATGTGGATTCTTCGCTGGGAAATCCGGGTAGGTCGATGCATGTGGCCCCGGTTGATTCCAACCATTATAAAGTAGAAATCCCAGAGGTTGTGGATGCACATGATGGGCTAGATGAGGCGGGGAACAGGGCTACAAAGGAGACGGAAGAGGAGCTCGCAGATATGGTGGAGAGGATGCAGTTGCGCCGAGATAGGAACAATGTTAAGGACAGGAATATGATGCAAGATAAATCAACGTTGGAACAACCAGGGTAGTACAATTTCGATATGGGAGGGCCTAGTCAGTTTTTAAATATTCAGAATAACCCAACCTTTGTGGCACAATCAATAACACCAACGAGAGATAGGTCTGGTAGTAATGGGGGTCCTAATAAACCTCATTCAAGTGATATGATTCCAGCAATACGTGACCTGGAGATATCTGTCGACAGTGCGACTGATGTATCGATGACAGATGCTGAATCGGTTCTTGGTAAGAGAGGTGCAGAGGAGACAGAGGTGCAAGGCAAGAATTTGGATTTGAACCTGTCACTAAAATATGGTGGATCCAGTGCAGAACTGAAGAGGGGGAGGAAGATTAGCACCGGCCATGGCGGAACAAAGAAGGAGCTGCAGATGGGAGGAACGGGAGGAATAACAAAGAAAAGAGGAGCAACCGGACTAGGGGCTTCCGGTACACTGACGAGGCCACATGTGTGGACTCGTCAGGGACAATGAGTTGTATAAGCTGGAATTGTCGAGGCGCGGGAGGAACCTCGACAATTCAGGAGCTGGTGTCTATCTCCAAGTCAATGCGTTCTAGCTTAGTTTTCTTGTGTGAAACTAGACAAAATAAAAATAAAGTCCGAGGTCTTAGGAGTCGTTTAGGTCTTTGAGGTTTTGCAGGAGTGAGTAGTGAGGGTATGAGTGGAGGGCTTGCCCTCTTTTGGCATGAGAATTTGTACGTCGGAATAAAGGGTATGAATAAAACTTTTATTGATGCATATATCCGTATGGCCCCAGATGATCCAATGTGGAGGTTAACATGTATCTATGGCGAACCAAGGGTGGAGAATCGGCACCAAGTTTGGTCCCAACTTCAGGACATGAGAGGTATGTCAGATTTACCGTGGCTCGTAATAGGTGACTTTAATGAAGCCCTTTGGCAATATGAGCACTTTTCTATTATTCCACGCCCTGAAAATCAAATGATAGCCTTCAGAGATACACTACAGGTATGTGATCTGGTAGATCTCGGTTTTAAGGGGGTCCCTTTTACTTTCGATAATAAGAGACAAGGAAATAGAAATGTGAAGGTGAGATTAGACCGCAAGAGCAGATTATAAATGGAGGGACTTATATGGCGACTATGAAGTTAACCATGTTGTATCACCCTGCTCTGATCATGTCATTATTGTAGTAAAAATGAAGCCTGAACAGCAGCTCCCAAGACGCAAACTGAATAGGCAATACGAAATTTTCTGGGAGCGCGCTGTGGAATTGACGGAGGTGGTGGAACAAGCTTGGGAAAGTGCTGATATACAGATGATATGTGATATGCAGGGAATTATGAAAAAGCTTAGCTCGGTGATGGCTAAACTCCAAGGCTGGAGTAAACGTAAGTTTGGTAATGTCATGCACGAGCTTGAATCTAATCGGAAAAAGTTAGAAGACCTGTTGCTGCAGAATGGAGATAGTAGTGAAATAAGACGGGTCTCAGATTACATTGATGAGTTGTTATATCGGGAAGAAATGCTGTGGCTTCAAAGGTCTCGTATAGCATGGCTCAAGGAAGGGGACCGAAATACACATTTCTTCCATCAAAAAGCTGTGTGGAGAGCTCGGAAAAACAAGGTAAGAAAATTAAAAGATGCACAAGGAGTATGGCAGGAGGTACCCTCTGAAATGGAAAGAATGACTAACTCGTTCTTCAAAGAACTGTTTGATCGTGACCCCTCTGTAGATGCACAGGAAGTCGTTCAGCTTATGGAGTGTAAGGTGACAGAGGAGATGAATTGCGACTTAACCCGGGAGTTCACTGACGACGAAATAGCTACTGCTCTTTTCCAGATAGGACCTTTGAAGGCACCGGGACCGGATGGGTTTCCAGCAAGGTTCTTCCAAAGAAATTGGGGTACTATGAAACAACAAATTATTGCAGCGGTTAAGTTATTTTTTGAGACGAGCAAGATGCCTGATGGAGTAAATGAAGCTACTATTGTTTTAATACCTAAGGTGGATCATCCAGCTGAGCTAAAAGAATTCAGACCCATAAGCTTATGTACGGTGTTGTATAAGATTGTGGCCAAATGCCTGGTTAATAGGCTAAGACCCATTTTAGGAGGGTTAGTGTCGGCAAATCAAAGTGCATTTGTCCCTGGAAGATTGATCACAGATAACGCACTCATTGCCTTTGAGTGTCTTCATTATATTGAAAATAATCCTCCTGTCTCTAATAATTATTGTGCTTACAAACTGGATTTATCAAAAGCCTATGACAGGGTGGATTGGGGTTTCTTAAGAAGTTCTATGGAAAGGTTGGGTTTCTCTCACAGATGGATCAAATGGATTATGGAGTGTGTGACCACTGTGAGATATTCGGTAAAACTCAATGGAGCCCTTCTGGAATCGTTCTTGCCTACTCGTGGACTACGACAAGGTGATCCCCTATCCCCCTTCCTGTTTCTATTTGTGGCTGATGGTCTCTCTGCTTTGTTACAAAAAGAAGTACAGGACAATAGGATAACTCCGGTGAAAATCTGTCGAAGAGCCCCTGGTATTTCACACTTGCTGTTCGCCGATGATAGCTTACTGTTCTTTCAGGCTGAATCTTCACAAGCTAGCCGGGTGGTACAGGTCTTGGGAAAATACAGCCAGAGTACAGGACAGTTAATAAATCCGGCCAAATGCTCCATTTACTTTGGGCCTGCGTGCAATGAGGAAGTGAAAGAAGAGGTGAAAGGTATTCTACAGGTGTCAGTGGAGAACTTTGAGACTAAATATTTGGGCCTTCCTACACCAGAAGGAAGAATGTCTAAAAATAAATTCCAAAGCCTCCAAGGTAAGTTGGCTAAGAGATTATTGCAAGGCGAAAACCATATGGCTTAAGGTGTAAGAGAAGTGCTGATTAAAGCTGTTGCGCAAGCCTTGCCTACCTATGTTATGGGAGTGTACAAGTTGCCTTTAGGTCTGTGCGATGATCTAACCAAAATAATTAGGGATTTTTGGTGGGGATCAGTGGAAGGAAAAAGAAAAACCCATTGGGTGGCTTGGGATGTCATGCTTAAACCAAAGTCAAGAGGCGGGATGGGATTTAAGGATATGAGAATGTTTAACCAATCACTCCTAGCACGCCAGGCTTGGCGGTTAATTAAGAATCCAGAGTCCCTATGTAGCCGGCTACTACGAGCAAAATATTATCCGAATGGTAATCTGGTTGATACAGTGTTCACAGGGAATGCCTCGCCAACGTGGCGGGCTATTGAATATGGTCTAGAATTGGTGAAAAAAGGAATTATTTGGCGGATTGGCAATGGCGCTAAGGTACGTATATGGCGAGATTCATGGATACCCCGGAAGGAATATTTTAAAGTCATCTCTCCAAAACGAAGATGCAGATTAAAGTGGGTTTTAGATTTACTGAATCCAGATGGATCGTGGAACATGAAGCTGTTGAATAGATACTTTTTACCTGTTGATATTGACTGTATAATTAAAATTCGACCATCAAGAAGGAATGATGAGGATTTCATTGCGTGGCAGCCAGATAGCAAGGGTATTTTTACTGGCAAGAGTGCCTATGGGGTGGGTATGGAAGAACAATTCAGGCAATCTGACCTGAGAAATACAAGTAGCCGGCCTGATGGTACTAACACGACGTGGCAGTTGATCTGGCAAAGTACAGTACCACCAAAGATGCGCACATTTGCATGGAGAGTGGCTAAAAATGGTTTAGCAACACAACAGAATATGGCTAGGAGGAAAATGGAGACGATGGCCACATGTAAAATATGTGGGCAAGAAGACGAAGACACGTTCCATGCACTGGTTACTTGCCCACATGCAAAAGGCCTATGGCACAATATGAGGAAATGCTGGGATTTGCCAGGAGATCATGTGCTACAGAATACAGGAAAGGATTGGATCCTAGTACTTTTGGCCAAATTGAATGAGGTTCAGAGGATGATGACAATGATGGTGTTGTGGCGTGCTTGGCATGTGCATAATGAGCTAACACATGAAAAGCCGGCGCACCGCTGAAGCCTCAAAGCGATTCTTATGCAGCTATGTTGATACTCTGCTGATGATCAAACAAGCCCCGATGGCGGATGTATGCAAGGGGAAAACAGTGATTTCTTATGTTGGACAAGTTGATAAGAAATAAGGAGTAAAAACAGGAAAGCAGAGACAGAAATGGGAACGACCACCTAGAGGAAGACTGAAATTGAATGTAGATAGAAGCTATGTGGAGGAAAGTGGCGAGGCAGGCGCTGGTATGGTTCTAAGGGACCACGATGGAGAAGTAATTTTCTCAGCCTGTCGCAGTATTGAGAATTGTTCGTCGGCACTGGAGACGGAACTGGCGGCGTGTGATGAAGGACTGAAGCTCGCCCTTGCTTGGTCGATGGAACCGCTTGTTCTTGAAGTGGATTGTGCAAATGCAGTCAAGATGTTGTCAGCACAAAATCAAGACCAATCTTCTTTAGTCCATCTAGTTAATAGTATTAAAGAGAGCGTAGCAGAAAGAGATGTTATAGTTACAAAGATTGGTAGAGATCAAAATGCTGCTAGTCATCTTATGGCACAAATAGGTAGACAGGAGCATCGCACCCAGTTTTGGATTAGGGGTGCTCCTGAGGTTGTGTTGAACACCATTTGTAAGGAGTGTGATACTCTTTTAAGTTAATGGAATGTCCTTTCCCGCAAAAAAAACATGCATAAAATAAAATATATTTCATTATGGTCCTAACAATATTGATTTGAGATTATAAATAGTCCTAGAAATTTTAACTTTGATCAAAAACTATATGCATCCTATTTGGAAAGTAGGGATACTAAGCATTAACTTCATTTGCAGTCATTAACTTCTTTTGCAGCCACGCGATGTTACTCAATTTCAGTTGCAACTCCATTTACAACCACACTCTAAACTAATTTTTTTATTTGCAACCACTTGCAACTGAAATATCGCAGTTGCAACCGAATCAAGATGCAGGTTTTTCATGAGCAACAAATGCATGGACGATGAAAACATGCATGTGCGGAATTTAATTAGCCTTCTTCACTATCTCAGTCTCACGCAAAACTATTAGTCAAAGAGCTCCTTGGGCTAAAAAAAATCGTGACAAGTGCATGAGTATATGCATCTTTATTGGTGGTGGACGTAAAATCTTGCATTGTCGAGTTTTGAGATCACAAACAATGTTTGCGATTGATGGCGTGATGCTGACATAAAACTTTGAAATGTTGTTGTCGGAGTTGTCGTGATTCAGGAACACACATGTGGGTGGGTATCCTCATAGGAGCACTTAAATCTCACCCCCAATATAAATGTGCCCTTCCACTGCGGGCACCTTCTATCTAGCAAGTTCCTTCACATGAGTAGTTGTCTTCAAGATGCAGACCCAAATCTTCCCGAATGAAAAGAGCAATGTCTAAGTCTTGTATTCCCTCCGTTTAGAAATATAAGATGTTTTAGGTTTGTGAAAGAGATGTATCTAGACACCTTTTAGTGTATAGGTTCAAATGAATCTAGACACTAAAATGTCTAGATACATCTCATTCACAAACTTAAAACATCTTATATTTCCAAACGGAGGGAGTAGTAGCTAGAGGGCATAGCCCAACGACAAGCCAACATCGTGTTTTATGTTGGTATATTGAAAAACCATAAAAACATATTGCCACATCAAACATCACGGTCGACAACGTACGTTATCTTGATCGCAGTAGTGCAGGAATTTTCTCCTAGGAACACAAATTTCTCCCTAGAGGATATCTTTTGACTAGCAAATTATTAGTTTTCACAAATGATTATCATCACAACACTCAAATATAGAGAAGATGTTCATCATGAACTAGATCAAAAGGGTTTTGTTGGTTATTTCTGAGGTTTCACGAGATCTGTTGAGGAATACATTTCTAATGATTTGTTTGGTCCATACATTACATTGCTCCCACGCAACACCACAGACTTACTTGACGACCTAGGGACTCATGCAGACGAACGTGGATCCAAACCAAACACGTATCTGGTGGTCATAATCGGTTCCGAGGGTTCCGACATGTGGGAAACATGGTCATACATACACAATTACGTCGGTCATGATCAACTACTTCCCACTTGAACATGGAATGCATATTGGTCGTTATTCCTTTTGACCCTCACACTTACATAGAGAGGAGAGTGATCCTATGTCTAAACCCAAGCGGCCACGTGTCATGTTTACACATGGAGCCGTGTGGTCTCTCATACTAAATGAAATGAGCAAGAAAAAGGTGATGGGGATGACAACATGTGTATGGAACCACTTCTTCATTTTTAAGAAAAGAAAAATCTGCATGTGTGTGTTGTTTTCTATTATGTATGCGTATGAATAAACTTTTTTTAAGTGTACATTTTTGCCGGGATACCATGTGGGGTTTAGCTAAAATCCAAGACGAACCATGTCCAGCATGCAGGAAACGATCGAGCGGCTGCTGCTCGATCGTACAAAGCATGCACGGCACGGTGGTCTCGCACTGATAGCCGGACCGGCCGGGTGCCAGCCAGACGTTCCGTGCGTTGCCCTGATCGAGTCCAGTCGCCGCCGCCGCCGCCGCCGCCGCCGAGGCGCGGAGACACCGACGGCGACGCGTGCAGGTCGACTTTTCCGATGGAGCTCGCGGCCAGCCTGGATCGCTGGCGGATCAGCCCGCGCCCTCTGTGCTTCGCTGGCTCTCGCTTTGTTGGTTTCCTGTGGTTGGAAGATGCGTACGATCTGGATCGGCAGCGGTAGACGGTGGATGCCGATCGATGGAGGCGTAGGCGGCACATGCCGACGACGCCGTAGACGACACATGCATGCATGCAAAACTGTGGCTGGTGGAGCTGGACCGATCGTACGCCGCCCGGCTGGCCGCGCAAGCGGACGGAGCGCGCGACTACGTACGTGGGTGACAGTGAAGTGATAAGCCGATCGATCGAGCTGGGCACACGATCGATGACATGTGACGACCGACGATAAGCCAAGAAACATGCATGAGCTATTGATCCTGCAGATCTCATCGTACAGTATCATTTTGTATCGTTCCTTGAGATACACGCGCAATGGAACATGCATGGCAGTTCTCCTGATGATGCTCGCAGGACAACAAAGGCATACATCTTCGTGGGCGTGGCATGTACATACTGGTCCCACGTACGTCCCAGGTCGCTCGGAGAAGGACGCCGAACAGCTGGCCAGACGTACGTCTATGCATGATGCATCCACTGTACTGCTCGTCTGTCGACCGCCCTATCTACCACCGATACGTACGTACGCCGAACCAACAGGGCCGGGGTACGTAGTGCGTATTTTATTTCGCATCTCATCATTTCAGGTTCCCATCATCATATTTGGTGTGCCCTGCCGATGCACGCGGTAGCTAGGTACGCTCTCCCCTGTTCGCGCAACCACGCACGTACAGTACAGTGGCGCACGCACACGTCCGCCGTGGTCTCCATCGGTCGTACTAGCATTCCCTCTATACTACTACTCCTACACTGTCGCGGGTCGACGGCCAGCCAGCCACCAAGGAAACAAAAGCCGGACATGATATGATGTGCCGCCGCCGGCCGGGAATCTTCCTCATCCCCCGGTTTCCTCTCTGCTTTCCGTTGGTGCGCCCCGATTCCTTCTTGTCGACGACGTACGCGGATCAGATTCCTTCTGCTTCTTTCTCCGACCTAAATTATTTGACTCAAATTTATCTACATTCAGATGTATCTATACTTATTTTATTGCTAGATACGTTTAAATCTAGACAAAACAAAGTCAATTAATTTGAATCAAAGAAAGTATTCGTTTTAGACTTTTAGGGTTCGATACCATCGATCGAGTGCATGTGGTTGCTGCCGCCTCGGTGCGGCATGCACCAGCTGCGCAAAAAGGCACAGGTAGTGTCCCTTAAAGCCACGGCACACAGGTATGGCAACGCACGGGGCCAAGACACGCCCTGTTTGCGGGGCAACCATGCATGCTCGCCGGTCGCCATGCATGTACCCGGCCAACACACACCTGATGCTCACGGCACTTGTGATCTTTTCCAGAGCAAACTTGACCACTACTACCAGCACCCTGTTGATATATATGGTTGGAAAAGATACGGTCCTTCCTTCTTCTTCTTTTTTCGAAAATCCCGTCAATCTATTACTGTGCTCTAAAAAAAATACTCCTACTAAGTCCCTCCTTTCTTTTTTTTTTGCAACCGAAGTCATTTGTTTACGGCCGGAATGACGGCATCAGGCCATCAGCTATAGGAAATGAAATTCTTCATTGATCGATGAACATAAGATAAGACGCGTATCGCACCATCGTAGCCATAGCCGCCTAGCAAGAGCAGCATTGATACGTAACGTCTGGTCCGCATTTTCGGACCACCTAGCAGTAGCAGCGACTCATCATGATGCATGCATGTCCTCCGAGGTGCAGTCGACACTCCTCGGATCAGAATTCGCACTGCACACACGTCGTAACAAAATAACGTACTAGTACTACTACTGTAGATGCACATGGAAATATTTAAATATGGACAACTGCCCTTTTGTTGTTTCACCCCGGTAGACTAGTCCTCCGTTCTACTATTCCACCTAGCAATTGCTAGCACGCACATACAGCTGATATATGCACGCCTGCATGTGTCGTCAGATCGCCGTACGTATTAGCCAGCTAGGCCGGGCCCACCCTGATAAGGGAGGCTGGTTATTAGATCGACTTGACAGCGAGAGTGCCACCTAATAATCTTGTTCCACGTCATTCTAGAACCAGCTAGTAATACTTGTCTAAAAATTACTACTCATAAACAATCACCGAGACTTCTTCGTGAGGATGACCCTCATCCATAAACGTTCACGTCTCAAATGGGAGGTGGTGATTGTGTATGGCCCCGCGGACCATAGGAGGTCCCAGGAGTTCTTGCTGGAGCTCAAAGCCAAGGTGGAGCGTACGGAGATCCCCGTTATCGTGGCAGGAGACTTCAACCTAATACGCTCCACCGCGGACAAGAGCTCGGCGAACGTGGACCTCAATAGGATTAGGTTGTCCAATGACTGCATCGCCGACCTCGCTCTTAGGGAGATCGCCCGGGTGGGTGCAAGGTTCACCTGGACAAACAATCGTTTGGACCCGGTCCGAAGCGTTTTGGATCGGGTCTTTGTCTCGGTGGATTGGGAACTAGCTTTCCCTCTTTGCTCCCTCCGCGCGGTCACCAGGGTGGGCTCGGACCATACCCCCCTCCTCCTATCCTCAGGAGGAGGGCGCCCCCCATAGGTCGAATCGCTTTCACTTCGAGAACTTCTGGCTCCACCAGAGGGGCTTCGTGGAAGCAGTTCGGGCTAGGTGGATGGAGGCTTCGGCTTCCCCGCCACGTGCTTTCTATGCGGTGGACGTCTGGCACCACTGCGCATTGTTGTCACGCCAACTGATGCGGGTTGGGCGCCTAACTGGGCGCCCGGGGTCAAGCGCGATTCTTCAGAGATCCAGTCTTCACGGCAAAGTGACCAGGGCCTACCGACACCAGGCTCATAGGTATTCCCTTGAGACCTCCATCATGGAGATCTATAAGGGCGAGGCTTTCTGGAGGCAGCGGAGCCGCTAGAACTGGACTATCCAGGGGGAGTCTAACACGGCCTACTTCCATGCCATAGCGAATGGCGAGGAGGAAGTGCTCGATCCGCCTGGTCAGATTCTCTTCTGGAGGACCAGAGGGTCATCTCAGCCCATATTTATGCTTTCTACGGGGACCTGTTCTCGGCCTCCCCGAGATCGGGGCTGGCCCTGGGGCTGGCTTTTTTACCGAGGAGGAGACTAGGGAGCTGACCCTCCCCTTTCTCCTATCTGGGGTCGCTGAGGCCATCAACTCGATGAAGGCCAACTCGGCGCCGGGGCCGTACGGCTTACCGGTTGTGTTCTTTCAGTCGTTCTAGGCCCAGCTGAGCCCGGTGATCATGCACATGTTTCAGGAGTTCTACACTGGGACCCTTGTCATGTCGCGGCTCAACTTTGGGGTGATTACCTTGATCCCCAAGGTAGTGGGGTCCACGGATATCCGCCAATTTAGGCCGATCACAGTGATCAATGTCATCTAGTGGATTTTCGCGAAGGTTTGCGCCATCCGCCTCGCGCCGATCATGGAACGCTTGACCCACCCTCTTCGGTTTGCCTTCCTTAAGGGCCGCCTTATTCATGATGGTATACTTTCTCTTCATGAAATCATTCATGAGGTGAAGGTATCCCATCAGAAAGGGGTGTTTCTTAAGCTAGACTTTCAGAAGGCTTACGATAAGCTGGATTGGGCATTTCTGAGGCAGGTCCTCGAGCGTAGAGGTTTTGAGGATAGGGTGATCTCGTGGATCATGCAATTCGTGATGAGTGGGAGCACGGCGATAAACATGAATGGGGAGGTGGGTCCTTATTTTAGACCCTCTTGCGGTTAGACAAGGGGACCCTATCTCGCCCTTGCTCTTTAACGCCGCGGTGGATGCCCTGAAGGGAACTTGGACAAAGCCAAGGTTGCTGGCCACCTATCAGGGGTGGTGGGGCATCTAATCCCCGGAGGTGGTATCACCCACCTCCAGTATGCGGACGACACTATGATCATGGTTCAGGGATCGGCTTCGGACCTCATTAACCTCAAATTCTTGTTGCTTTGTTTTGAGTCCATGTCTGGACTCAAGATTAATTTTGACAAGAGCGAGGTCATGGTCCTGGGGTTCCCCGAGGACGAGCGGCGGTTGATTGCTAACCGGCTTAACTATAGGTTAGCGGACTTCCCCATCACCTACCTGGGGATGCCCATGCACGACTCACGGGTCCTGATCAGGGATCTGACCCCCATGGTCGCAAAGGTTCGGTCCAAATCTGAGCCGTGGCACGCTCGCCTTACGTCCAAGGGGTCCAAGACGGTCCTGATCAATTCCTGTCTGTCCAGCCTCACCATGTATCGATGGGCTCAGACTGCTCAAGGAGTCCATGCATTTTCTGTAAAGAGCTGTCTAGATTCTTTTGGGTGGTAGGCGACGGGCACCAGAAATATCATATGGTGCAATGGGATGATACTTGTACCCCCAAGATTCTTGGGGGTTTAGGAATTCCGGACTCCTGCCGCTTTAATGTGGCCCTGCTGCTAAAATGGGTCTGGCGTATCCTCCAAGATGAGGGAGGTTTGTGGCTGCAATTGATTAAGGCCAAGTACCTCCGTGGCCGACCCTTGCTGGCTTGCGAACGCCGTGAGGGATCTCAGTTTTGGAGGGTGCTTCAGGACATCAAGCACCTCATCCGCTGAGGGTTAGTCTTTGCGGCCAGGGCGTCCTGTTTTGGGAAGACCCCTGGTTGCAAGAGGTCCCCCTCAAGCGGGAATTCTCGGCGCTCTTTGCTATTTGCGCGTCCCCTTTGATGTTAGTGGCGGAGACTATGCAGGAGGATTAATGGAACATCCCGTTCCGGAGAACCTTCAATGTAGCCGAGGCAGCGGACTTCGGGAGGTTGTGGAGTTCCCTGCCCCTATCCCTCTTCGTGGAGAGGGATTCGGTGTCGTGGAACCAGTCTCCCTCGGGAGCCTTCTCTGTTAGCTCGGATTACCGGACCCTCTTCCCGGGTCCGGAACTCCCTTGGATGTCGCACCTGTGGAAGGCCCCTCTTCCCTTGAGTGTGCGCATCTTCCTGTGGCAGTTACTCCGGGACCGCCTCCCCTCTGGGGTGGAGGTCGCGAAACTTAACGGCCCGGGTAATGGTATGTGTCCATTATGTGGGACCCTAGAATCTAGCACCCACATAATGTTCACTTGCTCTGCCGCCCAGTTTCTATGGAACTTTATCCGGGAGGCCCTGTGTCCGGCTTGGCAGGTCCAGGAGCTTGGTGAGTTCCTGGAAACTGAGGCGACTAGCACCAGAAGTGGGCACCACCTCTTCTGGTTGGTGATCGCGGCCATCACTTGGACGTTGTGGAAGATTAGGAATAAGATGGTCATTGAGCGGATTTTTCCATCCCGGGCTTCTGGCTTTGTTTTCTCTTTGCTTGCGCATCTCCAGCAGTGGTACCCTCTCTCCAGGCAGCGTGACCGGGTGCGCGTGGACGACATCATGCAGGCGCTCCGGGCGTCGGCGCAACGCTTCGCCGCTCCTGCTAGCGCAGCCGCGGCCCCGTAGGGGTGCCCCTAGCTACTCCAGCGGCGCGTTTTTTATTTTTGGTTGGGCCTATTGTGCCGTTGGCCCAGCGGACTTTTTTTATTTCCCGTTTTGACGCACACACTGGGCGTTGGTGACCTTGTATCGTGGATGGTTGTTGCTTTATTTGTAAAGCTTGACGTGGAGCGAATGTGGAGCCTGTTTCGAGGAGGAAAATTACTACTCTTTACTTTTTTTTATCCATATTAGTTGACTCAACTTCGTCTAAATACGAATAAATTTAAAGTTTTAGACTATATTTTTAACTATAGATACATATGAATCTAGACAAAGTCGAGTCAACTAATATGGATTGGAGGAAATAATGCATTTGGGTTAGCCTAATCCCCTACGTATAGTGCTTCTCTTAAACACGAGCCACGTGTTTCATTGGTGACGACGGCAAACTGTTCTACTACAAGCTAGAGATGATGTCGACTACTAGCTAACTCTGCGTCGATTTATTAGCTCAAACAACTGTGGTTATCGATACGATTCAACCGAGATTACGTCTAAGCGCGTGCTCGTTATTTGGCGCCATTAATTAGCTACGTGGAGGTGCCACTGTTCAACTATACGCTAGCCAGATTATCTTAAGTGGAAAAGAATTAATGATGTATCAGATGTAAAACACGAGGAGAAAGCAGGAAAGACAAGTTTTTCTAGACGGAAACGCCATCAATTTACTCCAACTTTCTTATGATTTTCAGCTAGCGAGGTCCTTCCTATCCCCATCAGCATTGATTAGCTGGGTTATCGCTAGTAGATCACGAGCTAGCTAGCTAACGAGTGGCAGCACGAGAAGTTTGGCAATGCCCGGAACTGGAGCGAACTGGGGTACGTTGATCAATTAATTTGCAATCGACATTTGCATGGATGCATGTGGAACCATCCAGGAGTGGCTACTGGCTAGAGTATAAAGTTGGCTAGTTGCAGGAGTAGTATGTATAGAGGTGAAAAATGAGTTAAACAAAAGATGTTTTATTTAAGATAATAGATAACCCATGGCGATGTTATAAAGGCATGCAGGCTACGCTGGTAGCCGTATAGCAAGCATTTTCTGAAACATGAACGCACACCCTCTTGCATGTGAGTTTGGCCAGAGTCAAACTTTAGAAAGTTTGATCAAATATGTAGGAAAAAAATAATACTATTTGAAGTATTAAATTATTAGAATCGTTAGAAAATATAGTTTCAAATTATATACATTTGATATTACGAACATTGATATTTTTTCCATATAATTGATCAATTTTTTAAAATTTTGACTGTGACTAAACCCAAAACACATGGTAAATAAAAACAGAGCGAGATGCTTATGAAACACTTGCATTTCTTCCTCACTTGTACTATATAGTCCCTTCCTCAGAGAAATTTTTTCAGGATTTGGTACAAAGCTGGGTGGGGGGGTGGGGGGGCACCAGTTTGTTCCATTCCAGAGTGTTTTTGTTTAGGCCAAATTCACTCCATAAAACATTGGCTAGCCAAAATTTTGGTAAAGGCAGCTTGCTAAAGATTTAGGCCAAATTCACTCCATAAAACATTGGCTAGCCAAAATTTTGGTAAAGACGGCTTGCTAAAGATTTGACTCTGGCAAAAGAAAAAAAGGTACGCTGGAATTGGCAGAAGGATAACATCACGCGGACCCTGCAAAGAAGGTCTCAAAATTTGACGATGACTGGTAGGGTATACATATACATTATAAAACAAACATACCCCAACATTTTGCACCGTTTTTTTCATAAAAATTAAGCCATCGAAAGAAAAGAGGCGTCTACATTTTTTTGTTAAGTTTCTTTATGTCTAAATCAACAAAGTGCAGCTACTCCATCCATTCTCAAATAAGTGTACTTCATTCTACCTCTTGTTATAAGTTTCCTTTTAGAGTTTTTTCCCTCCCATCTACATATTTTCGAGTTTAAGATAATGGCTATAGTTTCTTACAGGTTCTTAGCTATAGTTTCTTACAACTTCTTAGCTATACATTTTCGTGGGGATATATATCATGTGTATAAGGTTTAGCTAAAATTCAAGACGAAACCTACCCGCAAAAGAAAAATTCAAGACGAACACGAGTAGGCAGTGGGCTGCTACTCGATCGTCGTACAAATCGTGCACGCCACGCCAGTGTGGTCTGCTATTGATAGCCAGACCTTACCGGGTGTCGTCAGCCACACGCTCCGTGCGGTTATTGATTTCCCCTGATCGTACGTGTCCAGTGGCTGCCGCCGCCCGCCCGCCGCCGACACCGACGGCGACGCCCACGTGTCGTACAGGTCGGCTTTTTCCGATCGAGCCCGCGCCCATGCATCCTGGATCGCTGGCGGATCAGCCCGCGCCCTCTGCTTCGCTGGCACGCTTTGTACCTCAGTTTCCATCCCGTTGGGCGCCGGGATAGCTGATCGGTGGAGGCGTAGGCTGGCACATATGGACGCCGGCCGACGCCGTAGACGGCGCATGCATGCCGAACTGTGGCTGGTGACGCGCATGCATGTTGGTGGTGGATCTGTGCCGATCGTACGCCCCACCGGCCGCATGGTGCTGCGCAAGCGGACAGTACTGAAGTGATAAGCCGATCGAGTCGAGCTGGACACACGACGATGGCATGTGACCCGGTGATCTCCGGTGATAGTAAAGCCAAGAAACATGAGCTATCGATCCTGCATATATATAGTATGTCCTACTACTATCATTTTGTTCCTTTTTTTTTCTGCGCAATGGAACATGCATGGCAGATCTCCCGAGCTATTCGCATGACAACAAATGTTTTTCTTGGTTCAGGCTCGCCATCAGGGATTAATTAATAAAGCCGGCCGCATCTTCGTCGATCGCAAGTCTTTCTCAACGAACAGGACCGAGCTTGCCCATGCATCGAGGGCCATTCCACACACATACTGGTCCCAGGTCGTCCGAAGAATGACGCTGGACAGCTAGCCAGATGTACTCACTCCGTTTCATAACGTAAGATGTTTTAGCTTTGTGGAGATAACGTATCTAGACACTTTTTAGTATGTAGGTTCGAAAATGTTCACTATGAATCTACACACTAAAAGATGTTTAGAAACATTACCTTCATAGACCTTAAACATCTTATATATTAAAACGGAGGGAATACGTCCGATGGTCCAGTGTACCGCGTCCTACTCGTACCACCGGCCGATACATACACCGAGCTAGCCAACACGAGTAGTACTACGTAGTATAATTTTATGACGCACGCACGCTGTGGCCTCCGTCGTAGCTTTTCCCTCTCTACACCGTCGTGTCTCGACGGCCAGCCACTCAGGAAACAAAAGACGGAGCTGATATGATGGATGCCACCCGGAATTAATCCGCTGCCTCCTCCCGGTTTGTTTCCTCTCTACTTTGTCGACGCCGATCGAGTGCCGCCTGTGGTTGCTGCTGCCTCGATCGGTGCGGCATGCACCAGCTGCGCAAAAAAGCCACAACTGTCCCTCAAAGCCACGGCAACGTTAGCATGATATGACACGGGCCACCACAAACCGTCTTTGCGGGGCAACCCTGCTCGCCATGCACCTGGTCACGCCGCTAGTGATATTTTCCGGAGCAAAATTGACCACTACTGCCACCACTCCGATGATATGGTCGGAAAAGATACGCTCCTTCCTTTTCTCTGTGACAATTTTATCGAATTTAGAGAACCGATCATTGGTTGGATGGTTAGGAGGGCAGTGGTAACTTTAGCCCACCAGAGTTTAAACCCTAGGTTTAACATTTTAATGTCTCGTAAAGGCGGAATATTCTTTCAATAAAAGACGACGTTCCCGTCGATAGCGAGGCGCCTGCGGTGACTTCGTCAATCTCAAGATCCGTCAATTCAGTCTCTCGAATGTGCTCATAGGGGTAGGGTGTGCGTGCGTGTGTTCATAGGGGTGAGCGTTTGTAATGTGTTTCTCAAAAAAAAAAATTATCGAATTTATTACTCCCTCCGTCTAGAATTAATAGTTATAGGGTATAAAAAGCTAGCTTTAAAAAAAATAAAAATATATAAATCCTAGTTCACAAAAAAAAATATAAATCCTAATTTTGATTTTGCGATCGAAATCATCATGTCTCCGGAATGACGGCATCGCCTCTATAGGAAATGAAATCGTGTGCGTAAGAGCATCTCCACTAGCATTCCCACGATGCTGATTCGGACGTCGAAATTCGCCCAATCGTGTTTCCAGAAATCTCTTTCAGTTCGGATTTGGGCCAATTTTGGTCCGGACTTTTCAGGCCATACCCAGGATCCCGGAAACGCCATGAAAACGCCGAACAAAGTGAACTTGCCGAAAAAAGGAAGCGCCACGTGGACCCACCCAGTTAGCGAGGGAAGCCGAGTCGTCGTCGTCGTCCTCGGAATCACGCGTCGCCGCAACACCGCGCCAGCGCTGCCCCTCGGCTCTCGCGACGGACCGGCGGGCAATAACTTCTCGCCGTTTTCGCTTTTCCCGCCCTCGACGCCCGTCTCGGCCTATAAAAGCCGCGCCCCTCGCCGGAACTCTCCACACTCTCCCACAACTTCCTAACTCCGGCGAACTCCGAGCTCTCCCTCTCCACACTCCAACACTTCACACCGTGGGCGAAAGGTACCCCGGTGATCCAGCCGTGGGAGGCCCGCATGTTGTACGAGGCGGGCTACATGATGCCGTCGGACATCCGCCTCCCGTCCGACTGGAGGCTCAGCGCCGGTGGGATCCCGATTCCGCCGGAGCCGAAGACCGAGGAGCTCGACGACGAGATCCAGGCGGCCATCACTGCCATGGAGGACCCGAACCTCACCGAGGATCCAGGCAACCGCGTCTTCTGGGAACAACATCTCGCCCACTAGCGGCAGCAGGCTCTCGCCTGCCACGAGGGGCCACCGGGCTCGCCGCCGAAGAGGAATAGCACGACTGGACGCCATCGCTGGTGGAGCGCTCCCGGGCGCACCCTCGCCGCCGTGATGGAGCACATCCACGCCGGCAACGAGCCCCGCCTCGGATTCCCCCGCAACTCCACGCCCGCGTCAAGGGCGAGGCGCCATCCTCCGGCGAACTGGCTGCCGAGAAGGATGACCAGCCTCTCCTCCTCGTCCTCGGCCTCGGCGACCCGCTCCTCCGGGTCCGCGCCGGCGACCTCACCGCCGCTTTGGCCGGTTAAGCGGGAGCTGGAAACGCCGGTTCGATCGCCGCCGAAGACTGTTATCGCCATATTTTGGCCAACGAAGGGGATGGGCCGTGATCAAGATGGGCTTGGAAGATGCATATATTCAACGTGTTGTTGGATCGGCCTAGTACGTAGAATTGGGCTAAACTGCCCGTGTATCTTGTATCATAGTAGGTTTCGTTTCAGTTTAGGTTCGCTTTGATTTAGGTAAAGATAGAGTTGTAGAGTTATTCCAAAAGTAGAGAGTCCTGACTATAAATATGTACCTAAGGTTATCAAGAAAAGGAGGACAATCACGTTCACAACAAACACAATCTCAAGATCGCCACCCCTTGTTTCTAGGGTTTCTTTCGTAGTAATATGCTGCCTAGATCGCATCTTGCGATCTAGGCAAGATATCACTTATGCTACTTACGGTTTTACTCGCATCAAGCGTTGTTGATGGCGAGTAATACTATTATCATAGATTGTTTGAGGCTAGCATCGGTGTTTTTCACTATTATCGCCGGGTTATGCTACCTCTAGTTATCTCGCTACCTTTGCACCTTTTCCCAAGTGTAAGGGTAGCATCTTGCTTGATCTTTATTTAGCTGATTCGATCTGTTACGTTTACACCTTGCTCACCAAGGTTTAGTTTGATATCTACGTAGCCAGACCTTACAAACGGGTTGAACGATCCACTAGTATGTAGGGACATGGCTTATTCGTTCTAGAGAAGTTGTTCCTGTAATTGACTTTACGTTGGTTATTAGGCCTCCTCTAGGGTTAATATTCTTCATCTTTTGTACATACCAGGCTCAATTACGTGTAGGACGTTCCAGTTACGTGGTGAAAACATTAAACTGTCGTAGATCGATTTAACTTGTAGTGATCAAGCAAAACCCCATGTTATCGTAAATCTGATGCAGAACCATGGGGCAATCGGCTCTAGGAGCCGATTCTGTGGAAACTCGAGCCGTCGGCTCAATTTTACGTATACTTGTTTACCATGCAGAAATCAATCGAGCAATCCTTCACCTTCCGGCCAGGTATAGGTCAGGTGGCACGCCTCGAACCAAGCCAGACGTGTCGGAGTTTTGCGGCCGCCCGAGGGACCGTGGCCCACCAGATCTGGAGCCTCCGGCTCTTCGTGTTGCTCGTCGCTGCTCGCCGGTGAGTTTTGGCAGCAACACATTCTCGCACGCCCAAGATGGGACATTCAACAACGTCTACATCAACATCCGACGCGATGGAGAATGCACTACCACGCACGACGAGCTTCACGAAGAGCACAAGGCGGCGACGAGATCGAAATTTCTTCGCCGATCTCATCGGCTCTTTGAGAGGACCGTAAGCATGGCATCAAGTGGAGGGTTCTCCCAGGGTGCTCTTGATGAGGTGGATCTGCATTCCTTCAGAGGAGCGCACGAGCTCTCTGTGAAGTCAACTAAATGGTGGCTCATTCTCTGCACCGCCACTCGGAGAGCTTGGTGAACGCTTTCGAACGGGTCGCGGTTCGCGTGGTTCAGGAGATCATGAAACATCAGTATTCTCCGACAGGGCCTACTTTAGGGACTCACCAGGGAGAAAGACCGCCTGCACCAGGCCACACCGCCATTCACACTTGCGGCTCCAGCCGCCAGAGCAGCGCTTATGTCGTCTACAAGGCTGGAGGCGACCCAGCGATTGCCAATTCCTGTTTGAGCCACCTAAGGAAATCCCACACGGGTATATATGCGCCACGCGTTGATCGCAACCGACACGCACCAAAGATTGCAACCGCAGGAGTTTCGCGGGGAGTTCTGAGGCGGTGATCTGCAGGGCAGCGTGTCGGAAGCGGCGATGTCAGGATGGATGTTGACAAACAAAGCGTGGCTAGCCAAGTATGCCATCGAACAAGTCATGAGAATCTAGCCCCTACAGCTCAAATTGGAGCAAATCGGTACCATCTGAGGGACCGGCTTCGCGTCAAGAGAAGGACAATCGGCTATTCAAAGCCGCATTCAACGAAGTTTGATCTCGATTCCGCGCCACCCAAGTATAAGCTCCCGAGTTCTCAAGGTTCATTGGTCAAGGGTCGAGCTCGATCGAGCACATAAGCCGATACCGCACAACTAGGCATGATTTCGCATCGGATCGGATCGCGTAAGATTTTTTTTGCGCACCGGGGACCAGCCTTTGGGTGGTACACCTCGGCCACTGATTCAATTCACACCGAAGCAAGGAAGATCGGTTCCACATCGGTACCATTCGGAGGCTAATGAGGCATTGCATTGCGGCGCGGATGCGACAAAAGCGGGAGAAATCAGGCGAATACATCCAGCCGGGACCGTCAAGAACCGATGTTACTCGGCTCGTTTAAGAGAAGGAAGCGGTCGAAGGCGGTGTTGGGTCTCTTAGCACCCATCAAGGATCTCGCTTTCAAGTGAGTACAACTCATTGGCGCACATGGCCCGAAACGACGATATATGAACAACGCCACCACAGGTTGTACCAAGACAAATTCAAGCGTCCGATAGGCCTGGTCGATGCGTAAGAAGATGATCCTACAAGACCGGGGAGGTGGCCGTAGCTGAATGGGCTCGGGGCAGATCTGTAGCTCGCAAATGGGTGAAACAAAGGGCCTGCAAAGGTTCGACTTGATGTGAGCAAAGCCGAGCAGATATTCGATTCTTCTTTGAAGGAGAAGCGGTGAGGTTACCGAAGGCCACAAAATCCTCGGCTCGTGAAATGAGCGGAGACCATACGCAAGTGGCATCACTCGTTCACCCACACCACCAATGAGTGCAAAAGCTTCACGCCAAATCCAAATGGCGATAGAACAAGGCCGTCGATCCTTGGGCGATTCGCCATGAAAGTGGACACGAACCCATTTCCGGCGTCAACATGGTAGAACTCGATTCGCTCATGGCGTCAACTGGATTTTTCGTTCGGTGTTAATATGGCAGGGTCTGGGTACCACCATGACACGTACAAGCAGGAAGGTGGTCGCTCTCGGGGCAAAGAAAGAAAGGAGGCTGGTCCCGGCGACCGGCCCAGCCACAATGACAGGCGGTACTTAACAGAGGAACAAGTGAGGAGAGTGCGATATCAGAAGCCACATTCCACGCATCTCCTTAACAAGTATGAGCGTCAGTATGACCAACGTCGCCGGCGCGATGGAGACGATGAAGGATATGAGCACCTCGCTAAGGGACCGTCTAAAGAAAAGGAAGGCGCAGACAAGCATTGGGATTGTCCTTTCTTCAAGTATTGCTGGGACGCGGGAATGAGCCGATTGCCTACGATCGACAACCGCGGAATGCGGTCAGCGAAGGAGGACGAGGCCGATGTCGGTGTTCAAACGTCTAGGGCCTCTTCCACCCCGAGCCGTTCTGGAGTCCTCGGCGTAAGACCTCGAGAAGCCAAAGAATTACAAAGACGAAGACAGATATCACCGTCCAAGGTGGTGTCGACGGACTCGTACACACCCAAAAGCGTAGAGTGCAGCGGCTGCGTAACGGAGGAAGTCAAGCGCGTATCTCACGCTTTAAGAAAGCACGCCCGATTTGGCGTCAAAATTAGGCAGACCCTGAAGCGGAAGACCGCCCGACAAGGAAAGAATGGCGCCCAAACGGTAAAAGCCGATGCACGTACATCGGCCGGCACAAACATGGTGTTCGTACTTCGCCGTAATTCTACGCCAAGAACCAATGAGCTACCAGTGGCACAGGTTTCGCGGTCCACGACGGTTATCTTTGAGAAGCCACGTGAGAAGGGTTACAAACATCCGAAAGCCGTGACCTGCGAGGTTACATCAATGGGCAACTGTCGGCAAGATGTTGGTGGACACCGGGCGGCATCAATATCATGTCGTACTCCATGCTACGACGTTTGGGACGCTCCGCAGATCGATCAAAAGCGTCACGTTAAGCGACTTCAACGGTCGATCTTCGGAACGCAAGGCGTCTTGAGCGTGGATCGGCGATGGGCAGAAAACCATACCCGCGTCATTTTTCGTCGTGGATAGCAAAAGTGCCTACGATGTCTTGCTAGGTAGAGACTGGATTCACGCTAATTGCTGCATTCCATCCACGATGCACCAATGCCTAATACAGTGGGACGGAGATGAAGTGGAGGTCATCCATGCAGATGATTCTATCGAGATTTCCATAGCTGGCATGAACGTCTGGGAAGCAGAAGACCAAGAGCCGATCTCTGGAATCAGTCTAGACGGCTGTGAGCGCATTGAAGCTACAAAAAACGGGGTGAGGCTGGTCTTATCCACTGGCCTGACAGAGTAGCAGGGTCCACGAGCGTACGTGGTACGGCCGATCCTCGCGATCGGCCACAAAAAATAAAAAGCAGCGATCGTACGACAAGCAGCTCATGTAGTCGTAGCAGACAGATGCTCTGCCACTGTAAAACAATAAGGTGTAAACCGTCCTTGACTAATGCAAGCAAAAAGGGGGCCGATTCAAGCAATCGGCCCAAATTATTTTTGTTATCCTCACCTACCGCTTGCCCTGTGTTTAGCATCGATTTGACAGGTGACGGGAAGCTAGGGTACGGGTTCACATCCGCTGATGAACTAGAAGAAATCGACATTGGTCCTGGGGATAAGCCACGACCAACATTTATCAGCAAGAAGTTAGATCCGAATCTGCGGGGCCCGATGATAGCCCTGTTGAAACAATATCCAGACTGCTTCGCCTGGGACTACACAGAGATGCCTGGGTTAGACAGGAGCATCATTGAGCATCGACTCCCGCTTAAAAAGGGATTTCGGCCATTTCGGCGAAAGCACGACAAATGAAGGCGAAATTCTGGAAGAAGTCAAGAAAGAGGTCGAGAAGATGTTGACAGCAAAGTTAATCAGGCCATGCAGGTATGCTGAGTGGATTTCTAGTATCGTACCTGTAGAGAAAAAGGATGGCCGGTGGCGTGTTGCCATAGATTTTCGGGATCTCAACGAGCTACCCCAAAGGATGAGTATCCGATGCCGGTGGCGACGTTAATCAACGCAGCGGTGGTCATAAGATCTTGAGCTTCATGGATGGCAATGCGGTTACAACCAAATTTTTATGGCTCGTAAGACATACACAAGATCGCTCGTTGAGTCCCGAGTTCGGTGGGGTTGTTCGAGTATGTAGTCATGACGTTTGGATCAAGAATGCCGCGCCACGCACCAAGAGCCATGAATTATATTTTTCATGATCGATCGGCAAGCTGGTGGAAATCTACATCGATGACGTGGTGGTCAAGTCGCTTCAGCAAGGACACTTAGACGATCTACGACGCGTCTGGACCGAACAAGAAAATTCGCCCTGGATGAATCCAAAGAAGTGCGCCGGTGGTGACGGTCAGTTCTTGGGTTTTTTGGTCCATGAGCGAATTGAGATCGGCTGAAAAGTCGTGGAGGCGGTGCGAACAATGAAGCCACCTACAAAGAAAGAACCGCAGTCTCTTATCGGCAAGATCAACTTCGTCAGAAGATTCATCTCCAATCTGTCAGGAAGAATAGAGCCGTTCATGGGACTAGTAAAAATCAAATCTGACGAGGAATTCCGCTGGGGGGCAGAACAACAACGAGCCTTCGACGAGATCAAAGAATATCTGACAAAGCCACCAGTGTTAGTTCCGCCGCAGCCTGACAGGCCGTTCTACATTTACTTGTCGATGGTGACACGCCCATCGCGGTGGTGGTGCAAGTTTATGATGGGCTGGGCGAGTCGTATTTTACATAAGCGAAGGATCTTTGACGCAAACAATGTACCACGATATCGATAAGTTGTGCCTCTGCTTTTTCACCGCACAAAGCGCCACATTTTGCTATCGGCGAGATCATCATCATATGCAAATCGACGTCATAAAGCACATCTTTCGGCTCCTATGTTAAAAGGCCGACCGGGCAAATGGATGTTTGCATTATCGAGTTTGACATCCGTATCAACCGCGAAAGCGATTAAGGGACAAGGCCGATCTTATCGCCGAAAGGATCAACACTAACATAGCAAGACCTTGTCCATAAGCGTGGGCTATGTTTTTGACGGATCAGTTTGTGACGATGGCTGCGGCATCGGCATTTTACTCGTGTCGCCTGGGGCAACATTTTCCTTCTCCATCAGTTGTCTACCTCGCACCAACAATGTAGCCGAAACGAGGCGATCGCAAGGGAATGGAGTTACTCCTCGAAGGCGAAGCGGTGGAAATTTTGGAGACTCCAAATTGGTGATTTCAGCTCACGGAGGACTACAAGTGCGAGCGAGTCCCTCTTCCCATTATGGCTGCACCGCCATGAAATGATGGCGCATTCCGGTACATAAACTTCACTTGGATCCCACGATCGCAGAATACCGAGGCGAACGATCTTGCGCAGATGGCTTCAGCTACAAGGGCGTTGCGAAGGAGAGCGTTGGTCTGTTCACTGGACGCCGATCGAGAGCCGATATCTTCAATTACTTGAAGGACTCGGCTCGGGGGGCACCTAAACGGATAAGGTACAAGGCCATGAAGTACGTGCTTATTGGGGATGACATGTTTTACAGACTCTGGAAGGGCTATTGCTCAAATGCAGGGACACCGAGGCCAATCGGCTCCTACGAGGTACACGGCGCTGTGGAACTCACCAATCAGCTCATAAGATGAAATGGTTGATCGAGCGATCGTGGTTTTATTGGCCCACCATGCTTGAGGACTGTTTCAAGTACTACAAAGGGTGTCAAGCATGCCAAAAATTTGGGAAAATTCAGATGGTACCACGTCGACAATGAACCCCATCATCAAGCCTTGGCCATTCGAGGTTGGGGCATGGACATGATCGGCAAAATCAATCCTCCATCAAGCAAAGGCCCCATGTGGATTTTGGCCATCACGACTACTTCACTAAATGGGTGGAGGCTGTCCGATGAAGTCGATGAACTCAAGGATGTTATCAATTTTGTGAAAGAACATGTCATCCATAGATTCGGATTCCCCAAACTATCACGACCGATGGAGGTTCGGTCTTCATTTCTCACGAGTTTAGAAAGTTACGTGAGGACGCGATCAAGCGATTAGATCATCTCCATACTATGCTCAAGCAAATGGGCATTTGAAGCATCCAACGAGCCTCATCAAACTGATCAAGAGAAAATCGATGAGCACCCTAGGCGTTGTACGAGGTTTTGTCGAGGCGTTATGGGCTTATCGCATGTCATGTCATGGAGCAATAAAACCTCGCCATACCATCTAGTATATGGACAAGAAGCCGCCCTACCGGGAAATTACGGCTGGATCGAGACGTCACTTTTCGTGACGATCTAACGATCAAGAATACGCACCTCGATGAGTGACAGTGTGGAGGATTTAACCGAGCTCGGGTTGTGGTCCTTGGAGAAAATCAAAGAGAACAAGGCCAAAGTAGCTCGTGCATACAACAAGAAAGTGAAGCCAAAGGAGTTCCACGTTGGTGATCTGGTATGGGAAGTCGTGTTGCCTTGGGGACTAAGGATGCAACATATGGTAAATGGTCTCCAAATTGGCACGGGCGCATGGTCGACCAAGTTTTAAGAGGAAACGCGTACATGCTTGAGGAGGCGGGACGCGTGAAATTCCGATGGTCAACGGTCAAACATCTCAAGAAATATTTCCCAAGCATGTGGGATGTTGGACAGTAAAACTTGAGGGGCCGATACATGAAATCGGCTAAGTAAAATCACGTGAGACGATGGACAGTAAAAATGTGGGGGCCGATGCTGAAAATCGGCCGAATAAAAGCAAAATGTATAGCTGATGCACGGTCATCGACTTTAGAGGTTCACACGCTACAAGCAGATGCGGTTTACATACGAAGCCATCAAGAAATGCCTCAAGGCGTGGAGGGCGTCGACGGACACGATCCACCTCGGCGATCTCGGCCGTCATCTTCATCCTTACCCATCACTAGCTGCTTGCTCAGGCACGTATATCCGCCAGATCGGTCTTCGCTGAGCTTTGAGGCCTTCCCTCGCCTTGGGAACGGGCGATGGATTCTTCCTTGTCGCGGATGAGCTGTTTAGTCACCGGACCTTCTCCTCAAGATCTTCCTCCTTTTTTAAGGATGCGAGCTCGGCGATCTTGTGAGGTGTCGGTTTAGCATCGAGACGTTTTTCTCGTTAAGGCTGCGACATCATGCGCAATATCGGCTTTCAGCGGAAGTTGGGCGTGGCGCAGATTGATCCTTTCACGAGCTAACTTCACCCGTGGCCCGAAGAAGGACAGATTTGCAACTGACCAAAGCTTCACTTGCAATGCTACTGGAAGATGGTCCTGAATTTCGGCGAGAACGCTCTTCACTTCCTCAGAACCCTCGATCAACTCCTCGATCGAGGAGGACGGCAAGATTTTAAGACGCTGGAATTGAGGTAGAGCAACCCTGGCTTGTGGTTCAGCGTGGGCAACAGAGGGAGTTGGTTCGATGGATTCAGGGTCGAACGACAGCAAACCTGAAAGATCACAACTCTGGCAGCCAGAAAAGCGTCAGTATGCATCCAAACGTGTAAGGATGAGCCGAAAGGACCTGAACGTACCTCTCCTAAGATCAAGGGGATAGCCGATGAGGAGACCATCGGTTTGTGTGTGGTTGCTGGTGGCTTCGCGAGAGTGGTAGCCGTTTCATCTACACCTTCGGGGATTCCCAGATCCGGCGTCGGCACTGCCTCAGCTGTCCCGCTGAAGACATCAGTCGTCTGCATAAAGGATGTTCTTAGCCAGTGTGAATAATAGTAAATCAGCAGACAAAAGGAAACAAGTAGGAGGAGTATGAAGGGCGGTGATTTTTGAAACCTCCTGGCTCGACGAAGAAGCTTGTTGTCCTTTGCGAGCTCTCTTGGGACCCGCAGTTAGCCCCGCCTCGGCTGGTGCTCGGGGGGCAGCAGGTTCAGGAGCCGACCTTTTCCTGGAAGCCGATGGTGGTGAATCTGGCTGGTTCGGTGTGATGGTCCTCTCAGAATCCGTTGGGCCTAGTTCTCCTCGATTAGTCTGAGTGTCCTCACTGGAGGTGTCTTCGACGGAAGCCTGTAAAAGAGGAGAACCAGTAAGCGCGAGCATGTCTGCAAGAATGAAGAATGACAAGGATCGACCAAGGCCTGAATTAACTTACATGCGAGCTGTTCGAGAAGGGCTCCGCCTCAAAGTCTTCCTAGCTACCTTCCTCACCATCGCCCTGGTTTTAGTCGGAACTCGAGGCGGTGACTTAGGAGCTGCTGGTTTCTTGGAAGCCGATTGTGGGGTTATCGGTTTACGCATTATGACCTTTTTCAGGTGGCGGTCTTTGCGTAAAAGAACCACGAGTGGCGGGAAGAACTCGAAGGGAGCCATCGTGTCGTGGGCTCAGGCCATCTTGTTGCCGCAAAGAGAAAGAGTGGATTAATAAAAGGATCAATTGCGGTGCATCAAGAAAATTTGCAAGTAGTGGTACTGGTCCACGGGATGTCATAGTCGACGTCATGTTTCAATAACGGTCCCGAGCCTTCAAAGCGTGGGTTTTCCACATCATCCACCGTCTTGAAGCCGTCGGTTGATGAAGAGAAGGTGAGGTCATTTGGAATAGGGATGGTCGAGCATCAAAGAAAGAGTAACACCTCGACGGTGAGAGGATCAGGCGGTCGGCTCTCCAGAAGATGATGGAGAAAGAGATGGGAGGTACTTGCCCAAGGCCAAATTGCCGCCACTACGACCGGTGGTAGAATTCATACCAGGCTTGATAATTCATTGGATGCTCATGCCAACCGGAAGGAAACAGGACGGATCATAATGGAAAAGAGTTGCCGAGTGTGGTGTCATCGGCAAGTTATCTAACTCAAGGAGAGTGGATTTTCGAATGTTGATTCTTCCATATAAGGAAGAAGGTAGGATTGTCCGAGCCTTGGAAGAAAGTGCTGAACCACTTGGTCGCTTCCTTAGGGGATAGTTTGATGCCCTGGCACTGCATAAAGCTTGGCCATAACTAGTGCATCGATCTGTTTCCTTTAACATCCGGAAAAGTACAACTCGCCAAAGGGAAGTCTGGGATGTGGTTTTGGAAGTACAATGAGCCCATAACCGAATGAACCACCAAGGTCCACTGTTTTGATTCCTATGCCGAGAACGACAGACATCAATGGAGATATCGATAGACCTCTCCAAGGAGCAGTTCTTGATGCCAAGTTGAGTACCTTTGGCGGTTAAGGGGCTAAGGAAAGATAGTTCTTGGTGGGAGCGGGAAGGGCCACAGAATATGAAATGCTCCAGAAGTTGAGGAAGGCTGTATGTTCTTTCTCGTGAGGGCCCTTTGTTTTCATGTGGCGTTGGTAGGCACCCGTTTGTGCGATCTGTTTTAGAAGACAACTTGTAAGGGACTTTGGTCAGTTTAAAAAGCGGAGGGGTGGATGATGTAACATCGGGCCATGATCATCACCACATCTAATAAAGTTGGTGACATAGGGCCATGACCGAACATAAAGCAGTTCAGAGCGTCAGACCAAGTAGCCGATGGTTTTCAGAAGGTTCTCATGTTTTTCAAGTGGGGACAATGATAAGTGCAAGGCATCGGCTATCCCTGTAGTTTCCCATTGGGATTGGTAAGCTCTAGCTACTCTACTGAACCAGGAGACCCAGTGTTCAGGGGGATTAGGCCAGGCTCAGCAATCGGCCCAGGAGTTCAGATCTAGGTCTTGGCTTACGAAGGATTCTATTTGCTTCCAAGAAATCGGATGGGCAGGATTAGAATGCATGCAGAGGAGACAGAGAGAATTTGGGAGAGAAGGATGCGGCAGCAGGATGTCTGAAACCTAGAAAGTTTAATGGTGGAATAAAGGCATTAATTCAGGTGTTCGCCATTGAATTCTAGCATTGCGTTCAGACTGCGAGGGATAGGCGTACCTTCAGACCGGAGACCTCTGGGTTGGTGTTGGACGATTCTGCCATCTGGTTTGCCGGCGGAGATGGATCTATGCAGATTGAGGATTGAGGGTTCTTGTTGCTGTGAGCTCGATCTGGTCGGTGGGCAGTTGGGGATCTAGGTCGCCCTTTTTGAAGAGAGTCGCAGGTTACCGTTTGAGAACTAAGAAGTGGCCGTTTAGGTTTGCCTAAGTATGCGACTGAGTTGACCTTGTCAACGATTTCGGGAAAGCCGATGTGCATCGGCTCTTTGAGTTATAGCTTGTTGTTGTGAGAACGTAACAAGGTGAAAGCCGATGCGTTGCTATCGGCTCTGAGCATCGACTTATTTGTGTTATCGACAAAATTAGGGCGGAAAGACAATCTGCGAAAGCGGATTTTTCATTCATTCATTCAAAAGCATTGCTTACTGGCGGTCGATGGATTACAAAAGGGACCTACTACTACTACGCCTACTACTACCGGTTCCTAATCTAGGCGAGGTCGTCGTCATTGCCGCCGCCCGTCTTGGGCGCTATCCTCGGTATTTGCTACGGCGTCGTCTTTCTTCTTCTTGAAGAAGCCAGCCTCGTCCTCGTCGTCGTCGATGTCTTCGCTGGACCCTGTGCGGAAGTAATTCACCGGCTGGTACTCCTCGGAGGAGGTGTCCTCCTCTTCCTCTTCTTCGGAGGAATCGACGCCGTCCAGACATGGCGTCGCCGCTCTCGCCTCCGTTCCCCATCGGCAAGGCTGCGGTCTTCGCCGTCGATCAAGGGCCGTCGTCCTCGACCAAACGGCGAAGTCCCCTCTCGCCCCACCATTGTGGGGCGAGAGTGTTGTCTGCCGCCAGCGGGTGCTCGCGTCGGCTCTCGGTCACGATCTTTGTTGGGCGTGGGAGGGCGGACCGAGGAAGCGAGAGGAGGCCATGGCGAGAAAGAGGGTTTTCGGCGGAGGAAGAAGGGTTTTGCCATCGGAGGAAGATGGGGACTGCGAACTGCTCGACGAATTTAAATAAGGGAATAGTGGAGAGACGGTTCAATGCCATAGCGGTTTCCCAGTTACCTTGCCAAAATCGTCAAATCATGCAATCGCGGAGGAGTTGAGACAGGGCATCATGATGAAGGGTAGCGTGGCGATTCTCGTTACGCATGCGCGCGCAGCCCGATAAAAAAAGGAGGAGAAGAGGAAAAAAATGAGTGGTTTTGGAATTATCATTGCCAAAACCAGGGGCATGTGTTATCGCCATATTTTGGCCAACGGGGATGGGCCGTGATCAAGATGGGCTTGGAAGATGCATATATTCAACGTGTTGTTGGATCGGCCTAGTCGTAGAATTGGGCTAAACCGCCCGTGTATCTTGTATCATAGTAGGTTTCGTTTGTTTAGGTTCGTTTGGTTTAGGTAAAGATAGAGTTGTAGAGTTATTCCAAAAGTAGAGAGTCTCCTGACTATAAATATGTACCTAAGGTTATCAAGAAAAGGAGGACAATCACGCTCACAAACACAATCTCGGCCATCGCCACCCCTTGTTTCTAGGGTTTCTTTCGGGTAAGTGTCATCTGCCTAGATCGCATCTTGCGATCTAGGCAAGATATCTATGTTACCTGGTTTTACTCGTCTTGGCGTTGTTGATGGCGAGTAATACTATTATCATAGATTGTTTGAGGCTAGCATCGGTGTTTTTCACTATTATCGTCGGTTATGCTACCTCTAGTTATCTCGCTACCTTTGCACCTTTTCCCAAGTGTAAGGGTAGCATCTTGATCTTTATTTAGCCGATTCGATCTGTTACGGTTACACCTTGCTCACCAAGGTTTAGTTTGATATCTACGTGCGGACCTTACAAACGGGTTGAACGATCCAAAGTGCGTAGGGACGTGGCTTATTCGTTCTAGAAGTTGTTCGGTAATTGACTTTACGTTGGTTATTAGGCCTCCTCTAGGGTTAATATTCTTCATCTTTTGTACATACCGGGCTCAATTACGTGTAGGACGTTCGATTACGTGGTGAAAACATTAAACCGTCGTAGATCGATTTAACTTGTAGTGATCAAGCAAAACCCCATGTTATCGTAAATCGATGCGAACCATGGGGCAATCGGCTCTAGCGATTTACTGGAAACCCGGAGCCGGTCACGGCTCGAATTTTACGATACTTGTTTACCATGCAGAAATCAATCGGAGCAATCCACCTTCGGCGGTATAGGTCGTGGCACGCCGAACCAAGCCGGGCGTGTGCGGAGTTTTGCGGGCCGTCGCCGAGGGACCAGGCCCACGGCGATCTGGAGCCTCCCGGCTCTTCGTGTTGCTCGTCGCTGCTCGCCGGTGAGTTTTGGCAGGCAACAAAGACCTGGACGCGCGGCATCGTCATCAACGAGCCGCGCGCTCCTTCGCCGCCCACCGGCCGTCTCCGCCTTCGCAAGATGAAGCCGGAGCCATAAAACTGGCGGTGTCCGTCGACGAGGATGCATTTGTCGTCAAGATGGCGATGGAGCAGTCCCCGCGGGTGGCGGCGCCGCAGCCGCCGGGGGAGCCTTCCTCGTCGAACATACCGCCTGGTCCAGGGCGAACTAGGAGGAGACGAAGCGGCGGCGCGTGCATCGCCTGCAGCAGGAGGCCGAACGTCGGTCAGTGCATTGCGTTCTGCTTCGCCACGCGCCGACGAGCGGTCCTCCTACCAGACCCTAGAAAGTGCAACGCCCGGGAAGCTTCACCGCCACGGCCGGCCGGCGGACGGCGGCAAGGACGATGGCAAGGCCGGTCCCGGCTACAAGTCCTTCTACGGCCACCTCGGCATGTAGAAGCGGCGACGGCATCGGCGAAGACGAAGACGGCGACCTTTTTTAATGTTTTTTAGTTTATTACTTAGTAATGTAGTTTTCAATTCAATCTAATCCGTCTATATTCGCCCAAGTTTAATGAAATCCACCTAAATTTGCCAGATTCGTCTGAATTTTCGCCGAACACGGAAACCCGACCTGAAAACGCGAGTAGAAAACTCAACGGTTTCAGTGCGAAATCAAATTTCATCTGGCCCAAAATTGGTCCGGATTTTGGCTGGAATCGCCTAACGAGTGGGATGCTCTAACCCAAGTTGATCCATGGCCCATTCAAAAAAAAAGTTGATCCAGATATGACCCGTATCACACCATCGCAGGCAGCTAGCCAATGCCCGCCTAGCAACAGCAGCATTTTTTGACACGTAACGTCTGGTCCACATTTTCGGACCACTAGCAGCCACTCATCTCATCATGACGCATGCATGTTCTCCAAAGTACAGTCGACGCTCCTGGTTTCAGAATTCGCGCAAGGGAACCTCACTCTTCCCGTGTACTGTAGATGCACATGGAAAATATTTAAATATGGACAACTGCCCTTTTGTTGTTTCCTAGTAGACTAGTCCTCCATTCTACTATTCCACCTAGCAATTGCTAGCACGCACATGGCGGATCTGCACGTCGCATGTGTTGTCAGATCTGTCCGTACGTATTAGCCAGGTAGACCGGGCCCACCCTGATAAGTGAAGGTGGTTATTAGAGCTGGTCGATCGCCCTAACAGTGAGAGTGCCACCTAATAATCTTGTTCCACGTCATTCTAGAACTTGTCTAAAATTTACTAATGATTTTGGGTTAGCCTAATCCCCTACGTATTGTGCTTCTCTTAAACACGAGCCACGTGTTTCATTGGTGACGACGGCAAAGTGTTCTAGGAGTACAAGCTAGCTAGAGATGACGCATGTATGTCGATCGATTAGCTCAAACAACTATGGTTATCCTCTCATCGACACGATTACACTGGGATTACGTCGTACGTGCTTGTCATTTGGCTCCATTGGCTACGTGGATGTGCCACCGCTCAACTACGACACTAGCTAGCCATGGCGCATGAAAAGTACTAAAACACGAGGAGAAAGGGAAGACAAGTTTTTGTAGACGGAAACGCCATCAATTTACTCTTAACTTTCTTGTGATTTATAGCTAGCGACGTCCTTCCTATCCCCATCAGCATTGATTAGTTGGGTTATTGATAGATCACGAGCTAGCTAGCGAGTGGCAGCACGGGAAGTTTGGCAATGTCCGGAACTGAAGCGAACTGGCTACATGTTGTACGTCGATTGATTAATTTGCAGACGACATTTGCATGCTTGCGTGTGGAACCATCTAGGAGTGGCTAGATCGAGTATAAAGTTGGCTAGTTGCAGCCCTTCTTTTTGGCATACGGGTATGTATAGAGATGAAAATGGAGTTAAACAAAAGATGATTTAGTTAAGATAACCCATGACGATCTTAAAAAGGCATGCAAGCTACGCCGGTAGCCGTAAAGCAAGCATTTTCTAAAACATGAACTCATAGGCATAGCCCGGATGGTTGGCTGGTGTTGATACCTGACCTACCAGCGAGATCCTGTGAGTTCGAGTGCTAGCGCCCGCTCTCTTGCCATACACACTGAAAAAAATTCTATTGAACTGCTTGGAGGGCCCCTTGCTACCCCCCAAGTCGCATTTTTTTACTCCCTTCGTTTACAATTACCTTGCTTCTGAGTTTGGTCAAAGTCCAACTTTAGAGAGTTTGGCTAAATATGAAGAAATAAATATTACTATCTGAAAGAGTAAATGTATTGTATTAGAAACGCCATAAAATATAGTTTCAAATTATATGCTTTTGATATTATGAACAGTGATATTTTTTTCTACTATTTGGTCAAAATATTTAAAGTTTGATTTTGAATAAACCCAAAACGGAGGGTAAATAAAAACAAAGGGTGACACTGATGAAACACTTGCATTTCATAGATTAGACGAAAAGAAAATACTACTGGTATGTAATCTAGCGAAGTTTGTTACATTCAGAACCATGTGTTTTCTTTTGAATGTTAGGAGGAGAACTGCTAAATTCATTGATTAGATAGAAGATTAAACAACTCAAAGGGTGGAAAAACAAGGGCAGGGACCCAAGTCACCTCCAACAAAATAGAAACA
This sequence comes from Avena longiglumis, assembly GCA_030063025.1. Lineage (NCBI taxonomy): Eukaryota > Viridiplantae > Streptophyta > Magnoliopsida > Poales > Poaceae > Avena > Avena longiglumis. The sequence goes on along the minus strand of CP125976.1, from coordinate 99,744,433 downwards.
AGAAGAAATGAAATTAGCAAAAAGTCTAGCGAGGCCACCACGATAGAAGGTTAAACCATGTGTGTTTTTATTTAGGCCAAGTTCACTCCACCAAAATATTGACCAGCCAAAGTTTTGGTCAAGGCAGATTGCTATAGATTTGACTCTAGCAAAAGGAAAAAAGGCGCACTAGAATTAGCAAAGGGCTAATATCATGCCGACCGTCCAATGAAGGTCCAAAATTTGATGATAACCATTTTTGGGGTAGGGCATACATTATACATTACAAAACAAACATACCCCGGCATTTTGCACTGTTTTTTTTTCATAAAAATGAAGCCATCAAAAATAAAGAGGTGTCTACAATTCTTTTTTATTTAAGTTTCTTTATGTATAAATCAACAAAGTTGCGCCTACTCCCTCGTAATCAAATAAGTGTACTTATACCTCTTGTTATCAGTTATCTTATGTGTAAATAAATAATGTAAGCCATCTGATATAACCTTAACTTTCTGTTGTGTGGGACGCGAAATGTTTTTTTCTCACCCATCTACATATTTTTGAGTTTAAGATTATGGCTATATTTTCTTACATCTTCTTAGCTATACATTTTCATGGGGAGATATACCATGTGTAGGGTTTAGCTAAAATTCAAGACGAACGTATGTGTAAAAAGAAAAAATCAAGACAAACACGAGTGGGCTGCTGCTCAATTGTACTCCCTCCGTTCAGAAATATAAGATGTCTTAGTTTTATGAATTGAATGTATCTATAGACGACTTTCAGTGTATATGTTTATAGAGGTTTAGAGTGAACATATACACTAAAATATATTTAGGTATATTTATTTCACAAAACTAAAATGTCTTATAATTCCAAACGAATAGAGTACAGATCATGCTCGACGTTGTGTCCTCGTATTGGTAGCGAGACGCCCAGACACCGAGTGTGAGCCACACGTTCCGTGCGTTGATTGATTCCCCTGATCGTACGTGTCCAGCCGCTAACGCCGCCCGCCGCCGGGACACCGACGGCGACGCGCGCGTGTCGTACAGGTCGCCTTTTCCGATCGAGCTCTCGCGGCCAGCCTGGATCGCTGGCGGATCAGCCCGCGCCCTCTGCTTCGCTGGCACGCTTTGTTGTTTTCCTCTGTCGTTGAAAGATGCATGCATGCGTACGATCGATCGGCGCCGGGAAACCGATTGGCGATTGATGCCTATCGAGGGGAGGCGTAGGCTGGCACATGGATGCCGACGCCGTAGACGGCACATGCATGCATGCACGCAAAACTGTGGCTGGTGAGGCATGTCGGTGTGGAGCTGGACCGATCGTACGCCGCATGATGCCGTGCAAACGGACGGAGCGCGCATACGTACGTTGTGACAGCGGTGAAGTGATAAGCCGATCGAGCTGGGCAACACACACGAAGCCATGTGACCCCTCAGTGATCTCCGGTGATAAGCCGACGAACGTGAACAATTGATCATGCAGATCCCCTATGTATCATTTCCTTAAGATCGGATGCGCAATGGAACATGGGCATGGCAGTTCTCCCGATGTTCGCATGACAACAAAGGTTGTTTCCTTCGGGCTGACGGATCAAAGCATCTTAGTATTGTCGCACATGTGTTTCTCAACGAACAGAACCGTGCTAAGAGCACCCAAACCAGACAGATCCGATCCCGTCCGAAAAAATCGGACAAAGAGCAACACCCAACAGGCCACCCCAAATATAGTTTTGTCCCGTAAACCGTCCGGATCTTCTCATTTAGTCCCTAATTTTGCGGCCCATTTCCGGTGAAACGGACAACACGAGGCGCGTCTGGCCGTCCCATCCCCCGGTCCGCTCAGTGGCCCACATGTAAGTCACACTACTCCCCACCAACCGCTGGTCTGGCCGCCGCCCTCCTCTCCAGCACCGGCAGGACGACCGGAGGCGGCACACGAGCACAACCCGACGCGAGGATGCGGGCTCCGGCGTGGGCAGGGCCTCCAGTGAGATGCGGGCAACGCCCCTTCTCGCCCTCTCTCCCTCATCGTGTGGACAGCTCTAGCGAGGAGCGCGACGCGAGGATGGCTCCGGTGACGATCCGAGCGAAGCACGCGCCGTGGGGATGCACTAGAGGAAAAAGTGCCATCCGTTCGCGACCCCTCGGAGCATTAGTCCCGGTTCGCCTGGCAAGGGACTAATCTTTAACGCATCCGGTTGGAGGCACGCAGGGCGAGGCATGCGTCCCGGTTGGTAAGAATCGTCGGTTGGAGCCACAACCGGGACTAAAGGTTTGGCCACACCACGTGGCGTGTACGCACCTTTAGTCCCAGCTGGCTCCAACCGGACTAAAGACCGCCTCTATAAATGCACCCCTGCCTCCACTCTGTTTTTTGAATGGTGTAAGGTGTGAGGGTGTGTGCTAGTTTTTTCTCATGCATGCATTGAAGGTGTTTGTTGAAATGTTTGAGTGAAAAATCCGTTGAATTTCTCATAGAACAAAAATATAGAAGGTGTCCGAGACACTTGAGCTTTCTCCTCTTTATTTACCTCGATCCGAGTTAGCAATCTTATCTTTTCTAGGTCATTGATACAATTCATGTGTCGGTGTGAATTGGTTATTTCACTATTTATGATGTCTGTTTTTGATAAACTTACTTATATGATGCGGATGAGCGGTCGGGAATGGATGTACGGTGACGGCGGGTAGGCCCGTATATCAAAGGCGTGGATAAATTTATCGATGTGGCTCGGCAAACAAAGATAATGGATTTATATGTTGTCCATGTGTTCAATGTCGGAACAACAAGGAGTACTCTTCCTCGAAAATCATTCGCGCCACGATTATGAAAGATTTCATGCCCAACTATAATTGCTGGACCAAGCAGGGAAAGGGGTTATGATGGAAGATGGTGAAGAAGAAGATGATGATAACAACTTTCATCATATGTTTCCGAATCTGAGATCTTGCAATGGAAGACAATGGAGAGGAAAAAGGTGAAGAACGGGCATCGATGAGCGGTGATGAACTTGGTAGGGTCATTTCGATGCAAAGCGAGACCGTGAAACAGAAAATGAGAAGTTGAAGTTAGAGGGCATGTTAGAAGATCACAAGAAATTGTTGTACCCAAATTGTGAAGATGGCGGCACAAAGCTCGGTACCACACTAGAATTGTTGCGATGGAAGGCGAGTGTGGTCTAACGACTCCTCATTTGAAAAGATCTTTGAAAATAATGAAGCGAAGTTTCCAAAACATAACGAACTTCCGAGAGTACCTCTGAAGCAAAGAAGACTCTCATCCTCCGGGATTAGATGTGCAAATGATACATGCTTGCATTAATGATCATCCTCTACATGTAAGGAGTATGAGAATTTAGATAAATGCCGGTATGCAGCGTTGCAGTATAAGATCGACGAGATGACCCTGGTGATGTTGAGGAGAGCCCCTCAGGAAGAGGGTTCTGCTAAGGTTATGTGGTATTCTCCTATAATACCAAGGTTGAAACGCATGTTCGAAGCAAAGAGCATGTCGGTTGTTGCGATGGCACAAAGAAGACCGTAAGAAAGGCGGGAGTTGAGACACCTGGCGATGGGTCACAGTGGAGAAAAATCGAGAGACTTCCCGGACTTTGCGGTGGCGCAAGGAACTTATGGTTTGGTCTAAGTACGGATGGCATGAATCCTTTTGGGAAGCGAGTTGCGATCACTGACACGGCCCGTGACTCTATGTATCTACAACCTGCCTCCTTGGTTGTGCATGAAGCGTAAGTTCATTATGATGCGGTGCTCATCCAAGGCCCAAGCAACCAGAACGACATTGATGTGTACCTTAGGCCATTAGTTGAAGAACTCTTACGGTTGTGGGGCAAACCAGGTATGCGTGCGTGGGATGAGAACAAGCAGAGCCATTTAATCTCGAGGGTTGTTATTCATAACCATCAATGATTGGCACGCTCTTAGTAACCTTCGGACGGACAAACAAAGGATATAAGGCATGCACCCTTTGTTTAGATAAGACCGAAGGTACATATTTGCATAAATGCAAGAAGGTTGTGTACTGGCGAATCGACGATTTTTCCGACCAATCATCCGTAAGAAAGAAAGGCAAGCATTTCAAAGGTGAGGCGGATCACGGAAGAAGCTGAACTCCTGCCGGTGATGATGTATTTGGTATGGTCAAGGACATAGAAGTAATCTTTGGAAAGGGTCGGCGGTCAATCAGTTCGAACGACGTCGCTACAGACACGCACCCATGTGGAAGAAGAAATCTATATTTTGGGAGCTGCCATGTTGGAAAGACTGCGTGTCCGCTCTTCAATCGAAGTGATGCACGTGACGAAGAATCTCTGCGTGAACCTGCTAGGATTCCTAGGCGTGTATGGGAAGACAAAAGATACACACGAAGCAGGAGGACCAACAAATTATGAAAGACCCAAAGAACATGCATACAGATAACAAAGGCGGATAAATGGCGTCACTTAAGTCGTGCCACTATGCTCTTACCAAAGCAAAGAAGGAAATCTTTTTGAAGTCCTACAAGATCAAGGTGCCGTCGGGCTTCTCATCTAATATAAAGGGATAATAAATATGGCGAGAAAAGTTCCAAAACCGAAGTCTCATGATCACGTGATTATGACGCATTGCTTCCGATTGCATTGAGGGGCTTCTAGGAAAATGTTCGAGTACCCATTGTGAAGTTGTGTGCATTCCTCAATGCAATATCTCGAAGGTAATCAATCCAGATATTACATCAAGGTTACTGAAGGATGTGGTACAATGTCTTGTTAGTTTTGAATTGGTGTTCCCACCATCCTTCTTCAATATTATGACGCATCTCTGGTTCATCTAGTGGAAGATATTGCCATTCTCGGTCCGGTATTTATGCACAATATGTTCCCCTTTGAGAGGTTCATGGGAGTCTTAAAGAAATATGTTCATAACCGTGCTAGACTGAAGGAAGCATCTCAAGGGATATGGAGCAGAGGAGGTCATTGAGTTTTGTGTTGACTTTATTCGACCTTAAGCGATTGGTGTTTCAATCGGCATGAGGAAGACTAAGTGGAAAAACGCTGGGAAAAAGCAATGATATGTAGGACGGGATTCTTTCACTAAAGCACACTACACGCTTCTACATAATTCCACCTTGGCGACTCAGTATATCGAGGAACACAAGAATATTATGCGCTCAAAAACCGGGAAGCTGAATCATGGATTCTGAGATGAACACATGAAGTCTTTCGGTGGTTGGATGCGGACACATCTCTTGAATGACACCTTTGTTGGAGATCAGCTATACTTGTTGGCGCGTCACCATGTTCTACTCGTATTGAATTTCCAAAGTGCGAAATAAATGGGAATACATTCTACACGATCGCCCAAGATAAAAGAGCACCAACCAAAATAGTGGTGTTCGCTTTGATGCAATAGACGAGAATGGACAAAAGGACACATATTATGGTTACATGGAGGAGATATGGGAACTAGACTATGGAGTCTCTTTTAAGGTCCCTTTGTTTGTTTGTAAATGGGTCACTGAATGGGGAAGGGTAAATATAGACCAGTTATGCGGAATGACAACAATGGATCTCAACAATCTTGGTTATAGAGATGAACCATTCGTCCTAGCCAATGATGTGTCTCGGGTTTTCTATGTGAAGGACATGTCCTCCGGACGAAAAAAGAAAAAATATGCAAAGCGAATACATCATATGATGAGCCAAAGCGTCACATAGTTCTTTCGGGGAAAAGAAACATCGGGAATCGAGGACAAGATGACATGTCAAGATTATAATAAGTTTGATGAAATTCCGCCCTTCACAGTGAAAACTGACCCAAGCATTCCGTTAAATAAAGAAGATGCTCCATGGTTACGTCTGAAGCGGTCATAAGGAATGACATATGCCAAGAAGTTCATGCTCATATTATGTAACTCTAGTTCATGTCTTTCGCGGTTTGTGGCTTGACCGAAGGATATCTTTCACGGTTTGTGGCCTTTAGTCCGGTTTTGTAGTCTCGTTTTTAATATTAATAAATGTCTTAAGTGTTAGTCCGTTTGTGGCTGGACCGGAGTGCCTCTATGACCCGATTTCTTGATCTTGGGAGGGCCCAGGCTCATGGCATCTCCATGAAACTGGTCGTAATCCCTGCTCTCGAAAACCATCTTGCAGCTTGTAACTTCACTAACTAGATCAATACGCCTCGGAGCTAACTAATTTCACATATTAGGGAGTGCCTCTATGACCAGTTTCTCGGAGATGCCGGAGGACTGGGCTCCGTCGGCATCTCCCTGAAACTGGCCGTAGTGGTGTCCCTGCTCTCGAAAACCATCTTGCAGCTTGTAACTTCACTAACTAGATCAATACGCCTCGGAGCTAACTAATTTCACATATTAGGGAGTGCCTCTATGACCCAGTTTCGGAGATGCGGAGGACTGGGCTCGTCGGCATCTCCTCAAACTGACGCATGGTGTCCTGCTCTCGAAAACCATCTTGCAGCTTGTAACTTCACTAACTAGATCAATACGCCTCGGAGCTAACTAATTTCACATATTAGGAGTGCCTCTATGACCATTTCTCGGAGATCGGAGGGCTGGGCTCCGTCGGCATCTCCCCAACTGGCCGTAGTGGTGTCCTGCTCTCTAAAACCATCTTGGAGATGCCTCAAACTGGTCAAGGACGGACTCACAAGGATGCATATTTATAGTACAAGCTCGGCATAATGTCGACACTCACGACATAATGTCGACCTCACCTATTATTAGTCTTGACTCATCTTTAGTCGGTTGGTGTCTCAACCGGACTAAGGTTCATCTTTAGTCGGTTGGTGACACCATCGGGACAAGGTATAACCATCGACATAATGTCGACACTCACCCCTATTATTAGTGTTGTCCCCACTCTGCATAATCCCTTGATCATGGTTGGTTTCTCCAGCCGACTAAATATGAACCCTCTCTTTATATAGGCATTTCCCTCTATTTATTAGGTAACACTTAAGACATTTATTAATATTAAAACCGGGACTAGCTAACTCGGGCCTAAAGCCTTTAGTCATAATCATGCCTAGTCCTATAACGCAGCTTGAGGTCTTCATCGTCGTCGTCATCATCGCCGTCGCCGTCACACCACTCGGGATCCTCGGCCCATCCATGGCATATACCGAGGCCATTCCACCTCGGATTCACGGCGGGTGGGAGAGTCTCTGGAAGACGATGCCGCTACTGCGACAGGGACTTTGTGGCGGGTGGACTCGTGGGCACAAGTGGCGAGGATGGTCTCCGGCGATGTAGCGCATCACTTGATGATAGTACGGTTCGCCCACCACATTGACGGCCGACCGTTGTGGTTCACCGGTGAGCCATCACCCTCGTACTGGCGAGCTCCCTTTCCCGCCTATTAGCGAGGAAGGCATTCCAGGTGTCATAGTTGTCGGGATCCCACTGGGGATCCATCCGATGCTCCGGCGTGAGCTCGTGGTAGAAGTGGTTTGTGATGGCCGCCTAGCGTGCGGAACCTTGAGGGCAGAGGAGGAACCCTCCAACAAGCTCCACATCGGCGGGCGGCCGGTACCCCGGTGGACAAGGGTAGTTGGAGGCGCACAGCGCCTCGGTCTCCTCGAGGGTCAGAATGGCCCAGTAGGCGTTGTCCATTGTTCTAAGAGAGGAAGGTGTGGATAACCATGACACGATCACCCTAAATATAGAGGGAAAGGGCGGGAAAACTTGGCGTGAAGCTTTGGGAAATGGCGGGAAATATCTTTAGTCCCGGTTAGTGACTACATCCGGGACTAAAAGCTCTAGAAGAAAGGAAAGGGCGGGAAAACTTGGCGGGAAGAGGTGGGAAATAGCGGAAAATATTTTTAGTCCCGGTTTGTGACTATATCCGAGACTAAATGTGTGTCGAACAATGATCATGTTTCGAAAAAACCTTCACAAAATGACCTATCATGTTCGAGGTTTCATGGCTTTCGGTCCAAATGACCGATGTTATGTGCTGAATCACGGCATAGTTTGTGATGTTGTGCCCATATTATGCATGTGTGTGGACATTGGTATGGAGAACAATGTTGCAGGAGGAAGTTTTCCTTTTTGTCGCACGGAAAAGCCCTTTTTTATTTTCCGAGCGCAAAAAACGGGTCGTTTTGTGAAGTAACCACCAAAATGCCGTTTCACAATGCTACCATCCCATTTTCCTAAAATACTAGACCACCTTACATGGACTATCTCCCAACCGGTACATCTCAAACCTTTTCGTCCATCCCGGGTAAAAAGGACAAATGTCTGCCGAATCGGAAGTGGGTCCGGTTTGTACTACAGTACATGATCTATCGCCCGTGATTTTTGAAAAATCATTTTAGACTCGCAATATGTGGTTTCTTCAGATATCCAATGTTCTAACGATGCTCCCCTATCTTCATGCACACCGGTTCGACCATAGTTAGAAATTCAGATAATTCAAAACGGGCATAATAAATTCAAAAAAAATCCGAACAATGAAAATCCTTCGCGTGGTGTCATATTATGTTACATAGTTGAAAGGAAAAATACCAGACTTGGTATATTGATCATGTTTCGAAAAAACCTTCACAAAATGACCTATCATGTTCGAGGTTTCATGGCTTTCGGTCCAAATGACCGATGTTATGTCAATCACGGCATAGTTTGTGATGTTGTGCCCATATTATGCATGTGTGTGGACATTGGTATGGAGAACAATGTTGCAGGAGGAAGTTTTCCTTTTTGTCGCACGGAAAAGCCCTTTTCCATTTTCCGAGCGCAAAAAACGGGTCGTTTTAAAAATTAATATTCAAAAATAGAATATAAGTTAATTCATTTTAAAAGGTTACATTAATTATTTTTAAAAATAGAATATGTTTTTGAATTATTTATTCAAATCCATACACTTCTTATGTTTAAAGTTTTTCTAAATTCCAAATTGATATTAAAAAATATAAGTAAATTCATTTTTAATTGTAAATGGTTCATATTTTAAATGGTTACATTAATTATTTTTTAAAACAGAAAATGTTTTTGAATTATTTATTTAAATCCAAACACTTTTTATGTTTAGGATTTTTCTAAATTCCAAATTGATATTAAAAAAATATAAGTTAATTCATTTTTAATTGTAAATGGTTCATATTTTAAATGGTTACATTAATTATTTTTTAAAACAGAAAATGTTTTTGAATTATTTATTTAAATCCAAACACTTTTTATGTTTAAATTTTTTCTAAATTCCAAATTAACATTCAAAAATATAAGTTAATTCATTTTAAAAGGTTACATTAATTATTTTTTAAAAATAGAATATGCTTTTGAATTATTTATTCAAATCCATACACTTCTTATGTTTAAAGTTTTCTAAATTCCAAATTGATATTAAAAAAATATAAGTTAATTCATTTTTATTGTAAATGGTTCATATTTTAAATGGTTACATTAATTATTTTTAAAAGGAAAATGGTTTTGAATTATTTATTCAAATCCAAACACTTTTATGTTTAAAGTTTTTCTAAATTCCAAATTAATTATCATTTAAAAACAATACAAATTTAAACCCCAAAATAAAAATAAGGCGGAACAGAGAGAAAATACCGAAATTTTTGAAAGCGAGAATATGTCCGGTTGGAGCCACCAACCGACTAAAGACTTCAAGGCCAACCCTTGGTCTCTGAAAATATTGAGTATAGGTCCGGTTTGTGGCTCCAACCGGGACGTATGACTTTAGTCCCGGTTGGAGCCACCAACCGACTAAAGGCCTTTGGTTATAATCGGTGCCCTTCCTCTTCTTCTTCTTCCCATCTCATTCATCGACGACGCACAAGGAACCCCCCGCCACGACGCGCAAAGCGCTTCGCCTGCTCGCCGAGGAGCTCCGCCGTGCTGGACTGCGTCTCTACGCCAAAGGAATCGTCCCCGCTCGGCCTTAATCAAGCTCTGCAACCCATCTTCCCGAGCTCCGGACGCCGCCGATTCGCCTCCGTTCGGCCACCCCTTGCTTCCCGACCGCATCGCGTTCGTGGTGAGCCATCGCTCTAGCACCTCTTCACACGCCTCTCGCTCTCTAGCTCTACCGCGATGACCATCTGCCGCCTCGCCTGTGCTGTCGCTCGCCGCTTGACCAATAATGGTAGCGCGACCATATGGTTCGCCTCGACGAGCTCTTCGACGCGCCTGACCCAGCGCCTCCCTGTGGTCGCCGTCGACCACCGCCCGCCGCCACTGTCGTGGTGACGTGGTGCTCATGGCTACCGTGTGGGGCCGCCGCCTGTCCCCACTGCCACCCTTAGAGGCTAGGTGCCTCTATGGTGCAGTTAGCCGTGGCTGTCCAGTCCCACCTCCTGCGTGGAGGTTGAGGTGGCCACGGGCCCTCACACCCACTGGCTAGGTGGCCTCGGTGTAAAAATGTTTTCTGTTTGTTTAAATTCGAAATGGATTAATTAAATCCATAAATTGATATAATATTGTAAATTCAATAATTAATTATTTATAACTCAGAAAAATACAAATGATATATCAAAATGTTCAAAAAAATGAGATCTAACTATTTAACCTATAATCATGCATTGTTCAACAACTTTCAAGACAAGTTTAATTAGAAAACAAAATCGACCCCTCTCATATACTCCGGAGTTTCACGAGTTAGGGTTTTCACCCTAACCCGTTTAAATTGCCGAGCATGTCTTAGGGTTACTTGTTAATACAAATTAACTTGTCATATCATTATCCTTGTTTTAATCTATAAGTCATAAAAATATGAATAATATATCAAAATGTTCAGAAAAATGAAACCTAGCTATCTAAGCTATAATCATTCATTGTTCAACAACTTAAATTACAAGTTTAATTAGAAGAACAAATCCACACCTCTCATGTGTTCCGGAGTTTCTCCGAGATTAAATCGTCGAGCATTTCTTAGGGTTACATTCCAATGCAAATTAACTTGTCATATCATCATACTTGCTTGAGCATTGCATCGATGCCATGTGTTGATTGTTTCCCTTTATTTTTGGTGTTTGGATTATTAGCTTTATTATTAGTTAGGTATTATTAGGTTTATTAATTAGTTTGGTATTATTGGTCTTCGGCCCCACTAGTCAGTCACTGTGGGTAGCCCTAGACCCGATTCACATTTTCAAGCAACTTAGGTGCATGTGGGTTCGACGATGTGCCTATCTACTACACGGTTAGGGTTTATATCTCTCAACACCGTACTTAACTTTCTCCTTTAGCCGCTTTGACTTATTCGTTTTTCCACCTATGCAGAAAATATGGACCCACACGTCAGAGACGAAGAAAAGGAAGAGTTGATCCAAGGTGTGATCCGTGGGGAAGATAATTTAGACGTATCAACGTTTCAACAACTCCGTGAGGGTGATCCTCTTTACCGGAGTAGACAACTTGTTTAAGGTTGAAGGTGTTGCCTCATGAGGGAGAAGGCGATGCCTTGTGTAATCGAGAAGACGCATTCCCGAGGTGCATGTAATATAAATCAATTCATTAATTAATCATCTGCTATCTATATAGAAATAGTAACGACGATCTTTCTTCTTTTAGCCCTCCGGATCGAAGGAATCTACTGAAAAGAGCAGACGAGGCCCAACCAAAAAGTTGCAAGACCATGAGAGGTTCAGGATCGAAGATGTCGCTGAAGACGGCAGACCGATAGCTCCCGAAGTTGTCGCAACCAAATTTGTGGCACAAGGTGGAGTAATCGTTAGGGACTTAATCCCGATCACCATTAGAAATTGGAATAGGCCTGCTAATGCGGATGAAGAGGGAACATGTTTATTTGTCCCTAACCACGCCAAAGATTTACTGTGGAATAGGCTCATGGTTAATTTCAAACTACCAAAGATAGAGCTGGATCCAAATGCGGAGGATCCAGTTGAGGACGCCTTACAACATGGGAGAGCCATGGAGGCTAAGGTCAGGGAGTGGGCTTTGAAGAAGATGGCCCAGTGTTTCACCAACTGGAAGAAAAGATTGCACCTTGACTATGTCGTGAAAAAGAAGACTCCCGATTTCAAGAATATTTAGTTTGAGAAGATAAAACCATTCTGGGATGAGTTTGTGGAATACAAGAAATCAGAAAAAGCTAAGAAAATGTCAAACGAATAATTTGAATGCTGCTAAGATGAAGTATCACCATACTATGGGGCAAGGTGGCTACAGGGTTGGCATTCCTAAGTGGGAGAAACTTGAGCAGGAACTGCGTGATAAAAATATCACCCCAGAGACAGACGATTGGGTAGAACGTGCAAGGAATTGGTTTTACGGGCATGGGGGCACGTTGGACTCGGAAGGGAGGTGTATATATAACATACGACATAAAGAAGACCCCTTGCCAATCGAGAGGATCAGAAAAGCAGTAAAGGCTGTTAAAGATGGGGACTTCATTCCCGATAGAGAGAATGATGAGCTCACACTCGCCCTTGGAAATAAGGAACATGATGGACGAACACGAGGCACAAGCGGATCCCAATCATGGAGGACTGGGTTTCCCGAAGAGAGGAAGAAATATCCTGATAGAAGCCGCCGAGGAGAAAGGACAGGCGAGCTTGAAGCGAAAGTCGAAAGAGCGAATGCGTTTAATTGAAGAACGATTAAAGCAACAACAAGATGAAATTAACACAATTAAAGAGCAAGTACTACCGGCGCCCATCTCAAGAAGACACCGCATTCGATGCTACCGCCTATCGAATAATCGAAAAGTAGTGTGGCTTCCAATGAGGTCCCGGTGATGACAATGGCGATGCCGATGATGCACCGACGATGGCTCACATACCCAAAGGATGATATCACGTAGATGACACATGCGAGCTACATGTCAAAGTTGTGAATATATCAATGAAGGTGGCGGCTATGCCTTACCAATTGGACCCACACCAACTTACCACCGCCGTCCGGACCGTTGTCGGCGTGGATGAAATCATGCCCACCTTTGAGGTTTTGGATCTTCACTACCTGCCGGTGAAGGGATGATCGTCTTTGGGTGACGCAAAAACGCCACCATTCTATGGTCAAGGATTTTATCGCTTCAAATCACACGCCAAGGCCATCTTCGCCGCCGCCTCACCGTCTCGGCGAATGAGGTCGCCGCCATAAGCCGTCTTCGCCGCCTCACCGGCTCCGCCGCCACCAATCTCCGGTGCAGCCATCGCCATGGAGCCATCACGGCCAGATAAAAAGCGCAAGCGTCTCGCATCAGTCGTCGTAAGCGATCGCCAAAATGTAAACAAGAGCCTCTTCCAAAAGTACCAACGGTTCCTCCCAAGAGAGCTTATGATGAGATCAAGAGGAGATCATGCGATCGTTGATGCGGAAACGACAGCGTTTTTCGCTAAGCTGAGGCGGCCGAAAGAGCCAGAGTTCCCCTGCACCAAAGAAGAAAAAGCTAAAGTGTTGAAAATGCTAAAGAATCTTCATCAACCCGAGCCAAAGCTGTCATCAGACTATTTCAATTATTCAATCAAGAAACTGGATAGTGCTGAGGGTTACAAAAAAGCATCATGGGAAAGATAAGGATGACATGATATCCATTTAATTTGATGAACTATTTCAATTATTCAATCAAGACGCCTTGGACAAATCGATCATGAGCGCCTATTGTCTGTAAGTACTAATTCTGTAATTAATTTAGTCTCCATCTATATTATTTTGTTTATTGCATGTATATAATCATACTGTAATATGCAGAATGAAGATTCTCGAATGCAGCAGAGAACAAATCTATGACATTGGCTTCATTGACCCATATTGGGTTCATGAAGCTAATCTCAAAATAAGCCCCCAGGATACGGAGGATAATATAGTACACGCGTTAAAGTTTGCAGAAACCAAAAGAGAAATACTATTTCCTTACAACTTCCAGTGAGTGTTATTGTCTTGTATACACTTTCTATTTCGCTTACTCGATGTTAAGTATATAATTGATTAGTTCTGCATTCGCAGGTACCACTATATTCTGTTAATCATTCAACTTGACAAAGGGCGTGTACTAGTCATGGACTCGAAACATAAACCCCTTGAGACATGGAAGGACATGCGAATCGCTCCAAATGTAATTCTAATCATTACGACACTATATCGACAACGTTCGTGAATTTTATGATATCAAGTACTTAATAACTTATTTTATTCGTTTTCTACGCCTGGCAGCGCTTGGAAACGGTTCACCAAGAAGGCTAGGGGTGTTTGAAAAGAGGAGCTTACATTTCAACCACTAGATGTAAGCAGCACTAGCTATATTCGCGCATCTCTTTGATTCTAGTTTTGATACAGTTATTATCATGCTTGATTATTATTTTGATTGAACTCTGTTCTCGTAAAGTGTCTGACACAGGGATCAGGTAACAATCTATGTGGATACTATGTATGCGAGTTCATCCGGCAGACGTGCGATGAGAAGGGCAGAAATTTAGAGCAACTCCACGTACGTAAACAATTTCTATAGTTTTTTATTACAATCAATTTGTGTTTAGTTTCATATTCATATAGGCTGACTCCTTTTTTAAATCAGATCGAACGTCACGGACGGTCTTACGCCAAAGGATCGCATACGAGCAATTCAGAGGAATTGGCGGATTCTTGGATGCGTAAGTCCTAAACACACAAGGGAATACTACTCGGCTGTATAGACAATAGGAATTGTAAAAATAGCAACTTTCAAGAAATTGGCGGTAGCATCGAATAGCAACTTTTGTATGTAGTGCATGAACTCGATCCGTGTATTGAATGTAATGTTGTCATGATGATCGTGTGTAATATAAGGTTCCTTCGTTGATAAGTGCAAAACACTAAATAAACAATAAAACAACCTAAATGAATTATCTGCCGCGACACAAAAAGTGGCGAAAATGCTGCCGCAACAAATGTGCTAAATGAACTCTCATTGGCGAAGAAATGGCCAAATCTCTGCCAAGCAGAGGTTATTAGTCCCGGTTCGTAATGCTCCACCCCCCTCGCGCTCTAATGCCGCCACGTGTGCCCCATTTGTCCCGGTTGGTGGGGCAACCGGGACTAATGGTTAGAGCTTTAGTCCCGATTGCCCCGTCCCGGTTGGGCAACCGGGAGTAATGGCCCTTACCAACCGGGACGCATGGGCCCTTTTCTATCAGTGATGGTGGGCGACAGCGACGGGGTGATGGCGAGCTTGCTGTGAGGACGACTCCAGTGAGGCGAGCTCTGGCTAGCACGGAGGCCACCGGCGGTGGTCGTGGCCCCGATTTCTTCTATGACACGTGTGACTGATTTTCTCTGTCCAGATGCGTCGGGAACTAGCTTTGGGGACACCCTCAAAGCCAGGGCACCGGTATGGCACATCTATGGCACCCTCAAATCATCCTCGTAGGTCGCATGTGTTTTCCAAGGAACAAAACCGTGCTAAGGGCACCTCCCAACGGAACCCCCAAAACACACAGATCCGATCCGGTCAAAAAAAAAAATCGAAAAAAGAGCAACACCCAACTGGCCACCCCAAATATAGTTTTCTTTCACCGTCCGGATCTTCGCATTTAGTCCCTAGTTTTGCGTCCCATTTCCGGTGAAACGGACAACATGGGCGCGCTCGGCCCGTCCCCTCCCCCGGGTATGCTCAGTGGCCCACATGTAAGTCACACTACTCCCCACCAACCGCTGGTCTGGCCGCCGCCCTCCTCTCCAGCACCGGTGGGATGCCCGGAGGCGGCACACGAGCACGACCCCGCGCGGGGACGCGAAGGTTCTGACACAAGGATGCGGGCGACTCCCCTCCTCGCCCTCTCTCCCTCATTTTGTGGCCGAACTCAGCCGAAAATTGGACCATTTTTTAGGCCGGACAGAACTAGTTTTCGGCCTGGGTACGCCCATTTTCCCACTCGCGACGCAGGCCGAGTCTCCAAGTTCGGCTAAAATTCATTAAAGATGGGCGAATTTCATTAAGTTGGGTGAATATAGGCGGATTACATCAATTTTAAACTAAACTACTGCATAATAATCTTAAAATAAAAGGCCCGCCGTGGCCTCCACAGGTGACTTCACCGTTCTACATGCCGAAGTTTCTATAGAATGACGTGTAGCCGGGGTCGGCACGGCCGTCATCCTTGCCGCCGTCATTGTCGTCGTCGCTCGACGACTGGTTCATTCATAACATTCACGGATGGTTATGATTTACACTGATATTTGTGGACCGTTTTCTGTGAAAAGTGTGGATGGTTACGATGCATTCATAACATTCACGGATGATCACTCCTGGTATGGTTACATTTATCCAATTAAAGAAAGATCTGAAGCATTGGATAAATTTAAAATTTTCAAAGCTGAAGTAGAAAATCAGCATGATAAAATAATCAAGATAGTCCGGTCTGACCGTGGCATACTCCATATGGTCAAGTACCAGGACCTTTTGCAAGGTTCCTACAGGAAAATGAAGTCACCCAGTATTCTATGTCGGGCGAACGTCAGCAAAATGGAGTAGCTTAAAGGCGTAACCGTACCCTTATGGATATGATGCGCAGCATGATGAGCTATTCCACCCTCCCATTGGGATTGTGGATGGAGACGCTTAAAACCGCCATTCACATTCTCAACAGAGTATCAATTAATTCGGTGCCCAAAACACCAAACGAACCGTGGACAGGCAGAGTTCCCTCTCTGCACCACTTGAGGGTCTGGGGGAGCCCAGCTGAGGCAAAAGTTTTCAATCCAAACATTGCAAAGTTAGACCCCAAAACAGTATCTTGCCACTTCATTGGCTATCCAGATAAATCAAAAGGCTATCGTTTCTACTGTCCTGACAGATACACAAAGTTTGTAAAAACAAGACATGCGGTCTTTTTGGAGGACGAATTAATGAGGGGGAGCACGGTAGCTCGGGAAATTGATCTTGAGAAGAAGAGGGTGCATGCATCCAATCCGATGACTCAAGAGCCATTTTTTTCGCTACCTGTTGTGCCAACATTTACAACCCCCGAGGTTGTGGTGCCGGCACCTGTTGTGACTCCACACGTGACAACAATGGGATAAAGTTCGGAACATGTCCATCAGGAACCACCTGAACCCACTATTGAGCATGAAAGGGAGCCAGAATAGCCACATACTGAAAATGTGCCAGAACCTGAGGCACGGAATGAGCAAGAGTGTGATGAACTTAGAAGATCTAAACGAGAACGAAGACCAGCCATTTCCAAGGAAATTTACAAAGTCTACAACACAGAAACAGTTCATATGGAGGGCGATCCTACCTCATATGAAGAAGCCATGAGAAGCCCTCACTCAGCGTGTACGGCGGCGCCATATAGCCGGCGTTGTACATCATGCGCTGCCCGCCAGTTCGAGGGTGCACCGGCCGTTGCCAGCGCCGGGGTACCGGTCGGCCATGGCTGGGAAGGGGAACCGACGAGAGAGGGTTCGCCGGAGTTTGGGCTTGTGGGTGAGGGAGCTGTGAGAGAGTGTGAAGATCTCCGGCGAGGGGCACGACTTATAAAGGCCGAGATGGGTGGCGAGAGCGGGAGGGGTGTAGCGGCGAGGGCGGGAAAAGGGGAAACAACGGGAAGTTACCCGTCGGTCCGTCGTGGAGTCGAGGCGGCGACGCGTGGCCGACACGTCGGGCAGTTAATGTCCGGCGGTCGCCGCATGTTTCCGAGGATGACGACGACTCGCTTCCGCCGACTGGCGGGTCCACGCCGGTTTTTTCGCGAATTACGGCGAAGTCCGACGCTCTCGCGTGCACAGAAATCTAGGTTCGGCCTGGATAGTGCGAACCAAAATCGGGCCAAATCTAATTGAAAACAGGTCCTTGGATACGTGACTGGACTAATTTTCGGCGGCCTGTTCGGACTCTGGATAGGCGAGTGAAGATAGTCTTACCAGTACGTCTGTCGACCGCCCTACCACCGATACGTACGCCGAACCAATCTCATCATTTCAGGTACCCATCATCATTGCTGTGCCCTGCCGATGCACGCGGTGGCTAGGGTGTTGTGCTCTCCACGTTCGCGCAACGAGCACGCGCACACGCGCCGTGGTCTCCATCGATCGATCGTAGCATTCCTCTATACTACTACTACTACCGTCGCGGGTCGACGGCCAGCCACCAAGGAAACAAAAGCCGGACCTGATATGATGCGTTGCCACCCGGAATCTTCCTCATCGATCCCCCGGTTTCCTCTCTGCTTTCTATTGATGCGCCCCGATTCCCTCTTGTCGACGCGGATCAGATTCCCTCTACTACTACAATTCGTTTTGGGGTTCGATACGATCATACGATCGAGTGCCTTTGGTTGCTGGCTCGGTGCGGCATGCACCCAGCTGTAAAAAAGGCACGACTTCTTTTAGGCTCCTGCTTATGTATAAGCCGGCTTATGAAAACTGGTGGAAAAAACTGCGGTGAAAAGAAGCTCCTAGAAGCTGGTTAAAGACTTCTTTTGGGCTTCTAAAAGAATGGCTTATTGGATGTGTTGGGTTGTGAAATGTCTATGATGTCCTTAAATTTGATATTTGTCCAGTATTAGTGGTGATGCTAGTTTGACTAGCGAACATCAATGACAATACAGAATAACATGTTTACTCCAGAACCCACTCGTACCGAAGAACAGGACGCAAGGCTGCTTCCAGACGCGTCACGCTTGGCGTCTTGATTCGTGTGGTGCAAGAGGACCTATCCTGTCACGAGGACATCTCGTTGGAGAGGACGGACTCGAGGATGCTGGTTGGAGAAACGCGAGCTTGGGGAGGAGGAGGTTGACGGTCAGCCGATGGGGCTTTGGCGGCCCTCGTCACTGCCGATGGAGATGGCGGTGGCGGTCCCCGATCTTTGGGAGAAATAAGGGGGATGCGGAGGTGGGCATGGGGGTTCAACGCTTGGCGGTGGCGGTCGCGGAACCATATATGGGATTCCTCATGCGTGCGTGGTGTGAGCAGAGCGATGACAGGGACGAATAGTTGCCTCTATTTCTCTTTTTATTTTCTTTCTCACCTCTCCAAACGTTATCCAGTGGCAATCTGCTGTAATTAGGAGAAACTGAAGGGGTAACATTCTATATCGTTTCGATTTCTAGCGGAGAAGCTCGGGAAACTCTCCAGAATCTGCTCCAGACAGGAGAGTTCTTTTGAGTTTTAGCATGGGCATAGCCTATGTTCTCAAAAGCCACCCAAAGTGTCCCTCAAAGCCACGGCACAGGTATGGGCACGGGCCACGACACGCCCTGTTTGCGGGGCAACCCTACTGCTCGCCAGTTGCCAATTGCCATGCATGTATCCGGCAAACAAAGCTGGTCACGGCACTAGTGATCTTCTTTTGCAGAGCAAAATTGACCACTACTACCACCACTCTTATGATGTGGTCGGAAGATACAGTTCTTTTTTTTGCAAGATTTTCATCAATCTATATTAATTATGAACAGCTGAATAATAAAAAACTCTAAAATACTAATAAAATCATAAAGATTTTTTTTCCTTTTGCGATCGAAACCATTCGTTTACGGGAATGACGGCATCATCAGCTATAGGAAACGAAATTCTCCGCGTGCGCCGTTCTGATCAGTCTCCGATCGATGTTGATCCGTACGTGAAGATAAGACATGACCCGTATCACACACCATTCGCAGCCATGCCAGCCTAGCGAGAGCAGCATTGACGACGTGTACGTCTGGTCCAAATTCTCGAACCACTAGCAGGCGCTCATGATGCATGCATGTAGTATATGGATTTTTTTTACATGAATCTCTGCTATTCTTTTTGTTTTCTAGTATTCCCTTTGACTTATATTAGTTGACTCAAATTTATGTAGATATATACCCATTTAATACTAAGAATTATCTACATAAATTTATATATTTTTTTTTTAACAGCGGAGCGCCCCAGAAGGGGCTAGAACCTTGTATTAATATTACAGTTGAGGGACAAATTCATTACAAAGGACCCCATAGAATTGGAGAATAACACATAGGTCCCTAGCATATGTAGGAAGAACCCTGCAGATAGTTTGCAATAGCCATCTAGTCCATCCTCTTCTCCATCATGGAGCAAGGAGATCGTAGCGTTAGCCATGGATGTAGGGGCGCTACCACTTGCCTCCGGCCCGGCGAAGCACTCAACGCCTGAGCTCGAACGGGGCCTCCCGATGGAGGTTGAAGATTTGCCGGAGCTCACCGGCATGAAGAAGGATTCCAGCGTCTTGATTGAGGACGCTGAGAGGATGCTCCAAAGGTAGGTTCTTGTACTCCGACGCTGCCCCCGCTTAGCAACGGCTTTGACCGCTTGTTTCCCCATCACCGCCTTGGAGCTTGAGGAGACGAAGTAGTCCAGAGCCAACAGGAAAGCAGGGGTAGCAGAGGTACGCCAACACCACGACAGGAAAACCGACTCTCCATCCCAACTAGAGGCCCTGCCACGGACTCGGGGAGGCGAGTGTAGGAGATAGCAGTGGAGACGTACCAGGGAAATCTTCCAGCTTATCGAAGAGCAGGAGTTGGATCGACGATTCACCAGATTCCACCTTGGAATCGAGTCAAATCGCGAGCACCCTCTCACAGGGACGATGCTGGGAAGCGCACCTGTGAAGCTGCTCCATTTGCAGACCTTATTCAGCGAGATGCCCGGGTCCTCCACCTTCTCTAACGCCGCCGCTTGCCACCGGCGGGGCGAGTCGAAGCTAGGAAGACACGGGGCGGGCGAGATCTGGCCGCGGAGATCAAGCCGCCTACTCGCAGACGCCACAAGGGGACAACTCACATACACAGGATCTGAAAAAACTACAACTACAAGAAAAGGAAGAAGCCTACCACCTACTCCAGCTCCTCGCCGGCCACCTTGGCCACCGGAGAGAGAGGAGGAGAGGGGCGGCCGCAGAAGGTGGAGGTCGACTCTCAAGGAGAGGTTTCAGAGGAGAGGTGGGGAGATTGGGGAACTGCTAGTACGAGTGCATGTGAGCTAGTGGTTGTTATCTGGATTGCTTATCTATAAATTCATATATTTAGATAAATCTAAATCAACTACTAATATGAATTGGAGAGAGTAGTACTATACCAAACGCAATAAAATAAAATAAAAATATAGTACTGTTCTATACTGATGCATTCTACACCACATGGTAATTGCTAGCTCGAGCTTGCACGCACATGGCTGATCTGCAGGTCGTCGCATGTGTTGTCAGATCGGCCCGTACGTATTAGCCAGCTAGGCCGGGCCAACTCTGATAAGGGAGGGTGGTTATTCGAGCTGGTCGATCGACCTGACAGCGAGAGTGCCACCTAATAATCTTGTTCCACGTCATTCTAGAACCAGCTACTAGTACTACTTGTCTAAAAATTAGTACTAATGCTTTTAGATTAGCCTAATCCCCTACGTGTAGTGTTTCTCTTAAACACGCGCCACGTGTTTCATTGGTGACGACGGCAAGTGTTCTACAAGCTAGAGATGACGCATGTATGTCGATTAGCTCAAACAACTATGGTTATCCTCTTATCGACACGATTTCACTGAGATTACATCTAAGCGTGAGGAAAGCAGTCCTCATTCTGAACCCTTCCTTTCTCTCTCCTAGCTACAGTACCTGAGAGTCCCTTCGTCTTTGCCGGGCCGATCTGAAGCCCCTCTCGCCGGCGTTGCCGGTCGAGATGGGTGGAAGAGAGGCGCCGGAGTAAGTAGAGTAGATAGATCTAGTTTTTCTTTGTTTGTGGTTGGCTATATGCCGGGTAGTTGGAGCGGTGTGGCAGATCCTTCCGCCTGGATCCATGTCGCCGTAGGGTTCTTCTTTCTCGTTCTTCTTCTTGAGGTTGGAGGAAAAGGAGAGGAAGAACCAAGTCTCCTTAAATAAAATCTTGGCGGTCTACCTCCTGC
Organism: Avena longiglumis; assembly: GCA_030063025.1. Taxonomy (NCBI): domain Eukaryota; kingdom Viridiplantae; phylum Streptophyta; class Magnoliopsida; order Poales; family Poaceae; genus Avena; species Avena longiglumis. The sequence continues at coordinate 99,722,644 of CP125976.1, read as the reverse complement.
TGTTGCTTGAGCAAGGTAAGCATGAGCTCTTCCGGCCATGTATGGCGGGAAGGCTCGGGCTTCGATGGGCTTTTTCTCGGTTGAACTCTGGCGGCCGTGGTGGCGAGGGAGTTCTTCCTTCATGGCGAGCTCATCTTCTGTGGTGGTTTTATCTCTCGCACCATGGTGGAATGCGTGCTGTTTTTCTTCTCGGCCGCCTCGGTGGCGAGGAGAAGATAGCGGAGTCAGCCGTGCTGCGGGAGATGGTGGTGGCCAAAGGGGCCAGCTGCCGATCCGGAGCTCATCTCGTGGTCGACAAGCTCGTCGTCACGATCTGTGACCAAGATGGTCACCTTGTCGCCGCCTCGACGATTCATCAACCTCCAAGACGGAGGCTGTTCGAGATCCTCACGACGATTTGCTCCTCGCAGCCAAGTGGTTCGTCCCCGGCGGTGCTTGGAGGTTGGCGCCGATTCTCGTCGTCGGTGGAGAAGGATGCTGGACTGGATTGCTTTTTCTATTTTTTCGTGGTCCTTTTGTCAAACAGCAGGCCTGCTTTTTAGTTAGTGTTTGTGGAGGGGCCTGTTTGTACTTTGTACCCACCGCTTATTAATGATATGCAGCTCTCGGGGTCTTCTGACCCCATCCCTTGTTCAAAAAAAAACATCTAAGCGTGAGTACGTGCTCATCATTTGGCGCCATTTTAGAGATGCAGAAGTGCGACAATTGGAACAAGTGGGATATCACTTTTAAACTATTAGACTAACTCAAAACTAAATGGGACAAATGGGATAAGCTAGATTTGACATATCCCGCTTATCCCACTTATCCCACCTAAATTCAAATTAGTTTAGTAGTTTAAAAATAATATCCCACTTGTCCTAAATGTCCTACTCCTGCATCCATACGCCATTTGCTACATAGAGGTGCCACTGCTCAGCTACGACACCGGCTAGATGATCTTAAGCGGAAAAGAATGACGCATGAAGAGTGCTACTGTATTAAAACACGAGGAGAAAGGGAAGACAGGTTTTTCTAGACGGAAACGCCATCGATTTACTCCTAACTTTCTTGTGATTTGCAGATAGCGAGGCCCTCCATATCCCCATCAGCATTGATTACTCGATAGATCACGAGCTAGTAGCTAGAGAGTGGCAGCACGAGAAGTTTGGCAATGCCCGGAACTGAAGCGAACTCTGGCTACATGCATGGGGTACGTTGATTAGTAATTAATTTGCAGTCGACATTTGCATGCTTGCGTGTGGAGTAGCTAGATCGAGTATAAAGTTGGCTAGTTGCAGCCCTTCTTTTTGGCATACGGGTATGTATAGAGATGAAAATGAAGTTAAACAGAAGATGGTTTATTTAAGATGACCCATGCCGATCTTACAAAGGCATGCAAGCTACGCCTAGCTAGAGCCGTATAGCAAGCATTTTCTAAAACATGAACCCATACTTCCGTGCTTCTGAATTTGGTCAAAGTCAAACTTTTGAGTCGTTCGACCAAATATGTAGAAAAAAAATACTGTATTACTATTTGAAATATTAAATTATTAGAATCATCAGAAAATATATTTTCAATCTATATTCATTTGATATTACAAATATTGATAATTTTCTTATATAATTGGTCAAACCTTTTAAAATTTGACTTTGACTAAACCCAAAACTAATGGTAAATAAAAACAGAGCGAGACCCTTATGAAGCACCTGCGTTTCACAAAGTAGGTGGAAAGAAAATACTACTAGTATCTAACCTACTCCCTCCGAACATTATCAGAATCATCAGAAAATATATTTTCAAATTATATACATTTGATATCGAACATTGATATTTTTTCCATATAATTGATCAATTTTTTAATTTTTTTTTACTATGACTAAACCCAAAACACATGTTAAATAAAAACAAAGGGAGATGCTTATGAAACACTTGCATTTCACAAAGTAGGCGAAAAGATAATACTACAAGTGTGTAACCTAGCGAAGTTTGTTCCATTCCAGAACCATGTGTGTTGTTATTTAGGCCAAGTTCACTCCACAAAACATTGGCTAGCCAAAATTTTGGTAAAAACGGCTTGCTAAAGATTTGACTGTGGCAAAAGAAAAAAGGTGCGCTAGAATTGGCAAAAGGATAACATCATGCTGACCCTCCAAAGAAGGTCCCAAAATTTGATGATAACCGTTCTTTTGGGTAGGGCATACAATACAAAACAAACTTACCCCGGCATTTTGCACTGTTTTTTTTTTTCATAAAAATGAAGTCATCGAAAATAAAGAGGTGTCTACAATTCTTTTTTATTTAAGTTTCTTTATGTCTAAATCAACAAAGTTGCGCCTACTCCCTCAGTGTCAAATAAGTGTACTTCTATCTCCAGTTATAAGGTTTCTTATGTGTAAATATATAATGATACCCATCTGATATAACCTTAACTTTCTGTTGTGTGGGCCGCGAAACTATTTTCTTATATAGTTTCAAGCTACATGCATTTAATATTCGAATATTGATATTTTTCTTATATAATTGGTCAAACGTTTTCAAAATTGACTTTGACTAACCCAAAACGCATGGTAAATAAAAACATAGTGAGACCCTTATGAAGCACCTGCATTTCACAAACTAGGTGGAAAGAAAATACCACTAGTATCTAATCTAGCGAAGTTGTCCCATTTCAGAACCATGCGTGTTTTTATTTAAGCCGAGTTCGCTCCATAAGAATATTTTGATTAAGGCAGATTTGCTAAAGATTTGACTTTGGCAAAAGCAAAAAAAAGGCGCACTAGAACTGGCAGATTGATAACATTATGCCAACCCTCCAAAGAATGTCCTGAAATTTGATGATGACCTTATTTTTTGGTAGGGCATACATTACAAAACAAACGTATCCCAATATTTTGCACCCCCTTTTAAAAAATGAAGCTATAGAAAAAAAAAGAAATTCATGACTAAGGTGCATGTGTTCGTACTTCAAATAATGTGTCTACAACTTATTTGATTTAAGTTTATTTATTATTTCTAAATCAGTAAAGTTGTGTCTGAAGGGAATATGCCCGAGAGGCAATAATAAAGTGGTTATTATCGTATTCCTTATTTATGATAAATGTTTATTTTACATGCTATAATTGTATTAATACGGAAACGTTAATACATGTGTGTTTAATAAACAAAAGAAAGTTCCTAGTTATGCCTCTCTTATAAACTAGCTCGTTGATTAACAAGATGATCAAGGTTTCCTGATCATGGACATTGGATGTTGTTAATAACGGGGTCACAACATTAGTGTAATGGTGTGATGAACACTCATCCGAAGTATAGCATTACGATCAAAGTCATTGAGTTTATATTGCTATAACAACTTACGAAGTGATCCTAATCCTTAGACCATGAGATCATGTCAATCACTAACACCTAAGAGTTTCTTGATAACATCAAACGTCACACCGTAAGGGTGATTATAAAGATGGATTCGAACTAATAAAGTGTTATGTTGAGGCTCATGGATCAAGAGTGGAATTTGTTCATCCCGATGACGGATAGATATACTCTGGGCCCTCTCGGTGATATCACATTGATTAGCTTGCAAGCAAGTGATTTGATCACTAGAATGTTATATCACGGAACGAGAAAAGAGTGCATGTCGATGAGATCAAATTAGGTATGGAGATACCGATGATCGAATCTCGGACATGTAATATATCATGAAACAAAGGGATTAAGATACTAGCGTAAAGGTTCCGCGATCACAAGAAAGTCATCGTTGAATGTGTGGGTCGAATGGGTCTCAGATCCCGCTTCGATTATTGATCCGAGAGGGTCTCGATCATGTCCGCATTATTCGCGAACCGTAGGGTGACACACTTAAGAGACACCGACATCCATTTGGAGCAAAAGTTTCATGCCGAAAAGAAAAGGAAAACGCAGAATTTATTTCACTAGACAAAAGCTTTTGGTTGAAATTGCTGGCTGGTTACGCATGTGAAATGGAATACTAGCAAGGGTTTTATGTGAATGTTTGTTAATTAAAGTAATTAACAAAATTCTGAATAAATAAATAAAAGAGTTTTATTTAAATGAGAGCTTGCATTAAATTTGGTGGAAATTTAATGCATGTGAGTGGATTTTTGAGTGGAGGCTTTTTAATGGGAGTGGAGGCTTTTCATTTTGAGTGGGAGCTCCACCCACATGAATGTGGAAGAGGTGGGGGGCCCCATGGCTGGGCACCATGCCCCTTGGGTGCCCCCCTCCCTATAAAAGGCCCCCTCTCCTCCTCTCACACCTCCTCGTGAAGGATCTCTCTCCTCTAGAATTTATCCCCATGGTCTCGGACTAGCTAGATACATGTTCCCGGTGGCTTTTCGGCAAGAAAGAGTTGTGCTTCCGTGCATCGCTGGGCGAGGAGGCGGAGGTTGCTTGGTGCCTCGAACGTGTGTGCGAGCACGGATGCGCTTGTTTTGCGCGCTGGGACTTCCTCTCGATCTTGAGATCGGCAAGAGATCGTCTACATCAACCACGAGTTTGGACTCGTTAAGCTTTGTCGGTCTTCAAGGGTATGTTCTCTCGGATATACATCCGCGTTGTTTGTATCTAGTAGATAGATCTTGGTACATAGTTGTTCCCATCGTAGGAAATTTTTGTTTTCTATGTTGCGAACCCTAAAGGGTATCGAGCCGGATCTATGCGTAGATACTTTGCAGGTAGTACACATATGAGTATGTGGGCGATGATGATCATTTTATTGCTTCTTAGTTGTACTTTGGATATTGGTGGCATAGTGGGATGAAGCGGCCGGACAAACTTTACATGTCCTCGCACATGAGACCTGTTCCACGCTTGACATGCAACTAGTTTTGCATAAGTGGCTAGCGGTGTCTCTCCTACTATAGTCAATATCTAATTTGCAACGAGTTGTCAACAATTTGGTTATCCTCGTTGTGGTTCATGTTCGTAGGTAAGAACGGTTCTATCTTGAAAGCCCTAAGCCACGTAAAATTTGCAATGGATAAATTAGAGGAGTCTAGTTTAGATTGTTCTTGGGCTAGTGTTATGATATGGTGATGTTGTAAGTAGAAGTATAAGATGATACTCTTACAACACACATAACGTGTAATCTCCATAGACCTTGGACTTACACATAAAGGTATGATAGTGATCATACCACGATGCACATGATAGAGATCATGTCAGAACCATATCATTCCACTAATAAACATGTGATGTTTGATAGCATCTTATATTGCTTGTTTGGCGTTTTATTAGCATAATAAGATGATCCCCATTTAGATATCAAGATAAAAATGTGTTCTTCCTTAAGTATGCACCGACAATGTTTAAGCTTCAAGACATCACGTGATGATCGGGTGTACTTGAATCCACGAGCATATCTCGGGTGTAAAGACGATTACACACGAATACTAAGGTTCTTACTTGGCGAGCCTAGCATGTAGACATGGCCTCGGAACACGGACCGAAAGGTTAAGCATGAGTCATATGTTTTGATATGATGACCATATGGATGCTCGCCTTTGAAGCTACGCCGACTCACGTGATGATCGGACTTGGTGTAGTGGATTTGGTTCATGTAATCACCAAAAGACACGAGGGATGTCGTTTTGAGTGGGAGTTCATTTCTAATTTGGATTAGTAGAACTCAATTTATCATAAATTAAATCAAAGTGAATTTGCATAATTTGTTGTAGTCATTGGCATTCGTTCACCACCTTATGCATAGTTGTAATTGAGATAATAGAACTATAGAATTCGGATATATACTTTCTGAACGGTATCGTATTGTGTTGAGTGTCAATCTAAAGTTTAAAGTCCTATTGCAAACTTTCAGCAAAATTCTATTTACTCCGTGAAATTTAATAATTGGTATTAAATCGAGAGTAACAATTCCAGTGTTAGTATCTTAAGTATCATGTTTGCCTCCATGATTCTTGATTTAAACATCAAGTTTATCTAGGAGCTGAAAGAATTGTTTCAGAAACCATCATGTGTGGCAGATATAACGATATCTGGAACAATGTTTTGGTTGTAATATGATAGTGTATAATATATGTTCTCATATTGGATGAGAATTTGCGAAGGTTGGAGATGCTAGACATCCTAATCATCCAAAAGGATTTTGGAAAGTAATGTTATACTCACGATTCGCCTTTATAAGCTAAAGTAGCTTGATCATGAAAGTCGTCATGATAAGGGTGAATAGAATATGTATGTAAAATGTTTACTACACTAAAAGATTACTAAAGAATGGATTTTGAAAGAATACCGATCATTTTGATGATGGTGATCTACTTCAAAGTGCAAGTCCAAAGGTATTATTATTTGAATATACACGCTTTGGACTATGTGTCATGTATATGGTGCCACTTTTGATGTTGATAAATTCTTTTAAAAGGAAAAGGAAATGTTGAAAGAGAATCTATAAAATATATTTGGCAGAAAAGAAAAGATTGGAAATATCCAATTTAGGTATATATATGATATACATGTTATGGTTGTATTCTTTGCTTGTTAAACAATGTGGTTCTTGGGTATTGGATACCGAATTGGTTGGTATGAAATTTCATACGAACGGCGCAATTCATGAACCACAATGACCTAAGTAACTAGCAAGAGAATATGTGATGATGTTCATCGAAAACAAACAAACCGTTGTTTGTATTTCTCGTTGACATCAAAGCTTGACTTCAAGATTTGTTTTAATAATTGTTATTTGAATCAGTATTATAAGAACAAAGGTTGTTCAAATAATTACCGTATTCCATATAAGATGGATGATTTACAAATCTAGTTGAAGAAATCACATCCATAAATCCTAATGCTAAAATGTTGCAAGACAAATGATTGAAAGATCACTTATGAAGTGACATCATTTGTTTAAATTATATTGGAAAGAAAACATGAAGAATCTCCATATTCATGGATTTTTGGAGTCTTTGATTTGATTAAGTGACGCTTGTGAGACTTTCTCGGGATAATTAAAACTTCGTTCAAAGGCCAAGAAGAACGAGCGACTAAAATATTGGAATTTATACATATCGATGTATGTAGTCCATTATGTGCAAATGGCGATGGGTTTCAACTTCATATGCTTTCTCCAGAATTTTGAGTGAATATTCACTTAATGAGAAAGAAGTATGAAATATTTGAAAAACGTTTTCAAAGACTTTCAAGATGAAGTGAAAAATCATTGTAACAAGAAAAATAAATGGTTTATGATTTTATCATAAAGGGATTTATTTGAGTTACAAGTGTAACAAGAAAATAAATGAATTATGATTTTATCATAAAAGGGATTTATTTGAGTTACAAGTTTAGCAAAACACCTAGATTTACATCTCCTGAAACACCATAGGAATATGGAGTGTTTGAGATTTGTAATGAAACCTTGTTTGACATGGTTGGATCAAAGGTGTTATTTATAAAACTGCCATTATGTTTTAAAAGATTAAAGCTTTAGAGACTACCACTTTTACCTTTGAAAAGAGCTCCATCTTGATCCGTGAAATGACACCATGGAAGTTATGGTTTGGGGTAAAACCCAAGTTATCATTTCTTAAATTTTGGTATGCTAAACATAAGTAAGATGTTTACAACCAAGTCGGATGAGCATGTCTTTGTAGGTTATTTGAATAACAATTGGTTATTCCTCCATAACACCAAGGACAAAAGGGTTTGTCGCTTGAAAGCGTGAAGTTTCTTGAAAAGGAATTTTTTAAAAGTTAAGTGGGAGGACAATAGAACTTTGGTAAGGTTAACGAACCTTAAATATGCCGAGTTCTTGCGTCAGGAAAATGTTCCGGAGGCAGCCATAATGCTCATAGCTTATGTGCCTCAAAGGTTGTGGTCACGGAGATCTAAGTTCCTATTGAACCAAGTAGGTCGGTTAAACAATCAAATACTAAGATTTGAGAGTAAATCATTATTGTTTGACAATGATGAACCGACTATATGCAAAGAAGCGATGATGGGCCTGACTCATCAAATGGCTTGAAGCCATAAAATCCGTGATAGTTCCATATACGAAATCAAGTTTTGAACTTGGAAGACCCTCCGTAAAGGTGTAAAACCTATCGGTCGTATTTGGATCTATAAAAGCAGACATGGATGTCTCACATCTATGAAATATTCGACATGTCGAAAGTATTTTATGACAATGTTCAAGGAGTTGACTATGACAAGATTTGATCTTTCATAGCTATATTTAGTCTGGGCGGATTAAAGTAGCAACCACTACATATAATTTGGTATATGGTAGATGAATAAACAAAACAAAGTTCTTCTAATAGAATGGTTACCTAGGACGTGTACATGACACGGTCCAAAGGGTTTTGTTAAATTCAAAGGATGCTAAAAGGGCATGCAAACTTCAATGGTTGAAGTAAGCATCGCGGAGTTGGAATCTTCACCGTGATGAAAAGGAGTTTTCATCAGGAGACGATGAAGATGCTTGCATTTGCAAGAAATTAAGTGGGAGCGCTAAGACATATTTCTAATACATTATGTGGAGGACATCTTGTTGATTGGAAATGATGTATCTTTTATTGACAAAGGTTAAGAATTTCATTTTGATGAAAGACTTAGGCAAAACCCGAATATCTAGCATGAATGTCTACAGTGGATAGACGGTGACGCTAATATGGTTATGCCAAACGTACATATATGAGATATTGAAGGAGTTCAATATAGAAATGACAAGAAACATTTCTTGTCACATGGAAAGGAATTGAATCAAGATTCAAGTGTATCGACACTTGATAAGTGAAACAAGATTCAAGTGTTTTGACACTTGATGAGTGAAATCACAAGAATGTTTTGATCAATCATACCATGATATGTACACATCCAGATATGTCCTATGCTCTAAGTGTTATGAGCATATACCGTAATGAATCATAAAATGATCATTGGACTATAGTAAGGATATTCTTATGATCTTTTGGAAGAACTAAGAATATATTTGTGTAGAGGTGACAAACAATTACAAATAGTTCATTGTAAAGCGTTACATTGATACTAGTTTTGTCACAAGATACAAATTAAGTTTATCTCAATTTAAACTATTGGTGGCACAATGTAATGGAAAGGAGATTCCATGATGGATTTGGAAGAGTTCCAAAGTTAAGACATTGTGACGAATACTACAACAAAAGGCTAAGTATATGACCGCTATAGTAGCGACAAAGGAGGAATTTGTGTCAAGTAGTTTGTTATCAAACTAAGGTGTGGTTCGAACGGCTAACACTAAAGATATATTGTATGACAATAGTATCGACGTGTTTTAACCCCAAGGAACTAAAGGTCTCACCGAAAGACCAAATTAATACAATGCCATCTCATTGGAGAATGAGTGATGCGTGAAGACGCAAAGACATGCAAATACACACGGACCAAGCGTCACCAGAGATTATGTTAACCACTTGCAATTGTGTATATGGAACACCGTAAAGCCATAGGTGTTCAATACACAAAGTTCTCAAACTAGATTATTGTCTCTAGTGCAAGTGGAGATCAAGGAATATGCCCGAGAGGCAATAATAAAGTGGTTATTATCGTATTCCTTATTTATGATAAATGTTTATTGTACATGCTATAATTGTATTAATACGAAACGTTAATACATGTGTGTTTAATAAACAAAAGAAAGTTCCTAGTTATGCCTCTCTTATAAACTAGCTCGTTGATTAACAAGATGATCAAGGTTTCGATCATGGACATTGGATGTTGTTAATAACGGGTCACAACATTAGTGTAATGGTGTGATGAACACTCATCCAAGTATAGCATTACGATCAAAGTCATTGAGTTTATATTGCTATAACAACTTACGAAGTGATCCTAATCCTTAGACCATGAGATCATGTCAATCACTAACACCTAAAAGTTTCTTGATAACATCAAATGTCACACCGTAATGTGGTGATTATAAAGATGGATTCGAACTAATAAAGTGTTATGTTGAGGCTCATGGATCAAGAGTGGAATTTGTTCATCCCGATGACGGATAGATATACTGGGCCCTCTCGGTGATATCACATTGACTAGCTTGCAAGCAAGTGATTTGATCACTAGAATGTTATATCACGGAATGAGAAAAGAGTGCATGTCGAACGAGATCAAACTAGGTATGGAGATACCGATGATCGAATCTCGGACATGTAATATATCGCGAAACAAAGGGATTAAGATACTAGCGTAAAAGGTTCCGACGATCACAAGAAAGTCATCGTTGAATGTGTGGGAGTCAATGGGTCTCCGATCCCGCTCGATTATTGATCCGAGGGGTCTCGATCATGTCCGCATTATTCGCGAACCGTAGGGTGACACACTTAAGAGACACCGACATCCATTTGGAGCAAAAGTTTCATGCCGAAAAGAAAAGGAAAGCAGGAATTTATTTCACTAGACACCAAACTGCTTGGTTGAAATTGTCAAACCGGTTACGCATGTGAAATGGAATACTAGCAAGGGTTTTATGTGAATGTTTGTTAATTAAAGTAATTAACAAAATTCTGAATAAATAAATAAAAGAGTTTTATTTAATGAGAGCTTGCATTAAATTTGGTGGAAATTTAATGCATGTGAGTGGATTTTGAGTGGAGGCTTTTTAATGGGAGGAGGCTTTTCATTTTGAGTGGGAGCTCCACCCACATGAATGTGGAAGATGGGGGCAGCCCCATGGCTGGGCGCCATGCCCCTTGGGTGCCCCTCTCCCTATAAAGGCCCCTCCTCCTCTCACACCACACCTCCTCGTGAAGGATCTCTCCTCTAGAATTTATCCCCATGGTCTCGGACTAGCGAGATACATGTTCCCTGGCTTTTCAAGAAAGAGTTGTGCTCACCGCATCACCGGAGCGAGGAGGCGGAGGTTGCTCGGTGCCTCGAGCGTGTGCGAGCACGGATCTTGCTATTGCTTTATGGCTTAGGACTTCCTCTCGATCTTGAGATCGGCAAGAGATCGTCTACATCAACCACGAGTTTGGACTCGTTAAGCTTTGTCGGTCTTCAAGGGTATGTTCTCTACGGATATACATCCGCCCGTTGTTTGTATCTAGTAGATAGATCTTGGTACATAGTTGTTCCCATCGTAGGAAAATTTTTGTTTTCTATGCTGCGAACCCTACAGTGTCTACTACCCCTTTCTCGAATAAGTGTATTTCTAGCTCTTGTTGTAAGTCAAAACAAACTAATCTTTGACCAATCTGATAAAAAAAACATAGTAACATATAAAACAGCAAATCAGTATAATGTGAAGTTCTTTTGGGGGTTGTGCTGTCTGGCCCAGCAACGGTCTTAACTGGTTGCTATATTTATATAGCTGGGTGTATGCCTGTTTTGAGGAGGTATAATGTGAAGCTACATTTAAGAAAGATCTTATGATAATACTAAATTGGCCCAACAAATGTTGCTAATTTTTCCCATAAAGTGAGTCAAGCTATAAAATATTTGACTTAAGATAAAAGCTAAAAATATACTGGCTTTCGGACGGAGATAGTAAAACTAAGTTGATTTAAGTTTCCTTATGTAAAAATAAATGATGTTAGCCGTCTGTTCTAATCTTACCTTTCTATTCACTATGCAAATCTCAATGTCGAGACATCAACATCTACTTAGACGAAGAAAAATCTTAACCAATTTGATCTAGTCTAGAGATAAAGTTCTGTTCTGTTGCAAGAGGAAAAAAAACAGATAAAGCTATCACATGTTGAAACAACACGAAAAGAACTTGAACTGAACCACAAAAGCGAGCACTCCACGTGGACAGGGATACCACAACAAAGGTTACCGCCGTGTCACTGTAGTGCAAAACATGGGTGGACACAGGGTATCCACCTGGACAATCCAGATCGGACCAGAGCCTCCGGACACGTCATCCGGGCACCCGCATCCTCTATCCTCGTACAAACACCAGGCACCACGGACACCCACTCCCCGTCCGCCACGCGTCCACGGCTCGCCCGAACGATCCAGCCCACCCCGACCCCAAGAACGCACGAGCCACCTTGCTTCCCTGCTCCTAGGCTTTAAATACGAGCCGGGCCAACCAAAATTACGGAACCTTTTTTTTTTTTCCCGGATACCGCTCGCGCGCAACCAAACCCAAAACTGGGAGCAGAATCCCGGACTCCTCGTCGCGGAATCCGCTCGCGCGGCTGCGCAAAAGCTCATCTCCCCACCTCTATTTATCCCGAATTCGCCGTGCTTCTCCTTCCCCCCACCCCTCCTCGGCGGCCTCTGGGGACGAAGCGGCGGAGAGGGGGCAAGAACAGGGCAAAAGCTTGGTTCTTCTTCCTGCCGATTCGTTTCCGGATTAGCGGAGGAGGCGACCGTTTTATTCCTGCCGGAACCAATTAACCATTCCCCAGGCCGGGTCGATCTGAAGCTCGCGCTTCTTGGCGCGGGATCTCGCCGGAGCTATCTCATTGGCCGGATTGGCGGAAGAGGCGGGCGGGATGGGGATGGGCGTGGTGGCGGAGCAGCTGGCGCGGCTGGGCGACGCGCTGACGACCTCGGACCACGCGTCGGTGGTCTCCATCAACCTCTTCGTGGCGCTGCTCTGCGCCTGCATCGTCCTCGGCCACCTCCTCGAGGAGAACCGATGGCTCAACGAGTCCATCACCGCCCTCATCATCGTAAGCTCCGTTAATTCCATCTCCCCCTCTCCAGCAAATCTCTGCCTGAGTCCGTCACCGCCGCCGCTAATCCTCCATGCCCGGACGGCTGACAGGGGCTCTGCACCGGCGTGGTGATCTTGCTGACGACCAAGGGGAAGAGCTCGCACGTGCTCGTCTTCAGCGAGGACCTCTTCTTCATATACCTCCTGCCCCCAATCATCTTCAACGCAGGGTAAGTAAGAGCACTACAGATTCTCCTTGTGAAGGTTGGTTTTCCGGTGCGGATCTCTCGTGGTTTCGATCTTGTTTTCTTCTGGGCCTAGCTGTCCGCGCCCTATCAAAAAATGACCTGTGCATGTGGGGCGAATTGTTTATTCATGGGGAAACATGGATGCTTCCCTCATCCATCTGGCGTACCTGGCTGGACCTGCAAGCAGCAGCAGCAGATGCTGCTGATTGGCAATCTTGACTCTTGCTCTATCCTGGGACACTAAATAAGTAGTCAAGTGGTGTTAATTTCAGGGGATGTTCTTTACTGCACAAGTGCTGCCCCATTAGTAACCCTGTTCCATTAAGGAATTGACTTTTTTTTATCAAAAATTCTGACACATGATAAACTGAACTTTGACTGTCCGTTTAGATCTATTCTTACTGTTAATTGTGCCGTGCAATACAAAATTGAAGGTTCTCATAACAATTTTCTCACCAGTTTCCAGGTGAAGAAGAAGCAGTTCTTTCGGAACTTCATGACAATCACATTATTTGGTGCTATTGGGACAATGATTTCCTTCTTCACCATATCTCTGGGTATGCTCCTTTTTTTTCCTCAAAATTTGCTCTTTTTCTTCATCATAATCTGTAGAGTTTAGATCAAATAGATGATTGTTCAAGGTTATCTTGGACTTCTCTAACGATGTGGATTACTTTTTTTTTCAGGTGCCATTGCAATATTCAGCAGAATGAACATTGGGACACTGGATGTAGGGGATTTTCTTGGTAAGCCGTCATTACTTGTCCACATGATCTGCAGCCTGCAATAATGTTATCAGCAAACGAACCTCATTTATTTCTGGCATATGCAGCAATTGGAGCTATCTTTTCCGCGACAGATTCTGTCTGCACTTTACAGGTTTGCTAATAAAATGTTCTCATGATTCTGTCTTTTCTCTCTCTCTTGGAATTGCCATGTTCCTCTGAATTAGTGGCTCATGTAACTATATCCGCTATTAACTAATCTTTATCTGAAAACAGGTTCTCAACCAGGATGAGACGCCCTTTTTGTACAGTCTGGTTTTCGGTGAAGGTGTTGTGAATGACGCCACATCAGTCGTGCTTTTCAACGCGCTCCAGAACTTTGATCTTAACCACATCGACACAATGGTCGTTCTGAAGTTCTTGGGGAACTTCTTATACTTATTTGTGTCTAGCACCTTTCTGGGAGTATTTGTAAGTTTATTTTAGGTCTCACACTTCCACTCCTTCATTTGGCTAAATTGATCTTTGACCACATGGATTTGACATTCCTTCTGCAATTTCCAGTCTGGATTGCTCAGTGCGTACATAATCAAGAAATTATACATAGGAAGGTTTGTTCAACACCTGATTTTTCATTAAGTGTTGTTCTTATGCTCGATACTAACTTGGTTTTTCCCCATTTTTCAGGCATTCTACTGACCGTGAGGTTGCACTTATGATGCTCATGGCCTACCTCTCATATATGCTAGCTGAGGTTTGTGTCTCATTTGATACTACACAGATACTGAAATTGCCGTTAGCATTCTGAACTTATGAACTTGATCCTTTTCTTTTATCTTTGCAGCTGCTAGATTTGAGTGGCATCCTCACTGTATTCTTCTGTGGTATTGTGATGTCACATTATACTTGGCATAATGTGACAGAGAGCTCAAGAGTTACAACCAAGTAAATTATTTCCTACTCCACTTTTTTTCAATAAATACTCTATCTTCAGTTCAGTAAAAAACTGCTGGCTTATTTTGTCATCCTTTTTCATCTACTTAGGCATGCTTTTGCAACCTTGTCCTTCATTGCTGAGACTTTTCTGTTCCTCTATGTTGGGATGGATGCGTTGGATATTGAGAAGTGGAAATTTGCCAGTGACAGGTCAGAGACATGTACTTGTCACCTCTAAACTGCATTACCTAATTTTCATTTTTGGTCTTCTTTTTCCAAAGAGTCAATCTTATTCTTTCTCGTTGCAGCCCCGGGAAATCCATCGGGGTAAGCTCAATTTTGCTAGGTTTGGTTCTGGTTGGAAGAGCTGCTTTTGTTTTCCCGCTCTCCTTCTTGTCCAACTTAACAAAGAAGACGGCTCTCGAGAAAATAAGCTGGAGGCAGCAAGTGAGTGATTGTATCATTAGACCATTTGCCAACTGAATTGAGTTAAACATCTAACTGATTTTTTTGATAGATTGTAATATGGTGGGCTGGGCTGATGAGAGGAGCTGTGTCAATTGCTCTTGCTTACAATAAGGTTTGTTCAAAAACCATTTCTTCGCTCTTGACCATTCCTTAGTTGTGACAGACCTCAGGTTTCAAACAAGAGGCCATGAATATGTGAAAATTCTTATGACCCCAGTTTTTGAAATATCTCTGGCCGATGCAGCTAGTCCATGGATTTTTTGCATACTTTGCTTTAGTCAATTTGTTATCAGTTCACGCTCCAAATATTTTGTTTCTTTTCTGCAAGTTTAACCCTTTACATTGGAATTGCAGTTTACAAGAGCTGGTCACACACAGCTACACGGCAATGCGATAATGATCACCAGTACCATCACTGTCGTTCTGTTTAGCACTATGGTGAGTCTCATCTCATCTTGTTGCAACACCTAGCAACGTTAGATCTGAGATAGGTATCATATATTCTGAATCAAAGAACTGTTCCGGAACCTTCTGACATTTTACCATGTTTCCCAGCTGTTTGGCATGATGACAAAGCCTCTGATCCGGTTCCTGCTGCCTGCATCGAGCAACTCCATCTCGGATCCCCCGTCACCGAAGTCCCTGCACTCTCCTCTCCTCACAAGCATGCTAGGCTCGGACCTAGAGACGGCTGTCCCCATCGTCAGGCCCTCCAGTCTCCGGATGCTCCTCACCAAGCCGGCCCACACCGTCCACTACTACTGGCGCAAGTTTGATGACGCGCTGATGCGTCCGATGTTTGGGGGGCGCGGGTTCGTTCCCTTCTCCCCCGGATCACCCACCGACCCGAACGTACTTGTCGAGTAATGAACGTCGCAAGGAAACGGAGAAGCCATGACAGCTTCAGAAGACACTTGAACTGTGACAGGAGGAGCTTGAAGAAGCATTAGAACAAGGCGAGTTTTCGGTATATATGTAGAGTTTGACTGCCCTATGAGTGGACGATAAAGTGCTCGATCCAGAAGGCTGAAGAAGGGGCCTTCTGATCATGGTTCAGATGATCGGTTGGTTACGGCACCAACAGGGAGATGAACCCCTAAGTGACGATGGCGCGGGATACCACCGCCTTATCGTCTACGACAAGCCTGTAAATTTTGTAGATGAAATAACAAGCTGCACCTGTATGTATCTTATGATCTCTACTAGTAGCAGCAGACTGGTCATTCCTTCCTTGCTCCTTGGCAGGAACCTGACCCTCCTGCATCTACTCATAAACTCATCCTCCCTCTTATGTAATGGACTGGTGTGTGTGTATTGTGCCAAGTTTTGTCAGACGAGTGATGGTTCTGTGGCCTGTTTGCTACGAAGAACTCGTATCAGACATTGCCTATTGTACCTGGATGCCAAATACAGGCGAAAGCTGCCGAAAATTTGCTATGTTTCCAGGTTGCAAGCTCATGTTTTTATCTGTCAATCAGGTCTACATCGAAGTTATGTGCTACTTTGATGTGCTGCACATGATTTAGGTTCAGTTTCTGCTACTTTTGTAGCAGCACACGAGCACCCAGGCTAGATTCAGTTATAACACGGCATGTTAGGCTAAAGCATACTCGCAGGATTTATTGTCTCCTTTTCCCTCTTCTGCTCGGTCGTTTCGGTCCGTTTCCCAGAATCGCATGTCTCAGATCCAGTCGCCATACTGGTTAGGTCAGTGGTCTGAACATTCAGAAAGCACTTCGATTTCTACCATCTTCCGGCAACGGAGAGCGACGCTTCCCTACTCCCTGGAGCTGGGAGGGCTGGTCATTCTTCATCAGGAATTCAGGATGGTTGCTGCAAAAGTACAATCTCCATCATCAAGCAAAGAAAAAAGAAAGAGCATCTGCAGAGAATTCAGGATGTTTCCTTTACAAGCAAAGTGTTTCTTCAGAGATGGAAATGGTCTTTATCCTTGCACGAGGAAAAAAACAAAAAGTATTGGAAATGGTCTTACTCGAAATGGTCTTCGCCTGACAGAGATGCTGGGAGTATCATATTGGTAGTGTGTGCGTACGATTTTTTCTGCCAGCTGCGTGCGGATTACTGCACAGCACACTTTTTTGTGCAGAACCTTCTTTGCTCCCCGCACATCTCTGTCTCTCTCCCGCATATAAACAAGCGGAAGGATAGCGCAGAGGGGTTGCGATTTCGCAAAGATTCCGGCGTCGTTCGCTGAGAAAATCCAATCCCCCTTGTAGCGCTCCCAGTCCCGGTCCGGCATGGTCTCTTCCGCCGGTCTCGTGTGATCCGGGCGAGGCCCCGCACGCCGGAACAAAGCGGTTTCTTGGGCGAATTCTGGTGGGAATTGGATCGTAGGAGAAGAGTCCTCTCCTCGGGGCTGATTTGGTTCTTTTTTTTGGGGGGGAACGGCCGGAGGAGGAAGCCAGGCGATGTCGTTCAGGAGCATGATCCGGGATATGAAGGGGGAGGTGGGCGCCATCTCGCGGCGCGGCCTCCTCCGGTCCCGGACGCCGTCGGTCCGGCGGGTGGCGGCGGTGGCGCCGGAGGAGGCGGCGCGGCAGGGGTTCTGCTGGGCGGAGCTGCCCTCGGAGCTCCTGCGGGAGGTGCTGGCGAGGGTCGAGGAGTCGGAGCCGCGGTGGCCGCGCCGGCGGGACGTGGTGGCGTGCGCCGGCGTCTGCCGGAGCTGGAGGGGCGTCGTCAGGGAGATCGTGCGCGTCCCGGAGGAGTCCGGGAGGCTCACCTTCCCCATCTCTGTCAAGCAGGTAGTTGCCCCTGTCCATTCTGAATCTCTCTTCACTCTTTCCTCTCATGGGCAGTTGTTCACTGTTACCGTTAATAATTCTGCAATGCTTCATGGCAGCCTATTCGTACGTGTTACGGTTCGTTTTCATCTTAGCCTAAGATGATGTTATCTAGTCTTGCAATTTTTTTTTGAATGATTAGTCTTGCAATTCAGGAGTGATTTTGTGTGCCGGCCGGTGTATGGTTTTGTTTGTGAGAGTTAGTTTGGTGGAATGGATACCGTCGATGATGGTAATTTCATTCATCTTTCCAGCTTATTAAACTTCTGCGACTTTCTTGATCTCCAGTATTTTCTGGCAATGGTAGTTGGTAGTGAGCCTTCTTTTTTCTCTTTTGGAAGTCGTCAGAGAGAGATCCACATGAAAAGGGTTCCAATATTAGGTACCCATTTACCTGGTCATATCCGTTTACTTTTCCATTTTGGAAGTCGTAATAAGTAGTTGTGGTCCAGAAATAATTCCATATATTGAGAAGAAAGAAACACGACAAGTCAAATTATTTAATTTGTTCTTCATGGCTTGTTTGGTGGGTCAATCTCTAGTTGGTTGAACGATCCATTGTCACATGTTATTTAGTTATATACAGGGTCATTGTTGAAAAGGGTTCCAATATTGGGTACCCATTACTTGGTCATATCTGCTTACTTCCATATTGGAATTCATGAAAGTAGTTTTGGTCGAGAAATAATTCCATTTTGTTTTTGAGAAAACACAAAGGACTCTTTGTGTTTCATTTCATTGAAAAGATAGAGTTTGTTACACGCCTCCTAGGAGGTTCAAGACATTTACATGGGTAACCTCATTAGTGTACATCCCAGGTCCTAGACCAAACATCTCTAAGGCCTTTAGCCCCTGCAGTAACCCATGAAGCTGCTTCATCTTTGATTTTAGTGTACAACAGCAATTACTTCTCCTCCTCTATATCATCTAGCAGATCCACAGCAGCAACCCCTCCTCCTCCTCCTCCTCCTCCTCCTCCTCCTCCTCCTCCTCCTCCTCCTCCTCCTCCTCGTCTATCTCATCCAGCAGATTAACAGCTGCACTGAAGCAAGTGGCAACGCCTCCAAATAATTCTATATTGGGAAGAAAGTGGTCGCCATATCCATATTAACAGCTGCATTGAAGCAAGTGGTCACCAAATTTTAGGGGGCTGCCCCCCCCCCAGCCCAAATTGTTATGCTTAATCAGCATCTAGTAAGGTTTGGGTTTAGGTTAGAGAAAATAAGGTACTTGGGCCCTGCAGCTTTCCCATCTTCATGTATGTACGTTTCGTGCAGTTCCACCAATTCTCATGCGGACGCACGACATAATCTCCTCCCCCAGTTCTTTTCGGTCTTGATGGTTGCCATACATGAGACTTGAGTGATACCGGTCGAGGGAGTGGAGTGAAGCGGCAGATCGCACCAATTGTTACCAACGAAGCCATAACCATGGAAACAACTCTTGTAGCTCCGTCCTAGAAAGTGCACGTTCATACTTCTATTGATCTGCAGTTATCAATTCAGTTATCATGACATCAATTCATAATCCAAATATATAAATATGAAGACACGAGATTGTGAATCATACATATGTGCTGGAGAAATGTCAAAACAAACAGCATAATCTTCTCGTGAAGTAGCAGAGGCAGCTGGTTCTCCAACACCAGCACATCAGAGTGGATAACCGGCGATGTGTACACGAAGCTGTGTTTGCTGAATGCTGAAGAAGGGGTCGTCGGGCTAGGGAACGTAACCTGGCTTGCTCCAGTCAGGGAGCTTAATCAAGATGGGGCCGTCCGGGACCATAATCTTCACGAAGCGGAGCCTATTCTCCCCACGCCACTCCATGGCCAGGTCCTTGCCGTATGAGGCCTCTAGTTGCTCTGATACCTCATTGCGTTTCATTTCATTGAAAATATAGTGTTTTTTGGTTACAATCCTCCTAGGAGGTGATATTATAGCATGAATAGAACTAATGAATTTCCCATGTTGATGGCATTGCAACTCGCAGGCCCAAAGCTCCAGCTTGAGCCCAGAGTGCTGCTTCTGCCTTGATCGTGGCCATCAGCTGCGTGACAGATGGCCGTGCTCTGTCGAAGACACTGGCATTCCAGTGTTTCTAGATCGACCAGGGGATGAGCAGCGCCATCGTCCCAAGTCACTTGCGTAGTGCCTAGGTTTTTGTTACTTCGCATCGATGAGCCAGTCTAGGATTGAGGCATCGCCGTCACCTATCTTCTTCATGCGCATAGAGGACAGGGTGTCGTGCTAGATTTGCCTCGAGAAGGGGCATTCTATGAGGAGATGTCGCTTGGTTTCGGGCTCCTGGTCTCAGAACTTGCATCGAGGGTGGTACTGCAGGCCATGGCGTTCAAGGCGCTCGGCGGTCTAGCACCTATCTTGGTGTGCTAGCCAGTGGAACATCTTGACGCGAGGCGGTGCCCAGGCCTTCCAGATCTGCTTCCAGATTGGGCAAGACCAGGATCCTTGGAAGGTGGCAAGGTGAGCAAAGCACGCCGTGTAAACTGTCCAATTCCAGAGTACACGGTCTGGCTCGTTGGTGAGGTGTGTGTCTTCGATCATGCGCCAGATGAGAAGATATTGGCTTATTTCATGGATCCCTATGCTGCCTTGAATGTCTCTTGCCCAGCTATGCCCTTGTAAGCCATCAGCCACTGTCCTGATCTTCCTGCGGCGTTTAGGGACGCGAGCATGTAATAGTGGCGTGATCTCACTGATCAAGCGCCCGCCCAGCTAGTGGTCCTCCCAGAATTTGGCGGTGAGGCCGTTGCCTATTTGCATAGTAGTGGAGGCGAAGAATAGGTCGGGCTCTCTGGTAAAGAATTGCAAGTCGAGCCCCTTCCAAAGCTTGCCCATTGTTGGTGGGTCAATCTGTGGTTCGTTTAGCACGAGAATTCTAGTCCAAATTTTACTTCGTTAAAAGGGTCATTGTTCAGCAGGTTTGCATGGAAGTTCCACTACCAGATGTATGGGTCACTAGAAACTAGAGATTATCTCTTCTGGAGCTGCAGCTTTAGTAGGCAATGCTGGCAATCTATCAATATAACGCTCGACGACACTTTGGAACTCTCTCAAATGATCACCGCTGCAAGAAGCAACTTTAGAAGACCTTTTTTCTTCGAGGTGTTTGCCACATCATGCTGGAATATTTGGAAGCACATGCATGCTCTAGTTTTTGACAATGTAACTCCTTTTAGAGCTTGGTCCTTCTCGTTTAGAAGGGACCTTTTTTCCTTCTTTCTTATATAGAATGAAGGATGATCTGAAAACCTCCCTAGTTACTTGGCTAGACGCTTTGTAGTTTCTCTGGACTATGCCCTGGGCTAAGCCCTCTTGTATATTCTTTTGCCCCTCTTGTACATATTGTTTCCTCTTAATAAAATTTACTGTCGGGGCCTCCCCTACAGTTTTCAGCTTAAAAAAAAGATGTAAACATGTAATTGTCTATAGTTTTTTATAGCTTTTGTGGGTGGATTAGTTTTAACTTACTTTTTCTAACATGTAGCCTGGCCCAAGGGATGCTCCTTTGAAATGTTTCATCCAGAGGAACAGGACTACTCAGACATATTACCTGTATATTGGGCTGACTGAGGGTATGTTTTTTGACATTATGCATATGTAATCTGAATGACTGGATGTGTTTGTTTTATATGAACAGTGCTTCTTTTGCAGCACTTACTGATGATGGGAAGTTCATACTTGCTGCACGCAAATGCCATAGGCCTACATGTACCGAATATCTGATTTCGCTTGATCGGGGTGATGGGCCAAAGGGGAGTCACACATGTATTGGCAAGTTAAGGTGATCCTTCCACACTGATACCTTGAAGTCATGAGTTGCTTTAGTTTGAGCAAAACACACAGTCAAAACATATACTCCCTCCGATCCATATTACTTGTCGCTGAAATGGATGTATCTAGACATGTTTTAGTGCTACATACATCCGTTCCAGTGACAAGTAATATGGATCGGAGGGAGTATTAAAAAAGAATGACTGATTTTATATTTTGTTCTTCGCCTAACAGATCAAACTTCCTGCGAACGAAATTTACTGTCTATGATGTGCATCCACCTCATGCTGGAGCTGTGGTTTCAAAGAGATGGCCTGCTGGGAATTATCCAGTTTCCCATGTTTATTATGAACTGAACGTTTTGGGATCTAGGTATGTCATCTCATGTGGTAACACATCCATTCAGCAAAGTTCATGGTCACACATACTCCTATGTGTTTTGTTAAGACAACATAACAGTATTTACAGGATGATGCCAATCAATTTACCAACCGATATGTGGAGAACACTGTTGCTAATTCGAATATTTATAACAATCTTATTGTCAAAAAATTTGGAAGGCATTATAGTTTCTGAAAGTAGATCCAAACCACAGTGGAATAATGATAGTTCCATTATATCCATAGGAAGGGTTGCTCTAGTGTGAATTTTACCTGAATAAAATAATAATATACACAACTTTGCAAGTTCAGGTTTAGACTTTCTGGTCATACCTTGGTAGTAGATAAGAAAAGCTTTGTTTTTCATGAATAATGCAGCGGAAAATATTTTTATCATGCAAGAAGCATCATTAATTATGTTCTGGCATATTTATTTGTTGTAGGGGCCCAAGAAGGATGCGATGTGTTATGGATTCTATCCCTGCATCAGCAATTGAACAAGGAGGAAGAGCTCCAACACAGTCTGGATTTCCTTTGAGTAACGATGACTCTTCTGCATCAATCTCGTTCTTCAAGTCTAAATCATCTCGAATGGACAGCTCCACCGCTCCATTATCCACTCAGGATCAAGCGGAAAGTAAGCTAGTGCTGAAGAATAAGTCTCCCAGGTGGCATGAAAATCTGCAGTGCTGGTGCCTCAACTTCCATGGACGGGTGACAGTTGCATCAGTGAAAAACTTTCAGCTGGTGGCTACAGATGAGAGTGCTCCAACTAACCAGGAGCATGAAGACACCACCCTCCAGTTTGGTAAGATAGGGAAGGACTTGTTCACCATGGACTACCGTTACCCGGTATCGGCGTTTCAGGCATTTGCAATCTGCCTGAGCAGCTTCGACACCAAATTAGCATGCGAATGAAACAGAGGTACAATTCCCAGTTTCCCTTTTGTTTTATCTTTATTCTTATAGCAATTTAATGATGAGGCATATGATAGTGCATCTCGAAGTTGCTTGCACTCCATTGAGTTGCTTCAAACTTCTGGAGATCTTCAGACATAAGAAATGTCAGCTCCAGCGTTTCTTCTGGCTGTTAGGATATCTAACCAGCAGATCGGTGTCACCTACCTAACGAATACAAGCTATTAAACTTGACTTCGAAGTACCATTTTGCCTGCAGGTGTTGAAGAACCGATAGAGTGTAGAAACAAGTGGCTGGATTAATCCAGAACTACATGTTAGATATTGGAGCCCAAGTAGGTAATTAGAAAGCTTGATATTTCTGTTGAACAATATCAGAATGTAAATCCAGCCCCAACAATATCTAGCTCGGTGTGGCTTGCAATTTATTTTATATATTTTTTCCCCAACAAAGTCACATTCTTTACCCCCAGTTGTATGTATACTGAAAATGATTGCCGTTCTTCGCATCCGAAGAGAGGCAGTTCTATAGACACAATTTTCTACCTGGTTTGTTGTATGTTAAAGATTATGTTATCGTGTGTTTTATGTTTGTGGTGGTTAACCGGCTCCTCATTGAGTTATTTATCAAAGTTTTTATTTTGTAACGACGGCTTTCTGGAATCAAAATTTGACAGCGAGGTTAGAGAATATTTATCTGGCCAGGAATGCAATTCAGTTCATTGTAAATCTAGTGACGGCAATTTCTAATTTACGTGAGCGGGATGCCAGCCAAACTTGGCACTGAACCAACACAAGTCATGCCAATTCCAACATTAGTGACAAAATTCCATTCTCCATACTATATATTGTCTCATTTCTTCTACTCCCTGCTATCCAAAAAGCAAATGTCGTTGATTTAGTACAACTTTGTACTATTAAATCAAACGACACTTGTAATGGAAAGGTGGGAGTAGAAAAATCGTCTCTCATGCATGTTGAGACAATACTCATGATAGTCTCCAAGTAGAACAGTATGGTCAGAAGAATTGTAGAATTTGTGTGCACTTCATCTCTGATCCACTAATATTTTGGACCATCTTCTCAGCTAATTGAACACTACTAGAAGTTGATTCTAGTAGTAGTCCATGGAGAGATAGGTTGAGTCGTATAGCATGATCAGTAAGGGTATTCGATTGAAAAATCAAGCGTCAAACTGCCTGCGCCTCCCAGGCCTTGGCGTAGCCGGAGACGTCTGCGGCCATCTGGCGCTCCTCGTCGTCCTCGTCCAACTCGCCGCAGACGACGCTTCGCACGAACTCGGTGAACTGCGGCCAGTGCTCCGGCGAGAAGAACTGCGCCCCCATCCGCTGGTACGTGAAGTGCGAGGGCCTGACCCGCTCCGTGGTGAGGATGTTGCTCCTGATCCTGGAGAAGCTGCTGGTGTGCGTCATGACCAGCGACGCGTTCTCGCCGGCGATCCGCGCGCCGTGCCGCCAGCACGCGTTCTTGATCTGTATTAGCAGCTGGTCCGGGCTGGACCCCGTGCTCCGGTGCTGCTTGTTCATGCACACGTCCATGCCGGGCACGATCATGGTGCAGCCGTGGCTGGCGAACACCTTGGCCACGGGGCTGTAGCAGTTCTTCTGGTTGCTCTTAGAAGCCCGCCACCGCCTCCGCCGGCCGCGACTTGGCGCCGTGGAACCAGTGCATGAACGGCACCTTGGCCGACAGCTCCACGGGCTTGCTGCCGAACACGCGGCTGGCCATGCCCAGCACGCGGTCGCCGTGGCTCAGCAGCTTCCCGGCGTACCAGGAGAGGAAGAAGTCGCCGTAGGGGCTCTGCCACGACCCGTCCTGGTCGCGGAAGAATTCGCGAGAGTCCGGCGACTCGTGGTACCCTGGCACGTCGTGCGGGCCGGAGAGCCCCCACATCGGCTGGCCGAACGCCTGGGCGTGCTGCTTCAGCTGCGCCAGCATGTACTTGTCGTAGCACTGGAACTCGCCGACGCCGATGAACTTGGTGGCGTCGCTCCCTGGCGGGTACGACGGGTACCGGAGCTCGCCGTTGGGCCCCAGCCCCACCGTCACGTCCTGATTGGTGATCAAGGTCGATAGACATATCGTAGTTAAATTTAAAGACGGAGAAATTTAATGACGATGCATGGCACATTAATTATATTGATCAAATTAGTATTACGTACGGTGATGGTGGACTCGAAGAGGTCCTCGAATGCGTTGGCGAAGCTGCGGAAGAAGGCCTCGTAGCGCTGGAGCGGGGACATGCCGGCCAGCACTGGGAGCTCGTCGACGGCGAAGGAGAGGCAGTCGTCGTGGCGCTTACCGGCACTGTCGGTGAAGAGGATGTCCCGGTCGATTGCGGCAGCGGCGCCGACCCAGGCCGGGAGCCTCGGGACGTTGCCGCCCGGGGAGCCGTGGATGCGGAGGGAGACGCGGAGGCTGAGGCCCTCGGCGCGCGCCATGTCGGCCACGGCGCGGTACCCGGCCCAGGTGAACCGGTCCGGCGAGTCCGGCTGCACCACGGACCAGAACACCTGCATCTCCACGCCGTCGGCGCCCAGGAGCTTGACGGCGCGTATCCCGGCCTCGATGCCCTGGCGCTGTTCACCGTCGTGCCGTCCGTCACCGAGTTGATCGGCAGGCCCACGAACAGCCTCACCATGCCCACGTCGTCCGCCTGGCACGTGCACGGGTTTCAACTGTCAGATTCGCGCCTTAATTGAAGCTAATTAATGTACTAAGATTTCCGCCGTGTAATTAAGCACGTACTGTAGGAGTAGTATTACCTCGGGGGAGTTCTTGCTGTCGGCGGCGGCGGCGGCCTGGCCGAGGTAGCGGTCGAGCCCGGCGACGCTCAGGACGTCCCTCCCGCTGCCGGTCCGTCGCGCGCGTCCGAACTCAACCCTACCTGGCGCCGCGTGTCCGGCCCCTCGCAGGCGCCTTGTAGAGGGCGACGCCGTGGCGGCGTGCTGCGTCAGCAGGGCCTCCATGGCTGGCTCTCAGGCTCGGCCGGGAAGGAGAATAAGACTCTCAAGATCGGGGACTTGATGGCGCGGCGAGCTTTGCTTCGGCGTGTGGAGCTGGGCATCCGTGGGTTGCTTCGGGCGGGGGTAGTATTTATGATGGACTGCTGGCGGGAATGGCAAAGGAGAAAAGGGGCAGCGAAACGCGCGGTGGGGCGAACACAGAAGAGACTATGTTTAACTTCAGAAAATTTAGGGAAATACAGTGCTATTATTAGTTAGTGTCCCTAATCCACAACTTTTTTTAAGATAAAAGGCCATGAGGCTGATATTAAGGGCTTGTCTGATTCAAAGGATTTATAAAATACGGAAATAGGAAAAATACAGAAATAGAATGATACTATAATTAAAATCCTACAGGAATAAAAAAAATTGTAGAAATTGGTAAAATAAGTTGTTTGATTGCATCATAGAAAAAATGTAAGAAATTTTCGAAGGGTTTAGGTACATATTGAAAATTTTCTAAGAGGTCGCACCTCTTGTTAAAAATCCAATAAAATCACAATATAGAAAAGTAATGCATAGAAATTTTGTAGGATTCTTCGTTCCTTTGAAGCAAACAGACTTTGTAGGCAAAATTCCTATGAATTAGAATTTTATAAAATTTCTTTGAGAATCTTTTAAATCAAATATACCCTAAATTAGTAACGTCCATCGCCCACGACGAAAGATATATCATGCCGAACTGAGCTTACAAGATTACACGCAAACACACACAAGATACCCCGAAGGAGCTATAGACGAAATCACAAAATAGAGGACCATCCTAACACCTAACGAGAAACACTGAGAGGATGAGTACTTGCTTGACGGCAAATTCGTCGGGCCAGAGCTCACCCTAGAGTTCGGGCACACCGCCAAGACCCTGCAGGGAAAAATCGTTGGGTCGAAGGTCATCTTAGAGCTCCGGCACACCAATAAAAGTTGCACCCTGCCAAGACCCGCACATCGCCATCACAGAGCTCGCCACAAGGAGATGAAATCACCACCATCCATGAACGGTCACTGACAAGCTCAGCAAGGTAGGCCACAAAAATCTCCTAGGTGTAGAGCAAGATAAAAAATAGGCCAGAGGAAACACAACAAAGATGCGACACCAACCAAAGGATACAACACAATGAAAGACATACAACGTCCGTAGAGCCGCACCATGAGCTCCAAGTCAGCTTCTTCGAGAAGAGTCCCTGGAGAGCCGCCACTGCCCGTTCCTAAGATCATAGCTTCTTCGAGAAGAGTCCCTGGAGAGCCGCCACTGCCCGTTCCTAAGATCATGGGTTTTCACCTAGGGCATGAACGAGAACCAAGAGAGTCGCAACGACGCCTTGAAGAAGGGGACGACGTCCATGGATGCCGCCACAACGGCCTAGACGGGCATGGGTTTCCTCTCTCCATGACCAATCTGCCTCCAATAAATGGTACTAGGACACAGCCGAACGATACGAAAACATAATATGCAGGGTGATACCAATACCGGTCTATGGCATGTGTATAAATATCAAGACAATCGGGATGTTACAATGGTTCCTAGATGTTTCGATCTAGGTATTGTACACCTAAGTCGGTGACAACACAAACAACATATATACTATGTTTAACACTCCAACTCAATCATAACTTATCGAAGTTAAGATTGCGTTTAAAAGCTTCTGAGCGACTAGTGTAGAGTGTCTTTGTAAAACCGTATGCTAGTTGATCTCCTGAAGGAATAAACCTTATGTCCAAAATCTTTTAAGCTACTCTCTCACAAACAAAATGATAGTACACTTCTGTGTGCTTTGTCCTTGCATGAAACACAGGATTAGCAGAAAAATATGTAGCTTCAATATTATCACACCACAAACACACAACGCTTTGTTGTGGTACTCTTAGCTCCTTTAACAAAGTTTGTATCCATATCACTTCTACATTAGCATTTGCTAGGGCTTTATACTCAGCTTTTATACTTGAGAGAAAAACCGTGGCTTGCTTTCTCACACTACAAGATATCAAATTAGATCCAAAGAATATAACAAAACCGCCTAGGGAGCTTTGATCATCTAGACAACCTGCATAGTGAGCATCAAAGAGTGCACTAACAAGAATATACCCAGGTTTACTCAATCTCAAGCCAACAGAGATGGTTCCTCTCAAATATCGCAAAATTGTTTTTACCGATGTCCAATGAACCATACTAGGCGTATGCAAGAACTGGCACACCTTATTGATCACATAGGAAATATCTGGCCGAGTCAAAATAATATACTGCAATGCTCCTATAATACTCTTGTATCGAGTAGAATCATCACTACTTAACGCATCACCACTGATTAAGGACATATTTTCTGAAGTCGACAAGGGAGTATCAACCGGTTTGCACAACTTCATGTTCACACGGGAAAGAAAATTGTTAGCATATTTTTCATGTGAAAGAACAATACCATCATGATCTCTCCCTCTTGATTTGCATGAGCTGAAGTGCTCCTATGTGTGCATGAGCTGGTAATATTTCCTTACCACGATGGATCTCCCATAATTTTTCATCCCATAATGTGAAAGAACAATACCATCATGATCTCTCCCTCTTGGTTTGAAAAGAACAATACCAACCTCGATAATATGTCAATGCTTATGTTCAACAGAGCTATTTTTCTGATGCGCGTGAGGACAAGAAACATGATGCAAGATTCCTACCCTTTCAAGAAACGAATTCAACTTATGATACTCAATACCCCAATCGGATTGAAGAGCCAAAGTTTTCTTATCAAAGAGTCGCTCCACATGATGCCGAAAGTCATGGAATTTCTAGAACACATCAGACTTATTTTTAAGCAAATCAATAAAATTTTATGTGATTGTTGTAATCATCAATAAAATTGACATACTATTTTTTTCTTCCAATAGAAGGGATAGCAGGATCCCATACAACGGAAAAGACAAGCTCCAGAGGAGCAAAAGGCTCACTAGAAGACCTAGGAAAGAATAATTGTTGAACTCTTAGAATTTTGACATGCATCACGAAATGAATCTTTATTTGGCTCTAAAATTTTCTCCACAATAACAGATGATGGATGTCCTAGACGCCTATGCTAATGTGATAAAGATTGGACACCAAGTGCTTGCTTACTCGATGACCAGGATTGAGAAAATATAGGATAGAGACCCCCACAGATCTATCTTGAAGAAGAGTTTCCCTCGTGTCCTGGTCCTTAACAGAGAGAAAATTGGACCAATATTCAAGGAAGGTATGATTATATTTTGCAAGACGATGAACATAAATAAGGCTTTTGGTGGCGGCAGGAACATGCAAGATATTATTAAGGCAAAAATTATGATTGGAGTATGATGTAATGAATGACCAATGTGATGGATATCCATACCTTTACCATTGAGGACATCAACTTGATCTTGACCATCATATTGTTCTCTCATGGTCAACTTGTCGAGCTTCCCTATAAGGTGATTGCTGGCACCCGTATTAGTATATCAACCGGGATCTACACCATCATATGATCCTATGGCTGCATTACCTGAGCATTCAGGACCCTAATTTTTTCTTGAAACTTTTCCAACACCAAAACACATAATGCACTTCTTTGACACAAATTTGACATGTGACCTGATGACCTTGATGTTCATTGGGGCGACCTCCTCCTTGGTGTTGCTGCTGGTAGCCACCTCCTTGTTGATAACCACCATAATTGCCACTAAAGTTGCCACCGCCCTCTTCTTGACCATTGCCATTGCCACCATAGTAGTGGTTTCCACCGCCAATGTTCTCACCACGACCACCACGACCACCGCCATAGTTTCCTTGTCCTCCACCTCGGCCATCCTTGTTACGGTTTCCATAGCTCCCACGGTTTGCAACATTGGCGGAGAACTCACCACCCGTTACCACTGCTAGGGTTTTGGCTGTCCAGGCGAGACTCATATGCAAGGAATTCTAAGTACAAGTCACCAAGGCTCATAGACTGTTGTGCCTTGATCAGGGTCGTGATCGCTACCACAAAACCATTGTATGGATCATCTAGTTCGACAAGCACATAGGAAGCAGTGTCATGATCATCTTGAGGCTTGCTCACTGTGGTCATCTCATTGGCTAGGGACTTAACGCACTCAAAGTAGCCTGTTCCTGAGGTAAAATTTCCCCTCTTGATTTGCATGAGCTAGGTGCATAGATGCACAACTCGAGCCATTGTTTGCAACGCAAACATCTTCGTCACCTTCGTCCACACAACAACACTCATAAAGGCCTACCAGCTGCGTGAGCACCTTCCTTGTCGACCCGTCCAAGTACCCCATGAGTTGGGCACCTCGAATCTACGGTAGGACCTGGGATTGCTAGATCAAGTAATTTTCTTGTGTCAGCTTCTTAGTCACGAAGCCCGTCAGCGAAGGGCCCACCATGGTTGAGGATGAATACATAGCAAAGCTCACCGGCGATTATCATATGTGATCTAGGAATACCTGCTCTGATACCATATGAAAACTCAATATGTAGTGTGGTTCCAATACCGGTCCATGACTGTGTATAAATATCAATACAATCGGGAGATTACAATGGTGCCTAGCTGTGTTGGTCTAGGTCTTGTACACCTAGGTCGATTAAAACACAAACAACATACATACTATGTTAACAAACGACACCCGCACGTATATTTCAACTTCGAAAAACTAAATTGGGACTGAGGAAATAGTAAAAAAAAATCTAATGCATCACAAAAATCCCATGCATCACCCAATCCAATGCATCTCCTGAGTCGTGTTGCTGTATTCGAGTGTCCACTATGTTTGTGCATAGAAAATACAAAAATATTATACTACCTCCGTCCCAAGGCTTAAGGCATATAAATTTTTTCAAAAGTCAAACCAACTAAAGTTTGACCAAGTTTTTAGAGAAAAATATTAATATTTACAATATTAATCCATACCCTTTCATACATCAGGAAACATATTTTCACATGGTATCTACATAATATAATAGTTTTTGATAGTCTTTTCTAAAAGTTTGGTCAAACTTTACATGTCTTGACTTTACAAAAAAGTTACTACCTCCGTCCCAAGACTTAAGACATATAATTTTTTCAAAAATCAAACCAACTAAAGTTTAACCAAGTTTTAGAGAAAAATATTAATATATACAATACGTAATCCATACCCTTTCATACATCATGAAACATATTTTCACATATAATGTAGTAGTTTTTGATAGTTTTTTCTAAAAAATTGGACAAACTTTACATGGCTTGACTTTTCAAAAAAATTATATGCCTTAAGTCTTGGGATGGAGGGAGTAAAAGCAAAACAATTCCTATCGTTTTGTCCATTTTTGGATTTGCCATCAGAGTTTTGGTTATTTACCACTATGCCACCAACAAGTGGAGAAAAACTAACACGAGAATCAGATGTTAGCGTCCACATAGGCCAGCTAGCACCTAGATAATATTTGGAAGTATATGTGCATGCGGCCTAGCAACAGGTAAAACTAAGGTTGAGCCTAAGTTTTTTCAACATGCCAACACACTTATATACATATGTCATGCCCGCCATTTTCAGCGCAATTTGAAAACTGCATATGCAATTCAAAGATGTCAAAGAAATGGAAAAACTGCTCACAATGTCATTTTATGTGACCTAGTTGTGAGGGAAAATAACAAATTTGCAGTATGACAATGATTCTGAATAATTCTTCTTAGAACTGAGCTACCATGTACGAAGTTTCATGGATTTCAAACCAAATGAGGTAGGTCATAACCATATCCATGGCATAATTTGTTTAAATGTACCTATATTGTGCATATGTGTGTGTCTTGGAATAGAAAACAATGTTTTCAAAGGTAGTTTTGATTTTCTTTGCACAAAATCCGCTTTCCATTTTCTAAGTGCGAGAAATAGGTTTTTTAAGCACCTATGAAACTATTATTGGTTTTCGAAAATAGTAGACCATATTGTATGTATAATTCACCATGTATATAAACCCGGGAGCTTTATAGAATTTTTTCATAATTTCCCAAGTACTTTGCCTATTTACTATGAAGTGGAGCTTCAAGTTAGTTTGCTCCTGATTTTTCACAAAAAAGCATATTTAGCTACAGAAGATACCATTTTATCATAGCTATGTTAGCACTTATGCAAGATGCAACCCCTAGCTAAAAAAGATCATGCCTGCCATTTTGAGCACAATTTGAAAACCGCACACATAATTCATAAATAATATTTATTTTGAAAACATGTGTAAAATTTCATTTATGTGACCTAGTCATAGGAAATAAAAGTACCATGCAAAAATAAATTAAAATCAAACAGTACTAAGCCATAGGAAATAAGAAAAAACATGCAAAAAATAAAGTGTATGCCAATGGCTATCCTTATGCCGACGACTCAATAAAAACCGTCGGCATACACGCAGTGGCTGTCAGCCTTCCGCCAAACAACGGATACAAATGTCACGTGGGTGTTGTGTGCTACTCCCACCCTCGTCATACATGAGTATACACTAGTAGAAAACGGGCCTTTTGTCCAGGCCATTAGTCCTGGTTGTGTCTGGGCCCGGGACTAATGGTCCAGACCTGACGGCCCCGAGCCGCCCAAGGCATAGGTCCCGGCCCGTTAGAGACCACTAGTGCCGGTTTGAGATATAAACCGGGACTAAAGGGTCTGGGGCCTGCCGCTCGCTGCAGGCACCCCCTTTAGTACCGGTTTGTATTTCAAACCGGGACTAGTGGTCTGACCCTATATATATGGCACAACCCCTCCCCCTCTCAACTGTTTTTTTCCTGGTGGGAGAGGTGGTGGGTTTGTACTATTTTTTTCTTGTTCATATGCACTAGAGGTGTTCGGTGAAATGCCCGTTAGAGTGATGCGACTTAAGGTCACACAAGACAGACATGATATGAGGTGCCGGAACCACACTTAAGTTTTCTCATCTTTGTTTCCAAGTGTGCGAAAAGGTTAGCAACTATTTTCTCGTTTAGACCACACGGTACTAATTTTAGCATCGTGATTGCGTTTGATATATATTTGTATGATATAGATGAGCCATCCATGGATGTACGGTGACCGACGCTCTGCCGCTTTCAGAGAAGGCGTGCGTTCTTTTCGTCTTGTGGCCGAGACGAACAAGCGGCGGGATGGTTTTATATGTTGTCCATGTGTTGACTGTAGGAATTAGAAGGCTCACACTTCAGCAAGAATCATTCAGAGCCATCTACTTTGGTCTGGTTTTATGTCCGGCTATAATGTTTGGACCAAGCACGGAGAAAGAGGGGTTGCGATGGAAGACGGCGATGAAAAAGAGAACGATGATGACAACTAATGATCTATGTTCCCTGAATACGCTGATACCACAATGGAAGACAATGAAGAAGAAGGAGGTGAAGAACGGGAACCAGATAAACCCGCTGATGATCTTGGTCGGGTCATTTCTGATGCAAAGCGAGACTGCGACACATAATAGGAGAGGTTGCAGTTCGAGTAGATGTTACAGGGCCACAAAAAATTGTTGTACCCAACTTGTGAAGATGGCCATAAGAAGCTGGGTAGCACACTGAAATTGCTGAAGTGGAAGGCAGAGACCGGTATGACTGACTCAGGATTTGAAACGTTGTTGGTACTCATAAAGAAGTTGCTTCCAAGAAATAACGAATTGTCCGCCAGTACGTACGAAGCAAAGAAGCTCGTCTGCCCTCTAGGATTAGATGTGCAGAAGATACATGCGTGCCTTAATGACTGCATTCTCTACCGTGGTGAGAAGTACGAGAATATGAATAAATGCCCGGTATGCAATATTGCGATATAAGATCAGAAAAGATGACCATGGTGATGTTGATGGCGATCCACCCAGGAAGAGGGTTCCTGCCAAGGTGATGTGGTATGCTCCTATAATACCATGGTTGAAACGTTTGTTCAGAAACAAAGAGCATGCCAAGTTTTTGCGATGGTACATGGAAGAACGTAAGAAAGACGGAATGTTGAGGCACCCCGCTGATGGTTGGCAGTGGAGAAAAATCGAGAGAGACTTCCCGGACTTTGCTGGTGA
Organism: Avena longiglumis; assembly: GCA_030063025.1. Taxonomy (NCBI): domain Eukaryota; kingdom Viridiplantae; phylum Streptophyta; class Magnoliopsida; order Poales; family Poaceae; genus Avena; species Avena longiglumis. Next base: position 99,688,732 of record CP125976.1, on the reverse strand, counting down.
CGCAAGAAACTTATGATTTGGTCTAAGTACAGATGACATGAATCCTTTTGGGAAGCAGAGCTACAGTCACAACACCTGGCCCGTGACTCTATGTATCTACAACCTTCCTCCTTGGTTGTGCATGAAGCGAAAATTCATTATGATGTCAGTGCTCATCCAAGGCCTAAAATAACCCGACAACGATATTGATGTGTACCTAAGTCCATTAGTTAATGAACTTTTGCAGTTGTGGGCCGAACCAGGTTTACGTGTGTGGGATGAGCACAAACAGGAGCCATTCGACCTACGAGCGTTGTTGTTCATAACCATCAATGATTGGCCTGCTCTTAGTAACATCCGAGGACAGACGAACAAGGGATACAATGCATGCACACACTGTTTAGATGAGACTGAAAGTATATATCTGAATAAATCTAGGTGCAAGCGGGAGCAAAACATCAATCAGTAAAAAATCAGACGTTTCCCTTCTCGGACAACAGGTCAAACAAACGATCGCACCCCTCAAGGTGTTTTCAGAAAACGTTCCCCTTCTCGGACAACAACCACTAGATATGTGTCACATCCCAAATTTTAGATTTGGTCTTGCATATCATTCATTGCATCGCATCATATCTTTCCATGCATTACCGTCGAGTAGAGAGGATCGACGAAACGCTACTTGCAAAACCCTACTTCTACCTCGCTTCGAGGTTCCTGCGGGAGACTTTAGAGAGACTTGCAACAACCACCCCTGTAGGTTTGAGTTTTCGCGCAAAATTCGACTGAAGGTTGTGCCCCTCGACGATACGAACCCGTAGGCGCGAGAATCGCTCCAATCGGAGTTCGTATGCAAAAGACTCGGACGTTTTAGTAAACCAAGAGACTTGCAACAACCACCCCTGTAGGTTCGAGCTTTCGCTCAAACTTTGACTGAAGGTTGTGCCCCTCGACGATACGAACCCGTAGGCCCAAGAATCGCTCCAATCGGAGTTCGTATGCAAAAGACTCGGACGTTTTAGTAAACCGCCAGAAAACTGTCCGAAAATTCGGACCGATTTCCGAGTTGTAGTCCAACCGCGGACCGATTCTGTTTCAGTTTTTTTTTCTTTTCTTTTCTTTTCTCACGTGAAGGATAAAATGGGCTCACCGCCTCGGAAGTCGTGCCCGACCCCGCCTCCTCCCAGACCCCGCGCGAGCCGCCTCCCTGGCGCACGACGCTCCAGCGCCGCCGCCCGCCGCCACTCCTTCGCGCCGCCGCTCGCCGCTTCGCTGCCGGGTTCGCCTCGCCGCCTCTTTCCGCTCCTGCTCGCGCTCCATCCGCCGCCGCCAATCGTGTCCTGCAGATCGCCGCGTACGCCGCACGCTTATTATTCCGGCCGTAGTTGATCGTGTACGACGCGCAGTGTAGAACCGACGCCGAACCGATGCCGCCGCCGTCCGAGCTCGCCGGAGTTCGCTTGACAGCCGATTCCAAGAGCAGCCCACCGCCGATCTCAGATCAGCGGCTTAGATCGTTCGCTGACTGGTCAGCACTCAGACGCTGACTAGTCGACGCCTCAGACGCTGACTGGTCAGACGTCGATACCGCCAATCATCGGAACGCTTGATCGGGTCAATCGTTAATCCTATTAGTTGGCAGATTTCGGTAGAATCTTGTAAATTGCGTAGAAATTCAACCGCTTGGCCAAAAATTACAAATAAAATATGCACGAGTTCAGTGAGTCGTGTAGAATCTCGCTGTAGCTTTGTTCAGACTTTTACTGTCAGGTTTAGTACAGTTTAATCGAACTAGTTAGTGGCCTTTTCGGAGTAATAAATTCGTAGTAAAAGTTTCGTAGCTCCAAAAATCGCGTGTGTTGTGTCCCTGAACTCGTATGAACGAGGGGAATCTCATCGTGAAATAAATAGATAGGCTTACAGTAAAAACATCTACAGTATTTGTCTAATGGCTTTCTGCAGTGTTTTAATTACTCGGGATGTTTTATAACTCCTTTTTGAGTAATTCCATTTGGTACTGTTTCTTATCAGCGATGCCTATGCGGTAGAATTTTTCCAGGATTTTACGAACTGTTTACTACCGATAGTGAATTATTTAAGTTCTAGCTCTAGTAGTAATCACTACTTTTGGTTAATAGTTTCCCTTGCGCCAAATCTATTTTCCATGCATGTATTCGGTATTAATATGTATTAGTATTATGTGGTGCAGCTGTAGCACCAATTCACTTGCCGTTCTTGCATTCATGCATCATCTTTGTTGCATATGTTTGTGAATTGTTTGTTTATGAATGCAATTGTGTCGTGTAGATTGTGTGGAGTGCAACCCTTGCTCGTGTTTGGATTGTTCCTCCGACCGCTTCAACCAAGGCAAGTAGATGCTACTTTGTTCATGATATCGTCCTACTATTTTCAATGCATTGTCGTGTATTTTGTAGATGCATGTGTAGGATGATACTATCGCTATGCTATGTCCTATTATGTGGTAGAGATTTCCTTGTAGATGAACCACCGTTGTAGATGTGCTTAGCCATGCTATGTTGAACGAGGGCTGGGTTACATCATTGATACTTGTTTTCTCAAAGTATTGGTTTGTGAAAACTAAAACAACTTAATCAATGAACCCCCTGGGTGTGATGGTATTGATAAATTTTGGTGGTTTCATTGCGGAAAGGCACCCGGGTATCAAGAGAGAATGATTGGCTTCTTTATTGTGTAGCTTACGTGTACAACCATGTGCCAATAATGAAATGGGCGGTTGGTTGGACTTAGTAGGTTGTGGTAACTCGAACCCGCGTATCCAGAGATGTAGAATTTTGGTAGGTTGGACCGGTGCGCGTCGGGATTGAGGAGCTACTTCCCGAACAGTCTCTTCTTGGTCTTCTCCCTATCGTCACCCAAAATGAGAGTGATGGTACGAGCTGGGCTGGCCAAGTCACATGGGTAAAGTGTACTAGCCTCTGCAGAGTGTGTAATCTAATCGATTAGCCATGTCCCCGGTTATGGACAACTGAGTTGCTTGATATTGATTCCATGACATGTTTCTCACTCATTCTAATTTCATAATTGCTTTAATATTGTTGGGTTAACTTAATTGGGATCTTTTCAAAGAAAATTCAAAACCGTTTATGAAAATATGACAAATGTATTTGCAAATGCAAGCCAGACACAGCTCCACTTGCCAAATATGCATGTAGTTGTTAGTACTATTGTCTCCTTTACTAGCTCTACTTGCCATACATTCCATGTATTGACCCTTCGGGCTGTATGCTTTATGTCGCAGTTATTCCGATTCGATTAATCGTTATAGGCCACGGTACTCCACTCGCACTTGTTCACTTGTGGGCAATTTGAGATTGGAGGATTTACCGCTTTTGTTGCTACTCGAACAATTTGAGCTAGCTTTATGTTAAGCCTTTACATTGTAATAATGGTACTGGATCTTGTAGATCATGATACACGTTATTTGCTATGATTATCTATCTTACTCTATTGTGGGCCAATGAACCGATCCAGGATTGGCATGTCACATAGAGGCCACGGTCTTATCGTAACCGGTGTCACAGATGGTATCAGAGCCCGTGTGTCGATCAGAGGATCGTGACCTAGGATTGGATTAGGAAGCCATAGAATTATTAAGCCTATATTAACACCGCTTTTTCTTATGCCTTTCACCTCGTAAATTCTTACCATATGCTATTCTCACACTTTCCTCTTTTAATTGATAGATGGGAGACGCCAGATCGAGTATGTCACCATGGAGTCACCAAGGCCCTTTGCAAGGCGTTAGCTCACCTCTCGGTCATTGGGATTGCCAACGCATGTTCAAGGGAAGAAGGCTGTACACCTATGGATATGGAGAGGATGCATGGGAGATCACTACCTTTATATTCAGAGATGCCGCTTGCCAAACCCGCGCACTTGGTCTACACCAAGATATACCGCAATCGGGACTTGGAATCAACTTGGTCATACATGAAGCCTGTCTCGCCAAAGGCCACTATGTCCGACACCTATCGCAGCAGATTCACCCTACCGTGATTATGGAAGGCGTGATGAAGAAGGGAACATTGTGATTACCCCGTGACAGAACAACATGCCCGTCGGAGGCACATAGAGGACATGGAGAGGGAGAATGGAGCTCTAGCAGAGAAGGTGAGGATGTTGAAGGAGATTGCAGACTTTACTAGCAATGGAATGGTGGTCCAAGGACAGGAGATTGACACTTTGCATGAAGTTGTGGGAGTTCTGGAGACTGCCCTGATAGCCAGAGATGAGACCATAGCCCATCTTCATGGTACGGTGCAGGAGAACACCCAGAACATCCAACAGTTGCAAGGGACCATCCAGGAAAGGGACCAAACCATTGAAGTTATGACAGCCCAGATTGCCGCTCTCCAGGCACAGCTGAATCCACCCCCGGATGATGACAATGGAGATGATGGCAACAATGGGGATGATGATGACAGTGGAGACGATGATGATGATGAGGACGAGGATGATGATGATGGAGACGATGATGGTGGAGGAGATGAAGTCATGGTAGCAACCGAGGATGAAGAAGAAGAGGAGGATCTAGAAGAGGTGGAGTTTGAAGTCTCAAGTGATGGTTCAGAGAGGTGTACACTCCGCCGCCATGGTTGTACCGAAATAAGCGCCAACGCATGACCGCAAGGACCTACCTCAATCTCTTCAAGAAGTAGATAGAAGTCCACCAATTAGTCCACGTTAGGAGAACTCGTTAAGATTAGTCTCGATCGTTGTGAAGCTTAGTTCGTGCTAATTTAAAAGTGTTTAGTTGCTTATTTGTGTACTCCAATATCCCAGGATTCATTTGTGCGAATTTTAATGAAAGAGTTATGGCAATTTGGTTATCATCTGTGTGTTTTTCGCTGCAGTTTTTCTGCTGATACAGAAGATCAAGCGATTTTTCATATTTTTCTGGTAACTCGGAAAAATCTGAAAAATTTGGTCTGATGCGAAACTCTCTCAGATGCACAAAATTGTCTAATTTTCCGACGAGTTTAAGTCGTGCAAAAAATTCGTGAAAGCTGGACGTTTCGCGAATTGCTGTTTTGTTGATTAGTTGATCTATTATTTAGTTAACCATTGCCAACTCTTGCAAAACTATTTCAGTAGCTATATACTGCTAGGATAACACCTGGGATGTTGCTGGATCGCTTGTTTGTTGATGTGTTGCTTGCTTGTGATTGTCTGCTATTGTTTGTTGTTGTTTGATCATATGCATGGGTAGAATCCTATTATCGTAGTTGATTCTTTCTAAACTTACCTATGCTGAACCGCAGATGCCTCCTCGCCAACCCACCGAGATGGAGCAGCTCATGGCAGCTCGCTCGAGCACAATGACCCAAGTGATGACTCGTTCATGGCAAACCGTAACAACAACAATGGAAACAATCACCTGTGGAGATGCTCTCACTAGATTTGAGGCTAAGGCCAGCTAAGTTCTCTCGAACGGAACCAATGGTTGCTCTCGATTGGGTTCGCGTTCACCAACAAGGATCTAGTGACCGCTTGATGCCGATGCTGAGAAGGTGGGATTCGCCACCCATCAAGGGACCAACCGCTTCTTGGTGGGACACATTTCGTATCACCCACCCGCCGGATACCGTGACTTGGGCTATGTTTGAGGAAGGTTTTAGGACCAACCACGTGTCTTCGTGGAGTTCGAGCTCAAGAGGAAGGAGTTCCGCAACTTGCGCCAAACCAATCGCACCGTGGTGAGTACATTGAGGAGTTCAACAACTTGTCCCGTTACGCACTGAGGATGTTGACACCGATGCCAAAAGGAGGAGAGATTCTGGATGGCCTCGGTGATGAGCTTTCGACAGACTACTTGTGGTTTATCGCCCACTTTCCAGGAGCTTATGGACAAGGCCAGATCTTGGAAGGAAGCACAAGGTGGAGAACCGCAAGAGAAAGAGCAATACTCATCACTCGTTCACACCACAAGTCTCGCACTTCAGATGATGGATACTCCAAGCATGGAGGAAGTGACCATGGGAGCCATGACCGCGATGGACATCGCCATGACAACCACAGGAGCAACCACCACAACCATAAGGGAGGACACTCACCACTGGAGGACACGGTGGACATGACCGCAACCGTGATCGCAACTTCGTGAAGAAGGATCCGAGTGAGGTGACGTGCTTCAAGTGCAAGAAGGGACACTATCGACAACCGTCCGGGAGAGGAAAGGACTCAAGCCAACCAACGACAGAAGGCCACAGTGAACCACATGAATGTGGAGGAGATTCCAGATGAGCTGACCTTGTGATTGGTAAGTTCCCAATCAACACTTACCGCACTTATACTTTTCGAATCTGGTGCATCGATTCATTCATATCAAGGGCATTTGTGGATAAGTATAAGTTACCTAATGAGTCTATGAAAAGGTCTATTAGAGTGAGTTCACCGAGGATATATGATAGCTAGCGGGATGCCGCGACTTGACTGTGAGGATTGGAACACACAACTTCATCGCACATTTGGTAGTGTTGGATTCAAGGATTAAACGTTATTCGGTATGGATTGGATGTCTATGCATGGGGACACATAGATTATGCACAGCGAAATGTTTCACTCAAAACCCGGATGGTAAGAGGATTAGATTCAAGTCACCGCACGACCGTGAAGGTGTAAGCTGAATTCTCTTAAGGGGTTAGCATGGATCTGTGCGATTGATTAGGGATTACCCGACGTGTTTCCGGAAGAGCTGCCAGGGATGCCACTTGACAGAGATGTAGAGTTTCTTATCGACCTGATGCCGGGAACAGGACCTATAGCAAAGAAGCCATATAAGATGGATGTGGATGAGCTGAAGGAATTGAAGAAACAGTTGAAGGAATAACTGGAAAAGGGATTCATTCAGCCTAGTGCGTCGTCATGGGGAGCACCTGTTCTATTTGTGGAGAAGAAAGACAGCACCAAGAGATTAGTGGTAGACTATCGCTCGTTGAATGAAGTAACCATCAAGAACAAGTACCCTCTGCCGAACATAAATGATTTGTTTGACCAACTGGAAGGAGCAAAGGTGTTTAGCAAGATTGATCTGCGATCAGGCTACTTTCAATTGAAGATCCGGGAGGAGGATGTACCAAAAACTGCCTTCACCACTAGGTATGGTTTATATGAGTATACAGTTATGTCTTTTGGACTAACAAATGCCCCGACATACTTCATGACCATGATGAACAAGGTATTTATGGAGTATTTGGACAAGTTCGTGGTGGTGTTTATTGATGACATACTGATATATTTCAAGGATGATGCCGAGCATGAGAAACATCTGAGACTGATTATGGAGAAGCTGAGAGAACACAAGATGTATGCCAAATTCAGTAAGTGTGAATTCTGGCTTAACACTGTTGGGTTTCTTGGACACGTAGTGTCAGGAGAAGGAATTGCCGTTGATCCAAACAAAGTGACCGCAGTAACAGAGTGGGAAGCACCCAAGAATGCGGGAGAGATTCGAAGCTTTTTGGGACTTGCTGGATATTACCGGAGGTTCATAGAAAACTTTTCCAAGATTGCTAAGCCGATGACTGAACTTCTGAAGAAGGAGAGGAAGTTCGAATGGTCAGACGTATGTGAAGCCAGCCAGAACTGAGGCCGACTAGTAATCGCTACTGCTCAGGTTTACGATCTTGAAGGATTTCCAAGTGTCGTGATGCTTCACGGGGACTTGGGAGTGTCTTGATGCAAGATGGGAGAGTAGTGTCATATGCCTCATGACAACTCAAGCACCATGAGCGGAATTACCCCACACGACTTGGAATTAGCATCGTGGTTCATGCGCTCAAGGTATGGAGGCATTACTTAATGGGAAAACACTGATGTGTACACCACCACAAGAGCCTCAAGTACATATTTACACGTATGAACCGAACATGAGACAAAGGAGATGGTTGGAACTTATCAAGGACTATGATATGAATCTACAACCACCCGTGAAAGGCCAATGTAGTAGCCGATGCTCGAGCCTAAGGTTTATGCCAATGGATTGACAATTGGTGAATTGCCGAGGATTTGTGCAAGCAATTTAAGGACCTTAGATCGAGGTAGTATCTCAAGGATACTTGGCTACAATGGAAGTCCAACCAACACTTCAGGACAGAATCAGGAAGGCTCAAGTGAGAGACAAAGAGATAGATGAAGTTAAGGAAAAGATGAAGGAAGGTCGAGCAAGGGAATTCCGCGAGGATGAACAAGGTACCTTGTGGTATGGAGATCGTTTCTGCGTGCCCAACGATCTGGAGTTAAGGAAGTTGATTATGCAGGAAGCTCATGACTCGCCGTATTCCATACATCCGGGCAATACGAAGATGTATATGGATCTAAAGGATGATTCCGTGGAACAACATGAAAGGAGACATCGCAGCATATCGCCCTATGTGATGTATGCCGAGTGAAGGCGAACATCGAGCCAGCAGGACTGCAACCATTGCGTGCGGATTGGAAGTGGGATAGAGGGAATGGACTTTATCACAGATCGCCAGACCAGGTCAGATATGACTCTATTTGGGTAGTGGTCGACCATTTGACCAAGGTAGCCCACTTTATACCGTAAAGACGACCTATACGAGTGCAAAGTTGGCCAAGATTTACATGGACAAGATTGTGTGCCTACAAGGAGTTCCCAAGAGTATCAGATTCGATAGAGGCACCCAATTTACCTCACACTTCCGGGCGCCAATGCAAGTCACTTGGTACTAGATTGAGTTTAGCATCATTTCACCCATGATCGATGGATGCACCGAGAGGGTGAATCAGATTTTGGAAGACATGCTGAGAGCTTGCTTTGGCTCATGGTTCTAGTTGGGATGAGAATTTGCCATATGCGGAGTTTTCCTACAACAACAGCTATCAAACCAGCATCAAGACGCCACCGCTCGACGATCGTATGGGAAACGGTGCCGAACACCATTACTATGGGATGGAGTAGGAGAACGCCGCTTGTTTGGACCTGATTTGATCAAGGACGCCGAGGAAGGTCGCCTTGATTAGAGACAGTGAAGGTAGCACAATCAAGACAAGAGCTACGACGCCAAGCGCAAGGAAGTGGTGTATGAGATAGGTGATAGAGCATACCTCAGTATCGCCGTGGAATCAAGAGATTTGGAATTAAGGGTAAGCCGCACCTCGATTCATTGGACCATATCGAGTCTTAGCACGCAAAGGAGAGGTTGCTTATCGCTTGAGTTGCGGAGGCTCCGTCTGCTTCACAATGTGTTCCACGATCCCATGAAGAAGTGCCATCCGGAGATGGTGGATACACCATTGAGAGACACTGCATCAGAGGAGGTTCAATTGAGAATGATTTGACCTATGAGGAGAAACCGTCAAGATTCGGAGACAAAGAAAGGACTACCCGCATTAAGACAATCAAGTTTTGCAAGGTGCAATGGAGTCACCACACAAGAGGAAGCCACTTGGGAGCGTGAGGATGACATCCAGAGGACTCCACACCTATTTTAGTCACAATCTCGAGGACGAGATTCATCTTAAGGGGGTTAGTCTTGTCACATCCCAAATTTTAGATTTGGTCTTGCATATCATTCATTGCATCGCATCATATCTTTCCATGCATTACCGTCGAGTAGAGAGGATCGACGAAACGCTATTTGCAGAACCCTACTTCTACCTCGCTTCGAGGTTCCTGCGGGAGACTTTAGAGAGACTTGCAACAACCACCCCTGTAGGTTCGAGTTTTCGCGCAAACTTTGACTGAAGGTTGTGCCCCTCGACGATACGAACCCGTAGGCGCGAGAATCGCTTCAATCGGAGTTCGTATGCAAAAGACTCGGACGTTTTAGTAAACCAAGAGACTTGGAACAACCACCCCTGTAGGTTCGAGTTTTCGCTCAAACTTCGACTGAAGGTTGTGCCCCTCGACGATACGAACCCGTAGGCACGAGAATCGCTTCAATCGGAGTTCGTATGCAAAAGACTCGGACGTTTTAGTAAACCGCCGGAGTCCGAAAATTCGGACGGATTTCCGAGTTATAGTCCAACCGCGGACCGATTCTGTTTCAGTTTTTTTTCTTTCCTTTTCTTTTCTTTTCTCACGTGAAGGATCAAATAAAGGAGCCCCACCGCCTCAGAAGTCGTGCCCGACCCGCCCGACCCCGCGAGCCGCCCCTCGGCGCCGCGCACGCTCCAGCGCCGCCGCCCGCCGCCGCTGCCGCCCGCCGCCACTCGCCGCCGCCGCTCGCCGCCACGCTCGCTGCCGGGTTCGCCCGCCGCCTTCTTTCCGCCTGCTCCGCCTCCATCCGCCGCCAATCGCGCTTCGCAGTTCGCCGCAGACGCACGCCGCTTATTATTCCGGGAGCCGAGTTGATCGTGCGTACGTGCAGGTAGAACCACGACGGAACCGATGCCGCCGCCGTCCGAGCTCGCCGGAGTTCGCTCGCCCCGATTCGGTAAGAGCAGCCACCGCCGATCTCGATCAGCGGCTTAGATCGCTCGCTGACTGGTCAAGACCTCGCACGCTGACTAGTCAGACGCCAGACGCTGGACGTCAGACGTCGGCCGATCATCGTATTACGCTTGATCGTCAATCTCGTTAATCCTATTAGTTGGCAGATTTCGATAGAATCTTGTAAATTGCGTAGAAATTCAACCGCTTGGCCAAAAATTATAAATAAAATATGCACGAGTTCAGTGAGTCGTGTAGAATCTCGCTGTAGCTTTGGTTCAGACTTTTACTGTCAGGTTTAGTACAGTTTAATCGGACTAGTTAGTGGCCTTTTCGGAGTAATAAATTCGTAGTAAAAGTTTCGTAGCTCCAAAAATCGCGTGTGTTGTGTCCCTGAACTCGTATGGACGAGGGGAATCTCATCGTGAAATAAAAAGATAGGCTTACAGTAAAAACATCTACAGTATTTGTCTAATGGCTTTCTGCAGTGTTTTAATTACTCGGGATGTTTTATAACTCCTTTTTGAGTAATTCCATTTGGTACTGTTTCTTATCAGCGATGCCTATGCGGTAGAATTTTTCCAGGATTTTACGAACTGTTTACTACCGATAGTGAATTATTTAAGTTCTAGCTCTAGTAGTAATCACTACTTTTGGTTAATAGTTTCCCTTGCGCCAAATCTATTTTCCATGCATGTATTCGGTAGTAATATGTATTAGTATTATGTGGTGCAGCTGTAGCACCAATTCACTTGCCGTTCTTGCATTCATGCATCATCTTTGTTGCATATGTTTGTGAATTGTTTGTTTATGAATGCAATTGTGTCGTGTAGATTGTGTGGAGTGCAACCTTGCTCGTGTTTGGATTGTTCCTCCGACCGCTTCAACCAAGGCAAGTAGATGCTACTTTGTTCATGATATCGTCCTACTATTTTCAATGCATTGTCGTGTATTTTGTAGATGCATGTGTAGGATGATACTATCGCTATGCTATGTCCTATTATGTGGTAGAGATTTCCTTGTAGATGAACCACCGTTGTAGATGTGCTTAGCCATGCTATGTTGAACGAGGGCTGGGTTACATCATTGATACTTGTTTTCTCAAAGTATTGGTTTGTGAAAACTAAAACAACTTAATCAATGAACCCCCTGGGTGTGATGGTATTGATATTGGTGGTTTCATTGCGGAAAGGCACCCAGGTATCAAGAGAGAATGATTGGCTTCTTTATTGTGTAGCTTACGTGTACAACCATGTGCCAATAATGAAATGGGCGGTTGGTTGGACTTAGTAGGTTGTGGTAACTCGAACCCGCGTATCCAGAGATGTAGAATTTTGGTAGGTTGGACCGGTGCGCGTCGGGATTGAGGAGCTACTTCCCGAACAGTCTCTTCTTGGTCTTCTCCCTATCGTCACCCAAAATGAGAGTGATGGTACGAGCTGGGCTGGCCAAGTCACATGGGTAAAGTGTACTAGCCTCTGCAGAGTGTGTAATCTAATCGATTAGCTATGTCCCCGGTTATGGACAACTGAGTTGCTTGATATTGATTCCATGACATGTTTCCCACTCATTCTAATTTCATAATTGCTTTAATATTGTTGGGTTAACTTAATTGGGATCTTTTCAAAGAAAATTCAAAACCGTTTATGAAAGTAGGACAAATGTATTTGCAAATGCAAGCCAGACACAGCTCCACTTGCCAAATATGCATGTAGTTGTTAGTACTATTGTCTCCTTTACTAGCTCTACTTGCCATACATTCCATGTATTGACCCTTCGGGGCTGTTGCGTTTTATGCTGCAGGTTATTCCGATTCTGATTGATCGTTATAGGCCACGGTACTCCACTCGGCACTTGTTCACTTGTGGGAAATTTGAAGATTGGAGGATTTACTCGCTTTTGTTGCTACCTGAACAATTTGAGCTAGCTTTATGCTAAGCCTTTACATTGTAATAATGGTACTCTGGATCTTGTAGATCATGATACACGGTTATTTGCTATGATTATCTATCTTACTCTATTGTGGGCCAATGAACCGATCCAGGGATTGGCATGTCACATAGAGGCCACGGTCTTATCAGAACCGGGGTGTCACAATATGGAAGCAGCTGCGGAGTTGGCGGCCAATATGAAAGTTAGTATTGCTAAACTGTTAGGTTCCCAAGACGACCTTCTACCCAAGGCTGTTGTAGCTGGTAGAAATGTCGAAGGTGAGGATTTGGTCAGCAAAGAGAGGATGAAAGAACTGCCAACACAAACGCGGAATCTCCATCAATGGTACTCGACAGTCATAAAGCAAGGGAGAACAATGATCATAGCCAAAGTCCCACGTGAGTACTATTTCAGACCCAAAGAGGTCCATATTGAGTTTCCAGAACTGTTCCAGTTATAGCATCTCGACACCCTGGACAAATCCATCCTCAGCTGCTATTGTCTGTAAGTTGCTGAAATCATTGTCTACATGTTCATTTTTTAGTTGTTCAGTTCAGTAAATGTAATTATCCTTATTATGCAAAATAAAGATCCTGGAATGTAAAAGAAGAATAATCTATAATGTTGGGTTCATTGACCCAGATAAAGTGCATATAAACACACTAACATCAAAACCCGAGAAGACGGAGAAAAACATTCTAAGGTTTCTAATGGAGAAAAATTTCTCTGATCACATACTGTTTCCTTACAATTTCAAGTGAGGGTCTTACTCTGTTGTACACATTCACTTTTGATTAGTCGATGGTAAGTGTAATTGATGAGCTACTGATGTATATATAAATGTTTGCAGCTTCCACTGAGTTCTGCTAGACATTCAACTTGATAAGGGAAGAGTTAATGTCATGAACCCATCAAAGAGAAACCTGGAAGATTTCCGTAGCATGCAGGACATGCTCCAGAAGTAAGTGTCGCGCTATATCGGTCTCTTTCATTGATTTCTTGAGATATCAGGTAATGAATAACTCATTCTTTCATTTTCTTCGCCGGTCAGGGTTTGGATCCGGTTCAGGCGCGAGGTTACGAGTGTATTTAGTCAGAAGCTGGTGTTTAAGGCGGTCTCGATAAGTAGCACGTGATATGTCCGTGCATCTTTTTACTTGTAGTTTCAATATAATAACGATGCTATATTATAATTTTGATTGAATTCTATTCTCGTAAAGTGCGCGAGGCAGCCACAGGGGTCAAATCTATGTGGATTCTATATTTGCGAGTTCATTCGCACGTTTACCACCGAGCACAAAGATTATAGAGTCGACGTAAGTAATACATTCACACCATCATTTTATTACCATTACTTTTTTTATCATGATTGATATTTATATCGATCTCCTTTTTCTTATATAGTTTGAGAGCATGCAGGATCAACTCCTACCAGAGCAACGCGTACTAGGAATTACGGAGGAGCTGGCAGGATTTATTTTCAAAAAGATCATAGACGATGCCGGAGAATTTAGTGTAAATAGGCGCTACTGATCTCCATGTAATCAAACATAAGGGCTCTAGTCCCGGTAATTGTGATCTTCATGTAACTATCAACATTGTATATATTTGTATGCTTGATATCGTAATACAAGTTATCTTATATGTGCACGAACGTGTACGATATGTGGTGGCGTAAAAATATTTAAAAAATATATTAAAAAAAATAATACAAAATAAATGCTCTGTCGTGGCAGAGAAAGGGCACAAAATGCTGCCGCGACAAAGAACCACTAGTCCAGGACCTTAACACCAACCGAGACTAGTTGGAGTGCACCCACAGCGACCACATGGACAACCATTAGTCCCGACAGGTGATTAGGTCGGGACTAGTGGTTGGGTCTCTAGTCCCGCTTGGTTAGTCCCGGTTCTAAAACCGGGACTAGAGGCCCTTACGCACCAGAACTGAAGGACCTGTTCCTATTAGTAATACACCGTTGGCTTTTTAATAGCACTCGACATATGGTTGTATATGCCGACGGTCAGGATAAAAAAGTCGTCAAAATATAGAAGCCGTCGACAACTGGTTGTTTTCTGTAGTGCGAAAAGTAAAATAATTTGGAGAGAGGTCTCTAGAGAAAAAATTCCTCGATACCCACCTCGATCTTATATTTTTTTCCAACTTTTTATTGCACCGTTCAATTGGAATCTATCCATCCTTTGTTCCCAACCTTTTTCTATTGAAGCGGTCAAATATAAGTTCTACACGGGCATTTTATACGATTTCTAACCTACAATATTTGTCTCTTCTTATTAGTTTCTAAAACCAAAATGTGGCTCAAGATGTCCAGTACGTCCAGTATAATGAAAAATAATGGTCCTAACAGGATAATCTTTACACGCCACTTGAATTTATTTAGATTCATATATATTTATGTACGTAGGAATCTGAACACATGTTTGTTTTGAGATGGAGGGAGTATAACTTTAGGATGTCACACCAAAGGGGCCCGGCTTGTGCACGACAGCTCTAGGCTTGATGTTAGTTCTCATGATACATGAACTTTTGTTAGGTGTGAGTAGAACATGGATGAAACCATGAGAAAATATAATAAATAAGAAAAGTCCAAGAAAACATGCCATCAGACTAATATTCATACACGAATTACATTTCAAAACAATACTATTACAAGAGTTACATTGACCTTATATATTTTGCAAATGGAGACAATATATAATACTTTCGAGGTAAAAGTAGTGGTATGCAAATTAGGGGTCTAGACAAGGAGCCTGCATGGAGAAGTTGCATGGATGATGTATCTTGATCATATAATTAGCACACGAAGGAGTGGCGGTGAACTATATCGCGACGGATGGGTAGACGTCGAGCTCTTGGTAGCAGAAGGTCTGCTGGACCTCGAAGGCGAGGTCCTCGACGCTGAGCTGGCACTCGAGCCCGATCTACAATGCATGCAACAGTAGAGTTAATTCACTGAAGGCATCTAGCTGATGGAAATGCATCCATGGCGCATGCATGCATGCAGAGAATTTAATCCGCTGATCGATGGAGTTAATTACGGTACCTTGAGGACGAAGGAGTGGAGGACGGTGTCGTCCATGGTGCTGATATTGACCTGGAGCACCTCGAGGTGGAGGCTCTCGAGAAGCGCGACGATCCTAGCGGCCTGGCCGGGGAGCCGGCCGGAGAGCGTGCGGAGCAGCACGTTGGCGCCGGAGATCCTGGCCTCGACGTCGGCGGCCGGGGAGTTGCAGCAGGCGGCGAGCTCCTTGACGGCGCCGAAGGGGGGCGGAAGAGCGCAGCAGCCGCCGCTGCTGTTGCTGCCGTTGCTGCTGGGGGAGACGTCGGAGGAGGAGCCGGTGGTGGCGGCGCCGCCGGCGCTGGTGGGCGTGGTGCAGGTGGTGAGGAGGGAGCGCGGGCTGGGGGTGGGGCTGACGTGCAGGCGGCGCCTCTTCTTGGCCTCGAGCGCCTCCAGCACGGTGTGCAGCTCCCTGATGAAGTCGATGGCGCCGCCGATGATGGACGCCTGGTCGACGCGCTTGATGTAGAAGGCCGGCGTGAGGGCGCGGAGCACCTTGAGGTGGTCGTTCATCTGCCTCCGCCGGTTCCGCTCCACCGCGATGTGCGACATCTTCTGCTTTCGTCTGCTCGATGGTGTCGTCGCCGGCGTTGGGTTGCAGAGAGGTAACAGGCAGCGCACGTCGCCGGACGGATATATATAGACGCGCACGGCGCCGCGGATATTTAGCCGTGCGCGCGTTGGTGCGTGCATGGGCATGGGAATGAAGAGCGGATGGCTGGATGCTGTGTCGTACGTGTGAGCGAGCGCGTGGTTCATTTAATTGGGCGTGCATTTGGCGCGGCGCTGCCTGTGCCCGTGACAGGGGGCACGTACGGACGGATCTCGCGCGCGTGCATGGAGCGTGGGGACTGTCATTCAGTTCAGCTGAACGGAAAAATAACGGCCTTTTACGGCACCACTCCACCAGGCACACTGAAATAACGGTTCTCTCTGGAATCAGCTTTCGCTCCGTTTTATAAATAAAGCAACATCTAGATACAACGTACCAAATCATCCACCACCTGGGCCAAACAGAAAAATAAAAAGGGTTCACACACCCGCTAAGGCCACAACACAATCATGCCCAAAATGAAAACTAAAAACCCGCAGCGATAGGGCGGGGAAGACACTCAGGCCGCCAGGGAGGGAGAGGCCGGATCAGAGAGGGGGAGCGCCGCCGTCCTCAAGGCCTGCATAGTGCCGTCGAAAGCCGCCTGATCACGCTGCCGCACCAGGGGAGACCACTGCTGGAGAAAGGCAAGAAATGAAAAAAAACAGGGTTAGACACACGGGAAGGATAAACCTTCTCAGTCACCATCTTATTCCGCATGTTCCATAGAGACCAAGAGATGGCCGCAAACACAAGCCAGAAGAGACGGCGTCCTCCTCTGACCCTGTTGGCCTGGGTCTGCAGGAACACCCCAAGCTCCTCAAGTCCCAGGCCCCGCCTTTCCTCTCGACAAAGCTCCAAAGAGCCTGAGCCGCGAACAATAAAACATAATATGGGCACATGTCTCCGGAGTCCCACATAGGGGACAACGGACATTGCCCGGGCCGTTACGCTTGGCCACCTCCACCCCTGAGGGTAACCGATCACGCAACAGCTGCCAGACGAAGATGCGAATACTAAGTGGGAGGTGGCCTTCCACAAGGGAGATGTCCAGTCCAGCTCCGGACCGTGGAACAAGGCATGATAAGCCGAGTTCACCGTGAACTCACCCAACGGATGCAGCTGCCAGGTTACCGAGTCCGGGGCCTCGGATAAGGCCTCGGGGAGGGAACCACGCAGCCGCTGGAGGTCTGTGGCTTCCGCTGCACTAAGATGCCGACGAAACAAGATGTTCCAGTGACCCGCTAGGAACGCCTCACTCACCAGAGCCTCGGGGGAGATGGAGATAGCGAAAAGGCTGGGGTACCGGACCCCCAGCGGGATCGGGAGCAACCAGGGATCAAGCCAAAACTGAACCCCCTGCCCGCAGCCAGCCGCAAAGGCGATGCCCAACACAATGAAGTGCTTGATCTCCTGGAGGGCTCTCCAGAACTGAGAGCCCTCCCTTCGCTCGCAAGCCAGAAGGGGGCGGCCTCAGAGATATTTGGCTTTGATAAGCTGAAGCCACAGCCCTCCGTCGTCCCTGAGAATGCGCCAGACCCATTTCAGCATCAACGCCACATTAAAGCGGCAAGAGTCGAGGATACCTATGCCCCCAAAGCTCTTGGGGGCACAGACGTCTGCCCATTTGACCATGTGGTATTTCTGATGGCCATCCTTCACCGCCCAAAATAACCTAGACAACTACTTCGCGAAGTCGGCATGGGTCCCTTTGGGCAGGAGGTACAACCCCATCTGGTACATGGGGAGACTCGAGAGACACGAGTTAATCAGAACCGACTTGCTTCCCTTGGACGTAAGGCGCGCTCGCCGGGGTTCCGCCCTCGAGCGCACCCTCGTAACCAAAGGAGCCAAGTCTCTGATCAGAACTCGTGTCTCCCTGATGGGCATCCCAAGATACGTAATAGGGAAGTCAGCGAGCTTACAATTCAGCCCATCCGCAATCCGCTGACGTTCCTCCTCGGCGTACCCGGGAACCATAACATCGCTCTTGTCAAAATTGATCGTCAGGCCCGACATGGACTCAAAGCCAAGAAGCAGGAACTTCAGGTTAATGATGTCAAGGTCCGAACCCTGTACCATGATCATGGTGTCATCTGCATACTGGAGGTGTGAGATCCCACCCCCGGGGATCAGGTGTCCCACCACCCCCGAGATGTGCCCCGAGCGTTGAGCTCGGTCTAGAATCTCCTCCAGGGCATCCACCGCGGCATTAAACAATATAGGGGAGATCGCGTCCCCTTGTCTAACTCCGCAGGACAGACTAAAGTAGGGGCCGATCTCCCCATTGATATTGATCGCCGCCCTGCCACTCCTCACGAACTGCATAATCCAGCAGATCATGCGATCGTCAAACCCCCTCCTCTCCAGAATGAGCCTCAGGAAGGCCCAATCCAAGCGGTCATAGGCCTTCTGAAAATCCAGCTTAAGGAACACTCCTTTCTGACGTCGAGCCTTGACTTCATGGATAATTTCATGAAGTGCTTGGATATCGTCATGAATGAGGCGTCCCTTGAGGAAAGCGAACTGGAGAGGATGGGTGAGGCTCTCCATCACCGGAGCAAGACGAATGGCACATACCTTGGCGAACAGACGTTGTATGACATTAATCACCGTTATCGGACAGAACTGATGGATATCCGTGGCTCTCACTACCTTGGGGATCAGGGTAATGATGCCAAGGTTCAACCGAGACATCACCAGGTTACCCGTGTAGAACTCCTGGAAGAGCTGCAAGATCAAAGGCTGGATCTGAGTCCAAAAAGTCTGGAAGAAGCAAACCGGTAGACCATCCGGGCCCGGTGCTGAACTAGACTTCATGGACTTCAGGGTCGCCTACACCTCCCCTCCTAAGAAGGGAAGCGTGAGCCTAGCATTCTCCTCAAGTAAAACTAGCGCCTCACCGGACCAGAAGTCAGGCGTTAGTGAGACTCCCGACTGTGGCGAGGCGAAGATGAGACCCCGGTAGAAGGCATAAATATCGGAGGAGAGCGCCTGAGGGGACTCCAACAGCGATCCTCCCTCCCAGAGGAAAGGAATCGAACACTTCCTCCTCCTACCATTGGCAATGACATGGAAGTAGGCCGTGTTCGATTCCCCCTGGACAGTCTAGTTCTGGCGACTCCGCTGACGCCAGAAGGCCTCCTCTCCCTTGTAGATCTCCATAATGGAGGACTCAAGGGAGTACCTATGGGACCAAGCCTCCGCCGAGAGGCCATGCAGGTCGGCCTCCTGGTCTAAGGCCTGGATCTCCCGCAGAATGGACTCCTTCTGAGTTCGGAGGTCCGCCCCCAAATTCGCCCCCACCCTCTCATGAACTGACGAGATAATTTGGCACAATGGTGCCATATATCCATGGCGTAGTACACCCAAGGAGTCGAAGCGGCCGCAGCCACCCACCTCGACCGCACCGCCTCCACGAATCCTCGTTTCTGAAGCCAGAAAGATTCAAAGTGGAAACAGTTATTTTAGCCATCGGTTACCCATATAGACACGGTATGTGCACAATTTTTTTACTTACAAGTAATACTTATATCCTATCTGTTAAGTTACGTGTACGAGAATGGGTATATACTTATACACATGGCTATATGGTTAAACTGACATGTTAAACTTATCTGTAAAGTTTCAACCTACGCACCCAAGAAGCCTACGAACAAGTATGCGGTTGCGAAATGCGAATTCTAAACTTCGATACTTTCATATACTCATCTACTTATTATTAAGTAAAAATAATTGTTTTTTAATATATTATTGACGAATAAAAAATTATGAATAACTTGTGTACTATTGAATCTACCCACCGGTTACCCAATGGGTATGGGTATGGTAAAGCTTTATACCCTCAGGTACTCTGATATGGGTAAACTTTTGTACCCATTAGTTACACGGGTATGAGTATGGTATTGCTCTACTCTGTCCATTGACATCCTTAATAACAGTCGACCATCAACTTCGGTAAGCAAAATGTTGATCAGCGGCCTTCGGGTTAGCCTGAAAAATACTCCCATAGGTTATCCGGTTGGTTTTTCGCTTTTTTTCTTTCGGTTTTCCCCTTTTTATTTTTTTTCCTTTTTACTCTTTGTTCCACTTTGTGTTTTATTTTCTGTTATTATTTTCTATTTTATTTTATCCATTTATTTTAAAAAAATTTATATTGTGAAGAAATATTAATAGAATTTTTGTTTTCAAATAAGTTAAATGGTATTTTTGGAAATCATTCAAATAACATATATTCTATGTCATTTAAATAATAATTTTATTTAAAAAATCCACCAACAAAATAAAAGTTCCTTATTTAGAAAACTGATCAAACGAGATGAATATTTTTATTAAAAAATTGTTCAAAAAGGTACACTCACGATTAAAAAGAATGTTCACAGATTTCAAAATATTCATCACCATTTGAAGAAAGGTTCGAGGTTCAAAATACTCAAGAAACCCTATTTAATCTTTTAGAAATAAATTTAATAATAAGAAAAAAGATGCTTTGTAAAAGCAGACATGTTCACATATGCATAAAGTAATTGTCCATGTATACAGTATACCTAAATAAATTGTGGTTATACAAATTGTTTCTATAGATGATAAAAATGTTACAACATAAATATGATAAAAATGTTACAACATAAATACTTATTATTATGCATGCAAATTGAAATTAAAAATAAGAAGAAAATGTCAAAAAAGAAATGGAAACGTAAACCCAAGATAAAAAGAGGAGAAACTAAACTAAAATAAAAGGTGACCCTTATAGGACCAAATATGTCATGTTCTCTAGGTATGATGTGACGAAATCTTTCACTCGAGCGTACAATAAAACTGAGGTCAAGGATGCTCTACATTCTACAAGAGATTTGAACACACTAGGACCGGACAACATGTCGGCCATTTTTTATAAAAAGTTTTGGCAATTGATTGCGCCGAAAGTTAATGAGGATATGTTGAGGGTTCTGAATGGAGGACAGATACCCGCTAGGTTGAACAAGAACACAATCATCATCATCCCCAACGTGAAAAATCTAGAGCATATTATAGTGTTCAGGCCCATAATTTTTGTGCAATGTGCTTTACAAACTCATATCTATAGTTCTAGCAAATTTCTTAAAGATTGTCTTGCCACATATCATTTCACCCACATAGTCTTCTTTTTTCCTGGCATGAATGATAACAGATAATGTACTCTTTACGTATGAGACTAATCACATGATGCAAAAGAATAAGGGAGGAAGAGATATTATGGTGACAGTGAAGTTAGACATGAGAAAAAAAGCTCATGACCATGTAGAGTGGAGTTTCCTGGAAAGAATTATGCTAAAGCTAGGTTTTGCAGAAAATTGGGTTAAGGTGGTCATGGACAATGTGTGACATGTATCGTGTCAAAGTTAAGAGAAAACTTACTAAACCTTTTTCCCCATAGAGGGGGCTTCAACAAGGGGATCATCTATCTCTGTATTTATACATTTTATGTACATATGGTTTTTGGATCCACTGCAAAAGGCAGAGAAGGATGCTTTGATTTAGGGGATAAAACATTGTCCCAATGCTACCTCTATCAACCATCTTTTTCATGAACGATTCTATGATTGTTATGAAGGCAAATGTTGAAAATCCATATAAGTTGACTAATTCTGGAATTGTATGGCTGTTAGTTAGGTTAAGTCATTAACAAGGAGAAATCTTTAGCTTTTTTCAGTAAAGGCACGATGGAGCATTTGAATCCCTCGAGAATCCCGTATTGAAAGCGGTTTCCCTATTCACCTAGTGCATCAAAAGCTAAAGAATTTGAGTATTTGAAGGAGAAGATTTGGCAATGTATCTAGGGCTGGATGGAAAAACCTATTGTCCAAGGAAGGCAAGGAGATTATGTTTAAGGTTGTGGGACAAGCTATATCCACTTATGCTATAACCTGTTTTGATCTCACTAAGTCACTTTGTGATCATATTAGTGTCTTGATCTGTCAGTACTGGTGGAATGAAAAAGATGGTACAAAAATGTCACTGGTTAAGATGGGACCAAATGACTCGAGCAAAATAGGATGGAGAGATGGGCTTTCAGGATTACACATTTACAATATGGCGATGTTGGTGAGGCATGATTAAAGGTTGCTGCAGAATTCATAATCGCTATGTTGTACCATACTTAAATTCATGTAATACCTAGATTGCTCTATCTTAGTGGCCACGACAAAACTGGCTATGTCTTAGACTTGGGGGTGTATCCTTCGTATCCTTGAGGTTTTGAAGGAGGTCATTGTATGTGTTGGAGATATGCCCAAGAGGCAATAATAAAGAGGTTATTATCATATCTTCATGCTTATGATAAATGTTTACATACCATGCTATAATTGTATTAACCGGAAACATTAATACTTGTGTGATTTGTAAACATGTAAGAGTCTCTAGTAAAACCTCTTGTTAAACTAGCTTGTTGGTTAATATATGATCATGGTTTCCTAATCATGAACATTGAGATGTTTATTAACAACAAGGTCATATCATTAGAAGAATGATGTTATGGACATACTCCTATAGTTAAGCGTGGCATAAAGATCAAGTCATTAATATAGTTCAGTTGCTATAAGCTTTCAGATATATAGTAACCTAAATCCTTCGACCATGAGATCATGCTAATCACCATCACCGGATGGATGCTTTGATGACATAAAACACCACACAGTAATTGAGTGGCTATAAAGGTGGCATTGAGTGTTCAGAAAGTATGTGTTGAGGCTCATGGATCAAGAGTGAGATTTGTCCATCCATATGACGGATAGATATACTCTGTGCCCTCTCGGTGGAATGTCATCCAATTGTCTTGCAAGCATGTGACTAGCTCACAAGGGATCACATATCACGGGAACAATAAAGAGTACTTATCAATAACGAGGTTGAACTAGGTATGCAGAGATACTGACGATCAGACCTCAGATAAGTAAACTATCGCGAGCCAAAGGGAAATTGGTATCATATGTAAGTGGTTCATTCGAGCGCAAAGTAATCGTAGAAATATGTGGGAGCCATATGAATTTCCAGATTCCTCTATTGGTTATTGATCGGAGAAGATTCTCGGTCATGTCTGCATAATTCACGAATCGTAGGGAGACACACTTAAGGATTCGATGTTGTTTAGTAGATATGGAATGTAAGTAGGGAGAACGAATGTTGTTCGGAGTCTCGGATGGGATCTGGGATATCACAAGGAGATCTGGAATGGTCCGGAGAATAAGATTCATATAAGGAAAGTCCAATTCCGGAGTTCGGGAATGATTCCGGCGTTTTCACCAGAATGATCTAGAAGGGTCTAGAAGGTTCACTGGACCGGAGGTGTCGTGGGAATGGTCACGGCAGATGTTGCAATCGGCAGCGAGTAGTAGAACGAGGGGCAAGGGCGGCCATCCATCATGGGTGCGATGAGGGCGAGACACGGGTTTTACTCAGTTCGCCCTGAGGGTAAAGACCTACTCCTGCTAGATTGTATTATGGAGGTGGTACAATGGGCGAGCTCGGCGGCTAGGCGGCGAGTCGCTTGGGTGTATGGTGGAACGTATCTCTACACGCCCCGCAGGGAGGTTTATATAAGCTCACCTCCCCTAGGGTTTACATATCTCAACCAAATCAGTTAAGGCTTCTACTGCTTGACCTAATCCGACCGGGCCTATCTACTCGCCGGGCCTTCGCCTTCGCTTGGATCCACGCCGCCTTGATCCACCGCCGCCCCGCAGCCCACTCGCCAGCTTCTGGGCCGGAACGCCCCGCCGGTATACCCGATAGGCACATCCCCATCAAGAGTCCTCAAGGCCGCCGTTGATTAGGCGAGGCGGCCGGCAATGAGTATACGGCTTCAGTAGACATCCACAATCATCGCGGGCTCTCAGATAAAGGAAAAGACTAGACATCCCGATCGCAGCTTTGGCGAGTCGAGTCGAAGGCCAAACACCGTCAAAGTTGATCGGGTCGGCGAAAGTGGTCAAGTTGGACCGTTAAACGTGGTCAAACTAGCCGCTGGGGTAATCCAACGGTAACTTTTGGCATAATCACCGTAGTAACGGCTCCCGATTTGGCGGTAACAACCGCTATATAAGAGGAATGGCAAAGCATCGAGAACCACCTTCGCCATTTCCTCCGAGTGCGCGACTTCCCTTTGCATCGCGATCCAGCCCGAAATCCTCCGACTTCACAAATCCTTCCGCCATGGCCCTTCCACCGAGCCTTGGGGCAGATCTATGTACAAGGGCGCAATCGGCGCCTTTCGAGGAGGCCGATCCTGCGCCGTTGTTGGCGCATCCTCGCCGGAGATGTGACCAACCCGCCGCGAGGGGAATTCATCCGCTTCACCAGCCACCGAACGGGGCTAGGATTCCCTATGTCCTCGTTCTTCCGACGCTTCGCGCTTACTACGGATCCAAATGCCGACTCGGGTCCTCACAAGATCGAGCAGCTCGCCATCTTCGTATGCTCATGAAAGTGCTATTAGCTGCCGCCTACTTCCTCGTGGCAAGATCTGCTTCCACGACGGATCAGCCGTGAG
Source organism: Avena longiglumis (assembly GCA_030063025.1). Taxonomy (NCBI): domain Eukaryota; kingdom Viridiplantae; phylum Streptophyta; class Magnoliopsida; order Poales; family Poaceae; genus Avena; species Avena longiglumis. Next base: position 99,664,187 of record CP125976.1, on the reverse strand, counting down.
GAAGCGGGCGCAATGCTTGCCGCGCGGCGCCTAACTTTCCAAATGAAGTCGGCTTCTTCGACTTGATGCTGCCCGCCAAGGCGGCGAGCGACTGGAAGAAATCTTGGTTCTATGTTGCCGAGGCGACCCCGGAGGGCAAGACGGCGATCCCCCGATACTCCGCCAACTGGTCCGAACCGCGCCTTCTTCAAGTCGGCAAGCTTCCCAGCGACCAGCGGATGGTCGTGGATGAAATGCTCCAAACCATCTGCGGTCTGAAGAAGAAGGGCCTCCAGACGATCAACTTGTACAACTGCTGGCTCGGGCGGCGGCTCGTCCCTCTGGCTCGGCGCGCACTACATGTACCAAGACACGGCCGGGAGGACTCAACGAAGTCCAAAGCTAGCCGAGTGGAAGCTCGAGGACTACACCGCAGATCAAGAAGATCACCCAGCGGTGTACCGACGCACAGGCTGGGTCGCCTATACCGCAGCATCCAGCCCCAACGGTAATCACCTCGCATCATTCGCAATGCTTTTTTGCAACGCGGTCATTGTAATTTCATCTTGCGTTCATTGCAGCTATTCCAAGTGGTGGAAGGATGGCTCCCGCCTTCGGACGACGAGAATTCGAGCTCGTCCGTCCAGGACATGGGCGAGTCGCCTCCCACCAAGGGCGACGCCGGGAGCGACGAGAGTGGCGGCGACGATGATTCCGAGGAGGAGGTCGCCCGACTGGTCCGCAAGACCCGCGGGCAGCGCCAACATGAGCTTGAGGCGAGCAAAAGCCTCGAGCGTCATTATGACGATGAAGAACTTCCGGAGACCACCTCGCGCCGCCAGGCTACTCCGTCGAAGAAGAAGAAGAAGAAGAAGGAGGCGAAGGCCCCTCCGAAGAAGAAGACAAAGCCGATGAGGCCGGCCTCGCCACCGCGCTCGGCGAGCAGATCCGACGCCCCCAGCACGGCCAAGGACGAGGCGCCACCGACGACAACCGCGCTGGACACGGCCACTGTCGAGGTGCCACTGGCTTCGATGCCTCCGCCATTCGCCTGGCCGGGATGTTCCGCCGCGGGCGCTTCGCCGCAGGAAGCTCCTACCGAAGATGTCCCAGAGGCTCCCGTTGCAGCCTCGACGACGAAGAAGCCGTCCGTGTCTTGGGCACGCGACGTCCTGGAGATGGGGCTCAGCCGCCGACTAGGCCCTGAACTGGAGAAGCCGGACGGCCTCCGCACGGGGCTACGCTTCATTCCAGTCGCCAAGTAAGTTTACTCACCTACCTTTGTCTTCCATAGCAGCTTGAACTATCTTGCTTACATGATTGATGTACAGGACCGGAGTGAAGAGGATGGGCCACCCGACCATGGCTAAGGTGCCACCCGTCATCAGCGAGGAGGATCCTTCCTGTAAGAGGAAGGCGGACGAGGTCGTCGTCCCTACGGATGGCGGCAAGAAGGCCAAGGGCGATGATGTCGTCACGATTTCTGACGACACGCGGTCGCTACCGATCGAACTCAGAATGAGGCGGCGATCCACGGCGAGGGCGCCTCGCTGGAGCGCCGAGCCGACCTCCTTTGGTGCGGATGCCTCCATCGCGACATTCCCGCGCTTCATGGCAAAAGCGGCCGCAGCGAGTGGAACTTCGCCCGAGCCATGCACTGGGTCGCCGGCGGAAGTCGAGCAGCCGTGGGTACACGCCAGCTCGCCGCGTCGTGGACGCGATACAACTTCATGGCATGCTTGGCGCAACCATCCGTATGTCCAGTCCCGAGGATCAGGTCGGTGTTTTGCAATGCGTCGATTCTTTTTAGTTTCTTGTTATTATTTTCGCATCAGCCCCCGAGTGCGCATCGCTGAATTTCAGCGGTGGGCACTTAGGATTTCTTGATTGTTACCCTCGAAACTCGCTGAATTTCAGCGGTGGGCACTTAGGATTTCTTGATTGTTAGTCCCTCGAGTGCGCACTCGCTGAATTTCAGCGGGTGGGCACTTAGGATTTCGCTTTGGTTAACTGTTTGAATTGTGTGCAGGGTCTGCAACGTGAGTCAGCTGACCGATTGGCAGCGAAACACCGCGCAGAGAAGGAACTGGCCGCCGTCCAAGAGGCGAATAAGGGGCTTCAGGCAGTTGCCGCGAAGGCCAAAGAGGCTCGCCAGGGACTTGTCCCCGCGGGTGAGTTGGCAGCGGCGCTATCGGCTTTGAGCTCGACTGAGAAGCGGATCGCCGATCTCGAGCGCGAGCTAAGGGAGGCAAAGGAGGAAGCGAGCTCGGCTGATGGGCGAGCCAAGGCCGACATTACAGCCGCCGAAGAGGATCGTAAAGTGTCCGACGCCCTTGTTACTGGGCTTCAGGACGACTATACTTCGCTTCAACGCTTCATCACGGATCTCGCCCGCCCCTTGATTGGTAAGTGTATTTGCTTCTGCCAGTAGCGTGTGCCTTTTTGTGATATCCGATGTACTCACTGTTGTCTTCTACTCGCAGGTCGCATCCTTGATAGTGCGAAAGAGGCGAACTCGTTCGACGCGCGGCAATGTTTGGCCACGCTCGTTGACTCGGCGACGTTGTCGGCGACGTGCATCCGAGCCTACCTCCAGGAGATATCGCCTACGGAAGTAATTCCCAGCGACCTTGTCGAGGTGTGGAAGTATTTGGAGAAGGCACCGTCGGTCGTTGAGTTCATGACGCGATCGGCGTTCCGGCGCGGAGCTGCGACGACGCTTAGCCTTGGGCTTGCTCATTTCCCGGAAGACTTCGACCTCGACGACGTGACGAGTGACTACCCGTCGTCTACTGGCGCGGTGGAGCTCTCCGAGGTGCTCAAGTTGACGGGCCACACCACGATGTTCTCCGAGCGTGTCTGGGCAATGGGCGACCTCCTTCCGTACCAGGAGACGGTCGTCGCACCCAACGACCCCGAGCCGCAGCACCGGGATTTCAAGGTCGAGCAGCCCTTCCGCACCCAGCTGACGACGTACCCGTCGAACCCGTACACGCCATTCATCCGCAATCGCTGGCCGGGCGAAGTCGTCATCAAGCTCGCGGAATAGGGTAGTTTGCCCTGGGGAGTTAGTAACAGGTCTGCCGTTTGGGCATATTTTGTAAATTGAGACAATGCGACATGATATTGAATGAGACATCGTGTCTGTTTTGGGATTTGTCATGTGTTTTGTGATTGAGGTTTAAACGAGTCCCCGAGCGCGTCCGCCCTTTTGTGGGGTTTACCTCGTGTGTGATATGTTTGTTGTTTTTGAATGTTTTGTTATTGTTGTCAGCTCGCCCAGACTCGAAGAGCCAGTCGCTAGGCGAATCCCTTGAGCGCTCTGTACTTCGCCGTTTTCCCTTGCGCGAACGAGGTCGGGTGGCCGAGTCCCCGAGCGTGGTACTTGGTTGTTCTAGGCGTGACTCGAGGGTGGGTGAGGACTTGGTGCGTTAGTTTGAGCGCATCACTCCTGCCTGGCCCGTGGGGTCAGTCGCGTGGCGAGTCCTGGGCATGCTCTCATACTTGACGTTTTCCCGAGCCGCTCGCGCTGAACTAGTCATCAGTCCCCGAGCGTGGTACATGGCCGTTCGAGTCGCTATGTCGAGGATGCGGAGGATCGTGGTTGCTGTGAGAAGCGAAGGCAGTTTTGTTGGCTCGTAGAGACAGTCGGGCTAGGCGACTCCAATGGGGCTCCGGGTAGGCGTTTTTCGTGGACGATGTAAAACCTGAGGTGACCCAGTTGTGGCATCCCACAAAACCACTACTAGAAAATCGCGTTGTTTTTGTGCATTGCATCATCATGACCGCATGCTCATGTCATCATGCCACATTGCATTTGAGCATCGTCATCATCTTGCATGTGCTTGTATAAAACTATTTTCAGAAAAACCCGTCTTTGTTGTCTAAACGCCCCATCTTATTCAAACGCCAAAATCCGGGTCGCCGGGATATTTTTGTTTTGCCCGATATTGGTTTGCAAAAGTCTCGTTTGAAATAAATAAAAATATTAATTATTTTAAGGGGGCCAAACGGCCGATTGACCCAACGATCACCCTTAAATTAATCGTCAAAAAGATCGGTCCACCTATTTTCCTAGAGCTACCACTAACCTACCCCAACCCTTCCTCCACATCACTCCTCCAATAGCAACTGCCACCTCACCTCTCTCCCTCTTTCCCCAATCATCACCGCCACATCAGCCCCTCTCTCTCTCTCTCTCCTCCTTTTCTCTCCCAGAGCCCAACCCCTTGGGCCACAACACATGCACGCACGCCACGCCTGTCCACCCCACTCACTGCCATGGGACCCACCCCTGCCCCACGACCCGCCACTTCCTCCTCTCTTCCTCCTCCCAGATCCCTCTTCCCGCGACCTCCTCGCATGACGCTGCCTCCTCCACCGCTTGGCCAGCTACCCTCTCCCCACCTCGGCCCTGGCCCCTTTCTCCACCCCAACCGCCGCTTCAGACCGCCCGCGCCCCTCTCCCTCCTCATTTTTCCTCTCCGCAGCTGACGTCTCCTCCCACGCCGCAGCCGCCTTTCTTCCTCGGCGCCATGTCGCTGCCCTCCGCTGGCCAGCCCAGCCACAGCTCTCACAAGGCTCGGCCATCGCCTGCCCTCCTCCCCGACACACCGCTCGCCGAGCACCGCCGCCAGACGCTGCGCCTCGCGAGCTCCTCCGCCGCGCCCGAGGTCGCCTCGGCCTTCTTCCGTCCGCCGCCTGGCCGGCCCGCCACCGCCTCCTTGCCGCTGCCTGTTTCACCGCGGAGCCCGCCGAGACCGCCTCCTCTCCCGGGCGCTTCCGCCCTGCCTCCGCTGATCCCGCTGTCGCCGCTTCGCCCGAAAGCCTCTCTCGCCGGCTCCCCTCCGCCGAGCACGCCAACGCCCGAGCCGTGGTCCTGCAGCTCGCCCGCCCTGCTGTGGCCCCAAAACCGCCGCAGCACCTCCTCGGAACCTTCGTGCGCTCGGCAGTTCTCCGCCTTCCGCTCGCGGCGCTGTAGCAACGTGAGATGTATGTTGTGTGGTCATGGCACAAACAAGTGCGCAAACACCGCCGTTCAAGTTCGCCTCGATCTCTCGTTGAAGGCCCAAACAAGGACCAAGTCCGTAACGCCAAGATCTTCCAGAAGCCCTGTACCATGTGCCGACGCGACCAAGCTCGCCCACGAGTCTGTTGTCGCCAAGGACTCGCAACCCTGAGGACCCCACAAGACCACGGGCGCGAGACGCCAAGACTGCATACCAAGGTGCCCAAGAAGCTCCAAGAACTCCATCACGGAACATCTAGCACTCGGCAGTGGACAGAGACCCCGGCGTCGAGCCCCAAGTTCGTCCCCGATAATCCAGGTGGAACCCCAAGACCCCGAAGCCCCGATCCAAAGGCCGATCCGAAGCGCCAAGGCCTCCGCCATGGAATCAACAAGATCATCACGAAACGCCGAGTACTTCTTTCAGGACGCCATGATCATCGACATGACCCGAAGACCGCGAATGCGACAAGAACGGCACCGACGCAGAACGCCAAGTACTTCTTCCCGGAACGCAAGACCTACCCCGATATCCGAGAACGGTCCCAGAGCACGAGAACGCTTCCGTCGAACCCCGAGACCGAACCCCGAACCCCGGAACCCAAGATCGTCGAGCCCCCTCTGATGTGTGACCCCTTTTCCTCGAACCCTATTTTATAACATAACAACTTGTTGCATATTTAATTGTCATCACGCATGCATATCTGTGGTTTGGGGGCCTTATGCCGATTCACCTAATAATTAAATATGGGGCCCATATGCGGCCAAATCTAGTCTCATATCGGCCTCATCTAAACTTGTGTAGCGAACCGGTATCGTATCTTGCCTTGTTATAATAACATTTAAATTGCGGGGGTTCTAAACAACTTGAACCATCTAATTAATTGTCGGGACCCCGGTTCCACTTAATATGACCTAACTGCATCGCACCTTTGCCATGTCATCCATCATGCATGCATCATGCCGATCTTCTGTCGTTGTATTAAATCTTGCATCCGGTGTTTCTTCTAGTGTTTTGGTTCTTCGCGGAAAAGGCCGTTGAGTTGTTGTGAGCTTCGCCCCGATCTTCGTTTGATCCTTCGACAATGTTTTCAGGCGAGCATCTCCCCCTTTCTACCTATCTTACTTTTATAGTATTTACTTCCCTCCTGTTGATCTATTGCTATCTGTGTTGCGATGCTTTAGTTTTCCGTACCTGTGATATCCCGTGCAGCCCTATATTGCCTTGGACACATCCTATTACCTGTTGTTTGGTAGATAGTTGGACTTGCGCGTCGTAGTTGCTTGCTCAAGTGCTGATGTGTGTCGTCATATGCCACAGTTGCTGATGTATTGCCGCATGTTGATGTTGGAGATGGTTTTAGTTTTCCTTATCGTCACTTTAATTTCTATTTAACAACTAAAATTGAAATAAGCAGAGGCATCGGTGGGTGATAGAAAATATTTGGTTTCCGAACGCCCACTTGTGTCCCGTAAGACCCCGAGTACTTGATACCTGTTCCTTGATTTATCGCGCTATCCACATCCGGGAGGTATATGGGACCCCCCTGAGCCAGAGCTTGATTCAGTCTTATTTCTTGGGGCCACAAACTAGTTTGAGGTTTTATTTATGATCTTGTACTTATGCCATGCTACTTTCTGTATTACTTTGTGCGAGGCACACTGCATCGCTTAGGATCGTGGGACGATTCCGGTGTCGACAAGCCCAGCCACACTTTCGGGTTCCCAGTCGTTCACAGTACCGTCCCCACAACCTTAAGCCGCCTCGGGCCACGGCTTTGCGGGTTCTACTTAAGGGTGGCCCCTGAAATATTTCTCAATCTGTGATTGTTCACCGTGAAAGCCTCGTTGGGTTTTGATTTGGTTTTTCCGAGGTTGATCGGTGTGTTGCTATTGGTGCACCCGCCGGTAAAACTTTCTCAAAGCCGTGTCCATGGATATGGACGACTTGGAGCACAAGATCTCGATCATAGACAAGCATAACTAAAGTTTATTGCTATAAATTTGACTTTATAATGACTAGTAATCAGCTTCACTATAATGGAATGGCTAATAATACCGCCACAATTGCTTGTTTGGATTGTCGCTGCACCATTGTACCGACTAGTAAGTATGGCAACTACAACGGAATTGGCTGAATAAAAGTACCAACAACTGCTGGGTTTTGGGGTTTATCTCATGCTATCTGTATCTGATTAGTAATTGTTGCAACTATAACGGAATGGTTACCTAAAAGCGCGCACTGCTTATTTTATCAGGATGATTATCTAAACCTGACTAGTAAAGTGCCGCAACTATAACCGAATAAATAAAACTGCCAACTGTGTGAGTTCCTCGGTTGACTTCCTCGTTTGGTCTCGAGGGGGAAACGCCAGGATGGGTTTGTTTGGTGATAGCTTCAGGGTGGATCCGGTTAGGTCATTCTTATCCCTCTCTGATATCCGCCAGTTGTATCGAGTCTCTATAGGTTGTTTAGTGCACGCTACCGCTGCCGCTTCAGTCCACCATACCTATGTAGGCGAGGACCGCCGAATTCTAGCCTCGCTGCATCGCCTCGATCGACGCCCTTCTTTTTCCTTTGCCCGTTGTCGGCACCCCTTTTGTTTAAGCAGGTGTTGAGATCGACGTAGTTAGCAGGGTTACCCTTCCGGCTTGGCCTGGGCAGGGTTATGGACGCCATTGGTTATTCTTCAGGGCTCTTAGCCCCATTTGCATCTTGTCCGTAGTCGGACGCTCGATCATTTTTCAAGGTGATTTGGATCTTTGTACATTAAATTTGTATTCTTGACTCTTTGAGTCGCTGTTGTATATATCTGTTCTGTGGGTCCCATCGAGGACTGTTGTGTAATGTTATTACTTCGTTTTCCACCCGCACGAAAGTGCCTGGTGGGCACCTTTGAATCGTTTCTATGCGGGTTTGGTGAATTTTGCTCAAACTTGCATAGGTCCGATTCTGAGGGTGTTACACCAGTGCTTTTGCATCGCACTACTTAGCCGTGCCGATCGCTTGACCAAAGGTTGACTTCTGCGGGTAGCTTGACGCTGTTATTACGAGTGCGAGTGGCACAAGACACGGAGAGTAGGCGCAATTTGCGGTAACCGATTCTTTTTATTTCATAGCGACTGGAGAGTACATATGTGGGGTTCTAGGGGTAGAACTTCCGTAGGAGGTTTACATTCCATGGTCGCTTGACGTCGAGTTCGCCGTCCCCGCGGACGTCGATGAGGTAGTAGGCGTCGTTGCCGAGTACTCGCCCGATGGCGAATGGTCCTCCCACGGAGGGAGAGCTTGTGCATGCCCTTCTTGTCCTGGATGAGGCGCACACCGTGTCGCCTTCTTGGAAGGTGCGAGTTTTCACCCGCCGTAGTAGCGGCGGAGTCCCTCCGGTAGATGGCGGTGCGTGACCGAGCGAGGTCACGTGCCTCGCCGAGTTGATCGACTCTGCCCCGGGCGAAGTTCGCTTGCAGCCTCAGGTAGTGGACGACCCGGCGAGTCGTGCTCGAGGTCGGTGGGCATGACGCCTCGCACCGACACCATGAAGAAGGGGTGAATCACGACCTGTTGACCGAGGTGCGGATCCCCGGATGAAGGAGGGCAGCTCGACCAACACCGGCGGTGCGCCGAGTGGTACTTGGAGTCGCTTCAAGCCGTGGAGGATGCTTTGATTGGCCTGCTCCGCCGTTGGATTCCGGTGGGCGACCGACGCGGTCGAGCCGATGTGGTGCTCTTCGCAGACCGCCATGGATCCTTTGGCGAAGTTGGTGCCGTTGTCCGTGATGATGCTGTTTGGGAACCCGTAGCGATATATGAGCTCGCATAGGAATTTGGTGGCGGTCTTCCCGTCGCATTTCCGGACTGGCTTGGCCTCCACCCACTTTGTGAATTTGTCGATCGCGACCAGGAGGTGGGTGTAGCCAGAGGGAGCCTTTTTGAAGGGGCCTACCATGTCCATGCCCCACACGGCGAATGGCCAGGTGATGGGGATTGTTTTGAGCGCTGAGCTCGGCACGTGCGTCTAGTTGGCGTACTTCTGGCACCCGGCGCACCGCTGGACAATGTCGACGGCGTCGGCGTGTGCGGTGGGCCAGTAGAATCCATGCAGCATGGCCTTGGCGACTAGAGAGCGGGCGCCTGCGTGGTGGCCGCAGTCACCGGAGTGGATGTCGTGGAGGATCTTGCGTCCTTCGGCGGGTTGGACGCAGCATTGGAACACGCCGGTGACGCTACGCTTGTGGAGCTCGCCGTCGATGATGGTGTAGGAATTTCATCGGAGTGCGATCATCCGAGCGTCCGTCTCGTCTGCCGGCAAGGTGTCGGCCTCCATTCGTCTGGCTCGATGACGAGTGCGACCAGGGCTGCCTCCGGTTGTAGCGGGACTCCGATGTCGATCTCCCTCGGGGGAGAGACTGATGGCTTGGTGATTGTGTCGAGGAAGACGCCGGCGGGTGGTGCGAGTGGAGCCGACCCAATGCGAGAGAGTGCGTCGGCCTCCTCGTTCTTCCGCCTGTTGATTCGCTCGACGGAGTACCTGTGAAGTGTCCGCCCAGCTTGTCCACTGCTTGGCGGTACGCCGCCATGGTGGGGGAGATGGCGTCGCAGGTGCCAGCGACTTGCCCAGCGACGAGGTCGGAGTCTCGTAGCAGCGTAGGCGGTTGACATTCATCTCCTTGGCGGATCGCATGCCGTGGAGTAAGGCCTCGTACTCGGCCATGTTGTTGGTGTAGGGTGTGAAGTCGAGGCAGAGGACGTAGCGGAGCTTGTCGCCCTTTGGTGAAGTTAGCACGATCCCCACGCTGCGCCGTCTGCGTTCTTGGAGCCGTGGCGCGTGCTCCAGAATGGAGGTATGGCGGCTTCTCACGGCCGGGCCTCTTCCCCGGGCGATGAAGTCCGCTAGGGCCTACGACTTGATCGCTGCGTGGCTCGTATTTGATGTTGTGGACGCCGATCTCGACGCCCACTTGGCGACCCGCCTCGCCTCGCATGGATGATGTCTGCGGTGGTGTTGAGGAGACGACCGTGATCGGGTGCTTAGAAGTAGTCTTGTTGGCGCCGCTGAGCTCAAGACCGCGATACCAGCTTTTGGTATCGGGGTATCACCGCGACTCGGTGAGGACCTCGCTGATGTAGTACACCGGTCAGATCGGGCTCCTTTACTTCCTCTGGTCGCTCGACAACCATGACGGCGCTGACGACGCGCTCGGAGGCCGCGACGTAAACCAGCATGGGTTCTTTGTCGGCGGGGGCGGCGAGTAGCGGTGCGGCGAGTAGCACCTTCTTGAGGTCGCGGAGCGCGTCATCCGCCTCCTTGTCCCACTGGAAAGGTGGGGTTCTTGCACATCAGGTGGTATAGGGCATCGCCGCCTGTGCGGGGATGAAGCGACTGAGAGCCGCTACTCGCCCGACCAGTTTCTGGACGTCGCGCAGGCACTCGGGTTTGCCGAGCCGGGCGATCATGTCGATCTTCGTGGGGTTCTCCTCGATCCCTCGCTTGGAGACGACGTACCCCAGTAGTTGTCCTGCTGGTACACCGAAGGTGCATTTGCCAAGGTTAAGCTTTATCTTGTATTTTCACAAGTTGGCGAATGTTTCCGCCAGGTCGGCGAGTAGATCGCCCTGGCGAGCGGACTTTACGACCACGTCATCGATGTAGACGTGGATGTTGCGGCCAATTTGGCTCGCGAGGCACTCTTGCATGCACCGCTGGTAAGTCGCCCCGGCGTTCTTGAGGCCGAAGGTCATGGCGGTGTAGCAGAAGGCCCCGAATGGCGTGATGAACGCCGTCTTTTCCTCGTCCTCGACGGCCATTTTGATCTGGTTGTACCCAGAGTAGGCGTCGAGGAAACATAGCGACTCCGAGCCCGCGGTGGAATCGATTATTTGGTCGATCCGCGGGAGGACGAACTGCTCCTTGGGGCAGGCGCTGTTCAAGTTTGTGTAGTCGATACACATCCTCCAGGTCCCGTTCTTCTTCTCGACCAGGACTGGGTTTGCCAGCCACTTGAAGCCTGCAACGAGTAGACGCTGCACCTCCTCGGCGATTGCTCGGCGGCGCTCTTCATTGAAGGGCCGCAGCGACTGTTTGACGGGTCGCACTTTGGGGTCGGCGTTTAGCTTGTGCTCAGCGAGCTCCCTAGGGAAACCAGGCATGTCAGATGGCCTCCATGCGAAGATGTCCCTGTTCTCACGGAGGAACTCGATGAGCGCGCCTTCCTAGGCTGGGCTCATGCCCGTCCCGATCGTCACCGTCTGGCTGGAGTCGCTCAGGACCAGCTCGACGGTGTGTGCGCCCTCGAAGGTTGAGGTGTTTGCGCCCGAGTTGGGCTTCTTGAGTATGGTGGGGTCGTTGTTGACCCCGCTTGCATACTTGGCGAGCTCATCGGCGTGGTTGGTCTCGCCGATGACGGCGCCGAAGTTCGGCTCCTTTGGCCTCGCACTCGGCGGCCATGTCGGGTCGCTGATGGTGATGACGCCGCACGCCTGTGGAGCTTCATTGCGTTTTACGCCAGAGTGGCGCGCCATGAACTTGGAGAACGCTGGCGCCCAGACGCAGCGGTAGGGCTGTCGAAGGCACCAGCTCGAAGACGATCCGCCGCGCGGAAGTTTGCTGGTGTGCCGAAGGTGACTGGCAGCGTGACCTTGCCGATCGGGTACGCCTTCCGACCGGGGACGATGCCATGGAACGTGGTGTGGGTCGTCTCGATCATCGACTGCGGGAGTCGCAGCCGCCTGAAGGTGTCCAGGTACAGGATGTTGATGGAGCTGCCGCCGTCCATCAATGTCTTGGGGAGCCAGTAGTCGCCGACCTTAGGCTTGACCACCAGGGCGACTCGGCCTGGGTACTCGATGCGTGGCGAGTGGTCTTGGCGGCTCCAGGTGATGGGCTGCTCCGACCAGTTGAGGAACTGGGGAACGTCCACCTGAGCCACCACGTTGACGGCGACGGCGCAGGCGATGACCTTCTTCTCGCGCTTCGTGTTGAAGCCTGTGAAGGTATGGAGCGAGCCGGCCACTTTGCCGAATTTTTCGCCGTTTGGCGGGTCGTGTCGGGGTCCTCCCGTGCTCGCCGTGCCTTTTCGATCTCCCTGAGGGTGTGGAAGTCAGCGGTTGTGTGCGTTGCGGGCTTCCCTTCCCTGCTATGAAACGCACAAGGTTGGTTAAGGAGGGCCGCGGGGTCGAACCTTGGCTTGGCCTTGTAGTTGCCGCCGTCGCGGCGTTATCCTCCGTCGCGGAAGCTCTTGAGCTCACGTTGTGCGTGCGGCGTTAGCGGCGAAGTCGACTCGCCCGTCACTACGGTGCTTGCGGTGGCGAGTGTTCTTTATGGCGTATTCGGACCGTCGTCATTGCCGTTGCCACTCGTGGCAATGCTGACCTCCGACTAAGTCGTCGGTTTCCTGGTTTGGATCTTCCTCCGCGTACCATTTGGCGATCTCGAGGAGGTCCGGTATGTTGTCGAGTGTGCGAGTGTCGCTTGAGCTTGGCGACCAGAGGCTCGTAGTGGCACGAGGTCTTAAAGCAATGGATCGCGGTGTCCGGGTGGATGCCGACCGCGTTGTACCAGAGTTCTTGCCACCGTTGGACCCGATTCTTGGTCGACTGCGGGTCCCTGGACGCATCGCTCCAGGTCCTTGATGGTGGTGGCGCGGGTGTAGGAGCACTCGAAGTGCCTGACGAAGGCGTCGCGCATCTCCTCCCAGGAGTCGATACTATCACGGGGAGGTGTTGATCCATCGCCCGCGTCCCTCCATCATCGGGGAGGTAGGCGGCTAGCGGTCGGTGTGGCCTGCGATCCCCATTGCCATGAGGTATGTATCGAGCCAGACGGCGGGGTCGTACGAGGGATCGTACTTTTCTATCTCCTTCGGTGCCTTGAAGTTTGGAGGGTCCTTATAGCCTCGGATCATTGGTCTGAAGCACTTGGGGCCGAGTCGACTGAGCGACCCCATGGGCTCGTCGTCGCGGCGATTGGTTAGGGTGTGTCGCAGGTCGTCGGGCTGGCGTGCGCGCCAGCTTTGGTTGTTGATGATGTGGGTGCGGGCGTCGATGGGTTGACCGTTGGCAGCGACGAAGTTGGTCGCTGGCCTGGGGTCGTTGGTGGAGAGTGCCGCGTTCGCGGGTCGGTGTTGGAGCTGCAGTGGCTCTGGTGGCGGGCAGTTGAGGGTGTTTGCCGCCATTGGGCGGCCGCTCGAGGCCGCTCTGCTTCCCGAAGAACGCGAGTACACTCGACCCTGCGAGTCGGCGCCTGCGTTTTGCTGCTCGACGGCCTTTGCGAGCAGGGCCCTGACGTACTGGATCTGTAGGGCACCGTCGCCGGTGGCCGTGATGTTGTCGGCTGCTGCTCGGCCCGCCACGAGGTTGTCCATCGGGGTGGAGCGATGGGAGGCCGTTGCGTCTCGCTCCGTGAGGAGACTATCCATGGCTGATCCTCGGGTGTGCGGTTGGGTGGAGGTGGGCGCCCATCGCCATCGATCTGGCGGGGCGGCGCTTCCTCCGGTGGCGCGTTCTCGCAGATCGCGCGACCGCCACGGGCGGGTCGCTTTCATCGTCGAAGTTCGAGCGCCCTGAACGGTGGGGTTCAGCGCGACCTGATCCGGCTGGTGGTAGCGCGATAGCTCTGCGCTTTCACCGCCGAAAAAATTCGCTCGGCTTGCTCATGCGCCCGCCTCCGCCCGCTTTGCGGAGTTCCTCTACCTCCGTTGCCGTGGCGTTAGGAGGATCGGGTGGAGAAGGGTCCTCCGCGGTTCGGTGCGTCGCCATGTAGGTCGGCATGGCGACCGGTCCGTCAAGGAGGTCGCCGAATTTTCCGACCGGTCAAGTCGAAGATTCCAAGGATGGAGGGTCCTCAAGTCTCCCATGTTGGAGACTGGTGATGGAGCCGGGTGAAGCCGCGGTGATGTATCCGGCGAGTGGCGGGGTCACCGAGTCGGCGTCGTCGTTGAGGGCCGCGTCTTGCGTCCGTGAGTTTTGCCACGTTCGTGGGCGAGTTGTACTCGAGGCGGCGATGGATCGTGCGGATCTGGCTCTCGAAGAGCCGATCACAGGCGGCGACTTCAGCGGATGCGGTCGAGTCCTCCGAGACGATGGCGTCGGTGAGGCCGGCGAAGAGGCTGATCGTGCGACCGGCAGGATCACGCCAGGCGTGACGGGTCGCGCCGGGCGTAGCTGCTCGGCAAGATTTGGACATCTCGCCGATCGCTATCATGCGGCGGTGGCGGCCGTCTCGTTGATGGGCAGATTGGATCTCGCCGCAGAACCGCCCGACCGGCCAGGCCCCGGTGGGGCCACTATCGTGGGAATGGTCACGGCGAATCTGTCGGCAATGGTAGTAGAACAAGGGGCAAGGGCGGTCAGCCATCTGCGGTGCGAGATGAGGGCGGAGACACAGGGTTTTACCCAGGTTCGGCCCCGGAGGGTAAAGACCTACTCCTGCTAGATTGTATTATGGAGGTGGTACAATGGGCGAGCTCGGTGGCTAGGCGGCGAGTCACTTGGGTGTATGGTGGAACGTATCTCTACACGCCCCGCAGGGAGGTTTATATAAGCTCACCTCCCCTAGGGTTTACATATCTCAACCGAATCAGTTAAGGCTTCGGTACTCGTTTGACCTAATCCGACTGGGCCTATCTACTACTTTGGGCCTTGACTTCCGATCGCTTGGATCCACGCCGGGCCTTGATCCAGTCGCCGTCCTGCAGGCCCACTCGCCAGTTCTTGGGCCAGTCGGAAACGTCGTGCTGGGTATACCCCGGTAGGCACATCCCCATCAGGAAGGGGAAGGGTACATGAATGTGTCATGAATAAGTGGAATGATTGTATCATGTACTAGGTCACTTGGTTGGGCATTTGTAAGAAATAAATAAAGCTCCAAACTGAAAGTCAAAAGGCAAGTTTGAAAAGTCAAACTGGGACAATGTATCCTGGTGGAGGAAGGAAAGAATCCTTCTTTCCCTCCACCACAAGCCAACTAGGAGAGGGAGTTGGGGAAGGATTCAAACTCCCCTCTCCCAAGCTTTCTCTCCCTCTCATAAATAGAGGGGAGGGGGGTGTCCCAAGAGACACAACACCAGCCCCTCCCCACACCACCGCCGCCTAGCACCGTTGCCAGTTCGTCGCCGCCGCCCTAGCCGCCGCCGACTCCACCTCCTTTTCTCCGTCTTCTAAACCCTAGATCACCAGGAAAACCCTAATACTCCACCATAACCCGCTCCAGCTTAGGCGAAGCCCTGCGGGATCTTCCCTCTACTTCCGACACCACGCCGTTGTGCTGCCAGAATCGCGAGGAGAGAACTGCAACCTCCGCTGCCTGCTGGAACAAGGAATATGAAGGTCTTCATCGAGTACCAAACGTGTGACCGATCATGAAGCTGCTTTAACACGGTACGGAAGGATCGTCTACGCGATCTTGAGTTCGGCAAGTGTACGACTACATCACCCACGAGAATCTGCTCTCGTTAACCGCTTTGGAATCTTCGAGGGTGAGTACTCTAATCGACTCGTTGCTACAATCTAGTAGATAGATCTTGGCTTGTTTGTGTTCATGCGATTGAATTTTTTTGTTTTCATGCTACGAACCCCAACAGTGGTATCAGAGCCGTGTCTATATGTAGATCTGTTGCACGAGTAGAACACAATGGTCATTGTGGGCGTTGATATTTTTGTTGCCGATTTCTTCTTGTGTACTTTGCATCTTGCGGGATGGTGGGATGAAGCGGCCCGGGCTAACCTTATATGACATCGTTCATGAGACTTGCTCCACGCTTGACATGCAACTTGTATTGCATAAGTGGCTTTGCGGGTGCCTGTTTCTCCCAACATAGTGAAGATTCAATTTACAATGGGTGATTGACAATACTAGTATCAACGTTGTAGTTCTTGTTCGTAAGTTAGAACAACACTTATTGAAAGCCCAAACCACGTAAAGCATGCAAAGAAAATTAGAGGCGTCTAACTTTGTTTTGCAGGGGTGTGCTGTGATGTGATATGGCCATGATTGTGATTATATATGATGTATGCAATGTTCCTTATTGTAAGTTGGCAATCAGCATGAGCCTTGTGGTTGTCTTTTTAATTTCATTAAGACCCGCGTGTCTATTATTCAAAGTAGTTGTAATAGTTGATGCTGGTGGACGACAACCATGGAGCGGCGCCATTGACCTTGACGCCACGCCGGTGATGATGGAGATCATGTTCGTGCTTGAAGATGGTGATCGGAAGCACAAGAAGAAAGGCCATATCATATCACATATTATGAATTGCATGTGATGTTAATTCTTTTATGCATGTTGTATTGCTTAGATCGCGATGGTAGCATTATAAGATGATCCCTCTCACAAAATATCAAGTTATAAAGTGTTCATCCTTAGAAGGCACCGTTGCCAAGACTCGTTGTTTTGAAGCACCACGTGATGATCGGGTGTGTTAGATTCTGCGAGTGTATACAACGGGAGCAAGCCAGATTTTCTCATGCAGAATCTAAGGTTTGATCTTGACGAGCCTAGCATGTACAAACATGGTCTCAAAACACGGAATACCGAAAGGTAAAGCATGAGTCATATAGATGATATGATGAACATGATGATTGTTCGCCTTTGAAACTACATCATGTCACGTGATGATCGGACTTGGTATAGTGGATTTGGTTCATGTAATCACTAAAAAAATGTGAGGGATATTGTTTTGAGTGGGAATTCAACATCAATATGATTAAAAGTTGAACACTATTTATCATAAATTAAATCAAAGTGAATTTGCATAGTTAGTCATTGGCATCCGTTTACCAACCCGCGCTTAGTTATAATTGAGATAATAGAACTATAGAATTCTGGTTAGTTACATTACGAAATAGTATCGTATTGTTTTGAAGTGTTAATCTAAAGTTTAAAATTCCTATTTCAAACTTTCAGTAAGTTCCGGTTACTCCGTGAAGTTTAATAATTGGTATTAAATCAAGAGTAACAATTCTGGTGTTAATATATAAGTATCATGTTTATCTCCATGATTCTTGATATTCAAAAGATTGTTTTAATATCAAGGTTATCTAGGAACATCATATGTGGAAGATATTGCGATATCTGAAACAATATTTTGATTATAACATGATACAGTATAATATGGCAAAGTTTATGTTCTCATATTTGATGGGAAGTTTCAAAAGGTTGGAGACGCTAGTCCTCCTAATCCTCCAAAAGGTTTTGGAGAGCAACATTATACTCACAATTCACCGTTATAAGCTAAAGTAGCTTGATCATGAATAGTTCCATGATAAGGATGAATATTTGATGTAGGTAAAATGTTTACTACACTAAATGATTACTAAAGAATGGAATTTGAAAGAACACCAAATATTTTATGATGGTGATTTACTTCAAAGTGCAAGTCCAAAGATATTGGTATTTAACTATACATGCTTTGGAATATGTGTCATGTGTATGGCTCTGATGGCTCAGTTAATGTGGAGCCTGTTGGGAACCCCAAGAGCAAGGTGTGAAGCAATAAAACAGCAAGTGTTCCCTCAGTTAGAAACCGAGGTTATCGAACTAGTAGGAGGCAGGAAACGTCACACATGTGTTGCAAACAACGTGGAGACCTACACAACACAAACTCAAGACTTTGCCCCAACTAACAGTGAGGTTGTCAATCTCACTGGTTGCTGTAACAAAGGATTAAAGATATGGTGTGGAAGGTAATGGTGGTTTTGCAGCAAGAAAATAGTAATAGTGGAAGATGTATCAATGATAAAGATTGGACCGGGGTCCATAGTTCACTAGAGGTGCTGTCCTTAGATAAACAACATGGCATGAAGGGTAAACAAATTATAACAGGGCAATTGACAGGAATTGAGCAAGGAATGTCAATGCAATACTAGTCAGAAATATCCTATGAGATTCAATTGGGCAATACAACAAGATACATAGACCGCCATCCAACTGCATCTATGACTAGAAGTCCACCTTCAGGTTATCATCCGAACCCCCTCCAGTATTAAGTTGCAAGCAAACAGACAACTGCTTTAAGCAAAGTGTGTAAGGTAAACAGTCCACATGTTCCATGAACAAGAGACCGTTGTTTTCTCCCTAGTGGCAACAACACATCTACAACCGAAGAGATTTCTGTCACTTCCCTTGGAAACTAGAGACATGAACCCACTATCGAGCATAAATACTCCCTGTTGGAGTCACTAGCAACTACTTGGGCAAGATAGCTACTAACAACGGAGAGCATGCAAGATCACAAACAACACAGCCATGATAGAATTATAAAGACAAAACTATTAACCAAACTGACATAATAATATCAATATCCATCGGATCCACACAAACACAACATGCATGATTACAAATAGATTAGATCTTGATCATGAATGGATCTCACAAGATCTATACATGAAAGCACAAGGAGGAGATACAACCATCTAGCTACTACATGGACCCATAGTCCAAGGTGGAACTACTCACACATCATACCGGAGAAGAAGGCCTCCGGGATGATCTCCCTCTGGCGGTCTTGGAAGAGCTTGATCCCCGATCTGGGATGATGGTGGCGGCTACACAGTTTGTGGAGTTTTATCGGGTCCTTAGGGTTTAGGCATCGGGGCTTCTTATAGGCGGGAGGCGGGCGGGGGTTCTGGGGGCCCACACCCCTAGGCGCGGGCTGCTTGCCGCACAGGGAGGGTGTGTACCCGTGGGTCCCCTCCGTCTCGTATTCTGGCTTCGTGTTCCCCACGGAAAAATATTGACTTTGGCTTTTGTCCCGTCCAATTCCGATAATATTGATTTTCTGCCTTTCTGGAACCAAAAACAGAAGAAAACAGGCAACTGGCACTGTGGCAACTTGTTAATAGGTTAGTTCCAGAAAAGATATAAAACACCTAAAAGTGTAGACAAAGCAAAGCAAAGTAGATACTAAACAAGCATGGAACATAAAAAATTATAGATACGTTTCCGACGTATCAAGCATCCCCAAGCTTAACTCCTGCTCGTCCTCGAGTAGGTAAGTGATAAAAATAATAATTTTTGAGGTGACATGCACCTTCACAATAAAGATCTAACCATTTGCAAGCATTGAAAGCTGGGATCAAAGAACTGTAAACATGTGCATGAAAGATGGAGTTCTAACAGTAAGACGAAGCAACTATTGTTGCAACATGACAAGATACAAACAAATATCATGAATATCATGCATTGAAAAACATTTGTTTGTTTCACATATAGAAAACATATCATAATGGCAAACAGATTGTACCTCATAGAGTAGCAAATAGATGCATAGGACACCTTCAAAGTTCACAAGGGTGACTAGAAACAAGTAGCACAAGAACAAGTAATATCACAATATGCATCAATCAATAAGTTTTGGGACACTGCACATAAAACTAAGAATGGCCACTATGATCTCTCAATGGTGCCTAAAGGTAGAAGGTGGAGACTCAACATAATAGTGGAAGAAGGACCTTTCATAAGGGAAGCATGGATTTCAAGTTTCAAAAAGAGATTCCAAAAATTATGGTACTTGTTAGCTTTCAGCCATCATTGCCCCTATCATAAGCATCTTTAAGTTATTAAGGTTAAAGTGAAAAAACTATGGAACATATGCTTGACAACGTATAAGTTGGCAATCTCAAGTCCCTTGAATATGAGGGCCACACCTCATGCTACTCAACTTCAGTCACTTGTAAGTTCTTATTATTGTAAGTAGATGCGTATCATAGAGAACCGCCAACGGGGTACCTCTTGCACATGGTACAAGAGCTTTCCCATAACCAAAATGACAAGGCAAGCAGACAATGAGCATCTCAGCGATCTTTTTATTTACTATGTGCATAGATTTTTATTGAGGATGCTTCATAGATAGCTCACTATGGTGATGCTGCAAGTTTTCACCATGATTAGGCATGGCTTAGGCTAGCAGCCCAGACGTTTCTCTAAC
Source organism: Avena longiglumis (assembly GCA_030063025.1). Classification (NCBI taxonomy): domain Eukaryota; kingdom Viridiplantae; phylum Streptophyta; class Magnoliopsida; order Poales; family Poaceae; genus Avena; species Avena longiglumis. The sequence goes on along the minus strand of CP125976.1, from coordinate 99,644,277 downwards.
ACAAAATACAAACTCCATGGACTTACAAGTTCCCTCTTTATTTCACACCGGTGACATCCACAGACAAAAGAGCATGATATCAACTAAGTACAGAGTACAAGTGCAATGTTGAAAACGTTCCCCATGACAGCATGGTTCTGCTAACTCCAACGTATAAGTGCAAGCATATACAACATAGACGACACAATGGTTCAAGTTTATTAGGGTCAAAGAATATAAAGTGTGCCATCAAGTTTGTGAGATCTTTAATCACTAAGTTTTCACATAACAAAATAGTTTTTAATTGGAAGATAGCTGAAAACAATAATATACTTGGAATGGTATAACACACCATGCATAGGAGTTTATAGTGGACACTTTGGAATAACTTGGTTTCTTGGGAGTTGGAGGCATGAGTAGAACTTACTCATACAGGTGGAGGCTAGCAAAAGACTGGGAGCAACCAACTAAGAGAGCAATAATGGCCATAATCATGCAGAGCGATAGAACATTACTAATCAAAGCATAGAGTGGTACTACAAGTCAAGGACTAAATGATCATAGAGGATATGGTGACTGGTTCATAGTCATAACATGATGTGAGCATGTGCCAAGTCAACCCAAACAAACCTCAAAGGAGAAGACCACAATACTATGCTTTTGTATGCTAAAACAACGCATGATTTCTTCAAGGCACACTAAGAAATCCCAATGACTTGAAGCAAGCCATGGTACAACAATAATTACTAGGCATAAAGTCAAAACAACACCTAGCATGGCATGATAAAGTCTAAGTCACAGTTAATGCCATCTCCTCTTGCACTTCCAAGCAAGAACTTTCTACTCCTTTCCAACACCAATTGACTTATTTGAAATAAAACACAGCGAGAGCGGGGGTACAAACTAATCAAGCAAACTAATAAAAGCAAACTAAAACTAAGACGCTCCAAGAACAACACAACTGTGCATGAAACAATAAAAACAAAGTGTCTAGACAGACCTGAGCTTTTTATTGATGAAGAAGGGGATGCCTTGGGCATACCCAAGCTTTCACGCTTGTACCTCTTGAATATTTCTTGGGGTGACACCATGGTGGCATCCCCAAGATTGAGCTTTTGTCCATTCTTTATCTCATTACATCAATCTCTCTCTACACCTGAAATTTTTCCTTCATACAAAACTTCACACAATCTTCATTAGCAACATTAGTTTATTCAAAAGATATTAGACCATTAGTAAAAGCTTTGGAACATCAAGACTTTTCACTAAAAACACAAACTACTATAGCAACTCCTTAAAAAAGCTCAATTCCCCAAAAGAGAACTCAAAAAGAATCAATAAGAAGCAAATGCAAATAATGGCAGAAATCTGTCAAAACAGACTAGCAAGAAGAAACGGATTTTTTCGAAAATCTTCTGTTGCTCAAATCAAAAAGTGTTGAACTAACAAAATTTAGATAACATACTAGGGATTTAATCGTAAAATATCAGCTCAATCCGAGTTACATAGACTCCTCGTGAATTTTTATGGTGGAGGACAGAAATCTATTTCAGGACAACAACTCCCCAAATCTTACTTCCGTCTCATTAGAGGTCATTCTTGGCACAAAAAGCAAACAAAAAGGATAAGAAGAGGTCATTACTGAAGTAATAACTTCCAAGACTCAAGGAAACTCTTGGGTTATCTCCCAACAAGTACTTTTCTTTAATGCCTTTAAGTTAGGCACAAGAAGCAAGAAGAATCAAGTATTTTCAAATGAAGAAGCATTAAGACCAATACTTGAAAAGTCTTTGACTATGAAAGGTATCTCATCCAAATGGGTTTTTGAGGATCCCTTCTCATTTCTCTTTGGTTTACTACTTTAATCAAAAAGATTTTCAGGAGCAATCCAATCAAAATTCTTTTCAAAGGCTTCATGCATTCCAACAAGCTTAAAGGGTATGGGTATCTTAAATTCCTATCCAGGATCAGTTTTATCAGAAGTACCCACAACATCTACACTTGAGCCTAGCATATTGAAACGCTCAAAGACTTTTTTGGCTTCCCTAGCAACATCATTGAACTCTTTTAGTAAAGTTTCAAGAATGAAATATCTCTTTTCAGCATTCATTTCTTCTTTTAGTTTTAGGAACAAGAATTGTATCATGGGGTTAAGGCTAACAAAACTAGCCTCCAACATATGAACTAAAGAAGCTGCAACAATCTCATAATTAGGAGCAAGTTCTGCTATAGATTTATCCTCAATGTCCCCATGCTTGCTAACATGATTAAAGAATTCTTCAATATTATCTTTCCCATTTATGGAGCCACTGCCTATTGCAAGATCTTTCAGGGCAAACTTGGGGAGCAACATGGTGAGCTAGAGCAAGGTGGCAACTAAAGCAGGAACTATTTTTTGTGTTTTTTGAAAAGTGGCAAACAAAACCAAGCAAAAGAAGCAAACAAAACTAAAAACAAAGTAAAGAGAAAGGAAGTGAAGGACTCTCCTAGTGAAGACGTCCTTGGCCTCCCCGGCAACGGCGCCAGAAAAATTGTTGATGGCTCAGTTGATGTGGAGCCTGTTGGGAACCCCAAGAGCAAGGTGTGAAGCAGCACAACAGCAAATCTTCCCTGAGTTAGAAACCGAGGTTATCGAACCAGTAGGAGGAAGGAAATGTCACACAGGTGTTGCAAACAACGTGGAGACCTGCACAACACAAACTCAAGACTTTGCCCCAACTAACAGTAAGGTTGTCAATCTCACCGGTTGCTGTAACAAAGGATTAAATGTATGGTGTGGAAGGTAATGGTGGTTTTGCAGCAAGAAAACAGTAACAATGGAAGATGTATCAATGGTAAAGATTGGACCGGGGTCCATAGTTCACTAGAGGTGCTCTCCTTAGATAAACAACATGGCATGAAGGGTAAACAAATTACAGCAGCACAATTGACATGAACTGAGCAAGGCATATCAATGCAATACTAGTTAGAAAGATCCTATGAGATTCGATTGGGCAATACAACAAGATACATAGACCGCCATCCAACTGCATCTATGTCTAGAAGTCCACCTTGAGGTTATCATCCGAACCCCCTCTAGTATTAAGTTGCAAGCAATAGACAACTTCTTTAAGCAAAGTGTATAAGGTAAACAGTCCACATGTTCCATGAACAAGAGATCGTTGTTTTCTCCCTAGTGGCAACAACACATCTACAACCGAAGAGATTTTTGTCACTTCCCTTGGAAACTAGAGGCATGAACCCACTATCGAGCATAAATACTCCCTCTTGGATTCACTAGCAACTACTTGGCCAAGATAGCTACTAACAACGGAGAGCATGCAAGATCACAAACAACACAGACATGATAGAATCATAAAGACAAAACCATTAACCAAACTGACATAATAATATCAATATCCATCGGATCCCCACAAACACAACATGCATGATTACAAATAGATTAGATCTTGATCATGAATGGAGCTCACAAGATATATATATATATATATATATATATATATATATATGAAAGAACATGGAGGAGATACAACCATCTAGCTACTACATGGACCCATAGTCCAAGGTGGAACTACTCACGCATCATACCGGAGAAGAAGGCCTCCGGGATGATCTCCCCTCCGACAGGGTGCCGGGAAGAGCTTCAGATCCCCCGATCTAGGGACGATGGTGGCGGCGGCTACAAACGGTTTCGTGGAGTTTTTATCAGGTCTTTAGGGTTCGGGCATTGGAGGCTTCTTGTAGGCAAGGAGGCGAGGCAGGGGGTGCCCGGGGGGCCCACACCCTGCCCAGGCGCGGGCCAGGCTTGGCCGCGCCTAGGAGGTGTGGCCACCCCGTGGCTCCCCTCCGTCTCGTATTCTGGCTTCATGTTCCCCACGAAAAAATATTGACTTTGGCTTTTGTCCTGTCCAATTCCGAGAATATTGATTTTCTGCCTTTCTGGAACCAAAAATAGAAGAAAACGGGCAACTGGCACTGTGGAAAATTGTTAATAGGTTAGTGCCAGAAAAGATATAAAAACACCTCAAAGTGTAGACAAAGCAAAGCAAAGTAGATACTAAACAAGCATGGAACATCAAAAATTATAGATATGTTTCTGACATATCAGGCTCCACTATTGATGTTGATAGATTCTTTCAAACAGAAAAGGAAATACTGAAAGAGAATCTCAGAAATATATGGCAGAAAATAAAAGACTAGAATTGTTCAGCTTAGGTATATAGAGGATATACATGTTATGGCTATATTCTTTGCTTATTAAACAATGTGGTTCTTAAGTATTGGATACTGAATTTGTTTGTGTGAATCATCATATGAAACACACAATTCATGAACTATAATGGCCTAAGTAACTAGCAAAAGAATATGTGATGATGTTCATCGAGAACAAATAAATGGTTGTTGTGTTGCTCGTTAACATCAAAGCTTTCCTTCAAGATTTGTTTTATCAGGTATTATGAGAACAAAAGGTTTGTTCAAATAATTGCCATAATCCATACAATATGGATGATTTAAAAATCTCGTTGGATAAATCACATCCATAAAACTATTGCTAAAAATGTCGAAAGACAATCGATAAGAAAGATCACTTAGGAAGTGACATCGCCGTTTAAATTATATTGGAAATAAAACATGAAGAAACTCCATATGGGTGGAATTTTGGAGTCTTTTGATTTTTGATAAAATGACGCTTGTAAAACTTTCCTAGAGATAATTATAACTCCGTTCATAGGCCAAAGGGAACGGATGACTAGCTTATTGGAACTTGTACATATTGTTGTATGAAGTCCATTATGTGTAGTCAAGAGCGATGGATTTCAACTTCATATGCTTTCTCCGAAAAATTTGAGTGAATATATGAATATTTACTTAATAAGGATGAAGTGTGAAACATTTGAAAAGTTCAAAGACTTTCATGATGAAGTGCAAAATCAATGTAACAAGAAAATAAAGAATTTATGATAGGATCATAAAGGAAGATATTTGAGTTACAAGTTTAGCATAACACCTTAGATTTGAGGAATCATTCCGTGGATTTGCATTTCCCGAAACACCATATGAGTATGGAATAGTCGAGATATGAAATGAAACCTTGTTTGACATAGTAAAATCAAAGGTGTAATTCATAAAACTGCCATTATATTTTAAATATTAAAAGCTTTAGAGACTACCGCTTTTCCACTAAAAGGAGCTCCATCATGATCCGTTGAAATGACACCATATAAATTCATGGTTTGGGATAAAACCCAAGTTGTACTTTCTTAAACATTGGTATGCTATGAATAAGAGAGATGTTAATAACCAAAGTCGGATGAACATGTCTTTGTATGTTATTTCGAATAACCGTTGAGTATTCCTCCATAAAACCGAAAAAATGTTTGTATCTTGGAACGTCAAGTTTCTTTGTGAAGGAATTTTCCGTGAAAAGTTAAGTGGGAGGAAAATACAATTTTGATAAGGTTAAAAGAACCTTAGCTATATGTGCAAAGTTGCGCAGCGCCAAAAAGTGTTTCGGAGGCAGCAACAATGCTCATGGCTCACGTGCCTCAAAGGTCATGGTTATAGAGGTCAAAGTTCCTATTGAACCAAGTAGGTCGGGTAAACAATCAAATACCAAGATTTGAGGGTTGAATCATTATTTGAAAATAATGAATGGACTACATGCAAAGAAGCGATGATGGGCCCTGACTCCGTCAAATGGCTTAAAGCCATAAAATCCGTGATAGTTCCATACACGAGAAAGCAAGCTTTGAACTTGAAAGACCCTCTGAAAAGGTGTAAGATCTTATAGTCATGTTTGGAACTATAAAGAAATAGACATGGATGTTTCACATCTATGAAATAGTCAAAATGTTTGGAAAGAGTTCACAACAATGTTCAATAATTGACTATGACAAGATTTGATCTTCCATATCAATATTTAGTCTAAACGGATTAATGTAGCAACCACTACATATAATTCTGTTATATGGTGGTTAAAAAAAACAAAGTTCTTTTAATAGAATTGTTACCTAGGACGTGTACATAACACGATCCAATGGGTTTTGTTAATTCAAAGGGTGCTAAAAGCGTATGCAAACTTCAATGGTTGAAATAAGCATCGCGGAGTTGGAATCTTCACCATGATGAAACTGTTAAAAGAGTTTAATCTCATCGGAGATGATGAAGATGCTTGCATTTGCAAGAAATTAAGTGGGAGCGCTAAGACATATTTCTAATACATTATGTGGAAGACATATTGTTGATTGGAAATGATGTATCTTTTGTTAACACAAGTTAAGAATTTCATTTTGATGAAAGACTTAGGAAAAACCCGAATATTTGGCAGTAATGTCTATAGAGATAGATTGAGACGCTAATATGGTTGTGCCAAAAGTACATAGATGATATATAGAATGAGTTCAATATAGAAACTACAACAAAGTTTCTTGTCGCACAGAAAGGATTGGATCAAAATTCAAGTGTATCGAGACACTTGGTAAGTGAAACAAAGATTAAAGTATTGATTGATACTTGATGAATAAAGAGTTTTTTCTAATCATACTATGATATGTACAAATCCAGATATGTCCTATGCTCTAAATGTTATGAGCATATACCAGAATGATTCATAAGATGATCATTGGATGATAGTAAGTATATTCTTATGATATTTTGGAAGAACTAAGAATATATTATTTTGTAGAAGTGATAAATAGATAGTTCATTGTAAAAGTACTACATTGATACTAGTTTTGTCACAAAGTACAAATTAAGTTTTTCTCAATATAAACTAAGGGTGGCACAATATAATGGAAAGTAAGTTCCATAATGTATTTGGATGAGTTCCAAAGTTAAGACATTGTGACAGAAACTACAACAAAAGGCTGAGTATATGACTGCTATTATAGCAGCAAAAGAGGGCATTTGTGTCAAGTAGTTTGTTATCAAACTAGGTGTATTTCACAGCGAGATAGTACTATGAAGATATATTGTACGACAATATTGTCAACATGTTTTAACCCCAAGGAACTAAAGGTCTCACCAAAGGACCAGATTTATACAAAACAATCTCATTACAGAATGAGTGATGTGTAGAGACACAAAGACATGCAATTACACAAAGACCTGAAAGTGTCAGATCCGAATATCGGTTAACCACTAGCAATCATGTACATACAACACCGGAAAACCATAGGTGTTGAATACACAAAGATTTGAAACTAGATTATTGTCTCTAGTGCAAGTGGGAGACTCTTGGAGATATGCCCAAGAGGCAATAATAAAGAGGTTATTATCATATATTCATGCTTATGATAAATGTTTACATACCATGCTATAAATGTATTAACCGGAAACATTAATACTTGTGTGATTTGTAAACATGTAAGAGTCTCTAGTAAAGCCTCTTATTAAACTAGCTTGTTGGTTAATATATGATCATGGTTTCCTGATCATGAACATTGAGATGTTATTAACAATAAGGTCATATCATTAGAAGAATGATGTGATGGACATACTCCTATAGTTAAGCGTAGCATAAAGATCAAGTCATTTAATATAGTTCAGTTGCTATAAGCTTTCAGATACACAATAAGCTAAATCCTTCGACCATGAGATCATGCTAATCACCATCACCGGATGGATGCTTTGATGACATAAAACACCACACAGTAACTGGGTGGCTATAAAGGTGGCATTGAGTGTTCAGAAAGTATGTGTTGAGGCTCATGGATCAAGAGTGAGATTTGTCCATCCATATGACGGATAGATATACTCTGGGCCCTCTCGGTGGAATGTCATCCAATTGGCTTGCAAGCATGTGATTGTCTCACAATGGATCACATATCACGGGAATGAGAAAAAGAGTACTTATCGGTAACGAGGTTGAACTAGGTATGCAGAGATACGACGATCATACCTCGGATAAGTAAACTATCGCGAGACAAAGGGAAATTGGTATCGTATGTAATTGGTTCATTCGATTGCAAAGTAATCGTAGAAATATGTGGGAGCCATATGAATTTCCAGATTCCTCTATTGGTTATTGATCGGAGAAGAGTCTTAGTCATGTCTGCATAATTCACGAACCGTAGGGAGACACACTTAAGGATTCGATATTGTTTAGTAGATATGGAATGTAATTAGGGAGAACGAATGTTGTTCATAGTCTTGGATGGGATCCGGGATATCACGAGGAGATACGGAATGGTCTGGAGAATAAGATTCATATAAGGAAAGTCCAATTCCGGAGTTCGGGAATGATTCCGGTGTTTTCACCGGAATGATCTAGAAGGGTCTAGAAGGTTCAACGGATCGGAAGGGGAAGGGTACATGAATGTGTCATGAATAAGTGGAATGATTGTATCATGTCCTAGTTCACTTGGTTGGGCATTTGTAAAAAAAAAATTAAGCTCCAAATTGAAATTCAAAAGGCAAGTTTGAAAAGTCAAACTGGGACAATGTATCTTGGTGGAGGAAGGAAAGAATCCTTCTTTCCCTCCACCACAAGCCAACTAGGAGAGGGAGATGGGGAAGGATTCAAACTCCCCTCTCCCAAGCTGCTCTCCCTCTCATAAATAGAGGGGAGGGGATGCCCCAAGAGACACAACACCAGCCCCTCCCCACATCGCAGCCACCCCGTGCCGACGCCGTCAGCCGCCGCCGACTCGACCTCCTCCTCTCCGGCTTTTAAACCCAAATCTCTGGGGAAAAACTAATACTCCACCATAACCCGCTCCGGTTTAGGCAAAGCCCTGCGGGATCTTCCCTCTACTTCTGACACCACATCGTCGTGCTGCCGGAATCGTGAGGAGAGAACTACAACCTCCGGTTCCTGCTGGAACAAGGGAGAGGTAGGTCTTCATCAAGTACCGAACGTGTGACCGACTGTGGAAGCGCTGCCGGAACGCAGAGCCGGAAGGATCGTCTACGCGATCTTGAGATCGGCAAGTGTATGACTACATCACCCACGAGAATCTGCTCTCGTTAACCGCTTTGGAATCTTTGAGGGTGAGTACTCTAATCGACTCGTTGCTACAATCTAGTAGATAGATCTTGGCTTGTTTGTGTTCATACGATAGAATTTTTTTCTTTTCCATGCTACGAACCCGAACAGTATGAAGGGTGGGTTCTGGCAAATCCATTGATGCAAGGAAGGACCCATGGATTCTAATTAGGCCAACCCATCATTTTCGCACTCTAGATGTGATGGAGAAACCTGATTTCATGGTGTGTAAACTTACTGATCCAGCACAAGAAATACACAAGTACATCATCGACGATTGGAAGAGTTTCACAGAACTAGGATATTTCCTAGATCCTAAATCTTCCCGAAAAGGTCTGTGTATTCCTATGGCGGCTCACACACAATAGCTTTCCTCTATGCCTCAATGTTAAACACAAAAAGGTGGACCTGGACTCTAAGTGTCTTATGTGCAATCGACTAGATGAATATGGGGGGACATGTTCATCAAATGTAAAGGAATGAAACATGCATGGAAGACGTGTCTTCAGATAACTGCTGCTCCAAATTCACATGTTATGACCGAGGGCCTATGAAACAGTCCACAATAGATTTCCTCTATTCTTCCAGAAAGATATCTAAATTGAACATTTTATTGAATGGGTTATTTCGATTGTGTTGAATTTCTGAAGAAATTTATCCAATTTACCATGCATATCCCATTTATTTTTCTATGTTACTTCTATTATGAAAGTTAAGGGATGCATGTAATAGCTACAAATTTTTAATTCCAATATTTTAAAAATTAATGACATTTTCCCTTAGTTATGGCCCATGGTAGAATAATCCATATGATTTATCACCCCATGTTGTCACCCAAGGGAAATTATAATAGATGTAGTTCTAGTATGTTTCATTTGAATAACCTAGTTATGATGAGCAATGCTACATGAAATTCATTGGGGGTTTCAAATAAACAAATGTTTATGAAATCTACTAAATTGTTTGATAAACATAGGCCAAGATAGAGTTTTGGAAATGTTAAATGTAGTTTAATTATGAAAAACATTTCTTTGCATAAATGTTAAAACCCATAAAGCCATTTACTTTGACACCCTTAAGCACGTATAAGTATGAATGTTAATTCATTTTGGTTTATATATGAGAGTATATTCAATGCACTCACATGTAGATGTCATTTGTAGATGATAACTACGATGAGGAATGACACCTAGGACACGATACATTAGCCGGAGCCACCATTTTATTTGTTCTTCTGCTATTCACATTGGCCTTTGGGCATTGATGTAATAAATGATATTGTATTCAGTCTTGATGCAATGTAATAATGATATGAATGTGCTATTCATCTTGTGAATGTGCGTATATTAGTGAATCCATGGGACTAGTACACATGATGCACATAGACTTTGGATCCTATCAGGTCCAGGTCGTCACAACTTATGGGAGCTCCCGGGAGAGAAGCAAAATCGGTATCCAACTCTAGGATTGGCGGACTGTGGGAAACAAAGTGAATGCCGGGGAGAAGGATAAACCTACAGGGATGTCTATAGTATGATTCAGAGATACTTTCTGGTCTTCATAAAGGGCGAGAATATAGAGTGGGTGGACATAATTACGCATGACACTGTAGCCCATCCGACAATGACTTGTTAGACTAAGCCAGTGGAGAATAAGGTGAAAGTAAACTTTGTTGTAGCGTCCCAAGATAGGACCAGGGATGGTGCATGGGGGAGAGTTCATCGGAGCTGTAACCAAACTGAGACGTGTGATTCACTCCAAGCGGAAGCATAATCTTGCTTTGTGGCGATCGAGGAAGCAACTGCTTTAGAATTTCATAGGGTCATTGTTTTAGTCTGACTCATAGACTTTGGTCAAGGCCATGATATCCACCTCCCACGAGCTGGTAGAAATTGGTGTTCTCTTATGTGGCGGCTCCTAGTAGGGAAAGGTAGGGAAGTATCCCTACCTTGATTTTTGGAGAAAAGTGTTAGATGCATATGTTTTTCTGAACAATTTGAGTAGTTATGCAATCAAAACGTATTGTGTATGATAAAGTTATCCTTGTATTAGTGAACACTACATAGAGCTGATTGCAACCTAGGTCTATTCTAGTCGTAAACCGAATCTTTCTCTTTCCAATAGCTAATTTGCAATCTAATAAAACACAACTCTAAACAATGTCCTAGGTCGGGTACTTAAGGAGGACTTGAGGGTATTTTCGCTGGTTATGGAGTGTGTCCGAACCAACTCTAGGTATATTATGGATTATCTTTTATGGTTGGGAAGTGACATGCAGACGACGTTTCTTATACTATGAATGTACGATACTGGCATCCATGCTTCAATATGCAAAACAAATTTACAGCATGACAATGGATTACTTGTCATAGGGATCGGATAGAGAAATATCATACACATAATAGTTCTGTTTATGGTTCTACTTTGGCTTTATATTTTTATTGATATGAAATTCTAATTATATTAGTTAAGTCAATGTATTTGGTTAATGATGTTAGGACATGTTTACTCAATTGGAGAAATGATAGTTGAGAGTCCTTGCCGAAAGACTTCACTATACGCATAAAATGATATCACAATTCTAAATACGGACAAAATAGTAATAAAATAGAGAAATCAAGAAACAGAGGAAGACACTAGGTCATAATTGGTTATTTTTATAGTATATATACCTTCTATATTTCTATAGACTATTACCTCTATTTGACCATCGCTTTAATGAGCTATCTGCAAAGTTGCTTCAGAATTTCTCTTGTCTTGACTCAAATAAACTCATTTTCTAAGTTCAATGTGAATAAGATCGCTCGTCTTATAGAGATTTATCATGGGGATTTCCTTATTATGAGCATTAGCATATATAATATAATCTTAAGCTATTTATTATTCATACGTAGAAAACTGAAATCTTCATAGATTTCCTTGGTAATCAAAAGGCACATCACTTTCATGTGGTTTATCGCCTTATTGAGCTAGCATTGCTTTTACTGATGGCTAATAGTCAAAAGAGCTTTATCGGTGACAAAAATCACCATGGCAGAGTTGCCCAACAAGATGTGTGTGATGGCTTCTTGATGACTTGACGGTGTGCTACATCGAGCGAGGGATATTCAAATGTCTTGATCGCTAAAATTACTGAAGATTTTTTAAATGGTAAAGGTTTGCCATTGCGTAGGATTTCTACATGTCATTAAAACTTCGTTACTGGTAAGGTTTAGGTTTTACTCATATGTAAATAAGTTTATGTTTCTACTGACTGTTAGAATTATATATTATTATTATTCTCTCAGGATCAGTTTTGGTCTTTACATTGTTTATTAGTGTCTGTCCTACCTCAAATTCTTTCCATCCTCTGTCACCAGGAGTAGCTGTATTAGGGCGCATCTCTAACCGATCCCCTAAAATAGGTTAAATGAGTAAAAGTACACAGCGGCGGTATCTAACCGAACTCCTAAACGGTTAGAGAAGTAAAATTATACTCATCGGAGGAGTAAAAGTGGCGGCCGACTCCTAAATTTACTCCTTCGAGTCCACTTCCGAGAAAACCTCCCGCCTCTCGACCCATACTTCCGTTCGCGTGACCATACCCCACCGCCCTTGACACCGTCCGGTCCTTGCCACGGCCTACCTCTCCCTCACTCGCCGCCTCTTGCTGTCACCGAAATCGACGGGGCGAGCTCGTTTTTGCCTGTCGCCGCCCTGATTTGGAGCAAATTGGGCTCCGTTGCCGTCGATTCGCCGCAACTTCGAGCCGTCGAAGGCTAGGAAGGATGCATAAGGCAGGCACCGTCGCCTTCAACGCCTCCTCTGTCCTACCCGACGACCGCCCGACCAACATCGTCACCTCCTCCACCCGCAATTGACGCGCAGATCTCTGACTCCGCCCGCAATCGACACGTAGCTCTCTGGCGCACATTCTCCGACCATCGTCGGTGCTGGAGACACCCCAACGCCGCTGCAATCGGAGATCTCCATCGCGGCCTCGGGTGGGAAAATATTGGGGGCCAACAACATGGTCCGGCCGGGTGGCACGACCATCATGGACTCCGGTAAGGCCGACGACAAGCGCGTGGAGGCTCCCGAGGTGGCGCCGCATCCTCCCCTTGCTCTTGTGGTCGGCCGGCGGCATAGCAAGCCGACTCCGGCCAAAGTGGCACTCGCGGAGGCGGCGGCCAAGAAGAAGAGGAAGAAGGCCGAGGCGGCGCTGCCGAAGGCTGCAACTGTCTCTTCAACGCGCAAGGCCTCGACACGCAAGGCATCGATGGCCAAAATAGGGCAAAAAAAGTTTACTCCTCTAAATTTAGGGGATCGGTTCGGCGCCGACCTCCTTTAAAGGAGTTACTCCTCTAACCAATTAGGGATCGATTAGAGGTACCCTTAGCTCATTCGACTCTTTGAGTTCAGTCTCTGCTCACGTAGATGCAACAAAGTAGCATATTCTCTGTGGAGAAGGCCCAATTTGGGGAGATTGTTCTGAATGTAATGGTTGGGCTGATCATGGCCCTCCTTTTGTCTCTGAACTTGTGGTCAACGATTTAGCCGAGCACTCTGGTTAATGGAATTTCCTTTTTCCCCGAAAAAAAAGTATGTGCATGTCGAAAAATGCAACCGGGAGATGGTATCTATCGACAACACAACCGAGGAAAATAACTAACCTTGTTGTCTCTAGAGTCTCACTACACATCTTTTTTTTAGCAATAATCCTAGACTTACTGACGAATGTGCCTGAAATTGGTTTGCTGAGATTTTATCCCTTCCTTGAAAAACGGAGCAGTTTGTTTTTTTTACCCGTAGTCCGCAAGATATTTCCGTAAAACTTGCCCGTATGTGTAGCATTACTCTTTTTTTAGGGAGTCTCGCTACACATCTTTATTTGGCCCAAGAAGCAGCACTCCCGAGTTTATCCTTTTACACGAAGAAGAAATAACGAAAATGTAAAGCGGGGACATCTTTGGGCAGCAGGGTGTCCGCTACTGAAGAAAGAAAGAAGCTCGTTCCGTTTTACTAGCGGTTCCCCTACATGGGTGGCCTTCTTACTTTGGTAGCCTGTTCGAAAGCATAAGCCATCTCGATCAACCTTGGCTCGTACCCCTGCAGCCCGCCGAAGCAGATGCCGAAGGGGACCCCCGCCTCGCCGTACCCCGCAGGCACAACGATGGCGGGAAGGCCAGTGATGGCGAGAAGGCTGGAGGCGGTAGTGTCGGGCGTCACGATCGCGTCGAGTTGCTTCTCCTTCATCAGCTTCTCTAGCCCATTAGCGGACAGCTCCTCCAGCCGACGGATGGCAGCTCTCTCCACGGATCCAATGCCTTCCGTCTTTTCGGCCGCGATAAGGTTGTCCTGCCCGAAATCTTCTAGCCTCTCCTGCGGCAAGATGTACAGAATTTGTTGAGAGAGTGAGTGGATAATAAGTGTCGCTGATCCTGCAATTCTTTTTTATTTTCTGCAACGCTGATTTATAATGTTTGAAGCTATAATAAGAAGTGAAGAGATGAAAGATGGATTCAGTTATTGCTTTTGTACACATACCTGTACGGGATGTGCGTTGTTGAAAGCTATGATCTCTGCAAGGGAACGGACAGGGGAGGACCTCAGGTCTGCCAAGTACGCGTTCAGGCTCAGCTTGAACTCTGCTCGCATGGCAATCCCCTCGTTGGAACGAATTTCAGCCAAGAGAGCTGTCGAATTGGTGGCGACGTCAAGGTTCTCGATCACCACGGCTCCATGTTCCCTTCATCGAAATCAAGATTCAGTTCAAAAACAAAAATGATTCAGTTCATGTCAGGGAAATTTTAACCTGTCACCTCATTGTGGTGAGGTGCTGGTTGTACACCCTCAGTTGCGTCTCCCCTTTTCCTTGGAAGAAGCCGTTGGGGACGCCGACTCTCTTGCCTCTCAGCCCGTCTTTCTTCAAGAACTGCATGTATCCCCCAGATGGGATGTACTTGGATGCCGCTCGGGTGGCCGCGGCGTCGGACGCGTCGTAGCCGACAATGGCGTCCAGCACCTGGACTGCGTCTGACACCGTCCGGCACATCGGTCTGCATTTCGTGTCCATGGATAGATTGGATCCTCAACCCACAGCTGACCATTACCAAGGAAGAAGTAGAAGTAGTAGAAGAAGAAGAATTACCCGACGGTGTCCTGCCTAGGGCTGATGGGAACGACACCGGCCCGGCTGGTGAGCCCGACAGTGGGCTTGATCCCGACAACGGAGTTGAACGATGACGGGCAGAGTATGGACCCGTCGGTCTCGGTGCCCAACGTCACCGCGGCCATGTTCGCCGCCGCCGCGACGCCCGGCCCGGCGCTCGACCCGCACGGGGTGGACGATAGAGCGTATGGGTTCTGCACAATCATCGATCCGTAAAGAAAGGAATGGTTCTTCAATTTCATTTGGAATTGAGGAGTACCAATCAATTTGATTATTACCAGCGACTGGCCGCCGCGGGCGCTCCAGCCATCCTCGACGCGGCGGAAGTTGCACCACTCGGAGGGGTTGGCCTTGCCGAGCACGACGGCGCCGGCCCGCCGGAGCCGGGTCACCACGCCGGCGTCCCGCCTCACCACGGAGCCGAGGAGAGCCAAGGAGCCGACCGTCGTGTTGAGCGCGTCGCGGGTCGCGATGTTGTCCTTGAGAAGGACGGGGACGCCGTCCAGCGCACCGACTAGGCGGCCACCGGAGGACGCGCGCCGAGCATCGGCGGCTCGCGCCTGCTGGAGCGCGTCCGGGTTGACCTCGATTACAGCGTGCAGCAGCGGGTTGAGGCGACCGATCTGGTCCAGGTAGAACCGGACGAGAGCCGTCGAGGTGAGGCTGCCGTTGCTGAAGCCCCGGTGGATGGCCTCCACGGTGGCCTCGTGGAACTCGAAGCCGTGTGACACGCCGGCGGCTGCAACCAGGGCTAAGACCGCGGCAGCAGCTTGCAGCCTGAGCCACGCCATGCTAGTTTAGCTGAAATGCTGAATACTGCCAGTGGGTGCTACCCACTGGGTTTGGTGGCTTGGCTAATTGTCCCCCGTCTCTAATTATGTCAGTGCTATCGACTAGTATTTCATCTCCTGCACGTGACGTGCGTGCTCCAGTATTTTTCTAGTAGTCGTACCATTTCTCATATCTGCATGAGGGATACGGGCAACACATACAGTTGACCCATCACCTCCGTAGATTAAAGTAAGAGTAAAACGCGTGTGCGGCTCTATCAACATGTCCCTCGTGAATGGATTCATCGCCAACTGGGAAAATGCTACGGATAGGCCAGCAAGTTGTACATTAGTGACGAACAACGGAAAAAACTTCCCCTAGGGTTTCGACTTCCACCGGCGATCCATCGCCAGAGTACCCAAATCTATCGGCGATCCATGTGCGCTTTGCCTCATCTCTGCGCGATGCTCCCGCACTCCTTGCGAACGTTCGTTACGTTTCCATACTCCTTTTCTCTCTCATCCAACTAAGGTAAAGCGTAATATTTTAACCTTTATAGCCTACTGACTAAGTTTTATTATACTTGCTCTTACAGTGGTATGATTAGGGAGGAGTTCCACCAGTGGGTGAGAGCGAAGCTCTGTGGGTCATTACGAAACATAGAATAAAGAGTGCCGCCTCCCCAAGTGGAGTTTTTGCCTGATCGTGTGTGACCAGTGACATTGTTCTCTTGTAACTTGGTTGCTCTCTATCTTAATACAAAAGACACACAACTTGTGTGTTTTTGAAAAAAAAAATGGTATGATTAGAACATGGGGTTGCAAGGTGCACCACTGCAGCTGCTGAATAGATGTCACACCAGGCGTCATTAGCGACCACCCTGTCAAGACGTACTTGTACGTTGTGCACACCAGAGCTCTTATTGTCGTAAGTAAACGGAATGCCCAAAAAGTCGAGGTCCTTAAGCTCACACAACCGAAGACAGTCCCGAAAAGCAACCATCTGCACCTCTGAACATGGAGATGCAGAAAGATGTTCATATTGCCAAAGTGCCTCGTTAAAATCACAAAGAACAACTCATGGTAGAGAGGAAGCAGTTGATCCCAACATGCGGTACCGATTTTCAACTATAGGCACCATAGACAAAAGTCACATGAAATAATGGCTCATTAGGTGCAATTCTGATGAAAGCATCAATGTATTTCTTCTTGGATATCAACAAAATAACTTTCATGCCAAAATAAGGCCAGACCACCGCTCACACTATTGTTGTCCACACTAGAAAAGCCACGGAGACCCAAATGACTCCGTAAACGCCAAACACGATCACTACTCTATTGGGTTTCACATAAGAAAACTAGCTAGAAACGATTTGTCTGTTAAAGGACACAGAACTCACTAACCATCGGGAAGTTTCCAATACCATGACTGAAAGGATACAGATGCTGCCTAGAGGGGGTGAATAGGCAGTTTAAAACTTTTCTGAGAGTGGCTCAACAAAGGCAGAATTAAACTAGCGTTTACTTTGTTAAGCACAAAACCTAGAATAGCTAGGATTCACCTATTTGCACCAATAACTTATGCTAAGCAAGACAAGCAACTATGTGATAGCAAGATATATACTTCAAGCATGAAGGCTATCACAAAGTAAGGTGCATAAGTAAGAGCTAGGCACGCGACGACGATGTTTTACCGAGTTCCTCCCAACATGGAGCACGTCTCGTTTGGAGAGGGGGTGGTATCAAACCACCAACATCACAAGAGGCCTCCATTTTTCTCCTGTTAATATCACCCCAACGGGATCAATCCACGCGTCCACTATCAGTGCACTTATCGGTGGCAATCTAGAACCTCTCACAAGGTTGGGGCACTTCTCCACAACTCAATTGGAGGCTCCCAACAAACAAGCTTGGGGAAAGCTCCATAATTTAATTGGAGGCCCCAAGTAATCCTCAAACCTACAAAACAACCAAACCGTCTAGGGTTCCAAGAATCCAAGAGTAAAAAGCTTCTCAACTTTCACTCAATCGAATCCTTACCGAGAACTCAAACCGATGCACCTAATGTAATGGCAGAACACAAGAAGTGCTCAAATCCTTCTCTCCCAAATTCCACCAAAGCTACAAAAGCTTATGGGGGAATAAGAGAGGAAGAACAATGGAGGAAATCCATGAAAGACTCCAAGATCTAGATCCCAATATGTTCCCCTCACTTAGAGGAGAGATTGATTGGTGGTGTTGTAGATCTAGATCTCCTCTTTCAAATCCCTTAAGTATATGCAAGAATCATAGGTGGGATTAAGAGGGAAGCAAGGTTAAGAGGTCAACAATGGTGGCTCAGCTTTAGGGTTCATGAGGTTGGGGAACTAGCAGCAACCAAAGGTAGAAGAAGGGGCCACTACTAGGAAAAATCTCACCAGTGCCCCCCCATTTTTCAACTTCTGCGGCGCGTATGGGATGCGCCACTGTTATCATGCCACTAAAGTGTAGTTTTGTGGCGCATATTGAAATGCGCCACAGAAGTCTCAAAAACTTCTGTGGTGCATATTGTCAATATGCGCCACAGAAGTCCCCAATCAGATCTCAAACTTCTGTGGCACATATTGCCAATATGCGCCATTGATTTTTTTTCAAAATTCAAAAAAAAACCCGGCCAGATCTTGCCGGAGGTGGGGGTCACTGGAGGAGGAAAAGGAGGCCGATGGTGGTCGAAGAAGGAGGTGGAGGAGGGGCTCGCCGGAGGAGGGGGTGGAGGTCGCAGGTGGAGGAGAGGAGGAGGCTACCAAAGGAGGAGGAGGTCCCGAGAGGAGGAGCTCACCGGGGTGGAGGAGGAGGGAGGAGGGAGGTGGGAGGAGGAGGATGAGCTCACCGGGGTGGAATAGGGAGGAGGAAGGAGGAGGAGCTCACCGAGGTGGAGGAGGAGGGAGGAGGAGCTCATCGGGGTGGAGGAGAAGGTGAGGAAGAAGGGGGAGAAGGAGAGAAGAAGTGGAGGAGGAGAAGGGTGGAGGAGGAGAAGGGTGGAGGAGTGGAAGAGGATAAGAGAGGGAGAAGGGGTGGCAGGATTCAAATTTCGAATCCCGCCCAATACTTCTGTGGTGCATATGGGAGAAATGCGCCACCGAAGTTTCTCCCCCTTTTTATTTTTTTGCAGGAAAAAGTCTTCTTTCTGCCGTAAATTTTTACTCTTTTCGAATTTGGGAAGTCTGTAAAACTTCAACGGAACGTTGGTCAACTAAATTATGTGGTGGAGCCTACCCTCACTTTCTGTGGCGCATATGTTCGTATGCGCCACAGAAGTTGAAACATATGCACCACAGAAAGTGAGGGAGCCCAACCCCGGTGGCAGGTCCACCTAACTTCTATGGCACATTGTTTCCCTATATGCGCCAAGAAGAGTGAAGATTTCTGTGTCTCATTGCTTGAAATACGCCACTGGAGTTTATCTGCGGCGCATGGTCATACATATGCGTCACGAAATATTTGTCTACATATAGCTGGTTTCCTAGTAGTGGGCCCTTTTATAGCCCCCCTGGAAATGTAGCCGTTGGAGGTCACTTAACCCGGACAATCCGGCAAAAATGGCATAGACAGTCCGGCCCGGCCGGACACTCCGGCCTAACAAAGATTCCGGGCAGTGTCCGAACGGGGTCCTCGTATGACTCAGGCACCACACAAAAATCCCAGGGCCGGACACTCTGGCCCAAACCAGCCGGACACTATGGCCTCTCAAATTTTCCGAGCAGTGTCCAAACTGGGTTCCCGTATGACTAAGGCACCTTGAAAAATTCCAGGGGCGGATACTCCGGCGCGAACCAGCTGGAAATTCCGGCCATGCCGAATACTCCGGCTGAAATCACCCGGACATTCCACCCAAGGCAAAACTGACAGAAATAGCAAAACTGAAACGACCATAACTTTTGCATCCGGACTCCGATTGACCCGAAACCAATTTTGTTGAAAAGAGGATGATGATTGCACTTCGTTGATATGGAGCGCTTCGTCGGGAAACCCTAAGAGAAAGGTATGAAGCATCATAGCAGCAAGTTTTCCCTCAGTAAGAAACAAAGGTTATCGAACCAGTAGGAGGAAGGAAACGTCTCAAAGGTGTTGCAAGCAACTTGGAAACCTGCACAACACAAACTTAAGACTTTGCCCCAACGAACAGTGAGGTTGTCAATATCACCGGTTGCTATAACAAAGGATTAATTGTATGGTGTGGAAGGTGATAATGGTTTCCAGCAAGTAAACAATAACAGTGGAAGATGTATCAATGGTAAAGATTGGACCGGGGTTCATAGTTCAGTAGAGGTGTTCTCCTTAGATAAACAAACATGGTATGCTGGGTAAACAAATTACAGCAGGGCAATTGACAGGACTGAGCAAGGCATAATAATGCAATACTAGACATCAAGATCCTGTGAGATTCGATTGGGCAATACAACAAGATACATAGACCGTCATCCAACTGCATCTAGGACTAGAAGTCCACCTTTGGGTTATCATCCGAACCCCCTCCAGTATTAAGTTGCAAGCAACATACAACTGCTTTAAGCAAAGTGTGTAAGGTAAACAATCCACTTGTTTCATGAACAAGAGACCGTTGTTTTCTCCCTAGTAGCAATAGCATATCTACAACCTTAGAGATTTCTGTCACTTCCCTTAGATTAAATAGAGGCATGAACCCACTATCGAGCATAAATACCCCCTCTTGGAGTCACTAGCAACTACTTGGCCAAGATAGCTACTAACAACGGAGAGCATGCAAGATCACAAACAACACAGACATGATAGAATCAATAAGACAAAACCATTAATCAATCTGACATAGTAATCTCAATATCCATCGGATCCCCACAAACACAACATGCATGATTACAAATAGATGAGATCTTGATCATGAACGAAGCTCACAAAATCTAGACATGAAAGCACAAAGGAGGAGATACAACCATCTAGCTACTACATGGACCCGTAGTCCAAGATGGAACTACTCACACTTCATACCAGAGGCTAACATGATGAAGAAGAAGGCCTCCAAGATGATCTCCCCTCCGGCAAGGTGCTGGGAAGAGCTTCAGATCCCCTCCGATCTAGGGATGATGGTGGCGGTGGCTACAGACGGTTTCGTGGGATATTGATCGGGTGCTTAGGGTATAGGCATCGGGGGCTTCTTATAGGCGAGGCGGGGAGGGCCCGGGGCCCACCTGCCTAGGCGTGGACTGGTGGGCCCGCCTGGGGTGCACCATGGTGGCCCTCCGTCTCTCCTCTAGACTCTGTGTTCTCGTTGGTGAAATATTGACTTTGGCTTTTGTCCCGTCCAATTCCGAGAATATTTCCTTACTAGCTTTTCTGGAACCAAAAACAGAAGAAAACAGGCAACTGACACTGTGGCATCTTGTTAATAGGTTAGGACCAGAAAATATATGAAAACACCTCAAAGTGTAGACAAAGCAAAGCAAAGTGGATACTAAACAAACATGGAACATAAAAATTTATTAATACGTTTACGACGTATCAGAGGACAACAAGAGCTACCCAACAAAGAGCTACCCGAAACCAATTTTGTTGGAAAATATTGGATGCCACCAAGTGAGAATATATCATGTATTATAATGTGAGATACCTCCCTTGGTGAGAAACCAGAAAACCTCAAGATCAAAAACATAATAAGATATATAAGGGAAATACGGTTTTTGATGAACTAGAGCTTGTTATGAATATTACCACAAGCTCTAGTACCTTACATGGATAAGATCCAAATAACAACCAAGAAAGGATATGCTAAGTATGCAAATGTTTGAGCTCTCTCGAAAAGATATAATCGAGTTACTCACTTGAGAGCCCCTCTTGATAGTATGGTTATCTATCCTATAAACCGGTCTTCCCAACTAACCCCATGATACCGGTAAGAAGGAAACTCTATCAAGATCATACCTTTGCCTTACACATATTCCACTTGATCTTAATGTAGAAGATCTTGTCCTTCTTAAGATGGAACACCTTTCTTGATTGATCTTGAACGCACTCGCTTGATGAAGACTTGCAAGATGCTCCCCCATACAACATGGAGAAACTTTTAATTTATCGATCCATGATCACCGAGGATGGCAAGCTTCAAGCATGAGATCTTCTAGATATGACATATCTTTAGCTTGCACAACATTTCTTCTAACTCCATTTGGATGATGTCGTGAAGATACACATGAGGAACTCTATCTTCTTCTTCAAGACACCCTTGATCTTATTTTCTTTATTCCTCTTCTTCATTTCTTCTTTATTTATTATGTTGGTGTCTTGAAGATACACACGAGGTATGACTCCATCTAATTCTTCAAGACACACTTGCTATAGGCCCAACTCTCACCTGACTAATCTCTAGGTCACTCTTGAAACCTTGGTCAACAGTTGATCTTCTTCACTTCTTCTTCATTTCTTCTACCTTGAAGCCAGCACATGCTCCAAGCGATGCTAATGGACTATTCCTACAAGTGTAGCTCAATGCAAACATTAGTCCATAGAGATTGTCTTAATTACCAAAACCATACACGGGGGCCCATATGCTCTTTCAATGACATTTCAGACTGCACCAACTCATTGGTCCCAGCGGTCATCCTCGAGGGACCCCGCCAATGATGACATATAATTTTCTAAGGCTGTAGTAACGGTTTTGCGTGCTTTAGACATGTCCTTGTTCTTCACATACATAGGAGGGGGAGGTAGAATAGCAGGTTCAGACTCCGGTGAAACCTTGCCATCCGCCAACATAGCCTCCTTAGCATTTGACATATTGAGTTCCCTTCAAGCAGAGGTGTAACCATCCTCCTGCGTAGCAGTATCAATAGCTAGCTTAATTGGGCCGGAGCCCGTGTCAGCGATGTTGTCATCCTTGTTGAGATCTACATAAGTGGACGAGTGTTTCCTAGGGCCATTGTAGCATCTGACGAGGGTTTGACTCGTCAATGCCTATTGTTATGGACTTGGGTTTAGAGAAGATGGGGATGCTGGAGATCACGAGACGGTTAACAGACACGCAGAAGGGGACATGGTGTTTACCTAGGTTCAGGCCCCCGGAGGTAAAACCCTACTCCTGCTTGTCTGTTCTTGATTGATGGCGGAACAGGAGGTACAGGGGTGCGCAGATGCAATATGGCGTGAGGTGTGTGTATGAGAGTTGAGACCTCCCCGCCGTACCCTCCTGGCCTTTACATGGGAAGGCCAGGTCTCGGGTAGGTCGAGTCGGTTACAGATTAGGGTTTGACCCTTTAAGATCATATCTATAGCTTAGTCGTGTTCTCCAAGGGGTCGAACTTTCCCCGGGCTTGGGCCATACGGAATCTCTTTGGGCTTTACGTTTGCAGCAAGTCTCTGTGTGGGCCTCCGCTGGGCTGGACCGGGTAGGCCAAAGTCAGGTACCCGTGGGGTATATCCATGTCAGCACCCCTACCAGCAAAACCACAAAATGCAGGAGCTCTAGGTGTCGGACGAGTTGATGTTTGCATAGGCTGATTAACACGGCGAGTGGCTAGCATCCAGGTGTCGTATTTTAGTTATTTATCCTCCCATGCACCATCACCAAAGAACAACCGCAGGGATAGCTGCACCTCACGAATAATGCCCAAACAGCTATCCAGATCATCAAGCACCTCAGTTTTGTGGTAGAGATTAGGGATGCCATGAATTTGTGCCTAGACCTACATGCCATCCAAAACCACCTCCTATGGGTCGCGTAGACCATCAAAATCCTCCACAAGAAGACCCCAACAACACGGAACGTCCACGAACCTTGATGAACGACTTTCTTCTAGTCCCTTAAGCACTGCATCTTGCATATATGAACAGGGTTCTCGCCCGCCTCACGGAATTCCGGATCACGAGAGAGGTTCTAGATACTACTCATGTTCTCAAACAGGACATCCCCGCTAAAGGATCAGGTGGTTAAAACCTTGTCGATCGCCATCCATCTAGCCTCTTCCTGGTAATCCTTTGCAACCTTCGCACCGATGACCATATCATCCAGCTCATCATCGTTTAGCTCCAAGTGGCTAAGCAGATCACTGATCTCATCCTCCTTACCCCCAACACCACCAAAGAAAGTCGCAAATTGCTCCGAGGCCATGAACGACGGAAATCGTAGGAGCTGAGTCGAGAGCCGCCAAAACAGAACCACAACGCGGGAACAGACAGAACGGAGAGAGAGAGAGAGAGAGAGAGAGAGAGAGCAAAACACATGATCGAATAGGAATCGAACTAGGCAACAGACAATATGGTGGAAGGCCGGAATCCGAACCAATCTCAGTAGAAACCCTAATCGAGAGGGTAAGTCACTTTTTTTGCAATAGGAACCGATGAATTTGAGAAGGATAGCACCTTAGGTGAGAAAAAGGAAGCATGTTTTTTTCGAACCATCAAACATCCATATTTTTTTTAACTATCAAGTATATTTTAATTTTTTTTGACATGGAACACTGATATTCCATTAAGACACGGTCATCGTACGGGTTACAGAAGACTGACACCCTCGAAATATTGCGACATCAGACACGTACTACAAGTGGAGTAATTGCGGAGTGACCTTTCGCCCCTGACCTAGCCGCCAGGCTCCAGGGAGTCGACGTTCCTAGCGCCCGATATCCACCAGCGTTTCTTGGTCCCTCCCTTCGCTTGCCCGGCGGGAGGAGGGATCGCCTATCTGCTTTATAGTTAGGGTTTGGTTTTGCAGGTCGTGGAGCGCCGTTAGGGTGGTAGGAGCGGCGCCCAGGCGAATAAACTGCCTCAACTTCACTCCCACACCGACGACATTCCTCATGGCGGCGTCTTGGAGTTGATGGCATCGTGTTTGTGCCGATTCCTCGGATTGGCGGAATTAGAGTTCTTGGGTGGTGTCGCCGAGGTGGAGGCGGCGATCCCATCAGATATGTCCCTCCTTCTGCTCTGTCCCTGTTACTACGACGTTTGCTCCGACGTCATGATGGAGCGGGGAGGATGTGTTGTCCAGGAGTACGCGCAGACTGTCGTCTGTGTATGTGTCGTGAAGATGGTTTATCCTGTGGTGGGTTTGTGGATGGAAGCTGGCAGTTCTGATTTCCTCTCCCGACGTTGTAGTCGTGCGGGGGTGTCAGTTCTGGAGTTTGATCGCGTGTCTGGAGACATGTTGCCCCGGTCTGATTCTTTCAACGACAATTGTTTTGCCTTTGGCAAGCTACTTTGGAGGTCCAAAAAGCTGCCGATCAGCGATGGAGCCGCATCAAGCTCGGGTGTTATGGTGATCTGTCTTTCGCCCATTTGGTGGTCGCTTCGGTGGTGCCAAAGGAGGAGAATAGGCGTTGGTATTTTGAATATGTTTATCCTATTTTTTCAGTTCTGTAAGGTTGTCTCGTTCGTACCTTATAACTTTTTACCTTATTAATAAAAAGCGGATTACAGTGTAAAAATAAATAAATACAAGTGGAGTAATTTGTTTGTGCGCGGGGAACCAAAATCGATCGGTTTTGTTAGGCGAAACCGAAGTTGTACGCTCAAAAATGGTTCCCTCAAAAAAAAAAGGAAGCCCTCATCGTCAATGTGGATGAGGCTAAGCCGCTCCCTCATTCAGATTTCAGAGTTTCAGAGTTTCAGACACGGCCCGGCTCCGTGGCTGCTCTCGCCGAGACAGCGATCCCGCCTCCCTCGGCAGCTCGCTTCTCCGTTGGCGTGGACGGGAAAGGATTTCTTGATTTGGTCTGTCCACCCCGCTCGCAAGTCGAGAAAGGAGGAATTTTGCAGCGATGTCGAGGATAAATTGAGGAATTTGCAGTCGGCGGCGCGCGTCGACTCTGCCGCCCAACCGCATGAATCCATCCATGATCTTTCCAGTCCGAGTCGGAGAGGAATCGCCTTCATCAGGAGGAACCCGAGACCCGCTGGTGTTTGATAAAGGCCAAGAGGAGAACCGTCCTTGCCTGGCTGGCTAAAACAAGAGCGGAAGAATTAGATCGCGCGAGGCGAGGATGGCCGCCGCCGGCAACCAGCGGAAACGCCTCATTGTCGTGATGGAGGACCAAAAGCCTGACTATTTCGTGCACACCATCGGCATCAAGCATCTGTTCCGGTCCTCCGCTCCCGCCCGAGGAGGGGCGATGGAGATTCGCAGCCTCCCGAACCCCATGGGGCAGATCCCCAAGCCCTCGCCCATCCCGAGCGCATCGACTTCGCCCTCGCCGCCGACGGCGCTACTTTGGTGGGCGTCAGCAACCTCAAGCGCACCGTCATGTACGACACCAGGTCCGGCGCCTCGTCCACAGGGCCGGAGCTCCAGCACGGGAAGACCGGCGGCACCTACGTCATCCCGCTGGGGCGCAGGCTCTACGCGCTCAAGTGCCGCCTCAACGCATCCGACCAAGGGAAGCCCGCCGGCGAGGACTGCGACCTCTTCCTCTCCGACGGCGGCCTCAGGCAGGACTCCTCCTCTACCTCCTCCTGGGGCACTCTCCCAGAGCCCCCGCCCGACTACCGCTACCTGAACAGCTCGCAGCTCAAGTGCCAGCTCACGGCCTACTTCACCGCCGGCGCGCGCGTCTGGGTGTCGGCGGAGGAGAGGGGAACCTACTCTTTCCACACCGTCCGCCGCGCGTGGCGCAAGGAGGGTGACTGGGAGCTGCCCTTCCACTACCGCGCCGTCTTCGTCCCCGAGCTCGACGGCCTCTGCTTCGGCCTCTGCTCCAAGGGCCGCTACCTCCTGGCCGTCGACGTCAAGCAGTCCCCGCCGGCCGTCCGGTACAGATGGGAGGACACGTTCCCCCGGTGGGCCCGTGAGAACGGCCACCTTTGCGGCCTCATGCCAGAGGGCAGCCTCGTCTACCTTGGGGACGGCAAGTTCTGCATTGCTTGGACTGTACTGATGGACGACGTCGACGGCCATAGGCAGCAGTTCATACACTTGATGGCCCTGCAGCTCATCAAGACCTCTACCGTCTTCGGCAAAAAGCAGCTGCGGATGGTCAAGCGCAAGGCTTGCTGCTACAGAATGCCAAGCCATGGACTCATGGCGCATGTTTTTTAGCTAAAGCGGCTGCCAATTGGCATGCTAGATCTTTCTTACTACCACTACTTAGCTTAGCTTAGTTAGGTGTTTTATTTCCAGTGTTATATGTATTAAGATTCAGACTCAGACTATTTAAGGGTATTGTATTAGGCGAAAGGATTCGATTGCAAAGGGTGCTGTATCATGATATTGTAGTGAAAGGATTCAGATTATTTTGTTGTATTGAAATGATTGGCTGGTAACTGGTTTTATTGTATGGTGTGTCACAAGCTGCTCTGTTCTTTTTGCAAGGTAGAAAGAACACATATGTTTGATGAAAACATGGCCTTACAGAGCTAATCTGGTTAACTCTTGGTCTCCTAGTTACGGCATGGCTCTTAACATATTTTGGTTGCAAGAAATATTGTACTCCATATGAGGTGTGTCGCATATGGTGTTTTCAGACTGCAAATGCTAGACTTAAATTTCTTACCCTGAACTTAGTGGAGCATATCAGATAAAACTTGCTTTGCATTACACACAGCACAAGGAATTCTGGATTGTTGGTCTGCCGAGTAGTTTTTAGTACAGTAACATTAGCTTCTCATCTGATAGGTCATGCCAGTCACAGCAATGTGTTTGCATCTTATGAGATTTATCTCATTCGTCTCCTTTGATATGTAATCGTTCTACCTCTCATCTTCTTCTGGAACCAAGAGACAGGTTCACCTCCATACTGCATTAAAAAGAGGGAACTTCAAGAGCAAAAAGAAAAGAAAAGAAGAATGCCATTTCAGTAAGAGTTATCTTAAGTGTGAGTTTACTTGCATCATTTTTCACTTTTGGCAAAACCTCGATAGGTGCCCCACCAGCAGTGCTTTTGGCAGCTGCATAGTATTTTCCATCAGGCAGTGTAATTTTCAGTTCAGGCTGGCAATCACAAGCATCGGTTCTGGCCAATCAGGAAGAGTCTCACCAGGAGCAGCAGCCAAAATGAAAGTTCTTTCCCTAGAATTTGCACCAACGAAAGTCCAAACCAAAACTAACCAACAGATAAAAAACTGTTAAAAAACTAAGACCCAAAGATGTGCTTACATTGGTATTTTAAGTAGACAATGACAAAAATCAGCACCTGGTATACCATCTCCAGAAGAGATGCAAGTGCCAGCACCTGGTATACCATCTCCAGAAGAGATGCAAGTGCCATGGGCTTTGGAATGCCCTTTGTAAAATTTTCTAAAACAAAGAATATGGGACAGAATCTACTCTATGGACTTTGGTTGAATCTGTTCATCCCAGAAAATCCACGGCAAGAAAAAAAAAGTATATACATAATTCAATCGATTGGTTAAATTTTTGAACAGAACTTTGATATATGTTTAGCTAAACAATATACCTGACAGGGAGGACCACCATTTATGTTCTTCACCAGGCACAGGAAGGTTCTTTATATTCACTTCAGCAAGTCTACTTGTATGTTGATCGAGATGTTTGCGGTGCACCGCCAAGACTGTATTTGTATGATGATGCCGTTGGGGCTTTATTAATTTAAAGCTGGGCTGCCGAGCCTTTTATCTAAAAACAAAGTCTAGATGTTTGTTCCACAGCTTCAGAAGTTGAAACACAGTCATCAGTATCCCCACAGTTTTCCATAATTGCCCTGCAATGCCAAAAACATAGTCCTGATTGAGCTACATAAATTAAATATGTAAACAATAAAACACACAAAAATTAAACAATTCCACCTACTTCAAAATCACATTGCACTTATCCACGAACACCGCAAGCTTCTGGATGATGGTCCTTTGCTAAATGAGAGTGTAATTTTGTCCATGATATTTCTCTGCTTAGGCAAAGAATTACTACCTCCATTCCAAAAAGGAAGTGATATTTTTCTACAAGTCAAACAACATAAAGTTTGACCAAGTTTATAGAAATATCGACATATATAATACAAAATTATATCATTAGATAAATCTTGCAATATACTTTCATATTATGTCTATTTTATGTTGTAGATGGTGACAGTTTATTCTATAAGTTTGGTCAAACTTTACACCGTTTGACTTTAGAAAAATTTATACGCCTTGTTTATTTGGAGTGGAGGTAGTAAAGCTAAACACCATGATAGCTTGCTAGCTTGGATAAACAGTCTAGATTATGTATACAGTAGGTTGGTAGGTGCTTCCTCTTGTCATCTTGTACTTTATTTTTTTATAAAAAAAGCTTTGCTGTGGGGCTGTTGACTCACAGTTCAGTGTAAAAAAGCTTCGGATGATTTTACCAAAATGCTTCACCAGCTGGTTCCTCCTGTTCAGTTGCCCATTTTTTAAAGATACTCCTGCAAAAACTTAACAATGAGAAAATAAATATCAGTTTAAAGGCCAACAAGTGAATGGTAAACAATATTACTCAAGAAAGTGAATACCATCTTGCTGCAATCCTTCTAATGAACCTCCACAGCCAGCAAAACTGTCAAGAGTTCCAATATAGTTCTGTTAAGGTAAGGATGCCATGAAAAATCCTGCTGCCTCATTAGTAAGTGCAGCCTTTTTAGAACATTTCTTTTTCGCCTACCAATTCTTGATCATGTTCATCAGGACTGGCAACCAATATTGATGGTAACAAAAATAAAACTGAAACATTTTAAGTAGGCTGTAGCATAATAGAGAAGATAGCAATATTGGATCATCACTTGTCGATTGTCTGTTTCTTCGCTATGTGCAACCTTGTTAAATACTAACATCCTTGGATGTTTCGTTGCTGCTATGTAACTTGATATTCTTATATTCATTCCTTCTATAACATTTTCAGAAGACTTTCTAGTTTCATATGTGAACATTTTAAAGAGAGTCTGCATCATTTACCTTCAAGCCAGATTAGTTGGGTTGATGTCCCTCTGCCACTAGCATTTCTTTAACCTGGAAGTGTATATATCATATACTTGTCGTGGCCCTTAGTTTTGCTCTATATTCCCCCTTTTGTGATGTTTTATTTTATCTTGTTCTTGTATGTGTTCATTTTGGTGGGTGGAAAATGGTGAATGGTGGTAGAGTCAGCCACTGGGAATGTATTAACTTCTCTCAGAATGTGCAATATGGTGCTGCCAGGAGTTTCTGTCATTAGCTTGCTACAATGTGCCAGGTATCTGGAAAGGTATGTCAATCTTCCAGCTAGCTTCTCATACTATATCTGTACCACTTTGGTCTTCAATTTCTCTCTTTCTGTCTTTCGTAGGACTTTGCACCTGGACCTGTGCTACCCCAACTTACTGAGACCTGAACACGTAGAAAGGGCACCAAAGGCACATAACTAGACCCAGGACAGAGAATTTGGGGCTGTTACACATTCTCATCCTGGAGAAGATTCCAGTCCTTCCATTTCTGTTGTAAGTGACCTACTACTTACTACTATGAATATGTCTTAAGTTCTGCTAGGATGTAAGGGTGCCTCTGTTTTGCTAAATAATAGAATATGTACAGTTTTGCTAATCGTGTGACGATATTCATTCCTTTAAGTGGTTGCTTATCACGACGGCCAAGGGTCACTAATTATGCGAGATTAGTGAGTGCCCAAGCCCATAGGGAATATTTGATACAGGATCTTTTTGAAATTTTATAGTGTGGCAAGATCATCAAAGAGGAACTGTGACTGGCGGCATAGCCTACCAAATTCTGCCCTCAACTACAATACTAAAGACCTATTAACCGAGTGGGAACTTTCTTGTCAGAATTTTTGGACAAATGGCCTTATTAAGTTTATAGGGACCTAGGAAAGAATGTCGGACAGTGGAATGGCATATTGATATAGCACTTGCGCGTTACCTTTTAGTTATACAAATTGCAAAAGAGATCAGACAACAAATCCATAGTTTTATGTCAGATTTTTTTCATTAACTAACAGTACTCACAAAAGGTAAAGAAAAAAGATTCTCACATCAGGTTTTAGCACTCTACCACATTGAGTGCAACTAGGAATGTCAAAATCTTGCTCCCAGAACTTCTAAATATCTGCATTCCAAAACTTGCGCTTGAGCCAGGCTGTCCCTCTTCCAAACTGTCAATAGCTAGAGCCCACTGCAATACAACAATATATCGCTTAGTCCTCAGAATTACTGAAATCATAACCAAAATTAAGCTGCTAAAAAGCATGGAAAACAAAGGCTGTGATAGCAGAAGCTCTGCTATAACTTTGTACATAGTAAAGTACTTACAGCACTTGACAGTGGAACAACAAAGGCCAACGCACAGGAAAGACAAACAAATATAGTCAATACTGGGAATACACACAGCACTGTTTAAGAGGCATCAGCCCTGTACTTGAATGGCTCAGCAGTCGATCTTGATAATTTTAAACAATATTAGCATCTAAATAATCAGTAGGAACCATGAGAAATAATTCAAAAGGACTTAAAGTCATAAAATATCAACAATTTCACAAGCAACAGAAATGAAACTTTATATATATTCTTCTCCTATTAAACCTTACACAGTTATCACTTATATAAGGAACCACAGTTTTAAGGAAAAAAATATAACCAATACCAAACGGACAAACCTTTGGGTTGATGTCCTTCACTGGCGGATGGATGTACCCCATTCTAAGCAAATTATCTCATATACACTTCCATGGAACTCAACTGGCTTACTACCAGCACGATGATGCAACATAAAATACTCATACACAAAATGATGGTGCGAAATAAGCTGCATAGTCATTCCCGGTTAACAATAACAGACTCAGGTATTATCTCATATACACTTCCATGGAACTCAACTGGCTTACTACCATCACGATGATGCAACCTAAAATACTCGTACACAAAATGATGGTGAGAAATAAGCTGCGTAGTAATTCCTAGTTAACAATAACAGACTCAGGTCACACATATAGGCCGAGCAGTCGAAGCCTCCAACGAGACAATAAATAAAAGAACAGTCTCTGAATCAAGGAATAATAAAAAAAGGAAGCATGGAGCATTATACTTAATCCATTGATAATAGAAAAAATGACTGAAGTCATATGTTACAGTAGACAATACGATGTTGTCTACAGTAGGCAACAAAATGTTGTCTACAGCTATACAGTATACACATCTAGACCGTGCATGTCGTAGGTCAAAGAGGTCGGAAGAACAGCAATTTGAAACAACATTATAGAGCTGCTGATCCCATTCAGCGCACCACCCTCGGTTTTGTCTCCATTTGGCTCAAGTATTTGTTCCGATGAAGCCCTTTGAGTGCGCTTGACAGAAGCTTTTGGAAATAGTGCAGCAGCATTACATTTAGAGCTTTGATGCTGTACTGAACTTGCCGTTTCTACACCGAGTAGTCAATACCATGTGTCCCACTGTTCTGGTAATATCTCATTACCTCCTCAGTTGGTTTGGTTCCTGGACGATTGTACGTTTTTTTCTTGGAAATCTGTGCTTGCTGAGGAGCCTGCTTTAGCTGCCCTTGCAATTGAGAGGAGCCTGTCCCAGAACTTGATGTTTGTTGAGGAGCCTGTTTTAGTCGCCCATGCAGTTGAGAGGTAGTAGTTGGCACTGTCTTGTAAGCTTGTCGAGTATTTGACTGCGTATGCCGTTGAGAGGGGTCAACTGATGGCACTGTCTTGCAAGGTTGTTGAGTAGCCTGGTGTGATTGCTTCTGCACTTGAGAGGGGTCAACTGATGGCACTATCACTGTGCTTGGCGGCACGGTGGGCTTGTACTGTGGTATATCCTTGTTCACTGGTGGCTTACACGGTTGAGTGGGATGTTTAACACGTTGCCACTGTTGCTTTACCTTATACCTTGGTAGCACAGGTGTAATAGGGTGCACAGCCGGTAGCTTCCCATTGTTGTTGACTTTTTGGACACTGGGAGCAATAGAGGAGCTTCCTTGAGAGCTTGTTGATGCAATATTGCCGTCTTGAGCTTGCGCATTTTTAGCCTTTTCCTTCCGAATTGGTAGCGCATGCATGATAGATTGCTTCTCATTGTTGTTGACTGCTTGGACACTGGGAGCAACAGAGGCACTGCCTTGAGAGTCGATTGCGGTCTGAACTTGCGTATTTTGAGCGTTTTCCTTCCTCGGCTCCCTCCTCGTGTAGCAGATCTTCAGATGAGTATTATTTTCAATAAGATTCTCCCAATCTGCAGGAAATTCGAGACCACCGAGTATGTCTTCATAAACTACAGTATCCAACTTCTTCACAACTTTTAGTAAGAAATCATGGGTGTTACAAAAATAGTCAATCTTTTGACAAATAGGTACAATTACAGAATGCACAATTATGAGCTCAAAATTCATTGACCCGTGCACCCTAAACAAGTCTAGAAACTCTTCGGTCTCTCCCAACAAAGGACAATTGGCCAAAACTGTATTTTCAATAATTTGACCTAACAACATAATATTTTGGTCCTTTTGACTTTCCGTTAACTCCATAAATATCACGTGCTGACTAAGCTTTAGGATAGCCCCATCTAACATGATAACGAGGTGATTTGCATTGAAATCACGTAAACAAATATTAGCACTAAACATATCCTTAAAGATTTGCAATAAATCAACTATGAGATCAATTATTTCCTGAGATAGAATAGGGCAAATGGTAAGTATCTTTTCTCCTGGAATACTAACAAATTCATTCTTGGCCACGGTAGAGAGAAAATCCAACAAAGATGATTTTTTTGAATTTACAAGGACACCAGAAACATCATAAATATCATAATCAATATGACTTCTAATCAGGTCAACAGCAACAGCAATATTGAACGAACTCATATTAAGAAACAGAATTACTCCCTCTTAAGTGCCGGTCTAAGTAGGGTCCAAGAGTCCCAAAAGCCTCTTGTTTCCTACTCGCTGATCACTGCAAACATGAATGTCAAGTAGAAATGAAAGGGACAAGAGTTCATGTCAGATCCTATGATTGTTCATGTGAGATACTCATCCATCTTTACTAGAGAAATACTAGAATAAACGTCTTCCAGAAATCCCACAGATCGGTGTAAGAGAGTTCAAAGCCATACAATCACTCAAATCAAGAGTAGAAACCTGAGCCAAAACATTCTCAAGAGCATAATAAAAGAACTAGCTAATAAACGATAGTGAAGAAGGTTGCATTTTTAGATGGAGAGGCAAGGGCAGATCTTGAGCAATATACTAGACCATGTATTCCGGCAATCCCACAGATCGATGAAAGAGAGTTCAAAGCAATATAATCACTCAAATCAAGAGTAGAAACCTGAGCCAAACCATTCTCAAGAGAAAGATAAAAGAACTAACTAACAAAAGATAGCGAAGGAAGGTTGTATTTTTAGACCGAGAGGCAGATACAGACCAAGGGGGAGTTCCATGGGACCATAGGTGCCATGACATCCCCTTCAAAAGCTCAAAACAATCTGTACCATATAGTATTTGTACTGATGACTGGCCTATTTCAGGACAATCTGTTGAAATTATGATGATAATGAGGCCCAAACTGAACTATTTCTACCATAATATTCATAAAGTTCGAATCGATGTGTTGAAGGAATTTATGACGTGTGGCAAGATCCTAGATTGAGAGGTGAGCATTTTGTATGCAACCAGTAAATCCGACCTCTTAATTTCACGCACAAAAAGGTTGTAACTGTAACTGGACTCGCTTGTTCATAGATCCTATGAACGATTCATCAGTACACAAGATTCTCATGACTAGCAATTGGAACCTATCGAGACGGCGAGTGGAACTACCCAACTTACAAATTTCAGTACAAAAGATTTTCTCCGGACTAAAAAGAATGTTAGAACCCATCAAGCATCAATACCAAGTTCAGAACAAACTGATCTGATGCGCAAACTCCCAAAGCGTCCGCGGGGGGGGTGGCAAACGACAGAGCGGGGCGGGGTGTGGGGGCGCACCTGCCGATGCGAGGACTCCGCGGCGGCGGCGGGACAGATCGGATGCGAGGAGGCCTTGGCGGCGGCGCGACAGATTGGATCCGAGGCGTCGACGGCGCCTTGGATCCGAGCCGGCGACGACGCCTTGGATTGGATCCGACTGGAAGAGGCAAGGGAAAACTAGCCGTTGGTCCGTTCGTGTAAATACAGGACCTGGATCGATCCTGCATGAGGCCCAAGAAGGACGAAGGCCCATGGACTAATATAAGTGTACAGGCGATTTTAACCACAGGAACTGGGCAATTCATATATTTCGCTCTGTGCGGCCTGTATCTGAGGCTCCGCCTGAAGAAACCTGGAGGTAGGCCGGCCCATTTTCAGGTGCAAGTTTTTCCTTTTTTTTAGTTTCTGTATTTTCTTTTTCACTTCTTTTATTTTTTATTTTCCGTTTTCATTTTTGTATTTTATAATTTTATGATTTTGATAAATGATCACCTTGAAAAAATGTTTAATTTCAAAAAATGTAAAACTAAAATAAATAAACAAATCTTTTTTGAAAACAAAAAATAGACACTTAGTAGTATTTAACTAGACCTTTGTTATCAAACATATCATCTCCGGTTAATAGCTACAGCCTACAGCCACCTCGTTCAATCGGGAATCATGGGACTTTTCGAGCGATATGGCTAGTTAGCGCGGCATGTAAAATCGGTGATACGGGGTATTGATAACATGGATTTACATCGACAAAGCGTCAATTAGAATCTGTAAACTAAAACTGAATAATTTAAAAAATCAGCATAGCCTTCGCGGCAAAATTCAGATAAGAACCGGGAAGAACAGCACGATTCATCAAAATTCCATTTATACATAATTTACATATTTCAATCACAGAAGTAACTGGCATAATTTAATTTTAGACGGAGGTGCGTACCTAGCTACCAAAATTTGGCTCGTATGGAGCCTCACGTGTTGTCACACGCGGAGGAGACGGCGCCTTCATTCAGTCGAGGATGATGATCCTGGTCTTCTCCGCCTCGTGCTCCTCCGCCTGGCGCCGGAGGAATTCCACCTCGCACTCCTCCGCCTTCTGGCGCTCGATGAGGCGGAGCGCCTCCTTGGCGATGTCTAGGGTTGGACATAAAACTCGAAACTCAACGAGTTTAATAAGCACTAGTTTGTTCGGCTCATTCGAAATCGACTCATTTTCTTAGCGATGTGACCTGAGCTACAGTTTTTGCTCGTTATCCTTAACAAGTTAAACAATCGAGTTAACGATGCTCGTGAGATACTCATTAAGCTCAGTAACAACGTATGTCCCATTTATGTAGCTACATGTCTAATCTGTAATACAATCTGTAAGTTTACATCATTTCTATCTTTTTGTCAACATCTGTACAATTTGAGTAAAATATTTAACTTATATCATTTCTTTTGCAGCAAGATGTGAGTGATGATGATGTGGAATTCATACCATTTTCCGATTCTTGTGTGGAAAGCAACTAGCTATCTTCTCTAATACCTTCCTGTTGAAGTACCGTGTTGCAATGTTGGCTAGTTGACAATTGTATTATTTTATATATTTCTGTTGGGTCGAGTTATTAAGGTATTGTTGAGTATCGGCGAGTTAGAAAGTGCTGGTCAAGTGTGTGGCACTTCTATTGATAATTATCTGTTGTTTTTAAGTACTGGTATATATGTGATTGTAACTGTCGTTTTTAATTATCGGTACGTCTTTATCTGAGGCCGATGCATTTCTTAACGAGCAGCTCATGAACGCTCGTTAACATCTAACAAACTGAGTCGAGCTTTACTTTTTGCTCATTATCCTTAACAAGTTTAATGATCCAAGCCTTAACGAGCGTGAGCCTTAACGAGCTGAGCCTTAATGAGTCGAGTCGCTCGATATTCCAGCCCTAGCGGCGTCGTGCATGTGCCACTGCTCTGGGCGGCGGCAAAGGCACGCCACCGTGCGCTGCTCTGCCTCATCGGAGTCGATGAAATCACGCGGGATCACCGTCCCGCCGCCGCGCTTGTCGGAGTTGTCGCTCTCTCCGGCGGTCGCGTAGTCGCGATACCAGGAGCTTGAGCTCGACGGAGACGGCGGGCGAACCCGCCCCCGACGAGCCGCTTCCGGTGTACTAGACGGGGGTGACAAGGATTCGACTCGTCTATGCCCATTGTTATGGACTTGGGTTTTGGAGAAGGTGGGGATGCTGGAAGTCGCGAGACAGTTAACAGGCAAGCAACGCGGGGACACGAGGTTTACCCAGGTTCAGGCCCCCAAAGGGAAAACCCTACTCCTGCTTGTCTGTTCTTGATTACGGCGGAACCAAAGGTTACAAGGGGTACACAAATACAATCTAGCATGGAGGTGTGTGTATGAGGTGTTGATATCCTTCTCGTTATGCCCTCCTGACCCTTATATATAGATAGTCCAGGTCCCGGGACAGGTCGAGTCGGTTACAGATTAGGGGTGAATCCTTTGAAATTCTATCTAATCTAGACTTGTACTCCAAGGAGTCGAACTCACCA
The DNA here is from genome assembly GCA_030063025.1 of Avena longiglumis. Lineage (NCBI taxonomy): Eukaryota > Viridiplantae > Streptophyta > Magnoliopsida > Poales > Poaceae > Avena > Avena longiglumis. The sequence continues at coordinate 99,606,989 of CP125976.1, read as the reverse complement.
TGAACTTGGGCCACCCGAAATCTTCCTGGGCTGCAAGTCTTCACTGGGCCTTCTTGGGCTAGACCGGGTACACCAACGTTATGCACCCGTAGGGTATATCCATGTCAGGGGGCGTAGGGGAAGAGGGATGTCGGCATGTGCGGTGAAGACACATACTAGAGTGTCACGCTTTTTGGCGCTAATGTTGCGACTACGCTTGATCTCCTCCTCCGTCTTGAGGAGCTGGTCGCGGGAGCCGATGCGACGCTTGCTCGAGGTGTTATCGGGGCGCATGGCGATGAGGCGGGTTGTTTGGCGGTAGCGACGTAGAAAATGGGGCGGCGAGGCGGCCAGATTTAGGCGCTGGAGGGCTTGCCGGCGGCGGCGGAGAGGGATAGGACGCGCGGCGGAGGTATATGATTTCGACCCAAAAACCACCCTCTGGCCTATATATATAACAAGTATATATATCTTGCGAAGGAAGAATCTCGCACCGTTCGCTGCTTGGAGATCTGTGTGGGTGGAGAGAATATCCTCACTTTTGCTCTTTTCATGCCACGCCCATTATATCCTAAAGAGGAATATCGGTGCTATTCTTTCACTGTGTTCTTCCTACGGCTCTACACCGCGCGCCAGAGATTGCCGTATCCGACACCGGCCAGAACCAGTTGCCCCCGCAGCTATTGAGGTGCAGGTGACCGTTCATCTGTCGAGGAGGGGTCCAAGTTGCAACTTGCTTGTAATTGAGCTCCACCGAGGACCATTTAGAACTTGCTTGTAACTGAGCACCCGTCCAAAGGGGGGCATTTGCAACTTGATTGTAATTGGGCTCCCGCCGTGTCCTAGTTGCAACTTGATTGTGTAACATCCTAGCATTTAGGAACTAACGAAGGGTAGATTTAGGAATTTGGAATGTTGCATGCATTCATCTGTGAAAATGTGGGAAATTTTTTCGCCTAATAAAAACTTAAAGTGATCAAGGTTTCTTTCATACTTTGAGATTATATTTAGTTTTAAAGGATGCTTGATATATACTTTGATATGGTCTTTGAGGAATTATGTGCTTTGGGAAATGAAATTTGAATTTAAAACTTGAATGTTTGAATTATAATTCAAATGATTTTTGAATAATGTTTAAATCTTGATTTAATTAAGAGTTAACCAATTTAACTCAAACTTTATTTATAGAAAGCAATTAAGAATATGAATATCCATTTCATATTTTCATTCAATAAATAAGTTACAAAGATATAACTTATTCAAATCATCCACAATCTTCATCATAGTAAATAATAATAGTATAATCTTTATTACAAAATAATAAAATAAAGATTACAAAAGAATAGAACTAAAATTACAAAAGAATAAAGAAGATTACATTGGACTATTCTATAAAGAAAACCTAAACTAAAATCTTCATCTTCAAATCTGTACCTTCAAAACAAACACTAATGAAAAAATAAAGAAGGTTAAGGTTAAAATTGTTTACTCTCAGACTTGTCAGTGAAGTGCACTGATCAAGATTCATCATGGAGTAATTTATAAAAGGGGCAAGTTTCACCAATATGAAAGAATGTATCTTTCATAATTTTAAGCTAGAAGTCAAATGACAAGGAGGAGGGAAAGTTTCACCACCGGATAAAAGTAACCAGATAACGGAATTCTCAAGTCCGAGCATATCCACAAGTTGCAGCAAGCACACAGCAGGACACACACAAAATACATGGTGTGTCTTTGACCTTAGCAACAACCCAAAGAACACAAAATCGCCAAGATAGCCGTGGAGAGGCACTAGTGCATCTCTTCACTGCTCACACACACAAGAACACCTAGTTTAGCCAGAGCCAAATAAACCAGCCACACCATATCACATCACATCAAGCCACATATCACCTGATGGTGACATAAGGAGGAGAAGGATCAGGTGAATAGCAAGGCCAAGCTCACATGAGCTAGGAGGAGCAGAGTTCCTCAAGGCCAAGCATAGAAATCCAAGGAATACAAGAACATCATCAAGGGGAGAAGGACTGGATCATACCAGCAACACCACCAGCACATCAAGCCATCACCAACATAGTTTTTGTGGTGAGTATCATAAACAACCATATGATCTGCTTATCTTATCCCAAGCAAAGTATATATGCTGATGCATAAGGCAACCTCTCAATAATCACCCAAGTGGGGTGAAGCTATCCTAGAGGTTTTAAACATAAATACCAAGATCAAACTCTTTTCAGAACACCAAATTCTCAAACCAGCCTCACAGAATTGGTGATGACAAAGGCAACCTTTTTAGTCTATCAATTGTTCTTACAAAATCCGGGCACATCTCCAAGAAGGAGTAGCACCTCAGATTTTATAAGCCACAAACAAGACCATATATATTAACCAACTAGGATCTAAGATCTAGTAAGCAGTTGATGTCTTAACCAAATTGGAAAATGATAGCAACATAGAAGCTTAGTTCCTAGAGCCTCAGACCAGCATCACTGGCTAGGTCAAACAATACAGTTCCCAACTTATCTATCAACATCCATCAAATCCCAGAAATGACTTTAAGCCTAGTCAGTAACAAGATCTAGTTATGTACCATCTTAAGAAGGTTTCATAAGCACTGACCTTATCACATAGACAATCAAATAGTCCAACCTTCACAAATCATCTACCAAATCATCTCCCTGGAATTAGAAACAGGGATCATATCCTAATTATTTGTTCATGATCAAAGAATCATTAGATTGTACTAAATAAAATTCAGAAAAAACATCATCTGGCAAGCCAGAAATAACTAGGTCAGTAAATTCTCACTGACTAGATCATTGCTAGTATCAAGATACTGACAATAGATAAACACATCAATTCACCAGAGTACCAGCCAGAGGCAAAAATATGCAACCCTAGCATTCAATCCAACCTTAATCACACATCAACATTAACATCACATAATCAAATGGTGGTGATCACTAACAATGAGGTACAGAGCATCCCAAATCCCCATTAAACATCACAACCAGATCATAGGAGCGTCTTACAAGTATCAGACATGAAACCTAAATGGAATAATTCATCTTAATCAGAACAAGACAGTAACCAGAGAGGTCACTCGCAACATCTAGCATAGTGAAAGGGCATGTATGCCCCCATGTGTGGTTTTGGTAATTAATGACAATCTCTATGGACTAATATGTAAATTGAGTTTCACTTATAGGCTTGTCCATTGGCATCGCTTGGGCCATGTGTTGGTCTCAAGGTTGGAAGATGAAGAAATGTCCAAGGGCTTTGTGCCCATTGGAATCATGAAGAAAGAAGGAGCTTAAAGGTCGATCAAGGCATGTGCAAATATTTGCATCAAGATGGATCAACCTCAAGTAGGGATGAAGAAGGGCGAGCTCAAGATGCGCCATCTCTAGAAGATCTCATGCTTGAAGCTTGCCATCCTCGTTCTCATGGAATGATGAAGACAAGTTCAAAGAATAGGTTTCCCCATGGAGTATGGGGGAGCAATTTGCAAGTCTTCATCTTCATCAAGCAAGAGCATCCAAGAAAGGTGTTCCCACTATAGAAGAACAAGACGGTCTACATCAAGTTCAAGTGGGATGCTCAAGGCAAAGGTATGTTCTTGATAGGGCTTTTCTTTTGCCGGTCTCGTATTGTTAGTTGGGAGACCGGGTTTAGGATAGATAGCCATTCTATCAAGAGGGGCTCTCAAGCGGGTGTCTCGTCTGCATCGTTCGGGGAGAGCTCAAACCTTTGCATTCATAGCATCATCTTTCTTGGTTGTTTTTGGTTCTTGTCCATGAGAGGATCTAGAGCTTGTGTTCACCATCATAACAAGCTCTAGCTCATCATCTAAGGATTTCACTTGCATATCTTATTGCGGTTTTTGATCTTGCGAGTTTTCCGGCTCCACACCTTGGGGGATAGTTCACATATATATTCATGATATTTTCTCCCAAGGTGATACCAAATAGTTCACCTTGTTGGATTCTATTTGTCGTTATCTTTCCAAAAAAATTGGTTTCATCCCGTTTGGAGTTCGGATGCAAAAGTTATTGCGTTTCTGGTTTTCTGGTTTCTAGAATTTCCCTGACCGGAAGTTCCGGCTTCCCACCGGAAGTTCCTCTAGGGCATCTTTGCCACCGAAAGTTCTGTTGGAAGTTCCGGGTCTTCTTCCACTCACGTTCGGTAACCTTCTATTTTGGATGTGCTATTTGACGGAACTTCAGTCGGAATTTCAACCGGAAGTTTCGCTCCCACCGGAAGTTCCGCTCAGGCCTAGTTGCCGCCAAAAGTTCCGGTTGAACTTCCGGCTCTTGTTCCGCTCATGTTCAGTAACCTTCTGTTTTGAATGTCTATTTGACGGAACTTCTGTCGGAACTTCCACCGGAAGTTTCGCTCCCACAGGAAGTTCCGGTGAACCGGCGGAAGTTCCGACCAGGATTCGCTTTTCCAGTTTCTCGCTCTGTAGTTTTTGACCGTTGGCTGTGTGCCACCGGAACTTCCGGCCTCCCACCGGAAGTTCCGGCCAGGAGTCGCGAATGCCCATAACGGGCAGATCTGGGAGCCCTTTAAAAGGGGCTCCTCTTCCCCTTCGTGGGTACCAGCTTTTCTTCTTGGTTCTTGGCTTTCTCTCTCTCCTCCATTGTCAACCTTGAAGAAGCTTTCCCTCTCCCTTTCCCCTCCTATGATTCTTGCATCTTTTTAAGGGATTTGAGAGAGGATATCTAGATCTACAATCCCCCCAAGTCAAATCCCTTCTTTGTGAAGGAATCATTGGGATCTAGATCTTGGAGAGTTTTGTGTTCTCCTCTTGTGTTCTTCCTCCCTTATTCCCCCAATAGCTTTTGTAGCTTTGTTGGAATTTGGGAGAGAAGGACTTTCCCTTGCATTTGGTGCATAGGTTTGAGTTCTACTCTTGTGTTCTTCCTCCTTATTCCCCCAATAGCTTTTGTAGCTTTGTTGGAATTTGGGGGAGAAGGACTTGCCCTTGCATTTGGTGCATAGGTTTGAGTTCTCCTCAGAGATTCGGCGAGTTCAAGCTTGTGAGCTTGTTTCTCTTGGGTTCCTTGGAACCCTAGACGGTTGTGTGGTTGGATTGTTGACCTTTTGTGGTCTTGTTGACCTTTTGTGGTCTTGTAGCCTTTTGTGGCGTTGTTGCCTTTTGTGGCATTGTTGGCCTTTTGTGGCTTTGTTGTTGGGATCCTCCAATTGAGTTGTGGAGTTAGCCCCAATCTTGTATGGGTTCGGTGACCGCCCTCAAGCGTCCCATAGTGGAGCAAGTGCCCGCCTTTTGTGGTGCGCACTTGGGAGAATAGGGTGAGCCTTTTTGTGGCGTCGGTGAGTTGCGTGCTTCTGCATCCGGGGTGAGGCCTTGTGTGGCGTTGGGTGAGCATCAAGCCACCACACCTCGAGGTGAGCCATTTGTGGCATTCGGAGAGCATTGCGCCATCGCACCTCTCCAACGGAGACGTAGCTTCTTTGGAAGTGAACTTCGGGAAACAAATCTTCATCTCCATGTCCATCGGTTATCTCTCAACCAAACCCTTTACTTATGCACTTTACATTGTGATAGCCATCGTGCTTGAAGTATTTATACCTTGCTATCACCGTGTTGCTTGTATTGCTTAGCATAGGTTGTTGGCGCACCTAGGTGAACTTAGTGGCTAGGTTTTGTGCTCAATAAATTAAACGTTAGTTTTATTCCGCATTTACTTGAGCCTAAACCGTAATAATTTTAAAAGCCTATTCACCCCCCTCTAGGCGACTTCCTTTGTACTTTCACATAGGATGAACGAGCACATAGTGCACAAGGGGGAGAGGAACATAACTCACCAAAGGTCCTCGCTGGAGACTAGAAGAGGAAGCAAAGGTAGCCGACGTCCATGGAGGCACGGGGAGCACCCCAAGGGGGCTCTGCGACCCATACAGCGCCACAACAACGACCATAGCCACGCCTAGGGGTGATGTGAATCACCACAGCACACGACAACAGCGGCAGCGCCAGGACCAACGCCAACCCCAAAGCCTAGGGTTCGGGACGGCATCGATCTGTCACAGGAGAGCTCCTTGTCCAAGTCCATTTGGGCAGGAGGGAAGAGCGGAGATGACAACCTCTTCCCGCACCATGGCGGCGGCCATGGCGGTCCAAGACGACGGGAATCGTCGGCGGCGACATCACTGACCACGGGGTCGGGGATAAAGGAGGTGAGGAGTGAGCTCGAGGGTGAGAGGCAGCGAGTGCGTGGGCTGAGTTGGGCCAGAACCCTTCGGGGTAGCTGTTTTGACTGTCTCATGGGCCACAAGGGCCCAATAAGAATAAGCCTGCCCAAAAACCTTTAAAGCCTGTTTTAATAAACAGAAAAAGACCAAAATGCCCCTAAAATTAATTAAATTCTTGAAAATAAAATAAAAGTCCAAAAATTATAAATAAAATATTTTTGGATTCACAATAATCCACACTATCCAAATAAATTAAAAAATAAAATTTTAGACATATAAAGTTTATTAAGAATTTTGTAATTTATATAATCCTTATGGAATTTTACAAAATTATTGAAAGGTGATAAAATTAAATAAAAATCACTTTCATCATATATTAATATTGTAGTATTTTTGAAAAATATTAAATATATATTTAATAATAATTTTTGATATTTAAGTGATAATTCTTGAAAGAATTATTAAATTAATAAAGGTCAAAAAATATAATAATAAAAATACAATATATATTATAAATATTAAAAAGTAATATTTATAAATCTTTTATTATTAAAAAGATTTTTTATGATAATGGGGAGAATGCATATCAAGTTAAATGATGCATTACATTACCTTGCATAATCATTTTGCTTCTTTAAATATTATCCTTACCGGGCAATAATGATGTTTTTGTAGACATAAAAGCTCAAGGTCCAGTGCAAGCATCAGACTTCACTACCTTGCCATCACAAGGCAATTTCATCACTTGCTCATGTCCTTTTAAGAGTCTTTATCAAAGTATTTACAAATTGTGTGTTATCATATATACTATAAAAGAAAGAAAATATTATTTTCACAAATAAAGAAATCATAGATATCATCCTAAGTGATGATATAATGGAGCAATAGAACTTAGGGTGCTATTTGCAACAATGATGATCAAGTAGGGACTTAATAACCCCTAACATCAGTGATTCTAGCGCCATATATTACGCGTTAGCCATGAGATTTGGAATGGGACGGAGAAGTCAGCTGTATCTTCTTCCTCTCGCATGAAGCCGGATGTGCAGGTCGTGGCTGTTATCCTCGTAGCATGCATATTAATTGGTAATTCGTAGAGTATATGCAACATATGGGTGGGAACCCTCAACGTCCCACGATAGTTCTGGCATCTAACGGTTTGTACAAACCATTGCCGTAATTCATTATGTGGGCATGGTATACACCAAGGAGGCATGCGAGGTCGCGAAGGGGGCAGTGATTGGCTTAGACCAACTACTGGGCCCCACATCATGGAATTGTGGACGGGAAAGTACGCCGGGTTGTGCAACAAGGAGTTGATCTCTCATGGGTAAAGTAACGCACCTATGCAGAGTGTAAGAATTGTAACTTATTATTCCCTGTTCCGGGAAGGAGCTACGAACGCGGCAGGAAAGGAACTCCATGAAAGTTCTGGTCAACCTGTGAAGGCTGATTGTCATAGATATTTATAATAAAATCAATCTTTGAAGAAAGATTTACAAAAACTACATAGTGCCAAGGACTTATAGTCCAAGGTGGTAGTTAGAGCATCAAACTTCCCACTTTGCATATAATGAACTTGTTGGGTAACGCTGTTAGTCATCCTTTACTTTGATCCCTTGCTTAGACTCTGAGGATCCCGAAGAAGTGCCAATATATGCAGCTGAATGTCAAGAAGATGTGTTCTACGAGGAACCTGACCTGTCTAGAGGTGTTGAAGGAGTGGATTATGAAATCCGCTACGGTGTCGATGATAATGAGTCCAACTAAGTATCCCTAGTTAGTAGTAACCAACGGAGCCGAGCAGCATGAACTCTATAGAATAAGCTGCTGAGCTCAACTCCTAGTCGGAGTTGCTACTTTTAAATTCCGCTAAAACACTTTATATTTTGGGTTTGTAAGTTGAATCTTTTGAAGTCTTGAACTTCTGGTATTGTAATAATAATGTGTGAATGTTTGTAACATGGACCCGCAATGTTTCTGTTGTACCACTCTGAGGGATGTGATATTTACAGAACGGTGTTCTCTGAGTGTCATGTCAACAACTATAGTGTACTACACATGCAGTGGTATCTTTGGGTCACATGATTGTAACGAACTCCGTCGGTTCCCGAGGCGATTGCAAGTTAATTGCAATTGAGAACCCGTCGGGGAGGGCATTGCAACTTGCTTGTAATTGGGCCCCGCCTGGTCCCGATTGCAACTTGATTGTATCGACCTCCGATCGGTTCTCTGAGGCCGATTGCAACTTGATTGCAACTGAGAACCCATCGGGGGAGGGGTATTTTGCAACTTGCTTGTAATTTGAACCCCTGTCGGATCCTAGTTGCAACTTGATTGTGACCGGGTGGGCGATTGGGGGCCCCAATTGCAACTTTCTTGTAACCGAGCTCCTCCGGGGGCCATTTGCAACTTGCTTGTGACTGAGCACCCGTTAGGAGGGGGCATTTGCAACTTTTTTGCTTATAATTGAGCCCGTCATTGGCGATTGTCCCGAGGGACAGTTTCAACTTGCTTATGGCGAGCACTGTCGAGGGGCATTTGCAACTTGCTTGTAATTGCGGCCCTCGCCCGGTCCCAGTTACAATTGGTTCCCTGCCGAGGGGCCAGTTACAACTTGATTGCAACTGAGAACCCGTCAGGGGGAGGGGAATTTGCAACTTGCTTGTAATTTGAGCCCCTGCCAGGGTCCCAATTGCAACTTGATTGTAACTGACCTCCCGCCGGTTCCCTGCCAAGGGGCTAGTTGCAACTGAGAACCTATCGAGGGGAGGGGCATTTGCAACTTGCTTGTAATTTGAGCCCCCACCAAGGTCCCAGTTGCAACTTGATTATGACCGGGTGGGCGATCGGGGGGTCCTAGTTGCGTGGATATTTGATTGGGTCCTAGCGGTGGCTACAGACGGTTTCATGGATATTTGATTGGGTACTCAGGGTTTCTGCATCCGGTGCTTCTTATAGGCGAAGGGGGAGGCCGAGGCGGCGGCCAGAGGGGGCAAACCCTACCTAGGAATGGGGTAGGACCCACCCGTGCCTAGGGGGGTTTAGCCGCCCTGGCTCGCCTCCTCGTCTCCCCTCTGGACTTCTTGTTCCCTACGGAAAGTAATTGACTTTGACGTTTGTCCCGTCCAATTCCGAGAATATTTCTTACTGACTTTTCTGAAACCAAAAATAGCAGAAAACAGGGATCTGGCACTGTTGCAACTTGTTAGTAGGTTAGTACCAGAAAACATGTAAAAAGAACATCAAAGTGTAAACAATTAAAGCAAAGTAGGTACTAAACAAGCATGGAGCATCAAAAATTATAGATACGTTTCCGACGTATGAGGAAGTCTAATTTGCGGCTGACATAGTACCACGTTGTGCTGTCCCGTACCTAGCAGATGGTAAGTATGGTTGCACTCAGTCCCGACACCTGCGGTGATACGGTGCCACCGTTTCGTTCTACCATTGGAGTCGAAGCGTGCGTAGAGAAGGAGCTGGCCTACTACTCGAAGGTGAGCGTCGAGGGCCTGCTGGTGTGATCCTAGGTTGCAGAGTTTTTTTTACGATATGGTGATTGCACCAAAGGACAAGTTCGTCTCGATTGAGCCTAGCTTGAACCGTTGAAGCATCACCATATACGCCTGGCTCGAGGTTCGTTGCAGCGTTCCTAAGACAATGAAAGTCGAAATCTCCGAGTCGCCGCCGCTGATGTTGATGCCTTAGGATTCAGACAAGCCATACTCACCACTGACACTAGTATATCACACCATGTTGGTGCACACTAATTTACCTAGTCATTATGTACGTCGAGGAGGTGCTTGAGAGGGCCCCTCTCCTTACTGATCATTTACCGCTAGTTCATGTCGACAAACACTAGGGACTCGACATGGAACCATGAGTTTCCTGTGTGGCTTGATCGGCTCGATGGAACAGGCTCCAACAATGAAACACAAGACGACTGCCACCTGTTTAGGGGACATAGGAATTCTCGAATGCACGGTAGCTTCAAAGGTGATGACACGGTGGTGTCTGCATTCAGTTTTGTTGTTCAAATTCAGTTTGCATTTGTATAGTTTGGACTATTCAGTGATGTTGTAATTTGAATTCACTATAAATATTGTAATGAATTTAATCTAAATGTTGTAATTGGTATTCTGTTTAGTTGTATTTCGATTTCTATATTTGCAACTTGAAGTAATTTTTTAATTTGAAGTGAAATTTGGACAATGGCTTCACTAAAATTTGACTGTACTACATCAATTTCGCAAAGATATTCGCTGAAATTGGATATTATTAACTGAAATAAGCAAGTGTTATGAACTAAAATTCACGGGAAAACAACATGAAGATTATGACAACATTTGCACTGACATTCAAGTAAAAATAAAAGGAAACATGAGAACATTTTTCACTGAATATTCAGTACAACATCGGTGCACACCATCATTGGTAACACATCTACTTTTCAAAAAGACTACACTCAGTACATCAGATTAGTGGGGACCCCATCCATTATACAAAATGAATAGAACATTCAACATTACATTAGTTTTAGCGAAATATCACCAAGTGTACCCTAGGTAGTGTTGATCACCTCAACATTTTGATATTCTTTAGGGTCTGGTTGCCGAGATGTGTTTTGTTATCCTTCGCCCTATAACCAATATGCACCTCTTGACCCTCTAACTATATGTCTACCTTTTCCCTGCCTCTTCCTCCTCTTACAGCTAATTTTCTTGCGTGTCCAGTTGCAGTGGCTTCCAAGATGCCAAGGTCGTTGTAGTTCTATCAGGACTAGGAATTGATCTCTATATTGAGCTACAAAAGAGCACTCTACATTTTATCTAGCTAATGAACAACTACCGCCCTTGTGGATAACATAAGCAAGAAGAATAGGAAATAAGGATACTAAAAATAAATTATCACTTAAATAACTTGCATCACGTGACAACTTGTAGAAAAGTGTGCTTTTGAGCTGGGACGGATCATAAACATGAACAAGTTGTTTTGGATTGACGTGTTGCAGATATTCAAGTAAAGTCAAGTAAAATTCTAGTTCATACATAAAACTCACGTATTTGATTTGCAAAAAAATCTAGTAAAATACAAAGAATAATCAAGTAGTTTTTAGTTATTTTTAAACTATTTCAGAAAAATTTACTAATATATGATTATATTCTAATTAATATGAGAAAATTGCAGAAATCTACCATAATTCAGGCTGTCAGAACGAGTCAGTACCAACGTTCTTAATTTTTGCTTGTCAGTACCAATTTTGAGTCACAGCGTTGCAAATCACACTAATTTTTATCTGACAGCATTTTAACATGTTTCCTGACAAGTGGGATCCATCTAACAGAGCGGACTAGTCAACAAAAATTGCCACGGTGGAGCATGAGCTAAGCTAGACGTTTGGCCCACTTGTCAGACCGCGTCACTCCTCTCCACCCAGGCAGCGGATGCCAGCTGGTACTGTTCATCCTACGCCGCCGACTTTGGCAGCTTGCCGCTCCCGGCCCAGGGTTGATGACCGGGACGACGACCTTAAAGACGCGGCTACGGATTCCTTGTTCGCGGCAGACTCCTTGGTCTTGTCCTTGAAGAATACCCCAAACACCGGGCGCGAGCAGACGGGGACATTGAGGACCACGGGCGCCACACGGACGCCGGAGGAGTAGGACCGGTCGACGATGCGGGCCATGGACCGTGACCTGGCCGCGGCGTGCAGGATGTACGGGGAGCTGCAGCTGCGCTCCATCCCCGTCGTATGGAACACGACCTTGCCGCAGGAGTTCATGCGTGGGAGTCCGGTGACGCAGCTTTGTGGCGATGGTGGTGGCGGGAGGAGGAACCACGGCTGGAGGTGGAGTGGAGGTGGGGCACGAGGCGGAGGCGGGGAGGGTTGTTGTGGTCCGGGGCCGCGGAGTCGAGGGAGAAGTGCGGGTTGACGCTCGCGAGGTCGTCGTGGTCGTGGCCTCCGTCGGAGCTGGACGAGGAGGAGTACGAGAAGCGGGAGGAGGCGAGTGACAAGGAGGCCTTCGAGTCGGAGCTGTCGCGCAGGAGCGACGCCGACACAAGGTCCGACGTGGCCCCGCTCGACGCACGTCCTCCGTTGCTCTGCTGGAGGAGGAACTTCAGGGATCTCGCCGCCAAGGAGCCCGTCGCCGTTCTCCCGGGAGTCTTTGCCAATGCAGTTGCCGCCGATGGGGACGGAGACGGAGACAACGCCTTGGGGCTCTGAGCTTGCCACTCCACAGCTGGGCCCAACGTCCAGCTCAACTCATCCTCCACCATGGCAATTTTTGTTGGCTAGTCCACTCTGTTAGATGGGTCCCACTTGTCAGGAAACATGTTAACACACTCTCAGATAAAAATTAGTGTGATTTGCAACGCTGTGACTCAAAATTGGTACTGACAAGCAAAAATTAAAAATGTTGGTACTGACTCGTTCCAACAGCCCGAATTCTTGTAGTTTTCTGCAATTTTCTCAGTTAATATAGGAAAGATCAACCAATATGTAAGTAATTCTCCAAAAACATCTAGTGAAATTTAGAGAATAATCAAGTATTTTAAAGTGATTTTAAACTATTTTTCTATAACTTTATGGAATATTATACTAATATTTAGTCATTATTATAGTTCATATAGGAAAATTCAACCAAAATTCAAGTAAAATTCTACACTTCTAGAATGTTTGGATCATCAATGTCACCATTCTCATTAAATGTTGTAGCTTTTTCTCAGTTTTTTAGAACTTTGTTTGGTTCTTGTTGCTCTCTAACTTTACGACTAGGTTTCCTTTTCCTTTTTGATTTTTTAGTGAACAGGTGTTCAACATCTTCTTTTCTAATCCTCTTCCTCCCGTGTTGCTAAATATGTGTTTCATCATGTTATTTCTCAGAGGGTAGCTGCACTTGCTCAACTTCTTCCTCGGCAGATTGTTGCACTTGTTCACCTTCATCATCTAGTTGATGTACTCGTTCATCTTCTCCCTCAGCTGGTTGTTGTAATTGTTCACCTTCTCCCTTAACACTTTGTTCTCTTGCTATATCTTTCGTGTAATTCTTGCAATTCCTCGTGTGGTTTGCATCTCTGCAATACCCATAATGCATCTTGACCACCATGTTTTCTTAATCTGGTGCCATTTTCTAGTTCTTCATTATTCTTTCTTCTACTCCTCTTTGGTTTTCCAACCTTTTTGTCATAAAATGGTGGCAGAATTGGTCTTTGCACTCTCTGATATGTCTCCAATTGGAAAAAATGTTACAATTATGAGGGTAACTCCAACGACGCCCTCCCTACTTCGGACACCAAAAGTGTCTGATCTAGTCTGTTTATGATGCCCGTGGATAGGCCGTGAGGCCATGTCCGCCAGGACAGGCCACTGCACCTCTACGCGTTCCTCCCTTTTGTCCATGACCGGTCAATTTATTGTTTCTTCCTGAAATGGTACTCTTTATAGCAAATTAAAATAGTAATACAAGGTTCATCTTCATGCTTTACTAGTTGTACTTATTCTACTAAACCTAACACTAGATTAGCGCTTATTCGTCATGTTGGAACGCAGTCCCTCGCTTGTCGAGGTAGCTAGAGGCAGCGCTGTTCATCGCCGAGCGCAGTCCCTCAAATAAGTCTTTTGATTGCATTGTTCAACTTGTAACTCCTTCAGTTTGATTAACAATTATTGCTGGGTAGTTCAACCACAAGGATATTCGAATGGCACCCCCACATAACACACTCGCAAAACGTTCTAGCATAAGAATGCGAAGCGACTACAACCACACAATTTCATGGAAGCATTTTCTTCCAGCAAGGTGTTACAAACATAGCACAATTGCACAATTTGCATATGCACAAAAACACTATATATAAACTTGGAAACAAGGAGCGTAGAGGGAGTATTGAACATCTCTACCTTTTATTACTTTCTGTCTAGGCTAGATACTAAAAAATTTCGGTCTGAATATTTTGGTATGACACAATATAATCATTATATTACACTCCTAACTTTCTGTAAACTTTTTGTTGTGGTTTAGTATCAAAGGAAAATCAAGAGGTAGTGTGGGTGTAGGAGTCCTGGTGCTCAACTATAACCTTCTCTGTAGTCACCAAACCCATAATGACCAAATTTACCCTGGCTATTGACGCTTAGGGTCAAAGAAGTGTTTGAGTTGTGATCTAAATTCATAGGAATGCTAACTTCAAACTCTGATCCACTCAATCTCTAACGTGCCCTATAGATGGTATGGATTGTTGTTGTCCTAGCGTTTCACCTCTATATATACCTCTTTTAAACGGGCTTATAGCTCCTATGCGACGTCTTTACGTGGAATTGGAAGGAAAGCGACATCGTTGCAAACAATAGCTGGCATGCGACGGTTGTGAGGCGGCAAATAGCTCCCGTGCGACACTTCTACTTAACCCCACGAGACCGTCAACGAATTCGAATCAGCTGAGCACAGTAGGACCCACAACCTCTCCACGTCACGGCGGAACTCACCTGATGTCCACCTTATATCGTGGGACCCACCCTGTGGTCGAAGAGAGCCGTTGGCCCCGATCCGTCCCCACACCCGAGCACTCCCGCCACCGTTCCAGCATCTCATCCCCTTCTGTTTTCTTCTCCGGCGAGCAAGTGCGGCAACACTAGCGAGGGATGTCGAGCTCTGCTTCCTCCCACCGCTCATGGCCTCGGTATGGTGCGGTGCCGATGAGGAGGTGCCCCGATTGCCCCCGTACCTCGCCCCTGAAGCGGCTTGTCACATCCACCGACAAGAACGACAACATTGGCCAAGAATTTGTGAAGTGTGAGAGCAAGCCCGAGCCGGGAAAGGTGAGATCTGAGTGTTCCGAGCGCCAATTTCTCGCTTTTCTTTCAAAATTTCATGCATTTCATCGAATTTGGGATTTAAGGTTCATCTCTGCGATTTCAGGAACTGCTAAAATGTGGGCATTTTGAGTGGCTTGATGAGTACATCGAGCGAATTGGGGTGGAGGTAGCATCCCGGGAGCTCGAAAACCCGTTCGTGGTGGAGCAATTGGGATGTGGCAACCCCATTTCCGCTGGTACTACGGTGGATACGGAAGTGAAGGCCGAGCTGAAGAAGATGAACAAGCAGCTAAGGCAAATCATCGAATTGAAGAAGCAGGACAATCTGATGGCCGTTTTTTTTATTTTTGTGTAATTTCTCTTGGATTAGTTTATCTCCTCATCGTTAGTCATTAGACAGCGCAGTCAGTGTTCGAGTGATGCTTTGTAATGGATGTAATGTTCTATGTCTTTGGCTTGAATAAAATGCAACACAAATTCGGGCTAATTTTGAGCTGCTCTGTTTTCGAAATCAGTGTTTCTTCAGTTTCGTCCGTTTCGTTAGTGTTCCTTTTATCAGTGTGCAGGGGGCGCCCGTGTGCAGGGGAGGGGGAGGGGTTGAAAAGTAAAAAAACATTTGACGAAGATTGAAAAATGCCATGCCCAAATATAACTTAGCCATGCCAAAATGGACGTATCCATGCCCAATAGTAACTATATGTTGATTGGGCAAAAAAAATGGTACTCACGTTACAATCTAAATAGGGACCTGTGGATCTGCAGATACTCGTGCTCAGGTTGCAATCTTTTTTTTTTTGCAAAAGTATATATATAAATGAAGTCCAAGGACATCCATTTAACTAACATAACTTGGGTGCTCCTTTAATTTATGTAAATATGTAAATGACTTATTTGAAAATGAACCATGTGTTGTATGAACTTGTTTTTGTGTCTTTTGTTTTATACACTTGTAAATATATAAATATTGCACGAGTATTATATGAACTTGTTTTTGTGTCTTTTGTTTTATACACTTGTTGTTTTGGGTGTTTTGACAAATGACAATATAATAAAACACAGATTATAATAAAACAAGGGGATAGATAATATTGGGATAACATTACTTATATTAGATAGGGGGGATCGATAACATTACAATAAAAAGAAAAAAGTACAATAATATAGAAGGGAATAGGCGCCCCGCCTAAACCCTGGGTTAGCCCCTAAACCCTAACCCTAGCTACCCTACTCCATCGGTGGAGGCGGTGCAGTCAGCCGCCTTAAACATTCCAAGCCCGCCTCTCCCGTTGGTCCCGCTTCCACTGCTCCTCCCGGAAGGCCTGGCCATTAGCCTCTCGTTGCTCCTCCTCCTGCCGTCTGCGCCTTTTCTTCAAGGCGCACTGGGCCTACTTCTCCTCCCACCTAGCGATAGCAGCCTCCTGCTTTTCCTCGTCCTTCGCCGCCTTAGCCAAGTAGGCTTCGGAGGGGAGGTCGCCGCAGCCGGGGAGGTTGGGGACTGGGTTGGTGACGATGGGGCCCTGCTCCCCCGCGGGACAGGGCGGGGACTTCTTCTTCTTGCCACGCTTGGGGCGCGTGGGCGCCTCCTGCTCCCACCACTGCTTGTGGTCCGGGTGGTTGTCCTCGTCGCTTACTTCGGTGTCGGAAGGGAAGCGGAAGGGGGAGGTCGCCATGGTCGGAGTGTTTGGGGATTGGGAGGAGGCAAAGGGACGGGCTCGAGGTTGAAGATGAGGGGCAAGATGAGATGAGGAGGCAAAGGCGTTTTGCCTATTTATTAAGGGCGGGGCGTGAAGGGCGGCGTGGAAATCCAGCGTCGCGTTGGCGAAGACGCCGAGACGAGACGCGTGCGCTGCGTTGCGTGTGGGAAGCGGGCATGATCAATGCGAAAGAGAGAAAAAAATAGCTAGGATGCGACGTACTGTAACCCCTACACCGCCTCCCCCTCCCCTGCATGCATGCATGCATTAATGCGAAAGAGAGAAAAAAACGTCCAAGGTAGTTGTTCATTGGCAGTAACAAATAAAAGGGAAAATATAATTTGGCCTTGATTTACTTCGGTAATAAATGCAGGAATCTAGTACCAAGGTACTCGTTCGTTTTTACACACCGCATGCAACAAACTCGTTCGTTTTTACACACGCAAGAAAATTCGGTGGGAGTAATATTGACTTTTTGTATGGCGCATGAACCAGATGAGAGTAAGTTTGACTGAAGAAAGTTGTTTGACGTACACTTATTTAATGGGGCAGCGCTGTTGCACGCAAAATAGCTAGACTGCGACGCTAGGGGCATCTGCTGCATGCATGGTGCAGCCCGCCTCGCCCAGCGCCCTCGAATGCCACGCTCGGTCAACGGTCAATGGAGTGTGCCAACGTTGTACGTTATATTTATTACATATTGTAGATTTTGATATTTTTTCTTAGGCTGGTCATAGTGACATGCATACTCCTTCTGTCCACAAATAAGTGTACGTTTGGCTTTAAAATTTGTCCATAAAAAGTGTACTTCTACCTTTTCAATGCACTTGGGCATCCACTATGTAGTCCATAAGGCTATCCACAAGCCAAAAAGTAGTCCATAAGACTATCTATATACATAGTGGAGGTTTACTTTAGAAGATTTTCCTTAAGGGTGACCTACAAGCTTATGGGTTGCCCACAAGCAATAAACAATTATTTTTATCTCTCCTCTCTCTCTTGCTTGTGTGTACTTTTAACAGACATGTGGGTCCCATCTTATGGTGAACTTGACCTTATAGCCATTTCCATAAGCTGTGTGGGTCCTATCTTATAGTAAAGATTCACCTTATACATAGGTGATGTGGTATCATGCATATGTTACAAGTCTAAGTTACTACTCCATAGTGCAAAATAACATAGATGTGGTATCATGCAAAGTCTCATTTATTACAATGAACCTGAGGGGAGTAAGTTTGACTGAAAAAAGTTATTACACATACACTTATTTAATGCGACGGAGGGAGTATCTGTGCAGTGTATTTACGTAAAATAGCTAGACTGTGACGCTAGAGGTAGCTGCATGCATGGTGCAGCCCGCCCCGTCCAGCGCCCTCGCATGCCACGCTCGGTCCAACCGTCAATGGAGTGTGCCACGCTCGCATGCCACGCTGTTGCACGTAAAAACGATAAAGCCAATCAGATTCCAGAATCATCCATCCCACGGATCGCCAAGAGCTAGCCACGAAATCCTTCTAAGAGACGCCAACCAATCAGGTTGCAGAACAAGCCCTTCCACGGATCGCCCAGAGCCACCCGCGGAATCCTTCTAGATGACGCGATCGGACAGCCATAGTGTCGCGCTAGGGTTAGATCTACGTTCCTCATTCGGCCTTAGGGTTAGCGGGGTTTAGGATGCAGTCAACGGGGTTTCACAAGTTTGACCAGACATTCAAATGTGCATAACTAATTCAAAAAAAATCAAAAAAATACAAAACCTTCGCATGGTGTCATGTTATGTGACATAGTTGTGAGGAAAAATATCAAACTTGGTCTATTGATCATATTTCAAAAAACCCTTCACAAAATGACCTATCTCCTCAGGGTTTTACGGCTTTGGTCAAATGACCAATGATATGGCTAGAATCAAGGCATAGTTTGTGATAATGTGCCCATATTTGGCATGCATGTCTATAATGGGATGAGTAACCATGTTGTAGCACCAAATTTTCCTTTTCTCGACGTAAAATAATTTTCTATTTTACGAGTCTTGAAAGAGGGGATTTGTGAAGCAACCACCAAATTGAAGTTTCAAAATGGTAACATCCTATTTTTCAAAAATACTAGACCACCTAGAATGTACAATTTCCCAACTTGAGTATCTCAAACCTTTTATTCCATCCCTGGTGAAAAAGACAAATCCTGCCGAATCGGTTGGAAGTGGGTAAGATATGAACTACAGGTACATGATTTCATGTTGATGTAAAAATCATTTTTAGGTTCATAACATGCTATTTCATCAAAGATCCAATGCTAGTTTTGTGAGCCTCAGCCCCTAGCTAAGAATATTTATGAAAACCCTTCAAGTTTGACCAGACATTCAAATGTGCATAACTAATTCAAAAAAAAATCAAAAAAATACAAAACCTTCGCATGGTGTCATGTTATGTGACATAATTCTGAGGAAAAATATCAAACTTGGGTTTAGAAATGGTTGAAACAAATTTGCTTAGAAATGGGGTGGTTTACCCTAGCTTTGGAGCCCATTTCTACCCCATTTTGGGTGAGGGTGAGTTGTACTTCACAAAAGGGATCAGGGTGAGGATGGGTTGTATTGTACATATGAGAAAAACGTTAGAATCTCATACAAACATAGAAAAGTGACATAGCTACATTTGTTGAAATTCAAATTTACCATCATATTTGAATTTTGTCCAAATTATCAACAAGTGACAAATTACTATAATAACAAAAGTTTACAACAACAAGTGCCAAATTATTACAACAACAAGTGTCAAATGTTTACAACAATAACAAATGTTTACAATAACAAATGTCTATTTCTTTTGGCTCTTCTTACCCCTCGTTTTCTTCTCCTTCACAAGTTTCACACCACACAATAGGTTTATGCTCTTCTTTTTCTTACCATTACCATCTGGCCTCCCCACAGCACGTCCAAGAGTCTCCTTCACCTCCTGCACCTCCTCAACAACCTCATGATCATGATCCAGCCTCATCAACATGGTCACTTTGCACCGAGCCTCAACAACATGGTCGGTTGCACGAGCCTCAACAACAGGCTCATTTTGCACCGAGCCTCAACAACAGACTCATTTTGCACTAGAGCCTCAACACAGGCTCATTTTCCCCTCATTTTGCACAGGCTTCCAAATCGAAGCGGTGTGCCCTAAAGCCTCAACAGTTTGCACATCATCCTCCAAAACAAGTTCGATTGCACCTCAAGGCACCAAACATGATCTAGTTAGTTCTCTTCTTTCTTTGGCCATTGATTCTTGTCCTTTTCACCGCCAAGATTCGTCAACAACATGAGGTGGGCCTTTTCTCCGCTTCCTCCCGAAAACAAGCAAGTTAGCCGGGGGAGAAAAATTATCAACAAGAAATGGGATAGATTTTGGATGAACATACTTTGGCTTTTCAGCAGTGTATCTGCACTTGGTAGAGCCAGCTCGGTGTGCAAGTTCTTCACAGAGTTTGCATCTATTCTTGTTACCTTTTTGGGCCCTTTTTGTCTTGGCATCTTTCTTTTCATCTTTCTTTCCTTCTTCTTGCTCCCACCTTTCTCAAACCAAGCCTTGAATCTACTCGCTTGGGCACCCACCTTTCTTTTCATCAAAGGAGGACACAAGGAGAACTGAATGTCCACTTGAGGCACCGAGACTGATCTGTAAGTGCTGGAATTGGTGTTCCATATGCAGCCTTGAATTTTGCTGAGAATAATACTCATGCAAATATGGGTGCATATTTAGCTTGTGTTTGGAGGCCAAGAAAAGTATGGCATGCTCACAAGGCTTCCAGTGTGTTGCCACTCAAGGCATGTGCATTTATGCAATTGAGTGTCAACAACATGCCTCTGCCAGATCTTTGTATCTCGACTTGAGACCCCACAATGAGGATTTCTCAACACGCAAATGTGCAAGATTTACGCTCTTGTTGACCACTGCTGCACAACATCGAAGCTTATCTCCTTGAAGAACATCACTAAGCCTTCTTCTCAATTCCCACAACCTCATGATCATGATCCTGATCGTCAACCATGTCATGGACAGCAAGTCTTTTAACTCCTTCACTTTGTTGTTGAAACTTTCACAAATTATTGTTGATATGATCACATTTGATGGCGGTTAAAACCACTGTACCATAAAAGAGAATGGTAGGTTTCCAACCATGTACAAAACTTGACCCTATCCTCCTCGAGCATGCTGCCTTAATCTTCTCAAGGTGATATGAATGTGTCCACTGGTGTAAGATCTTCTGCAGCCACATGCGTCCAAAATCATCTCCTCTGAATTTTTGATCAAATTCATCCACATATGGTCAAGCACTCTCCTCTGCTCAGCATGAGGGAAAACAATCTTCACGCATTTTCTAAACCTTTACATGCATCTGTGCCGCCAATGGAGAGATCGGCCCTATGCATCTTTTCAACTGCATCATGAACCATGTCCATGATGCCTCTCTCAGTCGAAACATGCCAATAGCTACAGAAACATCCAATTGTGTCCATCTAAAGCATTGCATGCGCCATTGACCATTCCACTTTCCATCAAGAAAGATGAGTCTATACTCAAATATGGGCGGCACCTGCTTTGAAGCCATCGATGCAAGGTTTTAAAGCCGTGAAGAATTTAGAGAAGAAGACTTTCCCATCACCGTTACCTCAATATCTATCTCCACAACACGCCAGTGACCTCTTCTCTATCGCTTTAAAGTTATAAAGCATTCAAAGGTATTTGCCCAATCACCATATAGATCTTTCATTGCCCTTTGCTTTGCCTTCCACCGTAGTATAATTCAGCTTAATGGGGTCTGCTTTTCCAAGTCTATTTTCAGTCTCTTTGCAGTGTTGTTTGGTGTTGTGGCTAAAATGGGCTTGATCTTTTCTGCAACCCATAATTGTGATGTCATCTTTGTAACTGTTTGAGAACTTGTAATGCAAGTCTGAGGTTCTGGAATTTGATTCACTCTTATTGTCCTTCCATCAGGTTGGCGTCTAGCAGATATATACCACTTGCAAGGCTTGGCACCACCATCATAACCTATGCATTTTGCATAGAACTTCTTTTTACCAGTCCACATAGTCTTGGTACCAAACTCACGTTTGACTGCATATGTCCTGAAACACATCCTGAATTCATCCATACTTGGAAACAATCTCCCAACTTCAATAACTGGGTCCTCTTTGTCATAAACTGTTACTAGCTCATCATCATGTGCATCATCTACATGAACTGCAGTATTTTCCAACAACTCTAGATCTATATCTGCCTCTTCATCTCTTAAATGGTTGTCACCATCATTTGCAGCTCCATCCCTCTTCTTCTCCTTGTCTCTGTCATCTATAGGAATGCCAAAAAGCTTTGCCATTTCAATGTCATCTATTGGTGCAATGACAAAATCAGTACGGTCATGTGTCTCAACTGAATTCCAATCAACAGTTACAATCGTTTGTGCATTACCATCTGCAGCCTCCCCTTGTGCATTAGCATCATCATCCTCCACTGTTAACACTTCCAACTCAGTAAGTATAGGCATTACTTGCCTTTGTGCAGCCCAATCATCCTCGACCATCTGAGCAGCCAGCTTCGAGGCCACATATCCAACCCTCGAATCAGGTTTCAGATCAATGAGCTATGCTAAAAACAGAACAGTTTTGCTTGTCCAACCATTTCGCTCATCGATTTCATCAACTATATGTTCCTCTGTCTCAACCCTAACATAGTCACATTTGCAATCATCAAATCGTAACAAAGAAACTTCTTGCTCTGGCCCCCAAACCACACTATCCCCAATTTTTTCCACCATTTTCCTCACCGCCTCCTCTCCCATGTTTATTAGCTCTTGGGGATCAACATGTTCTAATTCCACCTCCCATTTAACAACCCTGTCTCTCTCAATGATTTGCGTGCTGCCATCAACTAAAACAGCCCTAGAGGGAAAGAAATTGATGCGAAATTCGAAGATTTGACGCGCAACATCGTCTCCCATGTTTTTGGCGGGCACTGTGAGCTAGCGGAAGAGAACAAAGAGCTCAACCTTAGAGAAATTAAGTGCAGAGATACGAGATATACCGATTAGAAGTCCCCTCTCCATGCTCCATATCGTTCCCCCTCGCCCCGTTCAGCACACCCTCGCCTCCACAATCTAGCATCAATGGGCACGCTCAGATCTCGAATTGAGAATAATGGGAAAGGAATTAGCTTTCAAATGGCACTCACCACCTTCGCCGTCGAACGAAAGCGCCGCCCGCCTAAATTAATTGCCGTGCCGCCGCCGCCGAGAACGATGGGTGAGGTCCGCCGCCGCCGGCGCCGAGAACGATGGGTGAGGTCCGCCGCCGCCGTCGGGGAAGCTACAGTCAGTGTGACGCGCGCTCTCGGTCGGAAGCGGTTGGTTTGACTGGCTTGACTGGCTGTCCCAACCAACCGGTTTGGCTTAACCCTAATCTTGGAACAAAGTTAAATGTGTCCTTACGACCGTTTTAAGGCCCGTGTGGCCCTGGAATATTAGCTGCCTCACAACCGTCGCATGCGAGCTATTCTTTTTAACGATGTCGTTTTCCTTCCTATTCCATGTAAAGACGTCGCATAGGAGCTATAAGCCCCTTTTAAACCGCTGGTTCGAATAAGTCGTGTCTGAGAAAATCCATGGCGCTGTTTAAACACTCTCCATATATTGAAATTTCGCTGGCTGGCGCCGTGGTTTTTCTCTCTTTGTTAGAGAGGTTTTTCACATTAAAATCTTGTTCCCTAGCGCATGTTCCTATTTTTGTTCTACGTTTGGCTTGTCGTGTTTATAACAAGAAGCACGTCCACCAAAGTATTCATTGCTATTGAAGATTAGTTTCTACTAATATTAGAAAGGAGTCTCAGAGAAATATAGTCGGAAGGTCTGAAAAAACGGAATTTCTGTGTTTCTCTGAAAACTTGTTTCTTGTGGGATCACTCGCAACCATCAGCAGAATCGGATATCTAGACAGGGAGTTAGTTCGACGATACCTTTCCTCAACTGCAAGAACGAAATCATTGCATGATCAGTTTCATCCTGGAAGACTAGGCAGAAGGCAGTGCCCGCACAGAAGCGAAGTTTCTATGCGCGAGGAAGAGAACGAATAAGCAGACGCAGGCCTTGCGAGCCACGCCCTTGATCGCGTCGAGAAACACGACCGGGGCAGAGCCCTCGCCCCAGACGAGGGATGCCACCAGCGCGGCGACCGAGCTACTGAGGAGAACCGACGCAGTTCCGGTACACAGGTAGGAACGCGCGTCGGCGGCGACAAGCGCGAGGAACGATATGGAGGCGAGGACGAAGCACACAAGCGGCCGGGGCAGCGACGGCATCATGGCGCCGGCGAAGGCCATCCTCGAAGCTTCTCACTACTATCGTCGATGGGGGGAATTGGGGGCGGAGTGATTTTGGGCCGGGCGAGGGGTTAGCGATGAACACGGGAGTGGGTTTTAGATCATCTCCACTCGTTGGGCGTATAGGCCCAGTCGTACAGTCGCGTACCTAGGGTCGTGTCTCTAAATTCGGCTAAATTTATTTAAACTCGACGAAATATGCGTGAATATAGACGGAATTTTATTAAAGCAGGCGAGGGAGTACACAGTACATCGGTTTTAACTAGGAAATGACGCCGTCGTGGTGACGCCGCCGTGGTCGACGCCGGACGCCGCAACTACAGGCCGAGGCGGGGGTTGTTGCCGGCCTCGATGTGCGCCATGACTCCGGCGAGAGTCCGCCCTGGAACGCTCCACCAGCGGCGGCGGTAAGCCATATTGTTACGCGGCGGCGGCGGCGAGCCCGGCGGTCCGTCGTGTCGGGCGAGTTCCTCGAGGCGCCTGCCGGCGAAAAACTGCCTCCAGAAGACCAGGTTGTCCTGATCCTCAGCGAGTGCCAGGCCTTGCATGGCGGCGAGTGCCAGGCCTTGCATGACGGCGATAGCGGCCAGGATCTCTCCGGCGAGTTCTGGGTCTTCCATGGCAGCAATAGCCGCCTGAATCTCTCCGGCGAGGTCAGGCCCGTCCGACACCGGCGGAACGGGGATCCTGCCGGCGCTGAGTTTCCAGCCTAGGGGGAGACACGTGTCCGGCGGGGCCGTATAGCGCGCCTCGCGGAGCAGCCGGGCTTCCCCGGCGACAGCGTGTGTCGACCGACCATGGCTTCTCGGCGGAGTTGAGGAAGAAAGGTGCGGGCGTCCGAAGTTCGCTGGAGTTGTGGTGGTGTGAGGGGATGTGAAGAGAGACGGCGAGATGTACGTCTTTTATAGGCCGGAAGAATGGCGGGAGGGGTGTAGCGGCGAGGGCGTGGAAACGGCGGAAAGTTAGTGACCGCCGGTCCGTCGCGGGAGCTAAGGCGGCGAAGGTGGCGCCGTAAATCGGCGACGCATGGCCGACGCGAGAGGCAGTTATTGTCGGCGTTCACCGCGTGGTTTCGAGGATGACAACGACTCGGCTTCCGTCACTGACTCGGTGGGTCCACGCGCCGCTTTGATTTTTTCGCGTCCGGACCGAAATTCGGCGTCCGGATCGGCGTCCTGGGTAGGCCAGTGAAGATGCTCTTATGGCGAGCTGTTCTGTTTCCGGGCCAGGTTCTCTTCTAATCCGTTATTTTCCTTGGTTGAAACGGGTTCCAAAGCGGGTACAGGGGCCAGGGGTGTGCCCGAATTGTTCATGCATAATTAAGTCCTCTCGTTCACTCCCTAAAAAAAGATCCTCTTGTTCACATTTGTTGCCAAAATTGCGAGTTTCAGATTAAATTTTGATGTTTCAATATCTTGGAGACTCGGATGATACTTTGATCTGCAGAAAATGAAACTAGGAAGTTTTAACAATTCAGAATGGGTGGGCTACCGATCGTGCGTCGACTCACTTCCTTTTCTCCTATGACGTCTTCTTCCTCGAGTGCACATCGCTCCCACTTCATCAAAGGGAAGTAGCCACGCCCTTTTTGGCTTCTCCACGTCTCCGCTCCTTTGTATGCATCCCAAGGCTAAGCTCCGCCGCCACACATCCCATGGTCGAGCGCCGCGCCACGGATGAGCTTTGTTGTGTGACTGTCATGGATCCGATGTTTAGACTTTAACGATGATGTGCTCAGTGAAAAGTTGGGCTTGCTAATCTGGCTCCGAGGTGGCTCCACATTCGTTAGGTCGGTGCTCCAACATAAGATTAGGTTTTCACGGATTTCGATGCTATATATGTGTGACAAAATTTCTACAAACACTAGTGCACACGTACCCCTCTAACACCGGTTTGGAGGACCCTCTAACAGCGGTTCCACAACCGCTGTTGAGGGTTCGGTGTTAGAGGGGGGGCCCCTTTAACACCGGTTCCTATACGAACCGGTGTTAAAGGGTGGCGCACGTGGGGCTGCCGTTCAGCCCCTTTAACACCGGTTCGTGCTGGAACGGTGTTAAAATTCTGGCGGAGATTTAGGCCGTTTTCTGCCGCTGCGTAACTCTGCCGCGGAAACGCCTAAATCTGCCATCTGCCCGTTACGGCGATTTCAAGGAGGAGGAGGCGAAATCGATCGGAGCCGTATACTTATAAATCGTCATCGGTACATACGAGTACATGAATAATTAAGCAACTATTATTATACACAAACATCGCCATCGGCACATACATCGGCACATACATCTACATCGCCGGAGGTGGATATCTAAAGAGTTCTCCGCCAGGCGTGACGACCTCATCAAGTATGAACCCCGCCAATTCCTCTTGAATGGCTCGTATGCGTTCAAATGGTAGGAGTGGGTCGCATCCGTTCGATCTGAATATATATGAAGAATGGACCGTCAATATATATATAAGAATAAAACTCAACACAATTGATGGTAATAAAATAATGTTGTGGACTTTGTTTACTTACTCTAAGTTGTTCTAGTGCGGCTTGGCCTGTCGCACATATCGTGTTGCGAATGAATTCAAACATAGTACCCACATAAGTTATTGCCGTGTCCTTGATGCGCACTTTACGAGAATAGAGAGTTCAATCAAAATAATAATCAATAAAGCATGATATAATGGAATTGGAAGCTAGCTAGTATTACTTACATTTTGGTCTACAAATTTTAGTTCTTCTGACCATTCACCCACGGCCCTGCCCGTGAACATTTTCCAAACCCTGTCCGACAAAGAAAATGGATAAAGACGTAATTAATTGCTTAATGTCACGAAAGTTGCCGATCTAGTGCGATAATATGATTGAAATTACCTGGAGCATCTCTAAAGTTTGCCCATAGCTCTTTTTCTTTTCGTAACGAGTCCATGACAAGGACTTTTCCGAGTCGGGTTGAATGACTAGCGTAATAAAGTGGAACTCAAGACGCATAACTCATCATCGTTACACTTAACATCGAGTAAGCCAAGCAGAATGTGTACAAGAGAGAGGGTAACAGTACTCACGAGAAGTTGTAAGGCAATAGTATTTCCTTTTGGTTTGTTGTCTCAATAAAGACTTTAGCAAGTAATCTTCTGTTTGCCCGGTTTTCTCTTACCACTTCTTCATGAACTCTATTTGGGTCAACGAACCCAATGTCAAAAGGGCCTCCTTTCCTGCATTCCATAACCTTTTTCCTGCATAATAGTATATACATATATGGTGAGGATATATATATACATGCAATTAATGAAGTGAATGAGTTGAGATAAAATTACGAAATAGTACTTACACACAATAAAGGCTGATGGCAGATTTGTCGAGTTCCTTCGATTGAATAGAAAATGCAAGTCTTGAATGTTGAAGTCGATCGTCGTCTCCGCAAGAAAATCTCATCTCTTATATGCCCGTGATCCATTCTTCTTTTCTCGTCTTGCAGAAATGAAGGTACCACTTGTGCAATTTTCGCATCTTTGTTGGTAGATTTTTGAGCTCCTCTTTCTTGACTAGATTCTTCCCATACTTCCATGGCTGTATGGGGTTGACATCGCATTTGGGCAAGTTGTCTCCCATGACGTTCAAGTATGCAATGTAAGTCATCCCCATCTCATTGGCCTTTCTTTGTAGCTCTGCCTCGTAATCATCTACGGAGGAGCGTCCCGTTGTCAAACATTTGGAGCGGGCGCATGATTGGTTTTCCTGCTCTCCGAGCATGGGAACTGTTTTGTGGGTGCCTCACGATCGCTACTTTCAGTCTCCCTTGCATCCGCCTTCAAAATCTGGCGCGTAGTCCGCACAAGTGGGGTTTCAGGTTTCAAAATATTTTTGTAAAACTTCTCCACCGCCGGATCTATTTTCTCCTTTGGCTCGGCCGTCTAGGTGCAAAGAATTTCTTGACCTGTTCTCCCGAGATCCTATTGGTCTCCTCGTCGCTGCGATTCCACGGTAAAACCGGCAATGGCTTGGCGGAAGGCTGCGGGACGTAGTTTTTGAACTCTTTGGCGTCACGGTTTCCTGCGGATTTCTTTGTGGCGTGCTCATGCTCCTCGTGGCAGTGCTCTTCCGCTTACGCCGAGGAGATGGCTGAAGCACCGGAGATGGTGACGGGCGGAGATGGCTGCCGCCAAGAGAGATGGTGACGGGCGGAGATGGTCGACGGAGATGGCCGACGGCGGAGATGGCTGCCAAGCAGAGATGGCTGAAGCGGCTCGATCAGCCGACGGAGATTGCGGGGTGCCGTGACCTCAATTTGGAAGCACAATGTGTTCCTTCTTCCAAAGAATGGTTGTTTTCACCGCAAATTTGAGTTGAGTTTCCCTTCACCGTAGCATGGTCAAGCTGCTTCCTCATATTCCTTCACAACCTCATCCACCCCGACAATAGCATAGCCATCTCGAATCGGTCGGCGTTGGTAAGTTCCACCAGCTACAGGAGGTAAGGCATAGCCGATACCACCTTAATGGATAAGCCCATTAATCTCACATGCAGCTCAGCGTGTTCGCTCTCCGTGATCTCATCAACGGGTATCGAGACCCGTCATTTCAAGCGTTGGCTGCGTTCTCCGTGGAAGCCACACCGCTTTTCCGCGATGCAGGGCGGGCAGCTTCCAATGCAGCTCTTCATGCCGCTTTCCGACCACGAACCGGTGTTAAGGGAATGCTGAATGCTTTTAACACCGGTTCCAGCCACGAACCGGTGTTAAAGGGGGGGGTGTTTTCCCGCGCGCATTTATTTCAGGGGCTTTTTTAATTCAGGGGCTTTTTTAATTCAGGGGCTTTTTTAATTCAAAATATGAATAATATATCATAATTTTCAGAAAAATAATATCTATCCATTCATGTAAATAATTTTATATTTACTTTACATGAAATTTTTTAAAATAAATAAACACTTATTTCATGCATTAAAGGGGCTTTTTAATTAAAATATGATATGAATTTAGAAAATTCATATCTTTTTCATTTCAACTCATAAAAATATGAATAATATATCATAATTTTCAGAAAAATAATATCTATCCATTCATGTAAATGATTTTTATATTTACTTTACATGAAATTTTTTAAAATAAATAAACACTTATTTCATGCATTAAAGGGGCTTTTTTAATTCAAAAAATATGATATGAATTTAGAAAATTCAGACGTTGCTGGTCCTGTCGTGCTTCCGGTGTATCTTTTGTCTTCCCATACACTCCTAGAAAGCCTAGCAGGTTCACGCAAACATTCTTCGTCACGTGCATCACGTCGATTGAAGAGCGGACCTCTAAGACTTTCCAATAGGGTAGGTCCCAAAATATAGATTGCTTCTTCCACATGGGCGTGTCCGCATCGTCATTCGAACAGATAGACTGCCGGGACCTTTTCCAAAGATTACTTCTAGGTCCTTGACCATACCAAATACCTCCTCACCGCACGGAGGACAAGCTTCCTCCGGGTTCTCGCAGACGCTTGAAATGCTTGCCTTTCTTTCTTCGATGCGTGTTCGGAAGAAATCGGATACCCTAGGTACACAACCTTCTTACATTTATCCAAATATACACTTTCAAGATCATCTAAACAGTGTGTGCATGCATTGTATCCCTTGTTTGTCTGCCCTGAAATGTTACTAAGAGCAGCCAATCATTGATGGTTACGAAAAGCAATGCTCGTAGGTCAAATGGCTCCCTTTGTGCTCATCCCACATACGTACACCTGGTTTGGCCACATGTAAAAAGTTCTTCAACTAATGGCCTTAGGTACACATCAATGTCGTTGCCGGGTTGCCTCGGCCTTGGATGAGCATCGGCATCATAATGAACTTCCTCTTCATACACAACCAAGGAGGAAGGTTATAGATACATAGGGTCACAGGTGTCGTGTGTTGCAGCTCTGCTCACCAAAAGGATTCATGCCGTCAGATTTTAGACCAAACCTTAAGTTCCTTGCGTCACGTGCAAAGTCCGGTACTCGCCGACTTTTCTCCACCGTGACCCATCAATGGGTGTCTCAACATCGCGTCTTTCTTCGGTCTTCCATGTGCCATCGCAACAACTTGGCATGCTCTTTATTTCAAGAGACGTTTTAACCGTGGTATTATAGGAGCATACCACATAACCTTGGCGGGAACCTTCTTCCTAGGGGCCTCGCCTCAACATCGCCAGATCGCCTCGTGCGATCTTATACCAGATGCGGTGCATACCGGCATGCATCCAAATTCTCGTACTTCTCACGCGGTAGAGGATGCAACATTAATGCAGCATGTATCTCTTACGCCTAATCCTAGAGGGCGTACAACCTTCTTTGCTTGGTATGTGTCGGGCAACTCATTATTTCTTGGAAGAAGATTCTTCATTTTACCAACAACTTTGAAAATGCTTGTCGGTCACCATTCTCTGCCTTCCATTGCAGCAAATCCAATTGGCACCTAGCTTTTGTGGCCATCTTCGCAAGTTGGATACAACAATGTTTTGTGATCCTTTAACATCTGCTCCAGCTTCTCCTTCTCCT
This sequence comes from Avena longiglumis, assembly GCA_030063025.1. NCBI lineage: Eukaryota > Viridiplantae > Streptophyta > Magnoliopsida > Poales > Poaceae > Avena > Avena longiglumis. The sequence goes on along the minus strand of CP125976.1, from coordinate 99,576,414 downwards.
GCTCAGTTTCACATTCTTCCTTTGCATCAAGAATGGCCCGACCAAGATCGTCATCAGCGGGCCCATCCCTCTTGATCTTCATTATCTACCCCGTTCAGTATCATCATATTCAGGATACATATTATGATAGTTTTCATCATCCTCTTCTTCTTCGTTGTCTTCCATCACAACCCTTTTCTCCGTGCTTGGTCCAACAATTATAGCTGGGCATGAAACCAGATCGAGCGGTGGGCGTGAATGGTTCGTATTTGAGTAGTCTTTCTTGTTCTCGACAAGGAACACACGGACAACACATAAAACCATTGTGACCACGGTTTGCATTAGCCACAACGATGAAATTTGGAGGCCGTAATGTACTCGGAAGTGGCGGTCACCGTACATCCATTGCCGATTCATCTGCATTAATATGTAGTATATATCAAAAATAATAGGGAGATGACCATTTATATATATAGTACATCAATGACACATGAAACTATAGTTGCCGACCTCGAGACGGAAAGAGCAACAAGAAAGCTTATTTTGAGCTCTCGGGCATTTCACCGAACACCTCTAGTGCATATGAAAAACACAAACTAGCACTCTTCACACCCTCTTGCTAGGCTCCAAAATGTGAAAAATGGAAGAGTGGGGTGTGGGCTGGGTGGTGTCTATATAGTTTCCCTTTAACACCGGTTCGTGCCACGAACCGTGTTAAAAGGGAACACTGGTGGAGGGACCTTTAACACCGGTTCGTGGCACGAACCGGTGTTAAAGGGGGGGCTCCTTTAATGCCGCAGAGGCCACGCTGGTACGGCCCCCCCTTTAACACCGGTTCGTAGAAGAACCGGTGTTAAAGCCCATTTTCGGGATCAACAAAAGCCCGCGTTTCCACTAGTGAAACTCATAAGTGTTTTTCTATGAAAACACGTGTGACATGCTTCAATGATTCTAGGTGACACTCCCTCTTTTTTTTAATAGATCGTGTTCTGGGATTTACTAGGGTCAAACTTTGTCAACTTTGACCAAAAACATAAGAAAAAATATCAATATTCATGATATCAAATATACATATTATGAAAATATATTTTATAACGATTCCAATACTATAGGTTTTATATTTTAGATATTTTTATATTTTGCTAAATATTTGATCAAAATTCAAAAAGATTGACTTTGACTAAACCTAGAACGCGATCTGATTGTAAACTGAGGGAGTACAAGTTTGTTTTTTCACAGACTTTCGATGTTTTATACATGTCATCAAAATGTTACAAACATATGATTGTTTTGCTGAAAAGGAAGTGTGATGTTGTGATGTTTCTCGGCACGGGTACAAATTCAGGTGGGAAACCACTTGTACCTTTTGTATTTAGAAAGTATATAAAAAAAATTAGGATAGAACCACATACTTGTACAACTGTACTCATACCAATTCACAAGATCAATGACTCATGGAAGCATTTTCTTCCAATAGGATATTACGAACGAGCACGAATACCACCATCATATATACACCAATACATCATACTGTAATCTTATAAAAGGGTAGTGTAGAGTACTGAATATCATCTAGTAATAGTAGAAATAAGAACATCGAAACGATTTCATTGCTATTGACGACTAAGTTCTACCAATACTAGAAAGGAGCAAGTCTGCAACAACTTCCTTTTTCCTCAGTCACTCACAACCATCAGCAGAATTGGTACTATAGCTCCTTTTCAATCTTCGGACACCTTCTTGTCTTGGCTCTGTCTGAAAATAATCCAATCCAAGCTTTGATCAGACTACCAGATAAAGGAACATTGTGATATCAACATTAAGCATCTAATATTAGTCGTAAGCACTTTAAAGCTACTGTTAAGTTAAATGTTGTGTCACTCATTTTCCAGCCATGGAAGTAACTTGTATCTTTTGAGGCACTACATCACATCTTTCTTTTCCTACAAAACAGTTTACTTCTTAGGAGGCTATGTACTCTGAAGTATTACACATTAATTGAAATCATCATATGGCTCACAGACATAGGGGAGCAGGGGGATATTATGGCTATTGGGTGATGGTCGCTCGAGATATATTGAGTCAGTATGGCTGGTAGCATATTAGTCGATTACGGGATGTTTAGCGGTCGTATGTCTCATATTTGTCGATGGTTGGTTCATGTATCAACTTTAAACGATTCGTGATTTGTAATACTTTTGAATGATAAATTTTTAATAAAAGTATGTGTGCACCAACCAGACCAGGTTGCATTCCCCTTTTCGAAAAAGAAAAAAAAAAGTACCTTGACAAACTGCGACACCTATACGACTGGACCTCCCTCCACGCGAAAGCTGGGTCGAAAATAAGGCAAGAGACCGCATGGATGCCAAATGTCCCCACATCCATGGCAACGGAACCAATTTTTCCTCCCTGTGATATCGATTCCTCCACAGGCGACGACATCATTGCTATCAGATAACCAGCCACAATTAGCAGGATGCATGACAGCATGTATACGACCCCTCCGAGGACCGAAGTGTGGGAAGACATATTTAACTCCTGAAAGGACTCCAGAAACCGTTGTCCGATGGCACTCTGAAGAGCACAGCACAACCACAACGATGGCATGTCGAGAGAAGTGAGTTTGAATTGACATGGAAGACTACTGCTACTGCTCATCGGGATAACTTGAACTATGTTTTGGAAACTTCATTAGAATGTAAAGAAAAATACTCTGTAATAAACTAAGTGCTGATAATCTAGAGCTCAGCCAATGGCGCCGTATCTACTGCTACTACAATTCGAACGGAGAAACGATCACGGGGTGTTATTCGACGGTACCTTGCTGAACTCGTAAACGAGATCACATACGATGTCAGCGAGGAAGGCCAGGCAGTGGAGGCACAGCAGCAGGGCTATTTTCGCGAGGAAGAGACCGACGTAGCAGAGGCAGAGCATGTGAGCCGCGCCCGTGAGCGCCTCGAGGAACACGAGGGGGACGGAGCCCTCGCCCCAGACGCGGCGTGCTACGATCGCGGAGCCCAAACTGGCGGAGAGAACCCACATACTAGCGGAGGACAGGTAGGGGCTCGCGTCGGCCGCGGCGCGCACGAGCGCCGACATCGGGGCGAGGACGATCCGTGACGGCGGCGGGGTCGGGGCCTCGGGGGCGGTGCCGGGAGCGGCGGCGAGGGCACGGCAGCGTCGGCGACCGACATCGGGACGGGAAACCCTGGCTCGTCGAAGCTTCTCCCTGTCGATGGAAGCGGGGTGATTGGACCGGGCGAGGGGTTGGCGATGAAACTGATGAACGCCGGAGGTGGCCGGGGTTTACGGAGAGGTGTTCAGTTCCCGGGCCGGGTTCTGTTTTGATCCCTTGTTTCCTTAGTTGATGATATACGGGTTCTAACCGGGTACAGGGGCTTGCCCGAATCGATCTTGCGTACAGTATTTAACTTTGATCGTTCAGATTTGTTGCAGAATTTCTTCCCAGTGTATAAAATTGCGAGCTTCAGTTCGAATTTTGATGTCTCTTATCTTGGAAAATTTTCAAATGCTTGGTCTACAGAAAGAAAAAAACTGATACATACTACTCCCTCTGTTTCAAAATATAAAATGTTTTAGCTTTGTGAAGCTAAAACATCTTATATTTTGAAACAGAGGGAGTAGAATGTTTGACTATTAATACAATATGCCAGTTTTAAAATGCTTGCTCTACTTGAAACATGGTAGAAAGTTGAGAAATTAAGAATTAGTACTGGTACAATATGCACATCCATCACCAATTCACAATGACGAAACTACATGGGGGTGAGGTAATTTGTTTTCTCACTGGCATGTGTTTCCATTTCAAGTTCCTCATTGTTTGGCCCCTAAACTCTTAATCTTGGTACTTCTGCCTTTTAGCTCCTAATATATTCATACAAGAATCATGGTAATGGAAGTTCAGCATCACAATACGAGAACGAAAGCTACAACCAAGTCAGCAGTTACAAACTTGCAAGAGAGTAGCATAGGGACGAACTGAATATGTTCACCAGACCCATAATGACCAAACAAGCTTCATCGCTATTGTTGATTAAAATCTAGTACTAGTAGAAAGAAGTAGGTCTGCAAAGGCTTTCATGGCTACTAACGATTAAGATCTAGTAACGGAAAGGATCAAGTCTGCAAAAACTTCCATTTTCCTCTGGAAACTTGTATCTCTTGACAGTTGGGATCACTCATAACCATCAGCAAAGTCCGTATTTTAGCTCCTTATCAATCTCACAGGCACCTTCACTTCTTAGCTTTGCCTGCCATTAACCCAACCCAAGCATAATTTGATCAGATTACTGCATTAAGAGAACATTGCTGTATCAACATTAAGCATCCAATATTATAGTTTTTAGGCAATGCAAATCTAAAGGCCGTGCCTATTCATTCTCCAGCAATGGAAGTAACTTGTATCTTGGGACATATCATAGAATTCACATCTTTCTCGTCCTTTCAATCGGTTGTGGTAAGTGCTGACTACCACTTGCAAAAGATGATAACAACAGATGATATTCTGTAACGCAGGAAAGTAGTTGATCTCAAAGGCGCTTCTACCAAAATGTAGTGGCATAGCAGTTAGCACAACATAAAAAGTAGATAGCCATTACAGAACTGTAGGTATGCTCATTTTACTGTCATGTTATTTATGTACAAGATCAACCATTTTACTTCTTTTTACTCCAGTAGAAAAAACAATACTTTAGGTAACTGGACAGGGCACAAAGGAACAACTTCAAGATGGAGCTAACAGCTAAGTAGAGTAGACTCATAAGCCATAGTCAGAACTCAAAATCTTCCCATTGGTTTCAATGAAGAAATTCACAATGACAACAGAGTTCTCAAGAGAGGTGCTTGCAAACAGTTCAGAAGCAGCAAACATACCATTGTTATAATCTTACTAGCTATACCGATACAACGATCACATGAGACCAGGGTTTGCAGGACAATAGAGTGTAAACTGTTAATATATTTTTTTTTCTAGTACGTGGAATTAATCATTTTTGTGGTAACTTCATCACAAAGGCACATACGGGACAATTGTGTCAGTTGGCTGCTCGCACAACTGAAGATTGGGGCTGATCCCAATGTTTGCCATGAATGCTAATATGCAACTAACAGAGCAAATAGCAAAATCCGCATTGGTTCAATACATAACAATACCGCAAGTTAACAAATGCCAACCCCAGTAGGCACAACACTTCACAGCTAAAGAAAATGGTTGCAAATACACAACAGTGGATACACTATCTTCATGTTATTAGGAGGCTAATAATGTACACACAGTATGCTTCATTATATTCATTCAGAGGATCATATGCCCCATGGAAATAGGAGAAGCCAAAGAAGAGGGGAAGGTATATACCTTAACAATCTGCCACCGGAAGTCCTGCTTTTCTGTCCGCCTGGACCTTCCTCAATAAACCTAACATAACTGCTGGAATGATGATAAAAAAAGATATCGCATGGACGCCGAAAAACCCCACATCCAGGATCACAGAACCAATCATTTGTCCCCGAGATGTCGATCCATCCTCAGGCAACGACAGAATCATTACCAGAATACCAGTGACAATTAGCAGGATGAAGGCCAGATCTGCGACGAATCCAAGGGCCACGAAGTGGAAAAACGTGAACAAACCCCGAGTCGCTTCCTCCATGGCTGCTTCAAAGGGGCTCTGGGAGCACAATATTTTCAACAAAATCACAGAGATTGACATGAGTATGTATGGATTGGTTCGAAAATGGAAGGATGCAGATGAAGTGATGAACTCGAATGGAACGCTATTACTAGTCAATAGAATTTCAGGACAACGTAAACTATGTACGGCAACTTAATTCGAATGAAATAATTCAGAGCTCAGCCACAAACTTAATTCGAACCAACAATCACGGGGAGTTATCTGCACGGTACCTTCCCGGACTCAGAGACGGATCCAGATACAAACTCAACCAGGAACCTGTCGCACAGCACCACGGCAGCAAGCGCGACCAAGATAAATTTGCCGAAGACCATGACAGCCTCTTCCGTGAGCGCCTGGAGAAAAACGTAGGGGGCGGAACCCTCGCCCCAGAAGAGGTGAGCCACGAGCATGGCGGCGCAGACCGCGGAGAGAACCCACGAAGTCGCGAAGACCAGGTAGAGGAGCGCTCGCACCACGACGCGCACGAGCGCCAGCACCACGGCGACGATCCGCGACGGCGGCGGCGGCGGCGGCGGCGAGGGATTCACGGCGACGGCCATCGGGACGGGAAACCCTAGCTCCTCGAAGCTTCCCGCTCTCGATTGGGGGTGGAGTGGTTGGGTTGCGCAGCGGAGTGAGGGGTTTGTGGCCTCGTTGGAATGGGATTAGCGGAGAACACGGGATGGGGTTTTACGGTGAAAGCTCCTCTTTCCTTGCGGGTTCTTACCGGGTACGCCGAGACGATCCATCCCTAGATGGATCTTTTCATAATACCCGAATCGATCCTGCACAGTTTACCTTTTGGAGTGATTCTTTCACTCTATTGTCACTTTATGCCTTGTTCAGTTTCGTTAGAATTGACCAGAATTGGCAGGATTGAAGAGAATTAAATCCCATCTAAGCCAAAATCCCCTCTAATTTCTTCCAAACCACTCCAATCCACTAGGAGAGTGGATGAACCCAACAAAGCTTTATTAATCAAAGCACACTTACATCATCCAGTAATAAGATGGTGTATGTCAAACTATTTTATAAAGGAAATATGTTGGCTCAAAAGCTGGTTTAGAAATCCGGTGATTCACACTTTTGGCTGGACTAATGACGTTTAAAAAATATTTCTTCTATTTTGGTGTTTTCAGTATTAAGGATGAATCACAGATTAGATTTTGAAAAGATAAGTGGTTTGGCCAAACTTTTCTTCGCAAACAATATCGCTCTATATTCAATTGTTAGGCATAAACAGGATACACTTTCCATAGTAATGGAATCTAGTCCTCCTAATATATCTTTCACAAGAAGCCTCATAGCCCCTCGATTGTTATTTTGGAACAATCTTTTATTACGATTATCCACGATACAGCTATCAGAGGATGTAGACAAGTTCAAATGGAAATTACTAGAGAGTGGTAAAATTTTAGTTGACTCAGTATATAGAGTTTCGATTCCACATGATATTTCATTCGATGATAATAGTAAAATTTGAAAGATGAAAATACCATAAAAATGAAGATATTCGTATGGTATCTCCGCAAGGGAGTAATTTTCACAAAATATATTCTTGTAAAGGGAAATTGGCATGAAAGTAAACAATGTGTTTTTTGTCATCATGATGAGACAATCTAACATTTATTCTTTCATTATAAATTTGCTCGCTCTATATGGTCAATCACCCAAATAGCCTCTGGTTTATCTTCCCATGTCCGGTGGCCAGTGTATTTGGTAACTGGTTGTATGGGATAGATGTTAAATACATGACTCTGTTTAGGGTGGAAGCGCTTGCCATTATTTGGTCGCTATGGCTATGTAGAAATAATAAGATTTTTAATAACATTATGGCTTCTTCCCTGCAGGTTATTTATTATACCACGGCTATTCTCCGGTTATGGACTACTCTCCAATATATAGAGTTTCACGACTTTTTTACGGGGAAATACACGTGATTGAAGTACACAAAGAGAGATGTTTTCTCCCAACATGGATGGCCGCATGAACTACGGATTGATCTTCCATAGCTCGAGATCGTTTATTTTGATAGTATTATTTATAATGTTGGTCTACTTACTTTGTTCTCTAGTCATGTGGATTGATCGGCTATGTACATCCTAGTTATGCAGAGACCGGGCGTAAACATTACTTTAAGTAATGAAAACGTCCATTTCCAACAAAAAATCCAATAATAAAGAAAATAATAAAATTGGTGGCTCCTCAAACCAAACAAGCACTTCTTATAACTAAGACATGACCTGCTTTATTTGTGTTTCTAGAACAAAAACTGGACGTAGTTGGCTGAACGCATATATCTTTAAAAATAGGTGAAGGTTAACACCATTCTTCAAACACTCCACCACTTCGAGACAATCAGATTGGACAATTACCTTGTTAACACCCAACTGATTTGCTAGATATAAGCCATATCCAATCACCAAAGGTTCACTCGTTACAGCATCAAAAGCGTAGTCAACATTGTTGTTACTTGCCGCTAAGAAATTCCCATTATCATCACATATCACCGCTCCAATTGCACCCCTTCATGTTTTAATATCAAAAGCACCATCAACGTTTATTGAACAAAGTCATCCCGGGCTCTGACCTAAGAGCTTTCCTTCTCTTTATTCTTTGGTGCCATACAAAGTTTGCAACCTGTATGTACATCACCATCCTCGAGACAGGATGGACCTCTTCTCCATGAATCCTTTGTCGTCGTATCCACCGGATATACCAAGGCAGTTGTGATAAGAATTTTACTTAGATCATCATAAACCCTATCACCAATATTTCTGAATTTCCCCATTATCAAATATTCCAAGACTGCAATGCCCGACCTATCAGTATCGCATGATTCATTAATAAAGCTCCACGGTCCCATCTTTCTCCAAAGTTCTCAAGCACCCTCACATTTGAACAAAGTGTGCTTGATGTCTTCGACTCTCCTTTGAACAAAGAGGACATGAGCAATTTGTAAGAGTATGTCGATTGGCCAGGGCACCAAGGCATGGAGGAATACCATGCAAACACTTCCATGAGAAAAATTTAATTTTCGTTGGCAATTTGGTCTTCCACATTACTCCCCAAATTTTTCCATGTGAATGAAGACCCTTTCTTCAGTTTTGTCTCAAGAATTTACTCATCAGAGATAATACTTACTCCTCAACACTCAGGCACATAAACTGTCTAGATCAAAAATAATTCTCTAAATTTGTTTTGCAAGCATTACTTTATTAAAACAGTATGTATGTCTCTAAGCCCCATCCCTCCTATTTTCTTTGGTACACACATCTTTCACCGGGCGAACCAGTGCATCTTCTTATTTGTTATGTCATCACCCCACCAACAATGCTCTATTGCATTAATGATTCCTTTAAATATATTTTCACAACCACAACCACAAACATCGCATGTACATGTATTACTTGAGCAACAACCTTTAATTTCATATTCTTCCCTCTCATAGATAAAGTTCTCCATATACTGCTTTGTGCCTATTGATAGACACAATCCACTAGATATTAAAATGCATCACTTCTATCTATCCTACTAGCAATGGTAACCCAATATACTTATCCAACAAATCCTCCACCATAATATTCAGTATAGTACAAACATCCACTCTTGTATCAACATCAGTATTGCGGCTAAAATAATACTCCATTTACCTTCTCTCACCATTTGTCATGATGCCTTGCAATAATCATCCAAGATATTTTTAGGCAGCATGTGTTCTGCCCATTCACACTCATACAAATTAAAGAATCATACGTGAAGAATAAATGAGAAATTGCTGGGGCATCCCTACAGACTTCTACACCTTCAGTTTGACTAGTCCTTTTAGCATCAAGGATCATCGTTGATAGACCCTCCGCCACCAACAAGAACAAATATTTAGAGTAGCCCTAGGGTAATCCTCTTGTTGGTTCAAACATAGTAGTATCCATCCAATTAAACCGGATCAAGTATCTTATAGATCGGACATATGCCATCATCAAGTTGACCCAACCGGTATCAAAACCCATCTTTAGCATTATTCCTTCTAGAAAAACTCATTCAAACCTATCGTAAGTTTTATGCATATCAAGTTCCACCGCACATAGAACACTTTTTCCTGATTTATTCTTGATTGCATTAATACTTTCATAAGCAACCAATACATTATTATCGATTGTCAGCCTTCCAGGAACGAATGCATTATGTGTTTCCCCAACTATTTTTGGTAATATTACCTTCAAACGATTTTCCAACATCTTTCTATAGTTTTTAAATGACATTACACAAAATGATTGTACAGAATTGAGCTACCTTTTCTGGATTATCCACTTTTGGAATTAACATAATAGAGGTATCATTCCATCCATAGGGTATGACACCCGAATTCACCACATTGAACGCAACCAACAGTCTGAACTGATGAAAAAGGCTAGGCATGTATTATATATTCTTAACACTCCCCCTCACGTCTAGGCTATTTTAGTCTTTAGCGTGGGTTTGATGCAGGTCGCGGAATCTTTTTTTAACTGCGTGAGCAGGGTCTTCAACGTGAGGCCTCTTGGCTCTGATACCATATTAAATTAATGCACTAGTCATCTAAACCAAAAGTCCGAACCGATGAAAAGGGCTAAGCGTGTATTATATCTTTACTATTAATTTCAAAGATGCGAGTGCCTGATGTCACACTTCATGATATTACTGGAAAAATGCCACTGCTTAACAAACACACTAACGCCCTGACCAACTAATTAGCTAACAAACATTTTCATCTCAACAAACAAAACAACTACGTCCATGGATCCCGTTAAAAAAAACTACATCCGTGAATGAAGTGGCTGCAACTGACGCTATTTTACTTCCCATATCAACAATTTCTTATCCTGATCTCTGCGGTTGCCTCCGCCATCTCCGCCTCTGTTTTTGGCCGACCTCTTGAGCCGCCAGCGCCATCTCCACCTCCTCCGCCATGGCATCTGGCTTCCTCTCGGTGATTCCCTCCCTAAAATCTCGCCTCGCACATCGTCGAAATGGACCATGGGCCAGGGGCATCACGAAGGCTATCGCCTGCCTCCACGCCCTCGTTGCCGCCCGCATCTCCATTGTCCTCCGCCTCTAGGAGGCCTGTCCCATCCCGTTTGGGGCATACGACACTCGACCTTCGCCCTGGTCGTGGACATCGAGAACAGTCCTGGTGGGATCACGGAGGCCCTTGCCTGCATCCACACCCTCGACGTCGCCCGTATCTCCGCCGTCCTCCATCCTCCCAGACGTGCGGCCTGCGAATACACAGCTTGTTGCCTTCGAAGTGCTGGAGCTGCCGCATCCAAAGGCCTTCGGTTCTCCAATCTCGCCCATGGCTCCCTTGCATAGCATGTTGTCCAGGTCAGGTCGCCGGCCGCTGCACTAGTAGTCGTGGATTGCAACGGGTCCTTTCTTGCCCGTGCGATTGATTCACTGTGGATATAAGATTTGATACTACAGTATATATACAGCTGTAAACCAAGGTATGATTCAAGGTAACATGCTATCCTGTGCTTATATATTGAAATTAATGGGATTACCAGTTCTGCATTCAGATTTATCCTACCATATGTGAGATCCTAATAATGCACTTGAATCTTTGTACTCCCTCCGGCCCATATTAATTGACTTCGATTTGTCAAAATTTGAATAAATCTAGACACTATTTAGTATATAGGTTCATCCAAAATTTGATAAATCAAAGTCAATTAATATGGGCCGGAGGGAGTACCCTCTTTAAAGATCAAACCAATAAATGTCCAGATGAAACAATGGGAGTAACAAAAAATAGCTCTCTAAGTCGAGCCATTTGAGGAATCAAGTCAGAATGCAGATCAAGGTAATAATCATACATTCCTTATTTTTGTACCGGAATTAATCATCATTTCCATTTCAGATGTATAACAACGTTTTAAAATCATATTCATCTTGACTTTGCAAACTGAAAATCCAGAGGTGGTTTTCATTTAGGTCAAGCATGTTCCTAGAACGCTGCTTGAGTCTTATGGATAGAGTTTCACCATCTCTAAGTCAGGCACTCTCAGTAGTAAAATAACAAATAAATAATGAAACATACGAGTTTGGAAAACTAAATGAACTACTTTAGAGTAAGGATAAACTTGAACGGAATAATGAAAAATGACAATTACTCAATCATAAGCAGAATACTGTGATTACTGAGAACACCTGAACCATCGCTCAGTGTAAAGTGGCAATTGTTCCAGTTTTCTGTTTGGTATATTGTTTCAGAAATAGTAGCTTCTGAGCACTTGATTCAGTTTTGCGGTCTCTTACATGGTCATCGGCACTGTTGATACACTGGTAGAATGGATGTGCTCTGACTTACGTTACTGTAGATATTAATATTTGCTGCAGACACGACACCTTGTGGGTTCTTTCACTGATAATCTCATGCTTTAGTTTTTTGTTGGAGATATTCAAAGGGCCAGCTCTATCTTCTTGCACGATTGCTATTACTTATAGCAAATTCATCCTTGAATTAACCCTCACACTGTCAAAACACTACGTGCTTAGTCACAGGCCAATAGAAAGGGAAACCGTTTACTTTTATTCAGTATTAAGGGAAATAACTGAACATGAAAGAACTCAATTGCTCCGAAGAATCAATGCAAATTGAATTAGATTTGACCCATAACATAGAGTTCAACATCCATCTGACTATCTTGGATTTTTGTGCAAAAGAATCTGACTGATGTTACTCTTTGTTCTATTATAATAAAGACATGGGAAGGGTAATTTGGATTACTCAAATACACTACCACGATCTATGATTACAACAGTATAATGCTACTTCTTCCACCACTTTAAACAACACTCGTGGTTTCTACCTTTGCTATTTCTTTTGAGCACCAACGGGTGCAGGGGCTCTGTGCACTGCGGTGCATGCTAACATTTCTTCACAGCTTCTTATATCATATACTTGCATTGTTCAAAAATCTTACCATATTATCAAATCATCTGTTGTGAGGAATCTAGACAGATTATTTTCCTTAAAAAATACTATCCCCTTCGACCCATATTGGATTTGTTAAAATTTGGATGAACCTATATACTAAATAGTGTCTAGATTCACCAAATTCAGACAAATTGAAGTCAATTAATATGGATCGGAGGAAGTACTACAATATATGTAACTCGGTTGTATTGGAAGTACTCCGATCTGTTAATAGATATAGCATAATCATGTATCAAAAATAAACAGGGAATATCTATATCAAAATAAATAGGGAATATCTTGTGATCTAACACCTACCAAATACCAAATCATTTATAGCAATACAAATACTCCCTTTGATCCATATTACTTGTTGCAGAAATGGATGTATCTAGATATATTTTAGTGCTAGACACATCCAATCCACTAACAATTAATATCAAAATTTTAAATAGCCGGCTATAGCCGCGCTATAACATTTGAGAAGTCTCCGGCTACGGCTATGCCTTTCGTAGACTAAATGGAAAATAGCAGCTAATAGCCAGCTATAGCCCGGTTTAGTCTTAAATTAGCCTCCAATTTAGCCGCTAAACTTATACTCTCTGAAGTTTTCTTTCTTTTGTTTCCCTTTTTCGAACTTATGTTAAATATGATTCAATACAACTTTGAGTTAATTGGTTGAATACTTATTTGTGTTCAATAGTTGCACGACTTGTAGCTCGAATCTTGTTTGAGTCATTGTTTTCCCATCTTTAAAAAATATTTAACTGACATTTGTTCAATTTTTAAAAATACGCTAAAATGGAATAGCCGGCTATAGCTGCGCTATAGCCTTTCATAGCCCCAGAAAAAGCCGCGGCTAAATGGAATAGCAGGCTATTTTAAACTTTGATTAATATGGATAGGAAAGAGTAGTAATTACTGTACCTATTGTTTTTCCTCGCTGATCAACCTCCGCCAGCGGATTCAATCCAACACCAGGACGATTCTTCATCAGCGGATTCAATCCAACACGAGGATGAATCCTCGTCAGCGACAAGGTATGCTCTGAGGCCACGCGCCACCAAATCCCTCTCCAAGGCCTCTGCCACCCTCGATCCCATTAGTCAGCGCCGCGCGCATGCGCCTTCTTGTCTGCCTGTCACACTCGGCAACCAGGGGATCGACAGCTGCCGCTGCGGCTCGCGCGACACAGTGGGGACTGTGGCAGCACGGGGGAGCGCGCGCCGGTGCTGGTCGCCACGAGAGCCTCACTGAAGGCTGTAGCGACCTGGCTCGATATGCGCCATCGCCCGGTTCTTCGACGGCACCACGCCCGCAGCTATGTTGGGTTCAACACCGACTCAGGCATGTGTGAGATGGGGCGCGTGGGAGTTGGAGGGGCGCAGAATCAAAATACTCGGTGAGGCGCGCAGCCGGAGGGCTGGCAGCGGCCGGAACCCGCACGGTCCGGTCGTGGGAAACGAGGCGGCATGGTGTTTCCATGAAATGGCAGACGAGACGGCGGGTGAGGAACGGGGAGGGGAGGCGGGGAGATCATTCGGTGGGGTGAGGAGTGAGGAGAGCAGCCGGGGAGAGGCTATGGTGGGGCATGGAGCAGCCTGTGGCTCTGTTTTTTGAGTTGCAGCTTGTGGCTCTAGACGGGCCGTGGGAGAAGGTGGAGTGAGAGAGAGATTGGGGGAAAGGGGCAGCTTTTACTAATTTGGGAGCAGCTGACTCTGAAGTTGTTGCGGGCAGGTTCGTCGCATGAACTGATCTCTTGGGAAGTGTATTCTTTGTGCAAGGAATGAGTAGGACATGTCAAAAAAAAGAATGAGTATTGGACTTGTACTACTCGCTCTATTAATTTGTACAAGGAATGAGACAGAAATGGATATTGAAAGACGTTTCGAAATGCGATATTATTGGAAGAGAACAAAGTCAAGTTGAGTATAACACAATCAAAAGAGGTAGATACTAAGGGTTATATTTTTTCCATACAAGTTCCATCTGACCATATTTAAACTTATTTTTACTATACGTTTTCCTTTTGTAGATCATGGACATGAAAGAGATGGATTTTGTTGATGTTTCGAAAGAACCCACCGACGTAGGCCTGAGAAGATGTTGGGAGGGGCTCCAAACTCATCGATTTTAGCACAACCAAAGGAGGTACATATAGACATCAGTTATTCACGACATAATAAGCCAACAAAATGGTTATCCCAGAAGGTAAGTTCTCTGGTTATCATCCTCTCCTTTTGGATGGAATATTTTCTTATGTAACTAATTTGGCTCATTGTTGTATCATGATAGACAGGGTTTACTATTCAATAACATAATCGTGAGGCTATACTCATGGAATGATCAAGAATTTGTTCATCCAATATGTACGGTGTATATTCTACCTTGCATATATTTTTCCAAATAAAATACTCATGCTAATGACAAGTATTATTTGTGCAAGATGCTTAAGAGCTGAGAAAGATTTTTTTTCGGTGTACTTTCTCATGTACCAAGAAAATGAAACAGAAGGCAATATCTCTGTCATTGTACGACAACATATAAGGAGCATAAAGGAGTAGAGATACTATTAGTTAATCAGTCTGAGTGCTTATATCATATTTGGATGATTTTAAATTATATCGGTTATCAAAATAAAATTCAAACATGTTGAATCTATGGTTTTTTGGAATATCTTGTGAATATTTTTTATACATATGATTTTTTTGCATGTAATTGATATATGTTTTGTGGTAAAGAAATCAGAGACCGTAGCAACGCACGGACATTCAACTAGTATTCTTAACACAAGGAAGTAGCCGTCCAACATCAAACTGCAAACATGGCAAATTCTACTCCCTCCGTTCCATAATATAGGATGTTTTAGCTTATCAACCACACACTAAAAGTCGTCTAGATACATCTGTTTCACAAAAGCTAAAACATCCTATATTTTGAAACCGCGGGAGTGTAAGCCAAGAAAAGCATTGTCCTCCGGGAGGGTGCTACACCCCTCACCGTCAGGCCACATATTCCAGGCTTCCCAGCAGCAACTGAACACTGAAACACCACAATGTCGAATCACTACAGCTCCTAGCATGGAGCATGGAATACTAGCAGTGGAATATCTACAGTCGTGAATGCAAGTAATTATGATCCAGTACTTGTCAGCGGCCATAATCTTCAGCGAACTCTCTTGCATCTACCTAGCGTTTCTTCACACCTTCGGTTCAGGGTTATGTCTGTTAATACAGAAGGCAAAATTTCATTAGACTAGCAACATCAATAGCACTTGAGTGAGGATGTTTAACAATATTAAGCACCTAATATTATAAATTATACATACTGATCAATTTGAGTGCATCAATATAGCAAAGGGTCGTCACCATTCCAGTGCAACTATATATAGCGATCTATGCAATAAGTATACCAATATATAGCAAGGGTCATCACCAATCACCATTCCAGTGCAACTAGACCAGCGAGAGGGATTCTTTACATAAAGAATGGGAAGGGTTAGGTGGAATTTAGATCTGTTGGTGATCAGAGCAATTGCGAATCAGCATATCAAGAGTAATTCTTGTTGGTCTGCATAACACAGCCTAAGTTGGAAAGGCTGGTGCCTAAAAGGTGCAAATCCAATGTACATGGTAGATAGCTCAATTTGTTTTCTAAAATACATAGCTAGCATCAAAATAAACTTTGAATTAGAGAACCTTGACGGTAAAAGATGGTCTAGTAAGTAGTTAATCAAAGGACATGAAAGCCCGTAAAATGGAAGAAATTCTCACTAACATGTTTTCTCAAAGGCACATCTACACAAATGCCATGGAACACCACATGCAAGTAGATACTAGCTACATTTAAGGGAAGGGTCGGTTCTATATATCACCAATTCCCCATCATAGTTTACTTACTTGAATAATTGAATTGAGTTCATATTTGTTATCTTCACTAAAACAAAGCACCAAGTTTTTTTTTACACAAAAAATAAAACAAGACAGGTAAATAACAAGATAATGCAATTAAGTAGAAGATGCCAAACGATCCAACCCTTTGAAATTTGAGGTCTACCACTTATATATGGTAGGTTTGATGGATACATTCTTAGAGGCCCAATCACAATAATCACGGGAAATGACAGAACATGAACCATGCATACTAATTTCTGCTGATGATCTCTCTATAGGCATCTGATTGTCAATTGGTGACTTGTACCAAGAAGATCCGTTAAATGCAAATATTTCGTAGGAAAGCTAACATCTAACAACAGCCAAGAAAGCAAACTCTCTTATAGGTCTAACTGGGATAGACGAAAAATGGATTGCCATGAAGTTATCAGCACTATAGTAAGTGCTACTCGGCAACATTTGTATATAATTGCAGCACAGGAAGGAAAAAACTTGCACGTTATCAGGATTTATGAAACTAGAAACCATGCTCATAAGAAAGGTACTTGCAAACAGTTCTGAAGCAGCCAACACCTTTTGTTATAATCTCACTATCTGCACCGACAGAAACGATCACACGCCATGCTGAAACATAAACAGCAAATATTACTTCTAATATACATGATATTGATCATTTTGGTGATCACTTTGTAACAAAGGCATAAGGTTTTTATTGCAGCAGTTGGCCACTCATACAAGTGAAGATTGAGACTAATCCCAATGTTTGCCATGAATGCTAATATGCAACAACAAGAGGGGTTTGCAAAAGCCAGGTTAATATATAACATTACTCCATGTTCACAAAAATCAACCAATAGGCAGTAGGTTCTGCAGCTAAGAAAAATGATTGACAGTAAGCAACACAGGAGGCACTATTTTCATATTATTGTGACAAAATATGGCACATTAACTGGGAGGATCATATGGCACAATAAATACAGGGGAGGCCAAAGAAGAGGGGAAGGTATATACCTCAACAAACTGCCACGGTGAGTTCTGTTTTTCTGCACGCCTGGTCCTTCCTAAAGAAATGCAGTGCCAAAGCTGGAACGATAACAAAGCAAGATATCGCATGGAAGCCAAACATCCCCACATCCACGATCACAGAACCAATCATTTCTCCCCTGATCCCACCAAGTGGGGCGACATCATCATCACCAGACTACCAGCGGCACTTAGCAGGATGAAGGCCAAATCTGCGACCAATCCAAGGACCACACCACAGCACGGGGAACCTTAAGGAACTCCTGAGTCGACTTCCGCGTGATTGCTCCAAAGGTGCTCTGAGGAGGACAGCAATTTCAGTGAAACCACAGAGATGGACGTGATTTTGTATGGAATGGTCGGAAAATGGAAGGATGCAAATGGAAGAATTGAACACTATTCCTTGTTATTAGAACAACTTGAACTATATGTGGCAACTTAACTCAAATGTGAGAATGTAATTTTACACGATACCCTGCTGTAATTCGATCCAAGTAGAGATCAGGAGAGTTAATTGCACGGTACCTTGAACTTGGAACCGGATCCAGATACAACTGCGATCACGTAGGCCATGCACAGGGGGCAGACCAGCACGGCTAAAAACGCAAGGGCGAGAAATATGAAGCAGATGGAGGCATTGACACCCGCGTCCGTGAGCGCCTCCAGAAACACGAGAGGGGCGGAGCCCTCGCGACAGGCGTAGCTTGCGACGACCGAGGCGGCCGAGGCCGCTGAGTGAACCCACACAATCGCGACGCCCAGGTAGCGGAGCGCTCGGCCTGCAACGAGGACGACGGGCGCGAGCGCCAGCATCGCGCCAGCATCGCGCCGAGGACGAAGCGCAGGAACAATAGCACCGCGACGACGATCCGCGAAGCTTGTCTCGATAGGGGCGGACCGGCGGAGTGGTTGGGTTGCGACCAGCGGCGGAGCCAGGATTTGACATCGAGGGGGACGAAGATATTGATGATTATATATAAGATTTTTTTTCCCATAAAGGCTACGACTACCTCTTATTTTGTGTTGAAAGAATTGTTTGGACAAAAAACATAACAGTATTTCAAAGTATCGACATAGAACCAATATTAATATGTAGCACTAAATCTTGAACAATACAAAACATAAGATTGGTTTATATTAGATCAACTTTAACCAATATTAATATGTAGCACTAAATCTTGAACAATACAAAACAGAAGATTGGTTTATATTGGATCAACTTTATCTCTACGAGTATAAAGCCTGATAATTCTATTGCAGGTGACCTTCCTATTATTATTTTCTAATTATTATGCAATAAGTTGTCGTCATCATCGAACAAACATCAAACAAAAGACACATCTTTTTTTGTAAATTAATCAATTAGACTATAGATTATGCAATCTATCAACAAAATACTAACGAATTGGTACAATCAATCAGAGTGAGGAAGATGGATTCCTATACTCGATGGCACAATATGCCCGTCGTTGGCGTTGCGATAGGATTAACAAAGGTAGAAACTATCAAACTACATGGTTGGCTAGCATGGCGCCGCAACCGCTGTATCGCCTGGCATCTGGCTACTGAGTAGGAGCGAGCAACAGCGGCAGGCATCCAGTCAGTCAGTTGATCTGAATGATTGAATATGGTGCTAGCTACTAGGTATAGTTACACAAACAAAGAATATTGGGACATGTTACTATGATTGATAAATAAACCGAATTCATGGGCTACATTTGGCTTTCGATAGAGAGAAGCATGACAAACCAATTAAATTTAGGATTAGTGTTAACTAAGCCTATGAGGCTATTAGATTAGTACTAAAATTTTCACCTATGTATTGAGGGGGGGCGATTGTTAGGGGGGGTCTAGCCCCTGCTGGCCCCCCCTTGGCTCCGCCCCTGGTTGCGACTTGCCAAGCGGAGTGAGGGACTGAGGGGTTTGTGGGAATTAATGGGATTAGCGAAGAACACGGATGGGGTTTTCACGGGGAAAGCCGTTCCTTTTTCGAGTACTAAGTAACCGGGTAAGCTGATATTTTCCTCTCTTTTTTTCGGATAATGCCGGATCGATGCTGCACAGCTAGCTACCTTGTCAGGGCTGTTAGGATTTAATCTTTTCATTAAATGGGAAAATTCCTGCTTGTAATCCGCACATGGAGAACCGACGTAGGCAGTTGTTTTTGGAGCGTCGCCTCCATAAACCGCCATAGTAGGCGTCGGTTCTGTTAGATGTATGTATATATATATTGTATTTCCCCCGTATGTTAGGGGGCTGCCTGCATATTTGCCCTGTACATGTACTATATATTGTGGCCTTTGGCCCCCAGAGGAATATAACTTGTCTATTCCTAACATGGTATCAGAGCCTTAGGGTTCGCTCCTCTCCTCTCGTTGTGCAGCCGTCGTCCGCCCCGGTTCTCCGCCGCCGCGTCCGGCCGCTGCTGCCGCTCTCCGATCGGATCAAATCTTCTGGCCGTCCTCCGCGCCGTAACCTCCCTGACGCCTGTCGTCCTCCGCACAGCCTCCACGCTGAGACCTCCCAGGCTGGCACCACGTCGCAGTACTCCACCACGACCTCCAACCGCCCGCCTGTTCCTTCCGTCGCGGTCCTCCAATCCGCCCCGGTTCCCAACTCCCAGACGCTGGCTCCCTAGGCGCTGGCCTCCCACCTTGGCTCCCAGACGTACGCCCGCCTCCCAGACGCGTCTCACCCAGCCAGGCCTCCACTGCCGCTCCAGGCCTGTCCTCCGCAGCCTCCACACGCTGGGACCTCCCGGGCAGGCCTGCCCTTGCGCAGTACCCACCTGCCTGCCTCACCACGCTGGCGCCAGGCGCCAGCCTGCTCCCTCGCTCTGCCTGGTCTGCGGTTCTCCAATCGGTGGTTCTGCCTGGTCTGCTGTCGACTGTTTCGTCTGTTTCGTCCAGACCAATTAGATCTGGATCTAGATTTGATCTGAGAAAAAAAAAGATGTCTTCTTCATCGGGTTATGTTGTGATTCCTCGCTGCCCGGTGGTCTTTGATGGCACGAATTACCCTGATTTCGCTGCCTTTATGCGCGTTCACATGCGCGGTCTCCGTCTTTGGGGTGTGCTCTCCGTGAGGTCTCATCCGCCCGTGCCCTCCTGCTCCTGTGGCTCCTCGCCTCCGGCGCGGTTGTGCTTGCTGATGCTTCTCGGGAGGCCAAGGATGCTGCTCAGGCCGATGATATTCTGTTGCTGCCTATGACCAAGTTCAAGCAATATTCTCTGATCTCGAGTCCTATCGCCACGCCCGATTGCCTACACTCGGTGGGTCGATGAGGATGCTCGTCTTCTTCTTATTCTCACCTCGATGTTACCCCGATGTCTGCTGAGTTCATGAGTCTCCCTCTTGTTGCTGCTCGGTGGGCCCATCTTCGTCGGTAGCTATCGGTAACCGGAGATGCTCTTTACCTGTCTGTGGTTCGTCAGGAGCATGCTCTTCAACAGGGGGATTCCACTATTGATGAGTTTTATACTCAGAGTGCTGCTATCTGGCGTCAGCTTGATTCTCTCCGTACTGCTGTTTGTGGCACATGCTCGTGCTGCCAGATTGTGCGCTCGGACTTGGAGTTTCACCGCATCTATGAGTTTCTGTCTCGGCTTCGCCAGGAGTTTGAGCCCCGGCGTGCTCAGCTGAATGCTCGTGGTCGTGTTCCGCTTTCTGAGGTGTTGTCTGAGCTTCGGGCTGAGGAGACCCGTCTCCGTGGTGCTGGTCTTCTTGCGGTTCCATCTGCGCTTGCTACTCGTGGTGCTCCTTTGTCGCTCGCTCCTCGACTCAGCCACGGTCTCTCCCGCGCCGCCGATACTACCACTCCTCCGGTCAGGTGGTCGGCTCCAGCCTCGTGGTCGATTCAGCACCAGTGCTCGTGGTCGGTCGCCGTGGTTCTCTTAAATCCTTGCTCAGACTGCAGAGGATGGTCACACTTGGGCCACCTGTTATACGGGACCCGTTTACGCCAAGACACCGAGCTCGTGGACGATCGGCTCCGGGTCTTGACGGTGGCTCTCGATCGAGGACATTATCGAGTCTTGGCAGTGCGCTTGCTTCTGAGGCTCTTCTTCGACGGCACTTCGGTTCTGGATCGACTCTTGAACCTTGTCGACCACCACCTTCTACACAGTCAGGTACGTCTCCGTGGTATCTGGATTCTGGAGCTTCTTTTCATATGACATTTGAGTCTTCTTCTCTGTCCTTCGCGTTCTCTCCCTTCTCATGTCCGTGTTTTACGGTGATGGTACCTCTCTCCCTGTTTCTCGTCGGGCACCCTTTCTACTTCTTCTTTTTTTGTTCCCATATCTCATGTCCCTCTTCTTAAGATGAATCTATTCTCTGCTAGCCACTTCTTGACTCGTTGTCGCGTCATTCTTGATCTGATTCTTGTGTTGTTCAGGACCGCACACCAGTGCCCTGGTTGAGCTGCCCTCGCCGTGATTCTTGAGGACTTTGGGAGTTAGGCGGCTTCGTGTTCCTTCACGCCACTTCACTGCCAGTTCTTCTCCGGTTGTCGCCTCTACTACCGCTCTTTTCAGGTGGCATCATCGTCTTGGTCACCTCTGTGACTCTCGCCTCGTCATTAGTTCATCGTGGTCTTGGGTCCATCTCGGAGATGGGTCTTTGCATTGTCGGCTGTAGGTTGGGTAACAGATTCAGCTTCCTATCCTACTAAGCGTCGTATCTCAGCGACCTTTTGATTTAGTTCATTCGATGTTTGGGGTCCGGCCCTTTCGCTTGAAAGGGGGCATCGCTACTATATTTTATTCATCGATGATTTTCTCGGTACACTTGGTTGTATTTTATGCGCTCTAGTGAGGTGCTCTCCATATATCAGCGTTTTGCGGCTATGGTTCGTACTCAATATTCTACCCCATCCGTGTGTTTCGTGCTGATTCTGGTGAGTATATCTCCCGGATGTTGCGAGTGTTCTTCTTGGCGGGGCACTCTTGCTCATTCTCTTGTCTGGCGCCCATGCCGAGAATGGTGTTCTTGGCGTAAGCATCGCCATCTTCTTGAGACCACTCCGCTATGATGATTGCTTCTTCTCTCCGCCGCATTTTACGGTGAGGTCGCTACGTCGGCTTACCTCATCAATATTCAGCCTTCGCTGCCTTGCGGTGGTATCCCTCTTGGCGCCTCTGGGCGATCTCAGTTACTCCATGCTTCGCTTGTTTGGTTGTGTTTGCTATGTTTTACTTGCTCTCATGAACGCAAACCTTCGATCTGTTGAGTGTGTTTTCCTCGGATACGTTGATGAGCATAAGGGCTATCATTTGGGATCCTGTTGGTCGTCGGATGCGTATCTCTCGTGATGTTACTTTTGATGAGGCCGTCCTTTTATCCCCGTCCACCGCTGGTACTTACCCGGTGGAAGATATCTCGTTCTTCTTTTTCGACACACCCCTTCTACCCCTATTGTGTCTTCTTCCATCTCCCCTCGATGTCTCTTCTTGACACCGTCCTCTTCTTCTCCGTCTAGTTCTCCTAGTTCTCCTCGTTCTCCCGAGTCTTTCTCTTCTTCCTCTTCTTCATTGTCTCTGCATCATCTTCCTCGATGATCTTCCCTCTACTCGTCCTGTTAAATCGTCGTGCCCCAAACCGCTACTCTCCCGGTCGGTATGGTCTTTCTGTTGCCTCAGCCAACTTCTTATCGGGATCTTGAGCATCATCCTGAATGGCAGCCGCCATGGTGAGGAGCTTGCCGCGCTTGAGCGCCGCACACTGGGATCTTGTTTCTCCTCCTCCTGGTGTTCGTCCTATCACGTGTAAGTGGGTCTATAAGATTAAGACCCGCTCTGATGGATCTCTTGAGCGCTATAAAGCGCGTCTTGTGGCTCGTGGTTTTCAGCAGGAGCATGGCCGTGACTATGATGAGACCTTTGCTCCTGTGGCTCATATGACCACTGTGCGTACTCTTCTTGCTGTTGCTTCTGTTCGTCACTGGTCTGTGTCCCAGCTTGATGTTCAGAACGCCTTTCTCAATGGTGAGTTGCGTGAGGAGGTTTATATGCAGCCTCCTCCTGGGTATTCCGTTCCTGAGGGGATGGTTTGTCGTCTTCGACGTTCTCTTTATGGCCTCAAACAGGCCCCTCGTGCCTGGTTTGAGCGCTTTGCTTCTGTAGTGACTGCTGCTGGTTTCTCTCCTAGTGCTCATGATCCAGCGTTGTTTGTTCATACTTCTCCTCGTGGACGCACTCTTCTTCTTCTTTATGTTGATGATATGATCATTACTGGTGATGATTCTGAGTATATCGCCTTTGTTAAGGCTCGTCTTCGTGATCATTTTCTTATGACTGATCTTGGTCCTCTTCGATACTTTCTTGGGATTGAGGTTTCCTCCACTTCTGATGGCTTTTACATCTCCCAAGAGAAGTATATTCAGGATCTTCTTGCTCGTGCTGCTCTTGGGGATGAGCGCCTTTGAGACCCCTATGGAGCTTAATGTTAAGCTTCAACCTCGATGGTGATTCTCTTCGATCCGACGCGTTATCGCCATCTTGTTGGGAGCCTTGTTTATCTTCTTGTCACTCGTCCCGACATCTCTTATCCTGTTCATATTCTCGAGTCGGTTTGTTTCGCTCCTACCACTGTTCACTATAGCCATCTTCTCCGTGTTCTTCGTTATCTTCGTAGTACGATCACTGTCGCCTTTTCTTTCCTCGCTCCAGCTCCTCCAGCTCCGGTGCTATTCGGATGCTACGTGGGCAGTGATCCTTCGGATCGCCGTTCACTTTCGCTTCGTGTGTTTCTTGGTGGTTCGCTCATTGCTTGGAAGACGAAGAAACAGACAGCGGTTTCCCGTTCGAGTGTTGAGGCTGAGTTGCGTGCGATGGCCTTGTTGACTGCTGAGGTGACCTGGTTACGGTGGTTACTTGCGGATTTTGGGGTCTCTATTTCCACACCCAGTCTAGTTTTGTCTGATAGTACAGGTGCTATTAGTGTTGCACGTGATCCGGTCAAGCATGAGCTTACCAAGCATATTGGTGTTGATGCTTTCTATACGTGCTCAGTGCGAGTTTCAGTTGTTGCGCTTCAAGATGTGCCTTCAGATTTACTGATTGGCGGATTTCTTCACAAAGGCATGCACTGTAGCGCAAGATGATTTGTTGCTCTCCAAACTCAGTGTTGTGGATCCACCATGAGTTTGAGGGGGGGGTGTTAGATGTATGTATATATACATTGTATTTCCCCCGTATGTTAGGGGGCTGCCTGCATATTTGCCCTGTACATGTACTATATATTGTGGCCTTAGGCCCCCAGAGGAATATAACTTGTCTATTCCTAACAGGTTCACCCCTATAAATATGTATATCTTCATCAATGAATAGTAACTGTCCTTTTCACTTGTCTCTCGTTTTCTTCTTCACACGTTATCAAGCACGCTCCTAACGAGAGCAAACTCTGGCTATCGCCGGAGTAAGAACAAGACCAACGAGGAATCCACAGGCAAAGAAAGCTCTCTACGGGGGCAATCCGATGGAAGAGGAATTATGCCTTATGGACAGTGCTACCACAAACTTCATACTGAGGAAGTTGAAATATTTTCAGACTATGAAAAAGATGAATGGAGATATTTTGACTATCGCTGGATGTGATACAGTAATTATTGACACTAGGCGTGCCATATTTACCCTCCCAAACGGTACACAAGTAACAATTGAGAATGCCTTGTTGTATCCCGATTCGTCACGTACCTTAATCAGTTATCGAGATATCCGTAAGAATGGTTTTTACATTGAAACCCATGAAGACAACAAAGAAGAGTATCTGCTCTTCACAAAAGATAACGGATATGGCAAGCAAGTACTTGAAAAAATTCCTTCTCTGTCGTCCGGACTGTACTATACGTACATCAAGCCCGTAGAACATGTTGCTTACAAGGTAATTTTCCAGAATGTTGACGCACTTCAAACTTGGCATGATCGCCTAGGCCATCCCGGTATCGGGATGGTGCGGAAGATTAGTAGCAATTCCATTGGTCATAATTTGCATGAGTCCAAATTTCCTCAATCATCAGACTTTGTGTGTACATCATGTGCCATAGAAAAGCTAATTTTGAGGCCTTGGCACCTCAAAATACAAGTTGAACCACTTCAGTTCCTTGAACGAATTCAAGGTGATATTTGTGGTCTTATCCAACCATTATCTGGACCATTCAGGTATTTCATGGTTTTGATTGACGCATCTACACGATGGTCACATGTGTGTCTTCTTTCCACACGAAACCATGCATTTGCCAAGATAATGAGGGAAGTAATTAAGTTACAGACCCATAATCTAGAAAGTCGAATTAAATCAATTCGCATGAACAATGCTGCAGAATTCTCTTCACGTGCCTTCAATGACTATTGCATGGCCTTGGAGATTGAAGTTCAGCACTCTGTTCCATATGTCCATACTCAAAATGGTTTGTCTGAGTCCCTAATAAAGAGGATCAAACTCATTGCAAGACTTTTGTTAATGAATTGCAGCTTACCAACTTCGTGTTGGGGTCACGCGGTTTTACACGCTGCTGACCTAATCCAATTGCGACCTACTGCATATTACAGTACTTCCCCTCTACAATTGGTACGTGGAAATCCTCCCAGCATTTCCCATCTGCGTAAGTTCGGATGTGCTGCATACATCCCGATCTCACCACCAAAGCGGACATGCATGGGTCCACACAGAAAACTAGGGATCTATGTGGGGTACAAATCGCCATCGATTATTAAGTACCTGGAACCCCTTACTGGGGATCTATTCATAGCCCGTCACGCTGATTGCATATTTGATGAGGAACATTTTCCGGCATTAGGGGAGATTTCAAGTACCAGAAAGAATGCCCGAAAATTGATTGGAATGCTATCGCCATTTCAACCTCTGATCCACGTACCCAAGAGACCGAACTCTAAGTTTGGAAAATCATCAATTTGCAACATCTTGCAAATAATCTGCCAGATTCATTTACTGATCTAAAAGGTGTTACTAAATCCTGGAAACCGACCAGAAATGCGCCCGAAAGAGTGGAGGTACCAACAAAAACCACTCAACTCCCTGATCCTAAAAAGAGGGGGAGTAGTACGGCCTCTGACCCGGAACCTGCTTCTCGCAAGCAACAAAGGAGAGATAGGAGAAAATCCTCCAAATCAGTAAATGCAAGTCAGCTCAACGTTGACGAACACCTTATGGGTAGTATACACCCAGTGGAAGGGCAACCTCCACAACCCAGCTCCAGCTTGCACACACTGGCTGGGACATCGGAACACCTAGACTCACGCGTATTGGGAAATCACGAAGAGTCACCAAGGGTGCATGAGATATCCACCAACTATATCGATTCTGGAGATTCATTCAACCGTAAGTCTATGATTGTCGACACTTATTTTTCTGCTACAGTTGTTGATACCCTTCTCAATGATCATGATCCAAGGACTATCGTTGAGTGTGAGAAACGCTCCGACTGGCCTAAATGGAAGGAAGCAATATAAGCAGAACTTGCTTCGGTCAATAAAAGGAAGGTATTCACAGAAGCAATACCAACACCTCCTAATGTTTTCCCTGTGGGATTCAAATGGGTTTTCCTCCGGAAACGGAATGAGAACAATGAGGTGGTGAGATACAAAGCGAGGCTCGTAGCACAGGGTTTCACGCAGAGACCCAGCATTGATTTCAAATGAGACATATTCTCCAGTAATGAGTGGTATCACCTTCCGATATCTTATATCTTTGGCAGTGCAAAATCGTCTATCTATGCAGTTGATGGATGTCCTGACCGCCTATCTTTACGGGTCACTAGATTCGGACATATATATGAAGGTTCCTGATGGAATCTCTGTCCCGAATGCAAGCCCTAAACGCAACATGTACTGTGTAAAACTGAACAAGTCTTTATACGGCTTGAAATAGTCGGGACGGATGTGGTACAACTGACTTAGCGAGTTCCTTCTTCAGAAGGGTTACTCCAATAGTGATGACTGCCCATGTGTCTTCATCAAGAAGTCCTCTTCAGGATTTTAAATCATTTGAGTGTATGTCGATGATCTCAACATCATTGGCAACACACAAGATATTGATGACGCACGCAATCATCTAAAGACAGAATTTGAGATGAAGGATTTGGGTCAAACCAAATTTTGCTTGGGTCTCCAACTCGAGCACCTTTGAAAGGATACGGATGTCGCCTAGAGGGGGGTGAATAGGCGATTAAAACTTTTCCTAGAGTGGCTCAACAAAGGCGGAATAAAGCTAGCGTTTTACTTTGTCAAGCACAACCTAGAACAAATAGGGTTCACCTATGTGCACCAACAACTTATGCTAAGCAATACAAGCAACAAAATGATACCAAGGTATATATTACTTCAAGCACGAAGGCTATCACAATGTAAAGTGCATAAGTAAAAGCTCGGGTATAGTGATAACCGAGGCACGCGGGGACGACGATATTTTACCGAGTTCCTCCCAACATGGAGTACGTCTTGTTTGGACAGGGGGTGGTATCAAACCACCAACGCCACAAAAGGCCTCCCTTATTCTCCGGTGAATCTCACCCCAACGGGATCGATCCACTCTTCCACTATCGGTGCACTTGTCGGTGGCAACCGGAACCTCTCACAAGGTTGGGGAACTTCTCCACAACTTAATTGGAGGCTCCCAACAAATGTCACAAAAAGCCACAATTCCACCAATGCCACAAAACCGTCTAGGATTCCAAGAACCCAAGAGGGACAAGATCCAATGAGTAACTCAAACCAAATCCTCCGAGGAGAACTCAAACCGATGCACCAAATGCAAATGGCAAGTGTTGGAGATATGCCCAAGAGGCAATAATAAAGTGGTTATTATCATATATTCATACTTATGATAAATGTTTACATACCATGCTATAATTGTATTAATAGGAAACATTAATACTTGTGTGATTTGTAAACATAAAAGAGTCCCTAGTGAAGCCTCTTGTTAAACTAGCTTGTTGGTTAATATATGATCATGGTTTCCTGATCATGAACATAGAGATGTTATTAACAACAGAGTCATATCATTAGGAGAATGATGTGATGGACATACTCCTATAGATAAGTGTAGCATAAAGATCAAGTCATTTAACATAGTTCATTTTCTATATGCTTTCTGATACATAGTAACCTAATTCCTTCGACCATGAGATCATGTTAATCACCATCACCGGAAGGATGCTTTGATGACATCAAACACCGCACCATAACTGGGTGGCTATAAAGGTGGCATTGAGTGTTCGGAAAGTATGTGTTGAGGCACATGGATCAAGAGTGGAATTTGTCCATCCATATGACGGATAGATATACTCTGGGCCCTCTCGGTGGAATGTCATCCAATTAGCTTGCAAGCATGTGACTGGCTCACAAGGGATCACATATCACGGGAACGAGAAAAGAGTACTTATCAGTAACGAGGTTGAACTAGGTATGCAGAGATACCGACGATCAAAACCTCGGATAAGTAAAATATCGTGAGACAAAGGGAAATTGGTATCGTATGTAAGTGGTTCATTCGATCGCAAAGTAATCGTAGAAATATGTGGGAGCAATATGAATTTCCGGATTCCTCTATTGGTTATTGATCGGAGAAGTGTCTCGATCATGTCTGCATAATTCACGAACCGTAGGGAGACGCACTTAAGGATTCGATGTTGTTGAGTAGTTATGGAATGATGAGTAAGAGACCGAATGTTGTTCGGAGTCTCGGATGGGATCCGGGATATCACGAGGAGATCCGGAATGGTCCGGAGAATAAGATTCATATAAGGAAAGTCCTGTTTCGGAGTTGGGGAATGATTCCGGTGTTTTCATCGGGAATGTTCTAGAAGGTTCCGGAATGTCCGGCACTCCGGAGGGGAAGGGTACATGAATGTGTTATATCAAGTTGGTATGATTGCATTATGTACTTGGTGTCATCGCTGTACCAAAATAGAGGGTTTATTCAAATCCTAGTTTGAAAAGTCAAACGGCTAGTTTGAAAGTCAAACGGCTAGTTTTGGGAAAGAGGAGAAGGAGGTTTGAAACCGACTTGGGGGAGGAGTTCCTCCTCCCACCGCCGGCCCACCTTGGGTCCGAGTTGGGGAGGGACTCCCCTCCCCAGGCGCGCCTCCCTCCACCTATAAGAGGAGGGGCAGGGCTCCCCTCCTAGACACACAAGTTGCCTCCCTCTAAACCTAAACCCTAGCCACAGCCTAGGGATTTCTCCCAAGCCGCCGAGTTAGAGCTTATAATTGCCCTAGCCTCTGGTTTAGCCCCTTCTAATTGGTGTGTCTAAACCCTAGATCACCAAGGCTCTCTCATAGTCCACCATACTCGCTCTGGCTTAAGGCGAAGCCCTGCGAGATCTCCCCTCTACTTTCGGTACCACGCCCAGTCACCTTGGAATCGCGAGGAGAGTGCTACAACCTCCATTTTCTGGAACAAGGGAGAGGAAGGTCTTCATCGAAAATTTAACGTGACCGATCATGGAAGCGCCGAACGCAGCCGAAGGATCGTCACGCGATCTTGAGATCGGCAAGTGTACGACTACATCACCCACGAGAATCTCGTTAACCGCTTTGGAATCTTCGAGGGTAAGTTCCTCTATCGACTCGTTGCTACAATCTAGTAGATAGATCTTGGCTTGTTTGTGTGCATGGTAGAAATTTTTTTTCCATGCTACGAACCCCTTGATGGTATCGAGCTGTGTCTATATGTAGATCTGTTTGCAGTAGAACACAATGGTCATTGTGGGCGCCGATGCTTTATTGTCGATTGCTTCTTGTGTACTTTACATCTTGCGGTATGTTGGGATGAAGCGCCGGGCTAACCTTATATGACATCGTTCATGAGACTTGCTCCACGCTTGACATGCAACTTGTATTGCATAAGTGGCTTTTATGGTGCTTTCTCCTAGCATAGTTAAGATCCAATTTACAACGGGTGATTAACAATACTAGTATCAATGTTGTGGTTCTTGTTCGTAAGTTAGAACGACACTTATTGAAAGCCCCAAACCACGTAAAATATGTAAAGAAAGTAGAGGCGTCTAACTTTGTTTTGCGGGGGTGTAGTGATGTGATATGGCCATGATTGTGATTATATATGATGTATGCAATGTTCCTTATTTTAAGTCGGCAACGCGTGGAGCCATATGGTTGTCTTTAATTTTGTTAAGACCCGTGTCTATTCAAAGTAGTTGTAATAGTTGAAGCCGGTGGGCGACAACCATGGAGAAGCATCATTGACCTTGATGCAATGTCGGTGATGATGGAGATCATGTTCGTGCTAGAAGATGGAGATCGGAAACACAAAGAAGAAAGGCCATATCATATCACATATTATGAATTGCATGTGATGTTAATCCTTTATGCATCTTGTATTGCTTAGTAGACGGTAGCATTATAAGATGATCCCTCATGCACATGAATTTCAAGTCATAAAGTGTTCACCCTTAGTTAGCACCGCTAAAGCTTGTTGTTTCAAGCACCACGTGATGATCGGTGTGTTAGATTCATAAGTGTATACAACGTGGGAAGCCAGATTTGCTCATGCGAAGCTAAGGTTTGATCTTGACGAGCCTAGCATGTACACATGGTCTCGGAACACGGATCACCGAAAGGTAAAGCATGAGTCATATAGTAGATATGATGAACATGTTGATTGTTCGCCATTGAAGCTATATCAACTCTCGTGATGATCGGTTTTGATATGGTGGATTTGGTTCGTGTGATCACTAAAACAATGTGAGGGATATTGTTTTGAGTGGGAGTTTAACAACAATATGATTAAAAGTTGAACACTATTTATCATAAATTAACTCAAAGTGAATTTGCATAATTGTTGTAGTCATTGGCATCCGTTTACCACCTTGCGCTTAGTTTTAATTGAGATGTTAGAACTATAGAATTCTGGTTAGTTACTTTACGAACTGGTATCGTATTGTTTTGAAGTGTTAATCTAAAGTTTAAAAGTCCTATTGCAAACTTTCAGTAAGGTCCGGTTACTCCATGAAGTTTAATAATTGGTATTAAAACAAGAGTGACAATTCCAAGAGTTAGTGTATGAGTATCATGTTTGTCTTCATGATTCTTGATATTCAAAGGATTGTCTTAATATCAAGGTTATCTAGGATCTGAAAGAGTTGTTTTAGAAACCATGATGTGTGGAAGATATTGTGATATCTGAAACGAAGTTTTGGTTACAACATGATAGAGTATAATATGGCTAAAGTCATGTTCTCATATTTGATGAGAATTTGCAAAGGGTTGGAGACACTTGTTGTCCTAATCCTCCAAAAGGTTTTTGATAGCAACATTATACTCGTAATTCATCGTTATAAGCTAAAAGTAGCTTGATCATGGACGATTCCATGATAAGGGTGAATATTTGATGTAGGTAAAATGTTTACTACACCAAGAGATTACTAAAGAAAGGAATTTGAAAGAACACCAAACATTTGATGATGGTAATCTACTTCAAAGTGCAAGTCCAAAGACATTGGTATTTAACTATACACGCTTTGGACTATGTGTCATATGTATGACTCCACTATTGATGATAATAGATTCTTTCAAACAGAAAAGGAAATACTGAAAGAGAATCTCATAAATATATGGCAGAAAAGAAAAGACTAGAATTGTTCAGTTTAAGTATATAGATGATATACATGTTATGGCTATATTCTTTGCTTATTAAACAATGTGGTTCTTAAGTATTTGATACTGAATTTGTTGGTGTGAATCGTCATACGAAACAACACAATTCATGAACTACAATGGCCTAAGTAACTAGCAAAAGAATATGTGATGATGTTCATCGAGAACAAATAAAAGGTTATTGTGTTGCTCGTTAAACGTCAAAGCTTGCCTTCAAGATTTGTTTTATCAGGTATTATGAGAACAAAAGGATTGTTCAAATAATTGCCGTAATCCATAAAAGATGGATGATTCACAAATCTCGTTGGAGAAATCACATCCATAAAACTAGTGCTAAAAATGTCGAAATACAAATTGATTGAAAGATCACTTAGGAAGTGACATCGCCGTTTAAATTATATTGGAAAGAAAACATGAAGAAACTCCATGTGGATGGAATTTTGGAGTCTTTTGATTTTTGATCAAATGACGCTTGTGAAACTTTCCTAGAAATAATTAAAAACTTCGTTCATAGGCCAAAAGGGAACGAATGACTAGCTTATTGGAACTTGTACATATTGGTGTACGAAGTCCATTATGTGTATTCAAGAGCGATGGATTTCAACTTCATATGCTTTCTCCGAAAATTTGAGTGAATATATGAATATTTGCTTAATAAGGATGAGGTGTGAAATATTTGAAAAGTTCAAAGACTTTCAAGATGAAGTGCAAAATCATTGTAACAAGAATATAAATAGTTTATGATAAGATCATAAAGGAAGATATTTGAGTTACAAGTTTAGCATAATACCTAAGATTTAAGGAATCGTTCCGTGGATTTGCATTTTCCCGAAACACCATAAAGAGTATGGAGCGTTCGAGATATGTAATTAAACCTTGTTTGACATGGTAAGATCAAAGGTATAATTCATAAAACTGCCATTATATTTTAAAGATTAAAAGCTTTAGAGACTACCGTTTTTCCACTGAAAAGAGCTCCATCATAATCCGTTGAAATGACACCATATAAAGTTATGGTTTGGGATAAAACCCAAGTAGTCCTTTCTTAAAACATTGGTATGCTATGCATAAGAAAGATGTGTGCAACCAAAGTCGGATGAACCTGTCTTTGTATAACTGTTAAGTATTCCTCCATAAACACCGGAGACAAAAGTGTTTGTTGCTTAGAACGTCAAGTTTCTTTGAGAAGGAATTTTTCGTGAAAAGTTAAGTGGGAGGACAATAGATCTTTGATAAGGTTAAAAGAACCTTAGCTATATGTGCAAAGTTGCGCAGCGCCGAAAAGTGTTCCGGAGGTAGCAACAAATTCTCATGGCTCACGTACCTCAAAGGTTGTGGTCACGGAGATCCAAGTTCCTATTCAAACAAGTAGGTCGGATGAACAATCGAATACCAAGATTTGAGAGTTAAATCATTATTTGACAATAATGATCCGACTACATGCAAAGAAGCGATGATGAGCCCTGACTCCGTCAAATGGCTTGAAGCCATAAAATCCGTGATAGTTCCATACACGAGAAATCAAGTTTTGAACTTGAAGGACCCTCGAGAAAGGTGTAAGAGCTTACAGTTGTGTTTGGATCTATAAATAAATAGACATGGATGTTACACATCTATGAAATAGTCGACATGTTGGGAAAGTATTCACAACAATGTTCAAAGGTTTTATATGACAAGATTTGATCTTTCATAGTGATATTTAGTCTAGACGGATTAATGTAGCAACCACTACATATAATTTTGTTATATGGTAGTTGAATAAACAAAACAAGTTCTTCTAATAGAATTGTTACCTAGGACATGTGCATAACACGGTCCATAGGGTTTTGTTAATTCAAAGGATGATAAATGCATATGCAAACTTCAATGGTTGAAGTAAACATCGCAGAGTTGGAATCTTCACTATGATGAAAATGTTAAAAGAGTTTAAATTCATCAGAGATGATGAAGATGCTTGCATTTGCAAGAAATTAAGTGGGAGCGCTAAGACATGTTTCTAATACATTATGTGGAAGACATATTGTTGATTGGAAATAATGTATCTTTTATTAACACAGGATAAGAATTTCATCTCGATGAAAGACTTAGGCAAAACCCAAATATTTGGCATCAATAGACGCTAATATGGTTGTGCCAGAAGTGCATAGACGAGATATTGAATGAGTTCAATATAGAAACTACAATAAAGTTTCTTGTCGCACAGAAAGGATTGAATGAGTTCAATATTGATGATATATTCAAATGTATTGACATTTGGTAAGTCAAGTATAGATTGATACTTGATCACAAAGAGTATTTATATCAATCATACTGTGATATGTACAAATCCAGATATGTCCTATGCTCTAAATGTTGTGAGCATATACCAGAATGATTCATAAGATGATCATTGGACAATAGTAAGAATATTCTTATGATCTTTTAGAAGAACTAAGAGTATATTATTTGTAGAAGTGACAAATAGATGGTTAGTTCATTGTAAAAGTACTACATTGATACTAGTTTTGTCACAAAGTACAAATTAAGTTTATCTCAATCTAAACCAAGGGTGGCACAATATAATGGAAAGTGAGTTCCATAATGGATTTGGATGAGTTCCAAAGTTAAAGACATTGTGACAGATACTACAACAAAAGGCTAAGTGTATGACTGCTATTTTAGCAGCAAAAGAGGGCATTTGTGTCAAGTAGTTTGTTATCAAACTAGGTGTAGTTCACAGTGGGATAATACTATGAAAATATATTGTACGACAATATTATCAACATGTTTTTAACCCCAAAGAACTAAAGGTCACACCAAAGGACCAAATTTGTACGAAGCCATCTCATTAGAGAATGAGTGATGCGTAGAGACGCAAAGACATGCAATTACACACGGACCTGGAAGTGTCAGATCCGGAGATCAGTTGACCACTAGCAATCGTGTACATACGACACCAGAAAGCCATAGGTGTTGAATACACAAAGGTTTGAAACTAGATTATTGACTCTAGTGCAAGTGGGAGACTGTTGGAGATATGCCCAAGAGGCAATAATAAAGTGGTTATTATCATATATTCATACTTATGATAAATGTTTACATACCATGCTATAATTGTATTAATAGGAAACATTAATACTTGTGTGATTTGTAAACATAAAAGAGTCCCTAGTGAAGCCTCTTGTTAAACTAGCTTGTTGGTTAATATATGATCATGGTTTCCTGATCATGAACATAGAGATGTTATTAACAACAGAGTCATATCATTAGGAGAATGATGTGATGGACATACTCCTATAGATAAGTGTAGCATAAAGATCAAGTCATTTAACATAGTTCATTTTCTATATGCTTTCTGATACATAGTAACCTAATTCCTTCGACCATGAGATCATGTTAATCACCATCACCGGAAGGATGCTTTGATGACATCAAACACCGCACCGTCACTGGGTGGCTATAAAGGTGGCATTGAGTGTTCGGAAAGTATGTGTTGAGGCACATGGATCAAGAGTGGAATTTGTCCATCCATATGACGGATAGATATACTCTGGGCCCTCTCGGTGGAATGTCATCCAATTAGCTTGCAAGCATGTGACTGGCTCACAAGGGATCACATATCACGGGAACGAGAAAAGAGTACTTATCAGTAACGAGGTTGAACTAGGTATGCAGAGATACCGACGATCAAAACCTCGGATAAGTAAAATATCGTGAGACAAAGGGAAATTGGTATCGTATGTAAGTGGTTCATTCGATCGCAAAGTAATCGTAGAAATATGTGGGAGCAATATGAATTTCCAGATTCCTCTATTGGTTATTGATCGGAGAAGTGTCTCGATCATGTCCGCATAATTCACGAACCGTAGGGAGACACACTTAAGGATTCGATGTTGTTGAGTAGTTATGGAATGATGAGTAAGAGACCGAATGTTGTTCGGAGTCTCGGATGGGATCCGGGATATCACGAGGAGATCCGGAATGGTCCGGAGAATAAGATTCATATAAGGAAAGTCCTGTTTCGGAGTTGGGGAATGATTTCGGTGTTTTCATCGGGAATGTTCTAGAAGGTTCCGGAATGTCCGGCACTCCGGAGGGGAAGGGTACATGAATGTGTTATATCAAGTTGGTATGATTGCATTATGTACTTGGTGTCATCGCTGTACCAAATAGAGGGTTTATTCAAATCCTAGTTTGAAAAGTCAAACGGCTAGTTTGAAAGTCAAACGGCTAGTTTTGGGAAAGAGGAGAAGGAGGTTTGAAACCGACTTGGGGGAGGAGTTCCTCCTCCCACCGCCGGCCCACCTTGGGTCCGAGTTGGGGAGGGACTCCCCTCCCAGCGCCTCCCTCCACCTATAAGAGGAGGGGCAGGGCTCCCCTCCAGACACACAAGTTGCCTCCTCTAAACCTAAACCCTAGCCACGCCTAGGGATTTCTCCCAAGTCCGAGTTAGAGCTTCTAATTGCCCTAGCCAGCTGGTTTAGCCCCTTCTAATTGGTGTGTCTAAACCCTAGATCACCAAGGCTCTCTCATAGTCCACCATACTCGCTCTCGCTTAAGGCGAAGCCTGCGAGATCTCCCTCTACTTCGCAGACCACGCCAGTTGCTGCCGAATCGCGAGGAGAGTGCTACAACCTCCGCTTTGGAACAAGGGAGGAAGGTCTTCATCGAGTATTTAACGTGTGACCGATCATGAAGCGCTGCCGAACGCAGCCTTGGGAAGGATCGTCTACGCGATCTTGAGATCGGCAAGTATACGACTACATCACCCACGAGAATCTGCTCTCGTTAAACGCTTTGGAATCTTCGAGGGTAAGTTCCTCTATCGACTCGTTGCTACAATCTGGTAGATAGATCTTGGCTTGTTTGTGTGCATGCGGTAGAAATTTTTTGTTTTCCATGCTACGAACCCCTTCAGCAAGAACACCACAAAGGTGCTCAAATCCCTCACTCTCAAGTTCCAACAAAGCTACTAAATCTATTGGGGGAACAAGAGAGGAGGAATCAAAGAGAGACAAAATCCCCCAAAATCTAGATCCCCAAAGATACACTCACAAAGAGATGAATCGGTTAGGTCAAAACGTGGGTCTAGATCTCCTCTATCTTCCACTCAAATATGGGCAAGAATCATCGGAGGGAAAAGATTAGGCAAGCTTCAAGATCTAGATCAAGTGTGGACAAAGTTTAGCCTAATAGATAAGAGAGGAACAGTTTAAAATAAAAACAGACAAAGTCTATTTAAATGGTCGGTTAAATCTGCCCGTTGGGGCATTTTCAGAACTGGCCGGTAGTAGTGGTCAAAACCGGTACTACCGCATGCGCCAGGAAAAACAAACGGACAGAACAGATGGCCGGGTCAACGCGCGCAGCGAGCGAGCGATCTAGCGAGCCATGCACGCAGCAGCGGCGGCAGACGCTGGTGAAGGGAATATGCCCGAGAGGCAATAATAAAGTGGTTATTATCGTATTCCTTATTTATGATAAATGTTTATTTTGCATGCTATAATTGTATTAATACGGAAACGTTAATACATGTGTGTTTAATAAACAAAAAGAAAGTTCCTAGTTATGCCTCTCTTATAAACTAGCTCGTTGATTAACAAGATGATCATAGGTTTCCTGATCATGGACATTGGATGTTGTTAATAACGAGGTCACAACATTAGTGTAATGGTGTGATGAACATTCATCCGAAGTATAGCATTACGATCAAAGTCATTGAGTTTATATTGCTATAACAACTTACGAAGTGATCCTAATCCTTAGACCATGAGATCATGTCAATCACTAACACCGGAAGAGTTTCTTGATAACATCAAACGTCACACCGTAATGTGGTGATTATAAAGATGGATTCGAACTAATAAAGTGTTATGTTGAGGCTCATGGATCAAGAGGAATTTGTTCATCCCGATGACGGATAGATATACTGGGCCCTCTCGGTGATATCACATTGATTAGCTTGCAAGCAAGTGATTTGATCACTAGAATGTTATATCACGGAACGAGAAAAGAGTGCATGTCGGACGAGATCAAACTAGGTATGGAGATACCGATGATCGAATCTCGGACATGTAATATATCATGAAACAAAAGGGATTAAGATACTAGCGTAAAAGGTTCCGACGATCACAAGAGAGTCATCGTTGAATGTGTGGAGTCGGTATGGGTCTCCAGATCCGCTTCGATTATTGATCCGAGAGGGTCTCGATCATGTCCGCATTATTCGCGAACCGTAGGGTGACACACTTAAGAGACACCGACATCCAATTGGAGCAAAAGTTTCATGCCGAAAAGAAAAGGAAAGCGGAATTTATTTCACTAGACACCAAATCAAGCTTGGTTGAAATCCAAACTGGTTACGCATGTGAAATGGAATACTAGCAAGGGTTTTATGTGAATGTTTGTTAATTAAAGTAATTAACAAAATTCTGAATAAATAAATAAAAGAGTTTTATTTAAATGAGAGCTTGCATTAAATTTGGTGGAAATTTAATGCATGTGAGTGGATTTATGAGTGGAGGCTTTTTAATGGGAGTGGAGGCTTTTCATTTTGAGTGGAGCTCCACCACATGAATGTGGAAGAGGTGGGGGCAGCCCCATGGCTGGGCGCCATGCCCTTGGGTGCCCCCTCTCCCTATAAAGGCCCTCTCCTCCTCTCACATCACACCTCCTCGTGAAGGATCTCTCTACACCTCTAGAATTTATCCCCATGGTCTCGGACTAGCGAGATACATGTTCCCGGTGGCTATTCGGCAAGAAAGAGTTGTGCTTCCGCTGCATCGCTGGAGCGAGGAGGCGGAGGTTGCTCGGTGCCTCGAACGTGTGTGCGAGCACGGATGCGCTGCTGTTTTGCGGCGCTAGGACTTCCTCTCGATCTTGAGATCGGCAAGAGATCGTCTACATCAACCACGAGTTTGGACTCGTTAAGCTTTGTCGGTCTTCAAGGGTATGTTCTCTACGGATATACATCCGCCTGTTGTTTGTATCTAGTAGATAGATCTTGGTACATAGTTGTTCCCATCGTAGGAAAATTTTTGTTTTCTATGCTGCGAACCCTTCAGCTGGGCCCAGCGAGTGGGGCCAGCGAGGGGCGAGCGGCGCTTGCGGGATCTGCAGGGCGCGCATGCAGCAGCGCGGCCAAGAACAAGCAACGCGGCAAAAGCAGATCGCGCGTCAGATGCGGCCTAGCGCCAGATCCACGCTGGTAGCAGATGCTGCGGGCAGAAAAGCAGCGCCAGCGGTGGGGCTAGGCGGGGCGAGCGGGCCCACGTGGCGAGGTGGGCC
Organism: Avena longiglumis; assembly: GCA_030063025.1. Classification (NCBI taxonomy): domain Eukaryota; kingdom Viridiplantae; phylum Streptophyta; class Magnoliopsida; order Poales; family Poaceae; genus Avena; species Avena longiglumis. The sequence goes on along the minus strand of CP125976.1, from coordinate 99,536,964 downwards.
AACGTAGAAGCAGGGGCAGCGCCAGCGCGGAGTATGAGAATCAAGGGCGAAGCTGCGCCTTCGAGCGAAGGCTATCCTGGAAAAATACTGGTTGGGTAGTACCGCCCACCCGGCGGTATTATCGGCCGATCGATGCGACCGGACGTTGCAACCAGGCTAGGCAGCACATAGACCACAGCGCTCAGGTGCGGGCGGTAGTACCGGCCCGCCCGGGCGGTACTACCGCTTGGCCCAGAAATCTAAAACTTTTTTCTTTTTCAATTAATAAGGCAGATATTCAAATGACCATAATTTTTGATTGGTAACTCTGATCGACCCAATTCCAATTGCGTTGGATAGAGGACAACAAGGGCTTACCAATAAAAAGTGAAAATATTGATTATCACCAAGTGGGAGTGTATCAATTAATATAATGTGAGACACCTCACTTGGTGAGAAACCGAAAAGCCGCATAAATCAAAATCGCAACAAGATACATATGGGAGATCCGATTTTGATGAATAAGAGCTTGTTATGGAGATTACCACAAGATCTATATACTCACATGGATAAGACCAAATAACAACCAAATACGATGATGCAAGTATGCAAAGGTTTGAGCTCTCTCCGAAAGATGTGACCGAATTACTCATACGAGAGCCCCTCTTGATAGTACGGTTATCTATCCTAAACCCGGTCTCCCAATAAATATGAGACCGGCAAAAGGGAAAACCTATCAATATTATACCTTTGCGTTGAGCAATCCATTTGAGCTCGATGTAGACGATCTTGTCCTTCTCAAGATGGACACCTTTCTTGATTCCTCATTATCGATCCATGATCACCGAGGTTGGCAAGCATCAAACATGAGATCTTCTATAGATGGCGCATTTTGAGCTTGCACAACACATCTTCTTCTTATTTTATCTATCTTGAAGTCAACACATGCTCCAAGCAATGACAATGGACAATTCCTACAAGTACAACTTAATACACACATTAGTCCATAAAGATTTTCATTAATTACCAAAACCACACATGGGGGCCCACATGTTCTTTCAATCTCTCCCATTTTGGTAATTGATGACAATCCCTTTAAGAGGGTTTATATAAGGAATTTTAATGAACAAACTAGTAACACCAATATCAAATACTACATAAGTATGTGATATTGGTACCACCATATATAGAGCAAACTCCCCCACAATCTATGCATGTGTGATGAACTTGAATTTCATTGCATATATTGCCAATCATTATCATTGGTGGAGTTTCCACTATATACACCACATGCTAAGCAACGACAAAGATGCAAGAGCATGAGAGGCAAATGCACAAGAACAAACTCAATGCATAACCAACTTCCCTCAAAACCCTCTAAAACTTCTCCCCCATTGGCATCGATTGCCGAAATGGGTGACAAGTTCTAGAAGGAAAATATAATAATAATTCCTCCAAAGATGTGCCTTCGCACATATCCAATGATGAATACTTGGGAGGGAGTAGAACTATATCGAGGACCCGAAGATTGCCACAATAAATAAAGTCAAATGATGCAAGCAATTACAAGGTCCCACAAACCAATTGAAAACAACAAATGAGTTCAAATGGAACCTACAAGATATTATGATATGAGCAAGAGAGTGCTTTAAATAACAAATAGGGAAGCTCCCCAAGATTTGTGCACTACTCAACATAAATGCATTAGAATACATATTGCACAAATATGGAATCCTTGCTCCCCCATAAGCATTTCAAGCACAACAAATGAGATATCAAATAAATGCTTAAATAAAATAGAGAAGCTCCCCAAGATTTGTGTGCACTTTAGAATCGTTGTATTTCAATACAAAAATGCACAAATATGGAATCCTCACTTCCCCATAAACATTTAAGACGCAATAAATGAGAAAAAAAGATAAATGAGCATTATTAAATGAAATAGATGAGCTCCCCAAAGATAATGCACCAATTATGATAATTGCATTTGGGAACAAGGTGCATAATCATGGAATCCTCACTCATCCAAGTTCATTTAACAATACAAGGCATGAGAGAACAAATATGAGTGCCCAAAGATGCAAACAAGAGGAACAAGCACTCATAGGCAATTAAATTTGGAAGCCACCGAAGAATCAAAAGAAATAGAAAGGTGGTCTCCAAGGATTAAAAATCAACTAAAATTATATCCTCATATGTGTATATGTCTCTAAATGAAAAACATCACAAAGACATATGCCAAAAAAGAAATATGCACACATAAAGAAGATTATACAAGAAAGCACATGAAAGGCAAAAATGAAATCATAACATATATCAATAAGATTTTTTGCTTCAAAGCATGGCCAAAGGCTCACATATGTCTTATTGTACATTAATGGACTTCAAACACCAACACACTACATATATTACAACTTTCACCAAGGTAAGAGGAGAAAGTTGGAATATATGGAGAAAGGCAACAAGTATCAAAAGAAAATTTTAACTAGCAAAATCTCACTATTGCACATGAGAGAAGTTGAGGAAAAGATAGGCAATAAAATTGCTAGATTGACATATTTGGGATTGGAGGATCATATGCATGATTTTGTATAGTCCCAATTATATATACTCATCTCAACTTATACACATATATAATAGAGAGTTCTCTTAATACCATGGCTAGAGATACAACAATTACAAATACATGAATTCATGCCAGAAGGCAACCGACAAACGGTTGGAATCAAGATATATGAGCATGAAAAAGAGATACTTGTTACTGAGATATAATTGGTAGGATGTAGAGGATATGAATTCATTGATCATCCTATAGCTTGCCTCCAATTTTCATTAATGAACCACTTCTTCAAGATTGAGAGACAAGCATCCAATATATCTCCAATGTACCTAAAACATATTTAAGTACAAAAATGGTCCCCAAACTTATTGGGTCCAAAGAAGTTAGTGCAACTACAATACATAGGTGAGACTCCACATAATTATGTGCATATTGATATGAAATTGAATTTCATGCACAACTTAGCCGATGGGAATTGGTGGAGTTTCCCCTATATATTGGATTAAAGAAAGCAAGCATGCCATAATATAAACATATAGTAAATATGCATGCATAAAGCTTTCAAGAACCAAAAAGGAGATACAATTTGAACAAAAACACCAAGTAAATCGATATTGCACACACAAGAGTGTGACATGACAAACGATGTCCAAATTGTATCAAAGAACCAATTCAACACATGAAAGATCACAAGTTCAACAAATGAACTAGGCTAAAACCAAAAGAGCAAAAGATAGATAGAAATAAAAATGCTCAAGGATTTATCTCATTCTAAAATGGTAAAATCATGAAAATTTTAATGAGACAAAACCAACTCCCAAAAAGAGCAAGGTTCCAATAAGAAACCAAACTCCCCAAACTTCTCATGATGGCACAAAGTACCAAAACAAAAAGATTGCGGTTCCAAGCACAAAAAACCCGATATGAATCAAACAAAGAAGCATAAGTACGAGTGTTCTAAATAATATAGGAGATCTCACCCATAAGTAGTAAATTATATAGAATTTTGCTTTTGAATGAAAAATGCACACAAATGAGATCATCACTACTACCTACATTAAATAAAACACAAGAGGATACCGATAAAATAAGAAGATCCAAAAGTAGCAAGGAATACATGGGAGCACACAAAACATTTACTTGGCCAAATATAGGACAATATTAAGCAAGGGCCAAAGTGAATATGATCAATAAATTCTACCATAAATTGGGTACTCATTGTCCAAGGACAATAAATATTGGGAATAATTTTCCCAAGGTAGCTTGCATGGATATCCAAGATCATAGTCACAACAAGAAGCATATAACAAAATATAAGAATTAAGCATGATACTTCGAACAAGATTCTTGGTAGCTTCCAATAGTCACACAATCACTAGTGATTAGAGTAACTTGAAGCAAATGGTTTCCATGATGATATAGAGATCTAAATATGAGGAAACACATACCAAGAAACACTCTCATATACAAGATCCAAAATATGATCAACAACAACATTCAAGCAAATTGGAACTTGTATGAGCAAATGTGTTACATAGGTGCTAGATAATTATCAATATCAATTCTAAGTGACACAACCTCGAATATTCACATTTTCTAGGATTGTAATATGCACTAAGCATATGACTCCCCCATAATGTGATACTACCATAACACCAACACGAGGCAAAATGATACAAATAGAGATAATTAATGGACATTATAAAATTAAATTTCTCATGAGAATTATACCACATAGATACTAGACAATAATCCAATATAAATACTAGGTGGTATTCCTCATGTACACACAATTTTTAGGATTGTGGAATGCCCAAGCATAACACTCCCCCAAAGTGGGATAATCCATTAATCTCTCAAAAGAGCCAAATAAGATACCAAATATAATCAAGAAAGGCTCAACCACAAGAAACACACATACATGGTGTGCCACCTAATCATACACAAATATGATTGATACCTCAAGACAATTAAGTGGAAAGCACAACATGTACAAAAGCATGGAAGATACAAAACCAACACATGCACAAGGGGGCGAGTAACTTTCAATGTAAAGAGTTTAGCATATGTTACCGCAAGGAGGAACATTGGAAATATAATATAATCATGATAATCCAAATGGCTTGGCTTGACAATAGTAAATGATGAATATCCCTCAAATCTTCATAATGTAGCCAAGACTCCAATGCCCTCCAACAATACCTATTGATCAAGTTTTGGCTTGTTGGTCCCCAACCAAGTTGCGTCCTAAGAGGTTAGTCACAATAGGCTTGGCAACCCAAATGGTTCTTTTCTTGAACCCACATTGAGCACCAACAAATTTGGCAAACACATTGCCAACCTCATCCTTACAAAGAGAATAAGAATCATCAATAATGATAGGGTTGGATGAGGAGATACCGATAGTGCATGAGGAAGAAATATGCCCCTTCTCACGGCATATGCAGCAAGTTCTATTCTTGCCATCTTTCTTCTTAGGTGAAGCCACAACTTGAGGAAGAGGTTGAGTAGTCCTCTTAGGAAGTGACCCATTAATGACTTGAGGTGGAGCTTGAGGCCGCTTCCCTTGTTGCTTCACACTAAGAGGCTTTTTCTTCAATGGGCAAGATCTAACATGGTGCCCTTCTTCCTTGCACTTGAAGCAAACAATGTTGGACGAATTCTTGACTTGATCTTGGCCATTCTTCTTGTTGTCCTTGTGCTTCAACTTGATAGTGGACTTGTTCTTGACATTGGAGTTGAATCCAAGCCCACTCTTGTCATTGGGGGATTTTTGCACACTCAAGATTTTGTTGAGTGTGGCCTTCCCTTGATGACCCTTTTTCAAGTCATTCTTCAAAGAAGTGACTTGAGCCTTGAGCTCTTTTATTTACTCTACATGGTTAGTTTCAACAAAAGCACTAGAGGAAGTATATGCTACATTGTTATAGAAACAAGTCACGGAATGTAATTCATCATAGATATAGCATGGTTGTGAGAGGATGAACTACAAGGACTAGCACATGGCAATTTAACATTTGGAGTAGATATAGTGCTAATGTCCACATGAGGCCCACTAGATGTTACCTTTTACATGATGGCCTCATGAGCCAACTTTAGCCTACCATGGGAGACTAGGAGATCCTCATGCGAGCTTGAGAGCTTAACATGGCTTTCTTCTAATTTCCCATAGTTGCTAGTTAGCAAAGCAGGTTGAGTCTTTAGCTCAACATTCTCCTTTAAAGTAGATTCTTCAAAAGAAATAGAGTTAGTAGCACAAGCATCATCATTATTAGCAATAGGTGAGGGCAACTTGTCAAGCTCTTTTGAATATGAGGCTTTAAGTTGCTCATGTGACTCGGTGAGTTTGATGAGATCCCTCTTAATGAACCGAGAGCCATTTTTGAGGTGCTCAAAATCCTCAAGGAGTTTAGCATAAGCAACTTGAGTCTCATCATTTTTACTTTTGAGATCACTTGACACCTCAAGATCTCTATCATGAGATTACTTTACTCTAGATAGCTCCAAAGCAAAGGTCTCCTCAAGAGAATCCTTAGTGGTTTCTTCCTCTTCAAGAGCTTTATTTAGGTTTGCAATTATGTTAGCATACTCACGCTCAAGACTACACATTTTATCAACATTGTTATCATGCACCTCAATTTGTGTTTCCAACTTATCAATATGTTCCTTGCTCTTAATAGCAAAGTCCAAGACTTCAACAAAGTTATATCAAGCAATATCCTTTTTAACAAGGGCACGATAAACAATCTCACCCTTTTCATATAAATCATCAATATCAAGCTCTTCTTCCACATTATCCACATCCTCCTCATCACAAGAGGTAATGGGTTCCAAAGTAGGGGTTACCTTAGAATCCCTAGTCATAAGGCATAGGTGGGTACCGGAAGAAGGTGAAGATGAGATTGCATTTGAGGCTTCATTCAAAACCATGTCTTAGCCCATCGAATATTCGGTTTCCTCTACATGGTTAGAAACACAAGCACTAGAGGAAATGGAAGCATTTTTATCATGGAAACAAGACAACACAAGCATATCATCATGAGATTTATTCAAGTCATTTCTACATGATATGCAAGGACTATTAACACAAGCATGTAGAAAGTTTGTAGTGCTAGAAGTTTTAGGGTCCAAAGATAGATCATTGCAACTAGATATAGATGAGGGATTACAAATATTAAGCACACTATCTAAATTGCAATTTCTATCATCACTCACCATATCATTACCTAGTGAAACTTCACATGTTGGTGAAGTGGTAGAGGATGAGAACTCATCTCGACCGAAAGTGGAAGCAACACAATCATCCTCAACAATATTGGACACAACATATTTATCTTGAAGTTTTGTCAGTAACTCATGAGCGCTCCAAAAAGGAATGTTTGAAGAGGTAACTACATAGCTCAAAGCATTAACAAGCACATTAGAAGCTTGAGCATCGAGATATAAGTTTTTCTCATCCTCACAAGATAGATTTTTGAAATCCATAGGAGGATAAAAACCCATATCTACAATACGCTCCAAATTTGGGTCCATGTCCCGAAAATGAATGAGCATACGATTTTTCCATATATCATAATTTGTGCCATCGAATATGAACATATCATTGTGCACTAATCATCTAGCCAACATCTTTACTCTCAAGGCGGTGAAGCCTAAAATGAGAGACCGGGCTCTGATACCAATTGAAAGGATACGGATGTCGCCTAGAGGGGGGGTGAATAGGCGATTAAATTTTTTCCTAGAGTGGCTCAACAAAGGCGGAATAAAACTAGCGTTTTACTTTGTCAAGCACAACCTAGAACAACTAGGGTTCACCTATGTGCACCAACAACTTATGCTAAGCAATACAAGCAACAAAGTGATACCAAGGTATATATTACTTCAAGCACGAAGGCTATCACAATGTAAAGTGCATAAGTAAAATCTCGGGTATAGTGATAACCGAGGCACGCGGGGACGACGATATTTTACCGAGTTCCTCCCAACATGGAGTACGTCTCGTTTGGAGAGGGGGTGGTATCAAACCACCAACGCCACAAAAGGCCTCCCTTATTCTCCGGTGAATCTCACCCCAATGGGATCGATCCACGCTTCCACTATCGGTGCACTTGTCGGTGGCAACCGGAACCTCTCACAAGGTTGGGGCACTTCTCCACAACTTAATTGGAGGCTTCCAACAAATGTCACAAAAGGCCACAATTCCACCAAGGCCACAAAACCGTCTAGGGTTCCAAGAACCCAAAAGGGACAAGATCCAATGAGTAACTCAAACCAAATCCTCCGAAGAGAACTCAAACCGATGCACCAAATGCAAATGGCAAGAACACCACAAAGGTGCTCAAATCCCTCACTCTCAAGTTCCAACAAAGCTACTAAAGCTATTGGGGGAACAAGAGAGGAGGAATCAAAGAGACACAAAATCCCCCAAAATCTAGATCCCCAAAGATACACTCACAAAGAGATGAATCGGTTAGGTCAAAACGTGGGTCTAGATCTCCTCTATCTTCCACTCAAATATGGGCAAGAATCATCGGAGGGAAAAGATTAGGCAAGCTTCAAGATCTAGAGCAAGTGTGGCCAAAGTTTAGCCTAATAGATAAGAGAGTAACAGTTTAAAATAAAAACGGACAAAGTCTATTTAAATGGTCGGGCTAAATCTGCGCGTTGGGGCATTTTCAGAACGCCAGGAAAAACAAGCAGACGGAGATGGATGGTCAATAACGCAGCAATGAGCGATGGCGAGCCATGCACGGAGCAGCGGCGGCGGACGCTGGGCCCAGCGAGTGGGGCCAGCCAGGCGAAGGCGCTATGGATCTGCAGGCGCATGCAGCGAAAGCAAGCAAGCAAAGAACGCGACAACAGCAGATCAGCGGCGCATCGGGGCCTAGCACCAGCGGTCAACGCTACGGTAGCAAAGGCGGAGAGCGACGCAGCAGCAGCGCCAGCGGCGGGGCTAGGCGGGGCGAGCGGGCCCACGTGGCGAGGTGGGCCAGCGTAGCAGCAGGGGCAGCGCCAGCGCGGAGTATGCGAGAATCTGGGCGGGCGAGCTGCGCCTGCGAGCGAGCTGGGCTATCCTGGGAAAAATACCTGGGCTGGCCGGTAGTACCGGCCCACCCGGGCGGTACTACCGGGCCGATCCGGTACGACCGGACGTTGCAACCGGGCTAGGCAGCACATAGACCACAGCGCTCAGGTGCGGGCGGTAGTATCGTCCCGCCCGGGCGGTACTACCGTTTGGCCCAAAAATCTAAAACTTTTTTCTTTTTCAATTAATAAGGCAGATATTTAAATGACCATAATTTTTGATTGGTAACTCCGATCGACCCGATTCCAATTGCGTTGGATAGAGGACAACAAGGGCTTCCGAATAAAAAGTGGAAATATTGATTATCACCAAGTGAGAGTGTATCAATTAATATAATGTGAGACACCTCACTTGGTGAGAAACCGAAAAGCCGCATAAATCAAAATCGCAATAAGATACATATGGGAGATACGATTTTGATGAACAAGAGCTTGTTATGGAGATTACCACAAGCTCTATATACTCACATGGATAAGACCAAATAACAACCAAATACGATGATGCAAGTATGCAAAGGTTTGAGCTCTCTCCGAACGATGTGACCGAATTACTCATACGAGAACCCCTCTTGATAGTACGGTTATCTATCCTAAACCCGGTCTCCCAATAAACATGATACCGGCAAAAGGGAAAACCTATCAATATTATACCTTTGCCTTGAGCAATCCATTTGAGCTCGATGTAGACGATCTCAAGATGGACACATTTCTTGATTCCTCATCATCGATCCATGATCACCGAGGATGGCAAGCATCAAACATGAGATCTTCTATAGATGGCGCATTTTGAGCTTGCACAACACATCTTATTCTCATTTTATCTATCTTGAAGTCAACACATGCTCCAAGCAATGCCAATGGACAATTCCTACAAGTACAACTTAATACACACATTAGTCCATAAAGATTGTCATTAATTACCAAAACCACACATGGGGTCCCACATGTTCTTTCGACCTTCCCTCAGGAATAATGGTACACCAAGCTGCCTATATCCAAAAAATATTGGAGAAATTCAATATGGACAAATCCTATCCATCTAAAACTCCCATGGTGGTTCGTTCTCTAGACGTAGAGAAAGATCCGTTCAGGCCAGGGGATGATGGAGAAGAGATGTTGGGGCCCGAGGTTCCATATCTCAGTGCCATTGGTGCGCTCATGTATCTTGCAACGAGACCTGACCTCGCATTTGCAGTGAATCTACTTGCTAGACACAGCGCAACTCCCACCAAACGTCATTGGTCGAGAGTCAAGAATGTCTTTCGTTATCTCCAAGGCACAAAGGATATTGGCCTATACTTTCAGTTTCAGAGAAATCTGGACTCCAGTATGATTGGATACACTGATGCTGGCTACTTATCTGATCCCCATAATGCCAGATCACAGACCGTCTTTGTGTTCCTACATGGTGGAACTGATATATCATGAAAGTCTTCGAAACAGACTCTGGTTGCAACATCTACCAATCATTCTAAAATAATTGCATCATATGAGGCATCACGCGAATGTGTGTGGCTTCGCAGAATGATAAACCACATACAATAGTCATGTGGAATTGGTTCTATCGAATCACCTACCATTATCTATGAGGATAATGCGGCTTGTGTTGTACAGATGCAAACAGGATACATCAAGAGCAATATCACTAAGCATATTGCCTGTAAATTGTTTTATCCCCATGAGCTCCAAAAGAGCGGGGAAATAAACACCTTGCAAGTAAAGTCATGTGATAATCTCGCTGACCTATTCACGAAGTCTCTACCAACTTCAATATTCCAAAAATATATCCATGGAATTGGTATGCGACGGCTTCGAGATTTGCAAGAATCAGGGGGAGTGTCTTCCTGAATTATGCATGTTCAAAGCATTATATTATACTCTTTTTCCCTTGATGAGTTACTATTCATGTTCTCATTAAGGTTTTTAATGAGGTAATATCAACATAAGATCATATGTCATACTATCCGTTTTCCCCATCGGGTTTTTTAAGATGGTATAAACGACATATTTATTGACCTATAGATTCTATGGATTTATTTCATATTGAGTTAATAGAGACGATAATCATTATATGTTGTGTCATTTTCTCCTTATTTTTCCACAATGTTTTTGAAGGAGTTTTAACAGCATATCCTACTATACTCCTCATATTTTTCCCACGGGGTTTTTGGGGAAGACTATTCCAAAACGATGAAGTTTCACAAGGACAAGCATAGATTAGGGGGAGTGTTAAGATTTAATCTTTTCATTAAATGGGAAAATCCCTACTTGTAATCCGCACATGGAGAACCGACGTAGGAAGTTGTTCCTGGAGCGTCGCCTCCATAAACCACCATAGTAGGCGTCGGTTCACCCCCTATAAATATGTACATCTCCATCAATGAATAGTAACTGTCCTTTTCACTTGTCTCTCGTTTTCTTCTTCACAAGGGCCTCTAGGCAAAATGTTTTTAGAAAAATGCTCAATGTATTTCAACTGTTTTTTAAAGTTTACGACTTTTGGTTAGAATTTTGCACAATTAGGATAGAAGTTCGAAAATATTCTCATACGGAATTCTGAATCCATAAGTTCTTTTTGAAAAAAGTTAGAATTTGAGTTGTTTAGCTAAAACAATATCCATGTCATCAAATTGTTCGTGGCTGGCTTGTGAGGTGAGGCGGATGTGGTCCATTTCCGTTGTCGAGCTCAAGGAGTTATGAGTATCCTCCCAACTTAGCTTTCATGTAGCGGCTTAAGGATGTGATCGTGCTTCGGGCCTAGGTATGAGAAATCTTAGCGCCATGGTATACACTCAGTGGCCTTCTCCCATGAATATCACATCGTTCAACATCTCATCTGGGGTGGCTTCTTTAAATGGCTCGGCTGCACCGACAATCCACCACAAAGCAAATGTCCGACGGGACCATCTCCAAGACGATGATAGGTCAGCAACAAATCTAACCTTTTCACGAAACTTCACCAAAAAAAACTTTTTCAAAATCTTAGTTTCTTCTTCTACCACCACACCCTCCGGTGGTAGGGTTGAACGGGCTACTGCCATGGGCTTTAACGGTATGGTCATGATATCGCCGACAACTCTGAGCTCTGACGGTATCCCTTTCAATCCTATGGCCGCTAGAGAGAGTGACTAAAAAACAAATCTAACTAAATTTTTGAAGAGAGTTCTTTTTTTAATGGGGAGAGGGGGCTCAAAGGCTCCTGATAATGCATCAATAAAGTGTTGATGGGTAGAAGTTACAAGAAGGACCCTTGAAAGAAAAAGGAAATTATAGCAGGGTGCTGGACTTTTGTGCAAAGGACCCTACAATAGAAAATAAAATCACGATCGAGCCCTTGGTCCTCTCCACTGGAAATGGGCATCCACCTCTGGCCGCCATGACATCGCCGGGGACACACCACTTGGCAGCGATACAGTGTTGGACTCTGCAGAGAAGCTCTAGAAAAGGCCTCCGACCAGGAGGTTAAAGAATTGCCTACACGACGACTACAGGGGCCACCACTCCGGAAAAAATCACAGACCAACACGGTCAACGTGTGGTTCAATCCAACTTGTAGCACGAGCCGCTCCCGCTGCCCTCGATAAGAACTCGGTACACTGTTCGTTCAACCCCTTGCCTCCATAGCTGGCCAGAAGAAGCATCACATCACCACGTATCCACCTTGCGAGGTGGCCACGAACCACGGCTTCATTAACGGAGACCATGGCCCTCCCTGACGTCCTCAGCTCCGACCACCGGAGCAGAAGGAGAGGTAGGAATCCTAAGAGCAACAGATCTGTCCACACATATCTAACGCCCTGCTCCACACTACTGGCATCAAGCCAAATACCTGAATCAAACCAAGAGACCTACATCTACTCTGTACAGGTTGAGCACCGTCCTTCCCCTCTCCAATCAGTGGCGCCCCTAGAGTTGAGCCGGAGGAGAGCTCAAAGTCGGAGGTCAACTCTCAAGGACAGGTGAAGAAGAGAGAGAAGGAAAGTGGGAATTGAGAGCCATGGGGATTCATTTTATACGTTACAACTTCTAAGAAAGAATAGATTTTTGAAAACGGCCAAACTCTGTCACGTGGCTCCGAAACCTCCCCTCGCCTCCTCTTCGGTTTGGGTCCTATCATGGTGGTGTGCTCCTAAGCTACTGATCGACACAAAATCTCTAGGCTCACGGAAAAAAAAAATCCCTACTGTATAGCTCAAAAGGGAACTTCCTCAAAAATTGATGGTATGCACATAATCAATCATGCATATTGAGAATTGCCTTCACGTTGTACCATCGTATGACAAAAGAAATACCGTACTTGGGACATACAACCCTGAAAAGGTGCCCATATGTAATTCGTAACAAGCCAAAGAAAAAAAATGCAGGTTTGTGAGCTGCAAGAAAGGCTTCTTGAACATACTGGAAAATTCATCTCGTAGCCAGAACTTCCAGAACTTCCAGACAACGATACCAATTCTAGACAACGATACCAATGTACTCCCTCCGTTCGGAAATATAAGACATTCTAGCTTTGTGAAACGAATGTATCTAGACACCTTTTAGGGTATAGGTTCACTCCAAACCTCTACGAACCTATACACCAAAAGACGTCTAGATACATTCGATTCACAAAGCTAAAACGTCTTATATTTCCGAACAGAGGGAGTAACTACTCCCTTCGGTCCATATTAATTGACTTGGATTTGTCAAATTTCTGATGAACCTATATACTAAATAGTGTCTAGATTCATTCAAATTTTGACAAATCCAAATCAATTAATATGAGTCAGAGGGAGTATCAAATGCTTTGAGTACTTAGCTCGGATTCAAGTGTTTTCCTTCATAATGTGCTCCGTTCCTCCACTTCTATTCTCGATCCGAAGAGCAAATGCAGAGAGCATATACCCCACATGAATCAAAGGGAAGATCAAAACATTTACACATGTAACCCTTCAATTTAGACATCAGTAGTAGTAATAGATTCAATATCACCGACCCATATTTCAAAGTTTAAGCTACTAACATTAGAGCTTGCTCATGCCATATCCACAAGACAAACACAGATAGCCTGAAGTCATAAAACTGCAACATGGATGCCAAATTCTGTACGCCTAAAACCACATGGTCACATACTCCAGGCTTACAGTAGCAAGTAAACACTGGAACACCACAATGTCGAATCACAAGAGCTACTACCAGATGGAGTATGCGATACTAGCAGTGGACCAATATAAAGTCGTAAACAGGTAATTATAATCCAGTAATTTTCAGCAGCCATAATCTTCAGCAAAGTCTGTTGTATCTGCCTTGCCTTTCTTCACACCTTCAGTTCAGGGTTATGACTGTCAATACAGAAGCCCAAAAAATAATTAGATTAGCATCATCTAGTATCATTTGAATGTGGACTTGCAGATGCTTATCAACAATATGCACCCAATATGAAAAACTGTGAATAGTGATATATAGGGAGTACGTCAATATGGCAAGGTCCATTACCAGCAAGAGGGATTCTTTAGATCAAGAGTGGTAAGGTTTAGGTGGAACGTCAGATCTAATAGTGATTACAACGAGCGCAGCTCAGCATATAAAGAGCAATTCACGTTGGTATGCATACCAACTTATTTTGGAAAGGCTGGGTACCTCAGGTGCAAATTAAATGTACATGGTAGCTAGCTCAAAGTAGTAGCCTAGTGCCCGTCGATCACAAGCCCCATACATTCCCATGCATTACACTATGAGGACCAGTGGGCAGAACAAAGCATCGCAATCAAAACTCCACAGGACACAAAAGAATGGTATAAATAGCCGAAAAGACAATTTCAATGAACTAGTCACACCCTGTAGCTTGTTAATGGAATCTACTTGTCATTATGCAATTGGCCCTCCGAAGGTTGTAATCTTTAAAAATGCACAAGAAGCACCAATATACTTAACAAATAAACATATAAGACTATCAAAAACATTTCTTACAAATTGCTCTTGTGAAACAAATCACCATTTTTAAGTTAGTAAAAGGACCCATTAAATTGAAGAACTTCTTACTACAACATCAACATTTGTTCTCAAATGCACTTCTCTTACAACACGACATGCACGTACGTACTAGCAAGGAATTAAGGGAAGGGCATGTCCTATATATCACCATCATAGTTTACTTGAATGCAGACTATCTTCACTAAACCAAAGCACCAAGTCAGAACATAACAGATAAAATAAGGACATAAATAACATGATAATGAAATGATGTAGTAGAAGATGCCAGATGACCCAGCGCTTTGAAAATTGAGGCCTCCAATTACAAAGGGTCTGATGAATAAATTCTTAGCGGCCCAATCACAAGAATCACGGGAATGACTGAACATGAACAATGCATACTAGGTTTCTGCTGATGATCTCTCCGTAAGCATCTCACTGGTTAATTGGGCGCATTGTGCCAAAAAAGATCTGTTTTATATGCAGATATTCTTACGAAAGCTAAAATCTATCAACAACCGTTAAAGCATGTAGGTCTCACTGGGATGTACCAAAAAATGGTTTGGCATAAAGTTATCAGCACCAAAAAGTATTATTCGGTTACATCTGTATATAATTGCAACATAGAAAGAAAACACTCACACATTAATTATCAGGATTCATAAAACTAGAAACATCATGCTTATGAGAAAGGTGCTCGCAAATGGTTCAGAAACAGGAAACATGTTTTGTTATAATCTCACTATATGCACAAACAGAAACGATCACAGGCTCTGATAGAACGTAAACAACTAATATTATGGATCATGTTGATGATCACTTCATACCAGTAGGCAGTAGGTTCTGCAGTCAAGAAAAATGATTGCAAATACTCCCTCCGTCCTAAAATAGATGTCTTAGATTTGTCAAAATTTGAATGAACCATTATACTAAATAGTGTCTAGATTCATTCAAATTTTAACAAATCTAAGACATCTATTTTGGGACGGAGGGAGTACACAACACCGGATACACTATCTTCATGTTATTAGGAGGCTAATAATGCACACCCAATATGCCTCATTAATCGAGAGGATCATATACCCCATAGAAATAGGAGAAGCCAAAGAAGAGGGGAAGGCATATACCTCAACAATCTGCCACCGGAAGTCCTACTTTTCTCTCCGATTGGTCAACCCTCCAGATATCCAGTGCTAAAGCTGGAATGATAACGAAGCAAGATATCGCATGGGGGCCAAATATTCCCACATCCACGATCACAGAACCAATCATTTCTCCCTGAGATGTCGATCCATCCACAGACGACATCATCACTACCAGAATACCAGTGAAAATTAGCAGGATGAAGGCCAAATCTGCAACCAATCCAAGGGCCGCGGCGCGAGGAAACTTAAGCAACACCTGAGTCGCCTCCCGCTTGATTGCTCCAAAGGTGCTCTGAGGAGGACAGCAATTTCAGCGAATCCACAGGGATTGACATGATTATATATATGGAACGGTTCGAAAATGGAAGGATGCGTATGAGGTGATACACTCACATGGTACACTACTACTAGTCATCAGGAGTTCAGGCGAACTAAAACTATGTACGGCCACTTAATTCGAATGTAGTAACAATTTAGAGTTCAGCAACTGGCCTATCTAGTGCTGTAATTTGACCGAATCAACAACCGTGGGGAGTTATCTGCATGATACCTTCTTGAGTTCAGAACTGGATCCAGATACGAACTCAACCAGGAACCTGCCACAGAAGCACGGCGACCAAGAGAAGTGCGCCGCCGACCTTGACAGCCGCTACTGTGATCGCCAGGAGAAAAACGAAGGGGGCGGAGTCCTCCCCCCAGGCGAGGTGAGCCACGGCGGTGGCGGCGCCGATCGCGGACAGAACCCACGCAATCGCGAAGCCCAGGTAGGGGAGCGCTTGGCCCGCGACGCGCACGAGCGCTAGCACCGCGACGACGATCCGCGCCGGGGGCGGCGGCGGGGGCGGCGAGGCACTCACGGCGTCTTCGGCGACGGCCATCGGGACGGGAAACCCTAGCTCCTCGAAGCTTCCGCCTCTCGATTGGGGGTGGAGTGGTTGGGTTGCGCAGCGGAGTGAGGGGTTTGTGGGAATGGGATTGGCGAAGAACACGGGATGGGGTTTTACGGCGAAAGCTCTTCCCTTCCCTTGCGGGTTCTAACCGGGTACGCCGAGACAATCCATTCCCGAATGGATCTTTTCCACCTTTTGCCCTCGTTTTATCCCAAAAGGACGCGGGTACGCGGAATTTGGTGTTCGCCCAATACTCTCAAATCCCCTCAAATACCTCTTCCTCAAAAATACTCTACCATGATGAAGAGTTTTTAATCTAGTCAAAAATACACTAGTGTGGGGATTTGTAGGGATATTCCGGAATTATCCCCTCAAAACCCGGCCTAGTAAACGACATATCGAAAAAATTACGGGATACAAAATAATCCCTTCCCATCCCCTGAAATACCCTAGAAGTAAATAAGGCCTTTGTGTGGTCAAGAGCTAAGAGCATCTCCAATGGTTAGCGTTTTTAGTACTCTCTTCCACCCATATTAGTTGATTCAGATTTGTCTAAATTTGCATGAATCTAGACACTATTTAGTATATATAGATACATTCAAATTTTGACAAATCCAAGTCAAGTAATATGGGTTGGAGGGAGTTTTTTTTGTCAAATCTGTCCAAATTTGGAAAGTTCAACCAAATCTGACCCTTCTTCAAAACTAATTTGGAATCTGATCCCTAGGGTCGGCGCCATTTAAAATGGCGCCGAAGTTGTACAGGTCGGCGCCAAGATGAAGCAGCTGGGAGGCAAACTAGAGAGGTGGCGCCGTTTTAAACGGAGCCGACGTCGACGCCGTTTTAAACGGAGCCGATCTCCTTCAGTTTTCGATATAAAGCGCCGACTGCATAACTTGGCGCTATTTTAAACGGCTACCTGTGGGTCGATTCAATTAGTTTTGAGAGGGGGTCAGATTCAGTTGAACTTTTTAGATTTGGCAAAAAATACGCGATTTTAGACCAAAATTAGGACTGAAATTTGGCCGGATGAAACAAGTTTTTGGTCCGGGAACACTGAGTTTTCCACTCGCGTTTCCAAGCTATGTTCTGTAGGGGTTCGTAGCATGGAAAACAAAAATTTTCTATCGCATACAAACAAGCAAGCCAAGATCTATCTACTAGATTGTAGCAATGAGTCGATGGAATAACTTACCCTCGAAGATTCCAAAGTGTTTAACGAGAGCAGATTCTCGTGGGTGATGTAGTCGTACTCTTTCCGATCTCAAGATCGTGTAGACGATCCTTCCGGCGCTGCGTTCCGGCAGCGCTTCCAATCGGTCACACGTTCGGTACTGACGAAGACCTTTCTCCCTTGTTCCAGCAGCGGAGGTTGTAGCACTCTCCTCGCGATTCCGCAAGACAACGGCGTGGTACCGAAGTAGAGGGAAATCCCAGGCTTCGCCAAGCCGGAGCGAGTATGGTGGAGTATGAGAGAGAGAGCTATTAGTGGTCTAGAGATTAGACACACCAATTAGAAGGCTCTAAACCGCAGGCTAAAGCAATTAGAAGCTCTAAACCAAAACGGCTCTAAACCGGAGATTAGAGGATAGGAACTTGTGTGTCTAGAGGAGGAGGCCCTGCCCCTCCTTTTATAGGTGGAGGGGCTGGCGCGCCAGGGGAGGAGTCCTCCCAACTCGGCCTAGGCTGGCCGGCTTGGAGGAGAGGACTCCTCCTCCAAGTTGGTTCCAACACCTTGCTTGTTTCCCAGCCTGCTTCCCACAGTTCCTGTTTTCCACGCTTCCTATTTTAGCTTTGACTTTCAAACTGGCAGTTTGACTTTTCAGTTTTGGAACAGCAAAACACTTAGTACATGATGCAATCATTCAATGACACATTCATGTACCCTCCCCCGGAGTGCCGGACAATCCGAACCTTCTAGAACATTCCCGATGAAAACACTAATCATTCCCGAACTCAAACGGACTTTCCTTATATGAATCTTATTCTCCGGACCATTCCGGATCACCTCGTGATATCCCGGATCCCATCCGAGACTCAACAACATTCGGTCTCTTTCTCATAATACCATAACTACTCAAAACAACGTCAATCCTTAAGTGTGTCTCCTACGGTTCGTGAATTATGCGGACATGATCGAGACACTTCTCCGAACAATAACCAATAGAGGAATCTGGAAATTCATATGGCTACATATTTATACGATTACTTTGCGATCGAATGAACCACTTACATACGATACCAATTTCCTTTGTCTCACGATAGTTTACTTATCCGAGGTTATGATCGTGTATCTCTGCATACCTAGTTCAACCTCGTTACCTGATAAGTACTCTTTTCTCGTTCTGTGATATGTGATCCCTTGTGACCCAGTCACATGCTTGCAAGCTAATTGGATGACATTCCACCGAGAGGGCCCGAGTATATCTATCCGTCATATGGATGGACAAATCCCACTCTTGATCCATGTGTTCCAACCAATACTTTCCGAACACTCAATGCCACCTTTATAGCCACCCGATTCACGTGTGGTGTTTGATGTCATCAAAGCATCCATCCGTAAAGGTGATATGCATGATCTCATGGTCGAAGGAATTAGGTTACTATGTATCAGAAAGCATATAGCAATTGAACTATTGAAATGACTTGATCTTTATGCTATGCTTATCTATAGGAGTATGTCCACCATATCATTCTCCTAACGATATGATCTTGTTGTCGATAACATCTCAATGTTCATGATAGGGAAACCACAATCATTAATCAACCAACAAGCTAGTGAAGTATAGAGGCTATACTAGGGACTTCAAATTAAGTTTACAAATCACACAAGTATTAATGTTTCCTTGTTAAGACTATTATAGCATGAATGTAAATATTTATCATAAACACAAAGATATAATAATAACTATATTTATTATTGCCTCTAGGGCATATCTCCAACAGTCTCCCACTTGCACTAGAGTCATCTAATCTAGATTACATGGTAATATACTGAACACCCATGGCAGTTTGGTGTTGGTCATGTTTTGCCCTCGGGAGAGGTTTAGTCAACGGATCCGCTACATTCAGATCTGTGTGTACTTTGCAAATCTTTATATCCCAATCCTGGATATGTTCTCGAATAGCGTGAAAACGCAGCTTGATATGCTTCAGCTTCTTGTGTGACCTTGGTTCTTGCGCATTGGCTATGGCGCCCATGTTATCACAGTAGATAGACATTGGGTCCAAAGCACTAGGAACCACACCCAGCTCAGTAATGAACTCTTTCATCCATATCGCTTCTTGTGAAGCCTCCAAGCAGCCATGTATTCCGATTCGCTTGAAGATCTCGCCACAACGCTTTGCTTTGCACTCCTCCATTAATCGCTGCACCATTCACAATAAATACGTATCCAGATTGTGATTTAGAATCAGCCGGATCGGTGTTCCAACTAGCATCGGTGTAACCATTAACAACGAGCTGTTCATCACCTCCATAAGAAAGAACCATATCCTTAGTCCTTCTCAAGTACTTAAGGATGTTTTTGATCATTGTCCAATGATCCACTCTGGATCACTTTGATATCTGCTAGTTAAACTAACGAGATATGCAATGTCGGGTCTAGTACATAGCATGGCATACATTAGAGATCCTATGGTCGAGGCATAGGAGTCTTACTCATCCTTTCTCTATCTTCCGCCGATGTCGGACTTTGAGTTTTACTCAAGGTCGATAAGCAACATGGGCAAGAACCCTTTCTTGCTTTCTTCCATTCCAAACCTCTTTAGAAATTTGTCCAAATATGTACTCTGTGACAATGATATTTGGCGTTTCGATCTATCTCTATAAATCTTTATGCCTAATATGTAAGCTGCTTCGCTAAGATCCTTCATTGAAAAACTATTATTCAAATATTCCTTGACACTATTAAGAAGGTCTACATCATTCCCAATCAACAATATGTCATCTACATATAGTATTAAGAATGCTACAGAGCTCCCACTCACTTTCTTGTAAATACAAGCTTCTCCATAAGTTTCTATAAAACCAAAACTTTGATCACCTTATCAAAACGTTGATTCCAACTTCGATGCTTGCTTCAGTCCATAAATGGAACACTGAAGTTTGCATACCTTGTTAGCATCTTTAGGATCGACAAAACCTTTGGGTTGCATCATATACAACTCTTCATCAATATCTCCATTGAGGAATGCTGTTTTGACATCCATCTGCCATATCTCATAATCATAATATGCAGCGATTGCTAACATAATCCTCACAGACTTTAGCTTCACATCGGTGAGAAAGTCTCATCGTAGTCAACTCCTTGAATTTGTCGAAACCCTTTTGCGACAAGTCGAGCTTTATAGACATAACATTACCATCAAGATCTGTTTCTTCTTGAAAATCCATTTGTTCTCGACAGCCTTCCGCCATCCCAGTAAGTCCACCAAAGTCCATACTTGGTTTTCGTACATGGATCCAATCTCGATTTCATGGCTTCTTGCCATTTATTGGAATCTGGGCTCATCATCGCTTCCTCATATGTCTCGGGTCATCGGTGTTGTCCACCAACATGACACTCATAACGGAATCATACCAACTGGAGTGGTACGAGTTCTCGTTGACCTCCGAGGCTCAGAGCAACTTCAACCAAGTTTCATGATCATCATCATTAGCTTCCTCTCTAATTGGTGCAGCACCACAGGAACTTCTTCCGTGCCGCTACTCGCAATTTCGAGAGAAGGTTCGACAACCTCGTCGAGTTCTACTTTCCTTCCAGTCACTTCTTTTGAGAGAAATTCTTCTCTAGAAAGGATCCATTCTTGGCAACGAAGATTTTGCCTTCGGATCTATGATAGAAGGTATACCCAATAGTTTCCTTTGGGTATCCTATGAAGACGCATTTTTCCGCTTTGGGTTCAAGCTTGTCCTCAGTAACTTCTTTACATAGGCTTCAGATCCCCAAACTTTAAGGAACGACAATTTAGGTTTCTTCCCAAACCATAATTCATACGGTGTCATTTCAACAGTTTAGACGGTGCCCTATTTAAAGTGAATGCGGCTTTCTAATGCATAACCCCAAAATGATAGCGTAAATCAGTAGGTGACATCATAGAATGAACCATATCTAAGAGAGTTCGACACGATGTTCGGACACACCATTACGCTGTGGTGTTCCCGGTGTCAACTGTCAGAAAGTATTCCGCATTTCTTCAAATGCTCGTCAAACTCGTAACTTAGATATTCACCTCCACGATCAGAACGTAGAAATTTAATCTTCTTGTTACGTTGATTTTCTACCTCACTTTGAAACTCCTTAAACTTCTCGAAAGTTTCGGACTTATGTTTCATGAAATAGATATACCCATATCTACTCAAGTCATCTGTGAAGGTAAGAACATAACGATAACCACCGCGCGATGCTACACTCATTGGACCACACACATCGGTATGTATGATTTCCAATAAGTCCGTAGCTCGCTCCATCATACCGTAAAATGGAGTCTTAGTCATTTTCCCATCAGACATGCTTCGCATCTTTCAAGTGATTCAAAATCAAGTGATTCAAGAAGTCCATCGGAATGGAGTTTCTTCATACGCTTCACTCCAATGTGACCAAGACGACAGTGCCACATATAGGTCGAATTATCGCTTGACTTCAAACGTTTAGCCTCAATGTTGTTGATATGTGTATTTCCACTATCGAGATTCAATAAGAATAGACCATCTATCAAAGGTCCATGTGCATAAAACATATTACTCATATAAATCGAACAACCATTATTCTCTGATTTAAACAAATAACCGTCTCGCAATAAACAAGATCCCAATATAATGTTCATGCTCAACACAGGCACTAAATAACAATTATTTAAGTATAAAACTAATCCCGATGGTAGATGAAGGGGTAGCGTGCCGACCGCGATCACATCAACCTTTGATCCGTTTCCCACGCGCATCGTCACCTCGTTCTTCGCTAGCTTCCATTTATTCTGCAAGACTGTTTGAGTTACAAATATGAGCAACCTAACCAAGATTAAATACCTGTGCACTACTACGAGTACTAGTGAGATACACATCAATAACATGTATATCGATATACCTTTCTTCTTGATGTTGCCGTTCTTCGATCCGCCAAGTACTTTGGGCAATTCCGCTCAAAGGACCTTCTCCCTTGCAAGAAAGCACTTTCGGTTTGCTTGGGTCCAGCCTTGGTTTTCTTCGCCGTCGTGGTAACTTTCTTACCACCCTTCTTGAAGTGTCCCTTTGCTTAGACTTGCCTTTCTTGAATTTGGTGGTCTTATTGACCATCAACACTTGGTGCTCTTTCTTGATCTCCACTTCTGCAGATTTTAACATAGCACACCGTTCTGGCAACTCTTTGTTCATGTTCTGCATGTTGTAGTTCATCACACAGTTCTGTAACTTGGTGGTAGTGATCGAGGACACGGTAAATCCCCAAAGCATTAGGAATCACTATACCCAAGCTTTGAAGTTTGTTTATGCCTGCACATCTTAAGCACATGCTCACTGACGGAGCTGCCCTCTTCCATCTTGCAGTTAAAGAATTTTTCAGAAGCCTCATAGCTTTCAATTGCCGCATGAGTCTCAAAAATCAATTTGAGATCCTCTACAATATCATATGGGTCTGACTCTTCAAACCTTTTCTGAAGCTCCGATTCTAAACCATACAAGATAGCACACTGAACTATGGAGTACGATTCTTCCGGCGAGGTAAACATTCTTTACTTCATCGAAGCATCACCGCAGTGGGTCACCCGGTGCATCCAACACATAGGTCAAATTACCATCCGTGAGGACAATCCTCAAATTGCGGAACCAATCCAAGTTGCTTCCACTGTTTTTCAACTTTTCTTTCTCTAGGAACGCATTAAAATTGATGGTAGGGCTGCCATTGATCTACAACATATTTGCAATAGTTTTGACTAAGTTTATGACAAATTGAGTTCAAATTAATTAATGAAATTAAACTAGGTGAACTCCCACTCACAACATCCTCACATTGTTTTAGTGATCACATCAACCAAATCCACTACATCAACAATTCATCATCACGAGAGTTGATATAGTTTCAATGGCTAACAATCGTCATGTTCATCATATCTACTATACGATTCATGCTTTACCTTTCGTGATCCGTGTTCCGAGACCATGTCCGTACATGCTAGGCTCGTCAAGGTCAAACCTTAGTTTCGCATGAGCAAATGGCTTGCTCACGTTGTATACACTTGCGAATCTAACACACCATCATCACGCAGTGCTTCAAACAACAAGCTTTAGCAACGGTGCTAACTAAGGGTGAACACTTTATGACTTGAAATTGATGTGCATGACGGATCATCTTATAATGCTACCGTCGTCTACCAAGCAATACAAGATGCATAAAGGATTAACATCACATGCAATTCAATAATATGTGATATGATATGGCCTTTCTTCTTTGTGCTTCCGATCTCCATCTTCAAGCACCTAACATGATCTCCATCATCACCGGCATTGCATCAAGGTCAATGACGCTTCACCATGGTTGTCGCCCACCGGCTTCAACTATTACAACTACTTTGAATAGACACGCTGGTCTTAACATAAATTAAAGACAACCATATATTTCTGCCATTGCCAACTTACAATAAGGAACATTGCATACATCAAATATAATCACAATCATGGCCATATCACATCATCAAGACACCCCGCAAAACAAAGTTAGACGCCTCTACTTTCTTTGCATATTTTACGTGGTTTGGGGCTTTTAATAAGTGTCGTTCTAACTTACGAACAAGAACCACAACATTGATACTAGCGTTGTTGATCACCCGTTGTAAATTGGATCTTAACTATGCTAGGAGAAACAGGCACCCGCAAAGCCACTTATGCAATACAAGTTGCATGTTAAGCGTGGAGCAAGTCTCATGAACGATGTCATGTAAGGTTAGCCCGGGCCGCTTCATCCCAACATACCGCAAGATGCAAAGTACACAAAAAGCAATCGACAATAAAAGCATCAACGCCCACAATGACCATTGTGTTCTACTCGCAATGATCTACATATAGACACGGCTCGATACCACCGTAGGGGTTCGTAGGAAAACAAAAAATTTCTATCGCATACAAACAAACAAGCCAAGATCTATCTACTAGATTGTAGCAACGAGTCGATGGAATAACTTACCTCAAGATTCCAAAGTGTTTAACGAGAGCAGATTCTCGTGGGTGATGTAGTCGCATTTTTCCGATCTCAAGATCGCGAGACGATCCTTCCACAAGGCTCGTTCAGCGCTTCAGCTTCGGTCACACGTTCGGTACTCGACGAAGACCTTCCTCTCCTTGTTCCAGCAGCGAAGGTTGTATCACTCTCGCGATTCCGGCAGACAACGTGGTACCTAAGTAGAGGGAAATCAGGCTTCGCCAAGCGAGAGCAGTATGGTGGAGTATGAGAGAGGGCTATTAGTGTTCTAGAGATTAGACACACCAATTAGAAGGCTCTAAACCAGGCTAAAGCAATTAGAAGCTCTAAACCAAAACGGCTCTAAACCGGAGATTAGAGGATAGGAACTTGTGTGTCTAGAGGAGGAGGCCCTGCCCCTCCTTTTATAGGTGGAGGGGCTGGCGCGCCAGGCGGGAGGGAGTCCTCCCAACTCGGCCTAGGCTGGCCGGCTTGGAGGAGAGGGCCTCCTCCTCCAAGTTGGTTCTAACACCTCTTGCTTGTTTCCCACAGTTTCCTGTTTCCCACAGTGTCCTGTTTTCCACAGTTTCCTGTTTTAGCCGTTTGACTTTCAAACTGGTAGTTTGACTTTTCAGTTTTGGTACAGCACCAACACTTAGTACATGATGCAATCATTCAATGACACATTCATGTACCCTCCCCGGAGTGCCGTAATCCGAACCTTCTAGAACATTCCCGATGAAAACACGGAATCATTCCCGAACTCAAACGGGACTTTCCTTATATGAATCTTATTCTCCGGACCATTCCGGATCACCTCGTGATATCCCGGATCCCATCCGAGACTCCGAACAACATTCGGTCTCTTTCTCATAATACCATAACTACTCAAAACAACGTCGAATCCTTAAGTGTGTCTCCCTACGGTTCGTGAATTATGCGGACATGATCGAGACACTTCTCCGAACAATAACCAATAGAGGAATCTGGAAATTCATATGGCTCCCACATATTTTTACGATTACTTTGCGATCGAATGAACCACTTACATACGATACCAATTTCTCTTTGTCTCACGATAGTTTACTTATCCGAGGTTATGATCGTCGGTATCTCTGCATACCTAGTTCAACCTCGTTACCGATAAGTACTCTTTTCTCGTTCCTGTGATATGTGATCCCTTGTGACCCAGTCACATGCTTGCAAGGTAATTGGATGACATTCCACCGAGAGGGCCCAGAGTATATCTATCTGTCATATGGATGGACAAATCCCACTCTTGATCCATGTGTTCCAACCAATACTTTCCGAACACTCAATGCCACCTTTATAGCCACCCAGTTACGGTGTGGTGTTTGATGTCATCAAAGCATCCATCCGGTAAAGGTGATATGCATGATCTCATGGTCGAAGGAATTAGGTTACTATGTATCAGAAAGCATATAGCAATTGAACTATTGAAATGACTTGATCTTTATGCTATGCTTATCTATAGGAGTATGTCCACCATATCATTCTCCTAACGATATGATCTTGTTGTCGATAACATCTCAATGTTCATGATAGGGAAACCATAATCATTAATCAACCAACAAGCTAGTGAAGTATAGAGGCTATACTAGGGACTTCAAATTAAGTTTACAAATCACACAAGTATTAATGTTTCCTTGTTAATACTATTATAGCATGAATGTAAACATTTATCATAAACACAAAGATATAATAATAACTATATTTATTATTGCCTCTAGGGCATATCTCCAACATGTTCCCACGCGAAGCAAAAACAGCGAAACATTTGAATTTTATCGTTTCCGCTAGCGAACTCTCGGCAAAATGTGATTGGCAGAACTACATCCAAAATGTTCGGCAACAAAATTATTACAGAACTGGATAAAATGGCTCGGTGGTCAGTCATCGACGGGGATGGGCTCCTCTGGCATGGCCGATGCGACGGGGTTGGGCGTACAACATCGCTGGCCGACTGGTTGGAGAAGGTGGAAGCGAGCTCGGAAGCAAAGGGCGACGGAGACATTCGCGAATCGCTGGCATGATCTCGGCGTTGTCCTCCTGGAGGATGGCGTTGCTGCGCGTCATGTACCAGACCTTGACCGTCGTGCTTATCGCCAACGTGTCTTCGCCACCCATGAGGAACTGGAGATTCGTGTTCCTCTTCTTGCGGCGTAGTTGGCCTTGAGGAGGTCGGTCTTGCGGTCCTGGTTTTGGAGCAGCTGCGCCCACCTCTCGTCGGTATTCTCCGTCCTCTTCTCGGCATGTGCCTTCGTGTCGGCGATGCACTTCTCTATAGAAGCCTAGAGGCGCTCGACGGGAGGTCATGTGGTTTTGAGCATCTTCGCTTTCTTCTGGCCGAGCTCCGTCCTTCGTCGGCAGCAGGGGGAGGAGCCTGATCGCCGGCGAGTGAAGAAGGAGGGGTTGTCGCCATCGAACCTTGGGCGATGATGTCTCAGCCTATCGCCGACATTCCGCCAACAGGTTGTCGCGGCTCGCCGAAAGTCGCGAGCGGAGCTGCCGCGAATGGAAGTGGGCCACGCAATTGACGGGCGGCTGCGTACGCCGGAGAGGTGGAGTAGGGGACGTTGATGTCGACGTTGAAGACCGAAGGAGGGCGAGGAGCGGGGCAGGGGAAAACCACATTCGGGTTGAACTCTCCCTCGAACTCGAGGGACAAGGAGCGGGGCTGTCGCGAGATCCCGACCGACGAACTGACACTTGGCTGGCTCCCCTAGTGGGTGGCATACTGCAGGGGGGCGACCGGCCTCGGGCACGGCATCACCGCACGAGACGCCGCCGCATGCTTCGCCCTCATCGCCTGATCGCTGACGAGCACTTGGGCCTCGGCTAGCTCCTTCACCGCCTTCGCCCTCTCCTTCCTCTCCTTGTGTTCGCTCGACTCGTCCTTCCTTTTCTGCACAATGGCCACCCACTCGGCGTTGGTCAATCCGCCCGGCCTCTTCGTTGACGCTCTCGATTTCCTCGCCTTTTTCTCTTTCGGTTCGCCGAGGTTGGATCTAGGTTTGATGAAACCCTTGGGCGGCATGGCGGGCGGGAGCTTGGCGAAATGAGGGGAAATGTGGCTTGGTTTGGGATGTCGATCCACCAGAACCTGCGCCGCAATCACAATGGCCTACATATCCTCCTGCAGATGTGGAACCATCGGCAAGCCGTCGTCACTTCCATGCCCTGAAGCCATTGTTCATGCTGGCACTGCCAAAATGGCTCAACATGACGATAAGTCAAGTCGAAAAAGGAAAAAACCCTGCTCATCACCTAAGAGACCAATAAGGCAGTAATGTCGAACAAGTTATGCCAGATTACCAGCATAAACAAAACGAAACAATGTAAAAAAATCTAATAAGCAGCACCAACAGTAACCTTTTTTTATGCCAATAGTAGCCATTTGAGTACTTGGCTCAGATTTACTCCACCACTTATTCTCTTTTGTAACAATCCGGAGAACAAGTGCAAAGAAATTTATCCCATATGAATCAAAGGAAATATCAGAACATTTACACCGGTAACCCTTCAGTTTAGACATTTGGAGCAACAGATTTAATATCACCATCTCATCCCATATGGCCATATCCAAGACAGAAACAAAGATGGCCCACAAAACTGTAGGGCCGCAATATGAGATGAGATCGCCACAAACATAACATTCAATGATGACTACCACAGGGCCATCCACTTCCAAAGATATAGTCGCCCAACATAAAACTGCAAGCATGGAAAATTCTATACGCCTAGAAAAGCATTGTCCTCTGGTAGGGTGTTACACCCCTCACTGTCAGGTCACGTATTCCAGCCTTCCAGCCTTCAGCGAGTAAACACTAAAACAACACAATGTTCAATCACGAGGGCTCCTAGCACATGGGAGTATGCAATGCTAGCAGTGCACCAATTTACATCCGTGAATACAGGTAACTACAGTCCAGCACTTGTCAGCGGCCAAAAAAACTCCAGCGATGTCTCTTATCTTCCTTGCCTTTCTCACCCCTTCAGTTCAAGGTTATGTCTGTTAAATACAGCAACCGAAAATTTAATTAGACTAGCATCATTGAATAGCACTTGAGTGACGGTGTGTAGATGTTTAATAATATTAAGCACCCAAAATTATAAACTAAACTATATATAGTGACCTATGTAATAAGTATACCAATATAGTCCTTAAAAAAAGTATACCAATATAGCAAGGGTCGTCACCATTCCAGTGCAACTAGACCAGCGAGAGGGATTCTTTACATAAAGAGTGGGAAGGGTTAGGTTGAATGTCAGATCTGTTCTTGATCAGAGCGATTGCAAATCAGCATATCAAGATTCACGAGTAATTCTTGTTGGTCTGCATAACACAGCCTAAGACCCTAAGTTGGAAAGGTTGGTGCCTAAAAGGTGCAAATCTAACGTAAATTGTAGCTAGCTCAATTTGTTTTCTAGAATATGCATAAAAATAGACGCTGAATTATAGAACACTTGACGGTAAAAGATGGTCTCATCAGTAGTTACCCACATATGGAAACGATCTGGAGATCACAAGCACCATATATTCGCATGCATTACACCATGAGGACCAGTGGGAAGCGCAAAGCATGGTAATACACACTCCGCAAAGCAGAAAAGAATCGTACAAATAACGGAAAGAGAAAATTTCGATGGAACTAGTGGCATCCTGGAGCTTGTCTGACTGAAATTTATTTGTCACTATGCAATTGACCCCACAACAGTATCTTCAAAAACAAGAAGAAGCACCAATATAAATAACAAATAAACATATGAAAGTATCAAACACATTTCTTACAAATTTCTCTTGCGGAAAAAATTCACCTTTTAGGGAAATTAAAAGGACACTGAAAAGTGAAAAAATGTGAAATGGAAGAATTTCTCACTACCATGTGTTCTCGAAGGAACACCACACGCAAGTAGATACTAGCTACAGATTAAGGGAAGGATCGGTTCTTATCACCATGATGTTTATGTACCTGAATACTCAAATTGAGTTCTGATTTGCTATCTTCACTAAGTTAACAGATAAAACAAGGCAGATAAACAAGATAATGCAATTAAGTAGAAAACACTACACGGCCCAGCTCTTTAAAATTTGAGGCATTTACTTTATGGCGGGTTTGATGGATAAACTCTTAGCGGCTCGATCACAATTATCACAGGAATGACTGAACATGAGCAATGCATACTAGGTTTCCACTGATGATCTCTCCATAAGCATCTGATTGGTCAATTGGCGACTTGTACCAAAGAAGATCCATGTTAAATGCAAATATTCGTAGGAAAGCTAAGATCAACCAACAGAAGGGAAAGCAGACTCTCTTATATGTCTAACTTGGATGCACGAAAATGGTCTGGCATGAAGTTATCAGCAGCAATAAGAGTTAAGGAGTATTTGGTAACATTTGTATTTAATTGCAACACAGGAAGCTAAAAACTCACACATTACCAGGATTCATGAAACTAGAAACCATGCTTATAAGAAAGTTGCTTGCAAACAATTCTGAAGCAGACAACACCTTTTGTTATAATCTCACTATCTGTACAGACAGAAACTTTCACACCTAGATGGAACGTAAACAGCTAATATTGCTTCTTCTAATACATGATATTGATCATTTTGATGAACACTCAACAAAGGCATAGAGTAGAATTGCGGCAGTTGGCCACTCACACAATTGAATAGCAATACTAACCCCAATGTTTGTCATGAATGCTAATATGCAACAAGAGGGAATAGAAAAACCCTCATTGGTTTAATATGTAACAGTACACAATGTTAAAAGAAAATCAATCAGTAGGCAGTAGGTTCTGCAGGTAAGAAAAACAATTGGCAATGAACAACACTGGAAGCACTAGTTTCATATTACAAGGACGCTAATAATGTACAAAAAATATGCCTCATTAACTGGGAGGATCATATGGCTCAGTAGATATAGGGGAAGCCAAAGAAGACAGGGAAGGTATATACCTCAACAAACTATAACTACCACGGTGCGTCCTGCTGTTCTGTCCTGCTGGTCCTCCCTCAACATATGCAGTGCGAAAGCTGGAATGATAACAAAGCAAGATATGGCATGTATGCCAAATATCCCCACTTCCACGATCACAGAACCAATCATTTCGCCCTGAGATATTGATCCCTCCACATGCGGTGACACCAACATTACCAGAATACCAGCGATACTTAGCAGTATGAAGGCCGAATCTGCGACCAATCCAAGGACCATGGCGCGTGGAAACTTGAGGAACTTCTGAGTTGACTCCTGCGTGATTGCTCCAAAGGCGCTCTGAGGAGGACAGAAGTTTCAGTGAAACCACAGGGATGGACATGATTATATATGGAATGGTTCGAAAGTGCAAGGATGCAGATTAAGTGATACACGCAAATGGAAAATCAATTCTAATGTACAAATAATGTAGAGCCTATCCACTGCTGTAATTCGACCAAAGTAAAGATCAGGGGGTTAATTGCAGGATACCTTCTTGACCTCAGAACCGGATCCAGATACAGCTGCAACCAGGGATACCAGGCACAGGCCGCACAGCAGAACGACAGCAAGCGCGAGGAAGAGAAAGATGATGCAGACGGAGAACTTGAAAGCCGCGTCCGTGAACGCCTCGAGGAACACGAGGAGGGTGGAGCCCTCGCGGCAGATGTGGCGTGCGACGATGGTGGCGGCCGAGCCCGCGGACATAACCCAAGCAATCGCGAGGCACAGGTAGGGGAGCGCCCGGGCCGCGACGCATACGAGCCCCAGCATCGAGGCGAGGACGAGGCGCACGAACGCCAGCACCGCGACGACGATCTGCGGCGGAGGCGGCGGCGGCGAGGGCTTCACGGTAGTGTCGGCGACGGCCATCGGGACGGGAAACCCTAGCTCCTCGAAGCTTTCTCCCTCTCGATGGGGGCGGAGTGGTTGGGTTGCGCACAGCGGAGTGAGGGGTTTGTGGGAATGGGATTAGCGAAGAACACGGGATGGGGTTTTCCGGTGAAAGCCGCAACGTTTTCGGGTTTTAACCCGCTTTGGTTAGTGGATTTGGAATTAACCGGGTATCCTATATAACTAGGATTTTGCTAACCAAGACCGGTCTTTAAATGGCAAATTTTCGCGGACAAACTAGACAGATTTCTATGTATGCAAATAAAATCAAAACTGCTGATGTCAGCTACGTTTAATGCAAATATTTGAAAATTCAAAATGTGTTATAGTTCAATATACTCTCGACGAGATCTTCGAATAGATCCCATGTCGATAGGTTTCGAGATTTTTTTTAAACCAAAAGGTTATCCACATGTAATACTTAAGTTATCCAGACGGTACTATGTAAGTTATCCATCATTTAACACATAAGTATTCATCCTACGAACGGGTAATGTGTTTGAGTTTTTTATGCATGAAAAACACAAATATGAACTCTTTCAATTTAGGATCCGTTTTCGTCGAGTCGACATAATAAATATGGTGTTATACCCTACCACTCACCATCCTAAGTCGTAGAGAACAAATATAATGTGTAACGAGTACTAACGGCTCGACTTCATCACCCATCGCTGTTAACGCATCGACGACCACAAATCTTGGTACCCTTACACCTAAGTAACAATGTCTCAATTAAACTAATATTTAATTAACTAAACTAAATATACATAGGCAATCAAGATTTTATATAATAAAAAATTACCCACATGAGCAATGCGACAAAACGTCTCTAAATCTATTTATATAATGGGTAACTTATATGTATCAGGATGAATAACTTAACTACTATGACATGGATAAGTCACGTGTTAGGAGTGAGTAACACGACTTTTATTTGCCCCAAAAGATATTCACCAGTAATACGAGTTATTCAGGTTTTAGTGTCTAAGTTACCTACCAAATAACATGTAAGTTATCTATCACTATAAACATTTATTCACATATAGGATATAAAGTTATTCTAGTGGTTCGGCTTCATCGCCCATAGTCGCTCTCGCGGGATATGTGCTACTCAATCTCAAAAGGCTATCGCGTTAAACATTAAACTATTTTTTAAGAAATTAAATCTAAGTTTTTTTGCATACGATATAATAAATGGGGTCTCATACCCTACCACTCACCATCTTAAGTCGTAGTGAACAAACATAACGTTCAACCAGTAGTCTAGCGGCTCGGGTTTATCGTCCTTTGCCACTACCGCAGCATAGGGTGATAAAGCCTCGAAGGGTGTTAGGATAATACATCGACGATAAAGTCTCGATACCATAACACCTAGGATACCATATTCCAATAAAACTTGCTCAACATGTGTGTAAGAAAACTTCTATCCAACACGTTTATATGGTGGGTAACTTATGTGTTACGGGATGGATAACTTACATATTATGACATGGATAACTCATGTCTTAAGGTTGGCTAACTTTTTGGTCCGGATTTTTATTTATCGAAACATATCAATATGGGATCTAATTTTAAAGATTTCGTCGCGACTAGTCCAACGGTAAAAACGGATCTTAAATCGGACAAACGGTTTGATCTATAAGACATTTCAAATTTTGGTTTAATCCTAAGCTGTTTCAAGCATGTGTTCACACCTCCCGCCAGGTTTGGACAACCACCGACCAATCTAAGATTAGATTTACCGTATAACTAAATAGATCACTCCCACTAACCCATTTCTCTTAACATGCAACCTATCCACCTCATCAATCTACCACATAAGCAATTTCCATCCACGTCATCGACAGAGCAAAGTTATCTGCTACTCCCTCCGTTTCAGGGCTTAAGGCGCACACGCTTTTCAAAGCAAAGTTTGACCGAAAGAATTGAGCAACAAAATCTTGATTATATTTTACATAATTAGTATCATTGGATTCATATTGAAAAATACTTTCCAGTGATACTAGTTTTATACCAAAACTCTTTACGTATTTAGAGTAATTCTTGGTCAAAGGAAAAACACGCAAAACGAGGACGCCTTAAGCCCTGAAACGGAGGGAGTAATTATTATCCTTGCTAAATTTTAGATTTATACTTGGTTCGGTCTTCTCTGCTTCTCCTCCTGACCGTTTGCCTGGCAGAAGCAATCTTCCCATGACAGAAACGACTTCCTACAATAACTTCCTCGGCGCACCTTACGTTTGTCCTTAGATTTTTGGATTATATAAATGGTCGTCTCTTGCGGCGCATGCACAAACTTGATAGATCGCCATCTTGAGGGGGAGCTGCTTGCCCTACCATTACTTGTCATCGACCTGACGTCGTTGACGACCTATACTCGCACTTCAAAGCTCTCCACCGGCATCAGACATCTCCGGCGAACTGTGCATGTACTCTGTATGGCAGTCCTATCATCCCCATACTCCATCTGCTTGCCCATCCCCTCTCGACAATATTTTTTTTTGAACGATAAAGACCCCGAAGGGCCTGGAATCTGCATCATTACGGCGGAGGGTGTACAATTACAATTACAAGGGGGTTCCTGGAGAAAAGGAAAATAACAAGCCCACACTGCATTCTTACAAACAACACCCTACAAAGAAAGATGGAAAAGCAATCAGGTCCAAACACACCGCCGACGAACTTTGACGGCCAGTCCCGGCCACCGCTAGCACCTCCGGGGACGAAACCACTTGGAGGGGCAGCCGCGTTCTCCGCCGCGACTGGAACCGCGAAGATCCTCCTTTTTAGGAGGAAGAAGATGCCCGAACTAGCAGAGTTCACGGGCTCTGCAGGGCCAACGCCATGGCCAAGGATAGCGGCAGCACATCGCTGACGCTTGGGAGCTGCAGACGAGGGCGCAGATTCCAACGCCCGCTGCAAAGCCGCATCAGGAGAGGCGCACTCACCCACTCGTCCGCCAACACCATGTCGGCAGGAGAAGAGGGAGGGCACCGCCGAGCTCCGAATCACCTTGCAGCAACCGGACCACCATCTTGCCATGGAAGGGGAAGGCGCTCTCCACCACATCTCCTCCGCCTCCACGGCCGCCAGAGAACCAGCAGAGCCTCGCATACCACACCTCTGAACCTCTCCTCGCCTCCACGGCAGCCAAGAGAAACCCGTACACAAAGACCCACGCCACACCGGATGGACAACGACCTCTAACTTATTCAGGAGAAGGCGTTCCTTCAACTCCAGCAGCCCGATCAAGGAGCAACAAGAAGAGGAAGAAGAACCCTAAAAGCTCGATCTGGCCACGAGATTGAGCACCTCTCCATCTACCAGCATAAAGCCCAAACCTAGCAAGCAGCTAACTATCCTACATCTATCGCATATACTACTACAGCGAGCATCGCTCAGCCACTCTCCGCGGGCGGGCGCTGTGGAGGGCCTCGGCCCGCCACGAGAAAGGAGCTCTCAAGCTACTGTGTATAGGATAGAGAAAGGGAAGGGGGGAAATGTTGTCCTCTCGACAATATAGGCATTCAATTTATTTTATTGACGCGGTTATTTCTCAAGGCAACCCTGAACCAAACCTACAAGCAATTTTTTCTTGGTATGTCATTCCAATTCCTTCTTCACATGCTTTTCGCTTCCTGTTTGTTTATATATATATATATATATGTGTCCATCCTCGCTGGAGGAAGCATCTCACGCCGTTGGCTATTTGGAGATTCGTGCGGTTCGTAGTGATTTTTCTCTCAGTTGCCATTTATCAAACACACGATCGTTTTCCCAAAGCGGTATTTCCTCCCCAATCTTTTGCTCATCACTGCTCAGATCGCCACATCCTCACCGCCGGCAGAGCCGCCTGCGTGGTCGTGGAGCTCACGGCCTCGCTCGTCGCAGGAGTCGCGGAGGTGAGCATCATTGGCAAAACTCCATTATATAGGTCACGGCTCACCTCTAGAGATCCCATCTCCGTCACGAATCCTCCCACCCACACCAGTCTCGCCATTTCCCCAGCCAGATTCGCTCCAAGACCACAAAGACCATGGCGGCCTCCCGTCTCGACGCTCCCACCTTCTCCTGAACCGCCACGCCGCACTGGGCCGTCTGCTGATTTCTTCCCTCACCATATCCCATCTCACCCGCACCTTCGTTCCCGACCTACCCGCCACCGCCCCCCAACCAAAAAACGGCAAATCCAGGCACTGGGCAGTCCAGATCCAGCATCAAGCACACTGCTACAAGCCAAGGGCACCGGTGACCCCCCTGATATCTTGCCCCGGCGACATCGGGTTGTTGCCGGGCCGTGGACATCGTGTGTTAATCGGGCGCACCGGTGCCCTCGATATCTTGCCCGCCATGACTATACCCAACCACCCGGCGTCACGAATTAAGTTACGGAAGCGGATTATGCGAGTTATCGATGCAGGGTTGCTCTTCCGATGCTTCACATCGTAATCATCTTTCTAGTAGTACCGCAATCATGTATAATTCGTGTTTACCGATGTCATCGAGCTCCTAGTTTGGCACCGCCTTAGTGTAAAAGAATCGACAATGGTTCTTATACATTCACGCTTTAGGTTGGGTTGGAGTCCGAAGGAATTACTTAGGTTGGTTTGGCATCTTTTGGAACCTGATCTGGTTCAAAAATAGTCCTGACCCGTGGTTTACATCGGTGAGATTTGTCTTAATATATGGTTTTCATGTTCTTCATTGCATCATGTATGTGTTAAAAGAAATTTGCTACGGGTGGCCGTCTCGACAATCGAGGTGTAGTTGGATCACATGCTTTGCTCGGACGCCTTAGATGCCCGGGAGGCCATGCCCGTATAGCCGCCACCAATTTAAGTTGTTTGCTTCACCCGCAATGCATGGAGGGTTCAGTTCAGGGTAGAAAAACGCAATAGGTGTGGAATTACTGGGTTCATTTAGTCATTTTTTATAATAAGACTGACATTTTGTTGAGTATCATTCCGCGCAATCCTCCATTATTGGCCACTGGATAACGATTATCTCTGTCTATTTTTTTCAGTGTTTCACCCGGATGGAGGATATCCTTATGGAGTTTGTCAACGCTGTTCGAGACGCACTGTAGATCTTGAAGCCGCCATCCGTGATGATAAGGCTGTTCACGAGTGGAGGATCCATCAGCCGGAGAGCAAGATGGAGACTGCCAACCGTGACTGAAGGAAGCCCGTGAAACGACAATTTGGAGGCGCTTGCATCTCACTTCTTCACTCACAAAAGAAGGACAAAAGTATCATGTGGATGCGTATTGTCATTGTAGTATTAGTGATGGCCTGGTATTTTAGCTCGGGCCTCAGTGGCTCGGGGATAGTTTGACGGACTATCCCGTTGCGCGGTTATTAATAATATAGGATACCAATGTAATCCGTAGTATGCCGTGCCCAGAGCCAACTATGGTATTGTGTTCCAATGAAATCTGAGAAGCGTGTTCTGAAGTATAACATTTTTTCCGCTGGTGAATTATTTAGCCAGCATAGAGGGTTTTTTTTTGGCCTGGTTTCTTTTTTGCAACAGTTATGTATTCCTGGTCTCGTGTTTTCCAGCCAATGTGAACATTTCTTATGGCTGTAACATAGACTGTGCCAGCATCTGGTTTCGCCCGTCGGATCTTATATGTATTTAAGTTTTGTCGGCAAAGTGTAAGCACAGTTTTTAGTCCAGTAGATTTTTTTTGTTATGTCAGTATGTTGCCGATGTACCAGATTTCTTAACTGTTTCATTTGGTCATTTTTCCATGAAATTCCAGGTTAAATGCTAGCCAGAGTTTCTAAGCCAGTGAG
Organism: Avena longiglumis; assembly: GCA_030063025.1. Classification (NCBI taxonomy): domain Eukaryota; kingdom Viridiplantae; phylum Streptophyta; class Magnoliopsida; order Poales; family Poaceae; genus Avena; species Avena longiglumis. Next base: position 99,499,480 of record CP125976.1, on the reverse strand, counting down.
ATAACATATGGTGATCTGATTGTGCAAAGACATCTGCACATTCCTGGACAGTTCCATGGACTGAACGGTATGTTTTGTTTATAACATTACAGGGTTATTTTTATCTCTGTTTAGAAGGCCTGTTCCTTGTGTTTTACAATATGTCTACATTTCTCCTCCCGTAAGCTTAAGGTGTTTCTCAAAACAATGGCAGTCGACCAAGGGCACGATTCCGTGCCGTGCTTATATATCCTCCCAGCAAGTATCAGGTACATGTCATTTTGTTTAGCATCTTCTGTCGAGGCCGCCTATAATGCAGTTCAGTGAAACAAATAGAGGTTAGTGGATTATCACAGATGCCACCGCTGATAGGACGCATATTAGTAAGTTGTCTGGCAGACTTATATATCAGTAAACGTTAAAACGGTGCTGCGTATAGGATGGAGTAGATTGACGTTACAGGTTTTTTTTTATAGAGTGAGATCCCCACTTAGCCATTACAATTTTTTTAAATCCTGGTTAGGATGGGCATGTGAATGTTCATATGGCCCTGGTCAATCCAAGTTCTGTCGGCACCGAATCAGCCGGCTTAATGTAAGTTGCGATATCATGGCTAACGGTGCCGACCCTTGTCCCAAGAAGACCATCCCGGTTACCGAGTGTTTTGGGACCGAGGCACTGAACCACACTCGATACCGAGTGATTGGGACCGAAGGACCGAACTGTCTCTGTGCAGCAATAGGCTATATTAAATAATAGATGGCACCATAGAGAGGCACCGAACCATCGAGTGATCGGGACCGAGGAACCAAACCGATCTTAGTCAGCACCAAATCAGATGTGTCGAGTAATAGGTGGCAGCACGGCTAATGGTACCGAAAGAAGCCGGACGAGATCGCCCATCGTCGATAGCACTAGCATCGAGAAGATCGTACCGAATGTTTCGGAACCGAGGCATCGAACCTTCTTTAGCAGCACCTAGTGACCGGGACATGGCACCGAACAAGTTCTGTCGGCACCGAATCAACCAGCTTAATGTAAGTTGCGATATCATGGCTAACGGTGCCGACCCTTTTCCTAAGAAGACCATCCGGCATCGAGCGACGGGACCGAGGCACCGAACCACCGCCGATACCGAATGACTGGGACCGAGGTACCGAACCGTCCCTGTTAGCACTGAATAGGCTGTATTAAGTAATAGATGGAACAATAGAGAGGCACCGAATCATCGATTGATCGGGACCGAGGAACTGAACCGATCTTAGTCAGCACCGAATCAACTGTCTCGAGTAATAGGTGGCAGCACGGCTAACGGTACCGAAAGAAGCCGGACGAGACCGCCCATCATCGATAACACTAGTACCGAGAAGGTCGCATCAATGTTTCGGAACCGAGGCACCGAACCTTCTTTAGCAGCACCTAGTGATCGGGACATGGCACTGAACAAGTTCTGTCGGCACCGAATCAGCCGGCTTAATGTAAGTTGCGATATCATGGCTAACGGGGCCGACCCTTTTCCTAAGAAGACCATCCCGGTACCGAGCGTATCGGGACCGAGGCACCGAACCACCGCCGATACCGAATGATTGGGACCGAGGTACCGAACCGTACCTGTTAGCACTGAATAGGCTGTCTTAAGTAATAGATGGCACCATAGAGAGGCACCGAATCATGGATTGATCGGGACCGAGGAACCGAACCGATCTTAGTCAGCACCGAATCAGCTGTCTCGAGTAATAGGTGGCAGCACGGCTAACGGTACCGAAAGAAGCCGGACGAGACCGCCCATCGCCGATAACACTAGTACCGAGAAGGCCGTACCGAATGTTTCAGAACCGAGGCATCGAACCCTCTTTATCAGCACCTAGTGATCGGGACATGGCACCGAACAAGTTCTATCGGCACCGAATCAGCCGGATTAATGTAAGTTGCGATATCATGGCTAACAGGGCCGACCCTTTTCCTAAGAAGACCATCCCGATACCGAGGGTATCGGGACCGAGGCACCGAACCACCGCCGATACCGAATGATTGGGACCGAGGTACCGAAACGTCGCTGTCAGCACTGAATAGGTTGTCTTAAGTAATAGATGGCACCATAGAGAGGCACCGAATCATCGAGTGATCGGGACCGAGGAACCGAACCGATCTTAGTCAGCACCGAATCAGCTGTCTCGAGTAATAGGTGGCAGCACGGCTAACAGTACCGAAAGAAGCCGGACGAGACCGCCCATCGCCGATAACACTAGTACCGAGAAGGCCGTACCGAATGTTTCAGAACCGAGGCATCGAACCTTCTTTATCAACACCTAGTGATCGGGACATGGCACCGAACAAGTTCTATCTGCACCGAATCAGCCGGCTTAATGTAAGTTGCGATATCATGGCTAACAGGGCCGACCCTTTTCCTAAGAAGACCATCCCGATATCGACCGAGGCACCGAACCACCGCCGATACCGAATGATTGGGACCGAGGTACCGAAACGTCGCTGTCAGCACTGAATAGGCTGTCTTAAGTAATAGATGGCACCATAGAGAGGCACCGAACCATCGAGTGATCGGGACCGAGGAACCGAACCGATCTTAGTCAGCACCGAATCAGCTGTCTCGAGTAATAGGTGGCAGCACGGCTAACGGTACCGAAAGAAGCCGGACGAGACCGCCCATCGCCGATAACACTAGTACCGAGAAGGCCGTACCGAATGTTTCAGAACCGAGGCATCGAACCTTCTTTATCAGCACCTAGTGATCGGGACATGGCACCGAACAAGTTCTATCGGCACCGAATCAGCCGGCTTAATGTAAGTTGCGATATCATGGCTAACAGGGCCGACCCTTTTCCTAAGAAGACCATCCCGATACCGAGCGTATCGGGACCGAGGCACCGAACCACCGCCGATACCGAATGATTGGGACCGAGGTACCGAAACGTCGCTGTCAGCACTGAATAGGCTGTCTTAAGTAATAGATGGCACCATAGAGAGGCACCGAATCATCGAGTGATCGGGACCGAGGAACCGAACCGATCTTAGTCAGCACCGAATCAGCTGTCTCGAGTAATAGGTGGCAGCACGGCTAACGGTACCGAAAGAAGCTGAACGAGACCGCCCATCGCCGATAACACTAGTACCGAGAAGGCCGTACCGAATGTTTCGGAACCGAGGCCGACACTTTTCCTAAGAAGACCATCCCGGTACCGAGCGTATCGGGACCGAGGCACCGAACCACCGCCGATACCGAATGATTGGGACCAAAGTACCGAACCGCCTCTTACTCCACTTTCAAGCCGTTAGGTGGCACCCTGATACCAGAACCGCCAGTTCGGGGCATCGAGCGTTTTGGGATAGAGGAACCAGGTCAACGAGGCAACTGCCACGGAAGCGTAGCAAAGAGAGGTTGGGCATGCTTGTGACGATTTGCCCATCGGTACGAGATCATCGACAGGAACCGAACCCAATCTTTATTCTGGTAATTATAGAACTCACGGACAAACCCCGACGAAGGGGATCGGTGCCGAACAATCAGGTCATGGCGCCTAACCTAATAAAAAGACCAGCATGGTACACAAAATCCCGGCGTTACCGATGATTTTTTTTGGCTATGGTCCGAAACACACACCAGCATGTACTATGATATTCTTAGGCTGTTAACTTAATCCCGTGGGCTAGGTCTCCAACCAGAATTCCAGTACTGTATCAAGCGCCCACGTGTAGTGCCTACTGATGCTATATGGATTTGACAGTGCAGTGAAAGCCGGCTGCCCCGGCGTGGTGTCATCTGGTATACGCACAACGATGCTGAGCTGCGCGCCCATACTGCCTTTTTGCAGTACCATTTGTTGACTTACACGAATACAGTATGGAAGCGTACCCCGTCTACCGGTCCGAGACGACAGGGCACCATTTCGGTACCATCGAAGCTCGGCCCATCGGCACCCTCCGTCGGTCAGCCAACCTACCGTATGTTTGAATTTCAAATCCGGCCTGCGTCTGCTGACGTGTTCTGTGGGCTGGCTGACAGAAAGACAGCCCACTGCTCTTAGATGCTGTCAACTACCTTTTTTTGACAATTTTTCAAACCAAACATCCAAACAAAAGCTGCAAACACCACCAAAATAGAGCTGCCAAACTATGACAAGTTTCCTCTTATGCTAGTGCATGTGATGTGCTAGGTGAGAGAAACTAGTTTCACAAATACTTGGTGTAAATTGTAAATGAAAAAGGATAGAGATTGGATACGCATCGCGAAGCACGTGTGTGGTGCTAGATGCTTCCTCTAGCGAGGATGAGCGTACCAAATCCGCTTCATATATATATATATATATATATATATATATATATATAGGTAAAATGACTCGGTATATATATATATATATCAATTTAAGATCATCTTCATATCCTCTATTGGCGGTTGGTATTTTTTCTTCCGTACATTGGCATATTTGGATGTTTTATGTTCGAATATGGAAATTCCTCTTCTCTTTCAGTTTGGCCTGGCTAAGTTCTCCACAAATCTGATAACGACAGTTGCATGTAGGAAGCATGATGAAAATTTTCCCACTATATATTGCTAGCAGATACCAAATTTTCTTTCAATTTGGCAATGGTTAGGATCACCACAAATTTTTGCAGGGAAGAAAGTATGATGAAAAATTCCCACTATATATTACTACCAGTGTAGCAGGTGCCAACTTTGACAACATGCGCTGCTGTTGTCATGCAATAGATAAATTTCAATTTGAACTCCAACGACAAGCTAGGTACAAAAAGTATAATTAAGATGGTAGTAAGCTGAGCTCTCTTTTACCTGCAGCAATAGTTCTATGGCAGACTTTTGCCACTACATGCTTTCATAGATAAAGCGTACTTAACATGAAGGGAATTCTTGATGTCTCCTTTGATTTCATGGTAGGTTCATTCAGACGTTGATTACTTCTGCTAACATGGAACGAAAATAAGTTATCTTCTGCTATGTCATATTGTTTGTCAAATGTGTCTATGCTTGACAAGTTAAAAATGTTCTCTTTTGTCTTGCAGTTATGAAGGAAAAAAAGTGAATTATCCAAGGAAATTTTACTTTTGCGCTGCACAACTGCTGAAAAAAGTGGATCAGAATCTACTACTTTCAAATTTTCTCCTACCACTTCGCCGCAGAATAAAAACGATCTTCTTCCACTATACACTTGACAAGTTATTGAAAGAAGTTCTCTTTCCTCTTGTAGTTATGAAGGAAAAAAAGCGAGTTATCAAGGAAATTTTACTTATGCGTTGCACGGCTGCTAATCAAAGTGGATCAGAATCTAATTTACTACTAATTCAAAATTTCTCCTACCACTTCGTCGCAGAATAAAAACGGTCTTCTTCCACTATACACTTGACAAGTTAGTGAAAGATGTTCTCTTTCCTCTTGCAGTTATAAAGGTAAAAAGTTGACAACCTCAATGTTCGTTGGGGCAAAGTTATTGAAAGATGTTCTCTTTCCTCTTGCAGTTATTGAAAGATGTTCTCTTTCCTCTTGCAGTTATGAATAAAAACGGTCTTCTTCGACTATACACTTGACAACCTCACTGTTCGTTGGGGCAAAGTCTTGAGTTTGTGTTGTGCAGGTCTCCAAGTTGCTTGCAACACCTTTGAGATGTTTCCTTCCTCCTACTGGTTCGATAACCTCGGTTTCTTACTGAGGGAAGACTTGCTGATGTGTTCTTCACACCTTGCTCTTGGGGTTTCCCGACGAAGCGCTCTCAGGCGCCATCAACAAGTTTTCCGGCGCCGTTGCTGGGGAGGCTAAGGACGTCTTCACAAGGTTTGAACTTATCTTCAAGAAACTTGTTGGATTCAGCTGCTGGAGGTACCTTTATGACCATCACCTTGGGTGCTGCAACAAAAATCCTTGATAATATGATGGTTAATTATTCTGAATGGCACACTGAAAGAGCTCCACACGGTAAGAAGGTAAATTCCGTTAAAGAAACCTCCTCTTTGAGTGATAAGATTGATGTTATTATGGCTATGCGTGTTAATGGGAAAGCTCCTTTAGATCCAAATAATGTTCCCTTAGCCTCTTTGGTTGGTCAAGAAGAGCAAGTTGATGTGAACTTCATTAGAAACAACAATTTCAACAACAATGCCTATAGTAATAATTTTGGTAGTAACAACAATTATAGGCCTTATCCTCCTAATAATGGCAATACCTATGGAAACTCCTACAACAATACTAGAAGTGCCCCCTCTGAACTTGAAGTCATGCTGAAAGACTTTATTAGTAAACAAACCACTTTCAACAAGACTGTGGAGGAAAATCTTTTGAATGTAGAGAAAAATATTTCCTCTTTGTCTGAAGCACAGTCCTCTTCGATTAATAAAATGGCTGCTAAACCTGAAACCATGGAAAGTACCTTTGCTGCTACTCATGCCATACAAGTTACTATTGATGGAAATGTTAGACTGTTAGCCCAACTTCATGCTAAGTGGGAAAGGGAAGCTGAAATTGCTAGAAACAATAGTGTGTGCACCATCACCACCACCAATATGGATGCCACTAAACCACAAGAAGTCCCTATTCCTCCTCCTACAATGCCTAAGCCCAATGAGTCTACTACTAGTGATGCTAAGTTTGATTTTGATCTTGATGGTTGCAATATTTCTGAAATGATTATGTTCCGACAAAACCTTGCTAGAAGTCCTGATGCTAGTGATATGCATGTTTCTTTCACCGAACACATTACAGATGCTCTTGTTAAAATTAAGGAAGAGAAGTTGAAACACAAAGCTTCTATCCCTAGGAAAGTAGAAGATAGTTGGGAACCCATTATTAATATGCAAGTGAATGACTTTGATCTCAAAGCTTCATGTGATCTTGGTTCTAGTGTCTCTATTATGCCTAGGAAGATTTATGAAATGCTTGATTTGCCACCTTTGGAAGATTGTTATTTGGATGTCCCACTTAATGATAATGCTAAGAAGAAACTCATGGGAGTGTTAATGATGTTCTCATTATGGTTAACAATGATTATGCCCCTGTTGATTTCTATGTTTTAGATGTTGAATACAATGCTTCATGTCCTATTACTTTGGGAAGACCTTTTCTTAGAACTATTGGTGTCATCATTGATATGAAAGAAGGCACCATTAAATATCAATTTACATTCAAGAAAGATATTGAACACTTCCCTATGAGGAGAGAGAAGTTGTTGTTTTCTCCTCCTTTGAAAGTAAGGTTTGATGTTAATGCTTCTTCATTTGAAAATACTTGATTCTTGCTTCTTGTGCCTAACTTAAAGGCGTTAAAGAAAAGTACTTGTTGGGAGATAACCCAAGAGTTTTCTTGAGTCTTGGAAGTTATTACTTCAGTAACAACCTCTCCTTATCCTTTTTTTTGTTTACTTTTTGTGCCAAAAATGACCTCTAATAAGAGGGAAATAAGATTTGGGGAGTTGTTGTCCCGAAACAGATTTTTGTGCTCCACCATAAAAATTCGTGAGGAGTCTCTGTAAGTCTGATTGAGCTGATATTTTACGAATAAATCACCAAGTATGTTAGATAACTTTATTTAGTTCAACACTTTTTTATTTTAGCAACAGAAAGTCTTCGAAAAAATCGGTTTCTACCTACTGGTCTGTTTTGACATATTTCTGCCATTATTTGCATTTGCTTCTTATTGATTCCTTTTTGGGTTCTAATACGTCCAAAACATATATACTTTCCCGAACACTTTTGTAATTATTTATCCTCTAAACTTGTGTGATTTGGATACAACTAACATGGACTGACGTTGTTTTCAGCAGAATTACTTTGGTGTCTAGTTTTTGTGCAAAAAAACGACTATCGGGAAAAATCCTGGAAAATATGCCAAAAATCTTATTTCACCAGAAGATCCACGGAGCCAGAGTACAAGACGGAGTGGAGGCCTGGGGAGCCCACACCCCTGCCAAGCACGGGCCAGGCCTGGCCACGCCTAGGGGGTGCGACCACCCCAGGCACCCCCTCGGCCTCCCTGTTCGCCTAAAAGAAGCCTCTTGACCTAAAAACCGAGGGGGGTTCATCATTTTTCCAAAAAGAGTTCCATTGCGCCGCCACCACCAGAAGCCGCGATTTGGAATCAGAAACTCAGTTCTGGCACCATGCCGGGACGGGGAATTTGGGGAGGATCATCGCCATCGTCATCACCAACGCCTCTCCATCAACCATCAATGTTTCCCTCATCTATGAGTGAGTAATCCCCCACTGTAGGCTATGGGTATGGTAGGGATTGGATGAGTTCTATCATGAAATCAAATAAGATTGTTAGGGCATAGTGCCTAGTATTGTTGGAGATATGCCCTAGAGGCAATAATAAATGTAGTTATTATTATATCTTTGTGTTTATGATAAATGTTTACATTCATGCTATAATAGTATTAACAAGGAAACCATTAATACTTGTGTGATTTGTAAACTTAATTTGAAGTCCCTAGTATAGCCTCTATACTTCACTAGCTTGTTGGTTGATTAATGATTGTGGTTTCCCTATCATGAACATTGAGATGTTATCAACAACAAGATCATATCGTTAGGAGAATGATATGGTGGACATACTCCTATAGATAAGCGTAGCATAAAGATCAAGTCATTTCAATAGTTCAATTGCTATATGCTTTCTGATACATAGTAACCTAATTCCTTCACCATGAGATCATGCATATCACCTCTACCGGATGGATGCTTTGATGACATCAAACACCACACCGTGAATCGGGTGGCTATAAAGGTGGAATTAAGTGTTCGGAAAGTATTGGTTGAAACACATGGATCAAGAGTGGATTTGTCCATCCACATGACGGATAGATATACTCGGCCCTCTCGGTGGAATGTCATCCAATTAGCTTGCAAGCATGTGACTTGGTCACAAGGGATCACATATCACGGGAACGAGAAAAGAGTACTTATCAGTAACGAGGTTGAACTAGGTATGCAGAGATACCGACGATCATAACCTCGGATAAGTAAAGTATCGTGAGACAAAGGGAAATTGGTATCGTATGTAAGTGGTTCATTCGATCGCAAAGTAATCGTAGAAATATGTGGGAGCCATATGAATTTCTAGATTCCTCTATTGGTTATTGTTCGAAGAAGTGTCTCGATCATGTCCGCATAATTCACGAACCGTAGGGAGACACACTTAAGGATTCGACGTTGTTTGAGTAGTTATGGTATTATGAGAAAGAGACCGAATGTTGTTCGAGTCTCGGATGGGATCCGGATATCACGAGGTGATCCGGAATGGTCCGGAGAATAAGATTCATATAAGGAAAGTCCTGCTTTGAGTTCGGGAATGATTCCGTGTTTTCATCGGGAATGTTCTAGAAGGTTCCGATTGTCCCAAGACTCTCGGGGACGGTACATGAATGTGTCATTACATATTGGAATGATTGCATCATGTACTAAGTGTTCTTGCTGTTCCAAAACATGAAAGTCAAATTGCCGCTTGAAAGTCAAACTAAAACAGAAACCGTGGGAAACAGAAACTGTGGGAAACAAGCAAGAGGAGTTGAACCAACCGGAGGAGGAGTTGACCTCCAGCCGGCGCCCAGCCCTAGGCCGAGTTGGGAGGGACTCCTCCTCCCTGCGCCAAGGCCCTCCACCTATATAAGGAGGGGTGGCTCCTCCTAGACACACAACTTTCTACCTCTAAATCTCCTTTAGAGCCGTTTTGGTTTAGAGCTTCTAATTGCTTTAGCCAGGTTTAGAGCCTTCTAATTGGTTTAGAGCCTTCTAATTGGTGTGTCTAATTACTAGACCACTAATAGCCTCTCTCATAAGCTCCACCATACTCGCACCGGCTTAAGGCCTCATGATTTCCTCTACTTCCTGCACCACGCCAGTTGCCGGAATCGCGAGGAGAGTGCTACAACCTCCGCCTGCTGGAACAAGGGAGAGGAAGGTCTTCGCCGAAAATCGAACGTGACCGATCAAGGGAGCGCCGCTTAACGTGGCGCGAAGGATCGCCTACACGATCTTGAGATCGAAAGAGTACGACTACACCACCCACGAGAATCCGCCTCGTTAAACACTTTGGAATCTTCGAGGGTAAGTTATACCATCGACTGCTACAATCTAGTAGATAGATCTTGGCTTGTTTGTTTGTATGCGATAGAAAATTTTGTTTTCCATGCTACGAATCCCAACAAAGGGTATCAGAGCCGTGTCTATATGTAGATCTGACGAGTAGAACACAATGGTCATTGTGGGCGTTGATGCTTTTATTGTCGATTGCTTGTGTACTTTGCATCTTGCGGTATGTTGGGATGAAGCGCCCGCTAACCTTACATGACATCGCTCATGAGACTTGCTCCACGCTTGACATGCAACTTGTATTGCATAAGTGGCTTTATGGTGCCTGCTTTCTCCTAGCATAGTTAAGATCCAATTTACAACGGGTGATCAACAATGCTAGTATCAATGTTGTGGTTCTTGTTCGTAAGTTAGAACGACACTTATTGAAAGCCCCAAACCACGTAAAATATGCAAAGAAAGTAGAGGCGTCTAACTTTGTTTTGCAGGGGTGTGCAGTGATGTGATATGGCCATGATTGTAATTATATTTGATGTATGCAATGTTCCTTATTGTAAGTCGGCAACCGGCAGGAGCCATATGGTTGTCTTTAATTTCTGTTAAGACCCGCGTGTCTATTCAAAGTAGTTGTAATAGTTGAAGCCGGTGGACGACAACCATGGAGAAGCGTCATTGACCTTGATGCAATGCCGGTGATGATGGAGATCATGTTCGTGCTTGAAGATGGAGATCGGAGGCACAAAGAAGAAAGGCCATATCATATCACATATATATTGAATTGCATGTGATGTTAATCCTTTATGCATCTTGTATTGCTTAGTAGAAGACGGTAGCATTATAAGATGATCCCTCATGCACATCAATTTCAAATCATAAAGTGTTCACCCTTAGTTAACACCGTTGCTAAAGCTTGTTGTTTCGAAGCACCACGTGATGATCGGGTGTGTTAGATTCTGCAAGTGTATACAACGTGAGCAAGCCAGATTTGCTCATGCAGAAACTAAGGTTTGATCTTGACGAGCCTAGCATGTACAGACATGGTCTCGGAACACGGATCACCGAAAGGTAAAGCATGAATCATATAGTAGATATGATGAACATGACGATTGTTCGCCATTGAAACTATGTCAACTCTCGTGATGATCGTGTTGATATGGTGGATTTGGTTCGTGATCACTAAAACAATGTGAGGGATATTGTTTTGAGTGGAGTTCACCTGGTTTAAGGTTATTATTAATTTGAACTCGATTTTTCATAAACTTAGTCTAAACTATTGCAAATATGTTGTAGATCAATGGCAGCCCCTACCATCAATTTTAATGCGTCCTAGAGAAAGAAAAGTTGAAAACAATGGAAGCAACTTCATGGATTGGTTCCGCAATTTGAGGATTGTCCTCACAGCTGGTAATTTGACCTATGTCGGATGCACACCGGTGACCCACCGATCCAATGCTCCCGATGAAGTAAAGAATGTTTACCTCGCCTAAGAATCAAGACTCCATAGTTCAAAGGTGCTATCTTGTATGGCTTGGAATCGAGCTTCGTAAAAGGTTTGAGGATTCAGACCCATATGATATTGTCGAAGATCTCAAATTGATTTTTGAGACTCATGCGGCAATTGAAAGCTATGAGGCTTCAAAAGTTCTTTAACGCAAGATGGAAGAGGGCAGTTCACAAGGAGCATGTGCTTAAGATGTCCGGGCACGCAAACAAACTTCAAAGCTTGGGTATAGTGATTCCTAATGCTTTGGGATTTACCGTGTCCTCCAATCACTACCACCAAGTTACAAGAACTTTGTGATGAACTACAACATGCGTAATATGAACAAGACGCTGCTGAACTCTTTGCCATGTTGAAATCTGCAGAAGTGGAGATCAAGAAAGAGCACCAAGTGTTGTTGGTCAATAAGACCACCAAATTCAAGAAAGGCAAGTCTAAGCAAAAGGGACACTTCAAGAAGGGTGGTAAGAAAGCTACCACGCCGACGAAGAAGACCAGGGCTGGACCTAAGCCTGATACTGAGTGCTTTTACTGCAAGGGAGAAGGTCACTGGAAGCGGAATTTCCCAAAGTACTTGGCGGATTTGAAGAACGGCAACATCAAGAAGAAAGGTATATCTGATATACATGTTATTGATGTGTATCTCACTAGTACTCGTAGTAGTGCCTGGGTATTTGATACTGGTTCGGTTGCTCATATTTGTAACTCAAACAAAATGCAGTAATAAACGGAAGCTAGCGAAGAACGAGGTGACGGCGCGCTGGGAAACGAATCAAAGGTTGATGTGATCGTGGTCGGCACGCTACCCCTTCATCTACCATCGGGATTAGTTTTATACTTAAATAATTGTTATTTGGTGCCTCATGTGAGCATGAACATTATATCGATCTTGTTTATTAAGTAGACGGTTACTTGTTTAAATCGAGAATAATGGTTGTTCTATTTATATGAGTAATATGTTTTATGCACATGCACCTTTGATAGATGGTCTATTCTTATTGAATCTCTATAGTGGAAATACACATATCAACAACATTGAGGCTAAACGCTTGAAATCGCGATAATTCGACCTATATGTGGCATCGCTGCCTTGGTCACATCGGAGTGAAACGATGAAGAAACTCCATTCCGATGGACTTCTTGAATCACTTGATTTTGAATCACTTGAAAGATGAAGCATGTCCGATGGGAAAATGACTAAGACTCCATTTTCAGTATGATGGAGCGAGCTACGGACTTATTGGAAATCATACATACCGATGTGTGTGGTCCAATGAGTGTAGCATCGCAGTGGTTATCGTTATGTTCTTACCTTCACAGATGACTTGAGTAGATATGGGTATATCTATTTCATGAAACATAAGTCCAAACTTTCGAGAAGTTTAAGGAGTTTCAAAGTGAGGTAGAGAATCAACGTAACAAGAAGATTAAATTTCTACGCTCGATCGTGGAGGTGAATATCTAAGTTACGAGTTTGGCGAGCATTTAAAGAAGTGCGAATACTTTCACAATTGACACCGCCGAACACCACAGCAGAATGGTGTGTCCGAACGTCAGAATCGAACTCTTAGATATGGTTCGCTCTATGATGTCACTTACATTTACCGCTATCATTTTGGGGTTATGCATTAGAAACAACCGATTCACTTTAAATAGGGCACCGCCTAAACTGCTGAAACGACACCATATGAATTATGGTTTGGGACAAAACCTAAATTGTCGCTCCTTAAAGTTTGGGGATGCGCCTATGTAAAGAAGTTACAAATGACAAGCTTGAACCCAAAGCGGAAAAATGCGCCTTCATAGGATACCCAAGGAAACTATTGGGTATACCTTCTATCATAGATCCAAGGCAAAATCTTCGTTAAGAATGGATCTTTTCTAGAGAAGGAATTTCTCTCAAAGAAGTGACCGGAAGGAAAGTAGAACTCGACGAGGTTGTCGAACCTTCTCTCGAATTGCGAGTAGCGCAAAGACCGGAAGAAGTTCCCGTGGTGCCCGCACCAATAAGAGAGGAAGCTAATGATGATGATCATGAAACTTCGTTGAAGTTGCTACAGAGCCTCTGAGGTCAACGAGAACTCGCACTACCCTGCATTGGTATGATTCCGTTATGAATGTCATGGTGGTGGACAACACCGATGACCCCGAGACATATGAGGAAGCGATGATGAGCCCAGATTCCAATAAATGGCAAGAAGCCATGAACCGAGATTGGATCCATGTACGAAAACCAAGTATGGACTTTGGTGGACTTACCGGATGGCGGAAGGTCACGAGAACAAATGGATTTTCAAGAAGAAAACAGATGTCGATGGTAATGTTATCGTTATAAAGCTCGACTTGTCGCAAAAGGGTTTCGACAAATTCAAGGAGTTGACTACGATGAGACTTTCTCACCGTAGCGGTTAAAGTCCGTGAGGATTATGTTAGCAATCGCTGCATATTATGATTATGAGATATGGCGATGGATGTCAAAACAAAGATTCCTCAATGGAGACATTGATGAAGAGTTGTATATGATGCAACCCAAAGGTTTTGTCGATCCTAAAGATGCTAACAAGGTATGCAAACTTCAACGGTCCATCTATGGATTGAAGCAGCATCCCGGTTGGAATCAACGCTTTGATAAGGTAATCAAAAGTTTTGGTTTTATACAAACTTATGGAGAAGCTTGTATTTACAAGAAAGTGAGTGGGAGCTCAGAGCATTCTTAATACGTATGTGGATGACATATTGTTGATTGGGAATGATGTAGACCTTCTTAATAGTGTCAAGGAATATTTGAATAATAGTTTTTCAATGAAGGATCTTGGCGAAGCAGCTACATATTAGGCATAAAGATTTATAGAGATAGATCAAACGCCAAATATCATTGTCACAGAGTACATATTTGGACAAAGTTCTAAAGAGATTTGGAATGGAAGAAAGCAAGAAAGGGTACTTGCCCATGTTGCTCAATACGACCTTGAGTAAAACTCAAAGTCCGACATCGGCGTAAGATAGAGAAAGGATGAGTAAGACTCCTATGCCTCAGCCATAGGATCTCTAATGTATGCCATGCTATGTACTAGACCCGACATTGCATATGTCGTTAGTTTAACTAGCAGATATCAAAGTGATCCAGAGTGGATCATTGACAATGGTCAAAAACATCCTTAAGTACTTGAGAAGAACTAAGGATATGGTTCTTTCTTATAGAGGTGATGAACAACTCGTTGTTAATGGTTACACCGATGTTAGTTGGAACACCGATCCAGATGATTCTAAATCACAATCTGGGTACGTATTTATTTTGAATGGTGCAGCAGTTAGCTGGAGGAGTGCAAAGCAAAGCGTTGTGGCGAGATCTTCAACTGAATCGGAATACATGGTCGCTTGAGGCTTCACAAGAAGCGATATGGATGAAAGAGTTCATTACAGAGTCGGGTGTGGTTCCAAGTGCTGGACCCAATGTCTATCTAGTGTGATAACATGGGCGCCATAGCCAATGCGCAAGAACCAAGGTCACACAAGAAGTCAAGCATATCAAGCTGCTTTCACGCTATTCGAGAACATATCCAGATGGGGATATAAAGATTTGCAAAGTACACACAGATCTGAATGTGGCGGATCCATTGACTAAACCTCTCCCGAGGGCAAACATGACCAACACCAAACCGCCATGGGTGTTCGTATATTACCATGTAATCTAGATTAGATGACTCTAGTGCAAGTGGGAGACTGTTGAGATATGCCCTAGAGGCAATAATAAATGTAGTTATTATTATATCTTTGTGTTTATGATAAATGTTTACATTCATGCTATAATAGTATTAACAAGGAAACCATTAATACTTGTGTGATTTGTAAACTTAATTTGAAGTCCCTAGTATAGCCTCTATACTTCACTAGCTTGTTGGTTGATTAATGATTGTGGTTTCCTATCATGAACATTGAGATGTTATCAACAACAAGATCATATCGTTAGGAGAATGATATGGTGGACATACTCCTATAGATAAGCGTAGCATAAAGATCAAGTCATTTCAATAGTTCAATTGCTATATGCTTTCGATACATAGTAACCTAATTCCTTCGACCATGAGATCATGCATATCACCTTTACCGGATGGATGCTTTGATGACATCAAACACCACACCGTGAATCGGGTGGCTATAAAGGTGGCATTAAGTGTTCGGAAAGTATTGGTTGAAACACATGGATCAAGAGTGGATTTGTCCATCCACATGACGGATAGATATACTGGGCCCTCTCATGGAATGTCATCCAATTGGCTTGCAAGCATGTGACTTGGTCACAAGGGATCACATATCACGGAACGAGAAAAGAGTACTTATCGAACGAGGTTGAACTAGGTATGCAGAGATACCGACGATCATAACCTCGGATAAGTAAACTATCGTGAGACAAAGGGAAATTGGTATCGTATGTAAGTGGTTCATTCGATCGCAAAGTAATCGAGAAATATGTGGGAGCCATATGAATTTCCATTCCTCTATTGGTTATTGTTCGAGAAGTGTCTCGATCATGTCCGCATAATTCACGAACCGTAGGGAGACACACTTAAGGATTCGACGTTGTTTGAGTAGTTATGGTATTATGAGAAAGAGACCGAATGTTGTTCGAGTCTCGGATGGGATCCGGATATCACGAGGTGATCCGGAATGGTCCGGAGAATAAGATTCAGATAAGGAAAGTCCCGCTTTGAGTTCGGAATGATTCCGTGTTTTCATCGAATGTTCTAGAAGGTTCCGATTGTCCCAAGACTCCGGGGAGGGTACATGAATGTGTCATTACATATTGGAATGATTGCATCATGTACTAAGTGTTCTTGCTGTTCCAAAAACATGAAAGTCAAATTGCCGCTTGAAAGTCAAACGGCTAAAACAGAAACTGTGGGAAACAAGCAAGAGGAGTTGGAACCAACTGGAGGAGGAGTTGACTCCTCCAGGCGCCCAGCCCTAGGACGAGTTGGGAGGGACTCTCCTCCCTCGGCGCCCAAGGCCCTCCACCTATATAAGGAGGGGCAGGGCTCCCTAGACACACAACTTTCTACCTCTAAATCTCCGGTTTAGAGCCGCTTGGTTTAGAGCTTCTAATTGCTTTAGCCAGGTTTAGAGCCTTCTAATTGGTTTAGAGCCTTCTAATTGGTGTGTCTAATTACTAGACCACTAATAGCCTCTCTCATAAGCTCCACCATACTCGCACTAAGGCGAAGCCTCGGGATTTCCCTCTACTTCCTGCACCACGCCAGGCCGGAATCGCGAGGAGAGTGCTACAACCTCCGCCGTCACTGGAACAAGGAGAGGAAGGTCTTCGCGAGTACCGAACGTGTGACCGATCAAGGAGCGCCTTTAACGTGGAGCCGGAAGGATCGTCTACACGATCTTGAGATCGGAAAGAGTACGACTACATCACCCACGAGAATCCGCTCTCGTTAAACACTTTGGAATCTTCGAGGGTAAGTTATACCATCGACTCGTTGCTACAATCTAGTAGATAGATCTTGGCTTGTTTGTTTGTATGCGATAGAAAAATTTTGTTTTCCATGCTACGAATCCCAACAAGTATATCTATTAGTGTTATTTGACTTTGTTGCAACTTATTGTGCTTAATGCTTATCACTAGGGCCCTAGTGCCATGATCTCAGATCTGAACTTACTATTGAATCATTATGATAGTATTGTTTGTGATCTTATCTGCAAGTTGTGTACACATATCATTGTCCAGATCCAAAGGACCCGAAGTGATAGAAATTGGGACAACCGGAGGGTATGGCTGTGGTGTGAGGATCACATGTGTTCACGGAGTGTTAATTCTTTGCTCTAGTGCTCTATTAAAAGGAGCACCTTAATTTCCAGTAGTTCCCTAGAGGCCCCGCTGCCACGGGCTGGCAGGACAAAAGATGTTGTGCAAGTTCTCATTGCGAGCATGCATGACTATATATGGAGCACATGCCTATGATTGTTTAGTACTTGGATTCTTATTCTTATTTACCCGTAGTGCCCTAGATCTTGAAGTTATATGTTTAGACTCGTCCATGCAACGCCTGTCCATCCATCCATATGCCTACCGCACTCATATCCTACTATTTGCTTCTACTGTTACTATTGCTCCTATTTCGCTCCTGTTGTTGCTTTGCTGTTACTACTACAAACTATTGTTAGTGATAAACTTCTATGAGCAAGAACTATTTCCAGGTGCAGCTGAATTGACAACTCAGTTGTTAAGGCTTGCAAGTATTCTTTGTCTCCCCTTGTGTCGAATCAATAAATTGGGTAATACTACCCGCGAAGACTGTTGCGATCCCTTATACTTGTGGGTCATTAGGTTCTTTTTGGGAAATTGAGCTTTTTGAGGGAATTGCTATAGTAGTTTGTCTTTTTAGTGAAAGTTTTGCTGTTCTAAAGCTAAACCCAAGGGTCTATTATCTTTTGAATACACTAATGTTGCTAATGAAGATTGTGTGAAGTTTTATATGAAGGAAAGAATTTCAGGTGTAGATAGAGAATGATATAATGAGATGAAGAATGGACAAAAGCTCAAGCTTGGGGATACCACCCCAAGAAATATTCAATAGGCACAAGCGTCAAAACTTGGGGATGCCCAAGGCATCCCCTTCTTCATCAATAAAAAGCTCAGGTCTTTCTAGACACTCTGTTTTTATTGTTTTATACACTGTTGTGTTGTTCTTGGAGCGTCTTAGTTTTTGTTTGCTTTGCTTAGTTTGCTTGAATAAAGTAGTTTGGACCCCCGTTCTCGCTGTGTTGTTTCAAATAAGTTGATTGGTGTTCGAAAGGAGTAGAAAGTTCTTGCTTGAGTAGTGCAGGAGGAGCTTGCTTTAACTGTGACTTAGACTTTAGCATGTCATGATAGGTGTTGTTTTGACCTTATGCTTAGTGATTATTGTTGTAGTATGACTTGTTCCAAACAATTGGGATTGCTTAATATGCCTTGAAATAATCATGTGTTGTTTTAGCATGCAAAATCATAGTATAATGGTATTCTCCTTTGATGCTTTGTTTGGGTTTACTTGGCACATGCTCACACTATGTTATGACTATGAACAAGTCACCATAGCCTCTATGATCATTTAGTCCTTGACTTGTAGTACCACTCTATGCTTTGATTAGTAATGTTTTTTCGCTCTGCATGATTATGTACATTATTGCTCTCTTAGTTGGTCGCTCCCAGTCTTTTGCTAGTCTCCACTTGTATGAGTAAGCTTTACTCATGCATCCAAATCCCAAGAAACCAAGTTATTCCAAAGTGTCCACTATAAATTCCTATGCATGGTGTGTTACACCATTCCAAGTATATTCTTGTTTTCATCTATCTTACAATTAAAAAGTATTTTGTTATGTTCAAACTTAGTGATTAGAGCCCTCACAAACTTGATGGTACACTTTATTTTTCTTGCCCCTAATAAACTTGAACCATTGTGTCATCTATGTTGTATATGCTTGCACTTATACGTTGGAATTAGCAGAAATGTGCTGTCACGGGGAACGCTTTCAACATTGCACTTGTACACTTTACACATTTGATATCATGCCCTTTTGTCTATGGATGTCGTCGGTGTGAAATAAAAGGGGAGCTTGTAAGTCCATGGAGTTATATATGTGTGTTAGAGAAACGCCTGGGGCGCTAGCGTAAGCCATGCCTAATCATGGTGGAAACTTGCAGCATCACCATAATGAGCAATCTGTGAAGCATCCTTAATAAAAACCTATGCAAATAGCAAATAAAAAGATCGCTGAGATGCTCATTATCTGCTTGCCTTGTCATTTTGGTTATGGGATAGCTCATGTACCATGTGCAAGGGGTACCCCGTTGGCGGTTCTCTATGATACACATGTACTTACTATGACAAGAACTTACAGGTGACTAAAGTTGAGTAGCATGAGGAGCGGCCCTCGTATTCAAGGGACATGAGATTGCCAAATTATACTCAAGCATATACTCCATAGTTTGTTCAATTTAACCTTAATCACTTCAAGATGCTTATGATAGGGGCAATGAGGGCTGAAAGCTAACAAGTACCATAATTTTTGGAAGCTCTTTTTGAAAACTTGAAATCCCTGCTTCCCTTTTGTGAAGGGCCTTTCTTCCACCATTATATTGAGTCTCCACCTTCTACCTTTAGGAACCAGTTAAGAGAGAATAGTTGCCATTCTTAGTTCTATGTGCATTGTCCCAAAACTTATTGATTGATGCATATTGTTGATATTGCTTGTACTTGTGCTATTTGTATCTAGTCACTCTTATGAATTTTGAAGGTGTCCTATGCTTCTATTTGCTATTCCATGAGGGACAAGTTGAATGCCACTATGCCATGTTTTCTGTATGTGAAACAAACAAACGTTTTTCAATGCATGCTATTCATGATCTTTGTTTGTAGCCTTTCATGTTGCATGCATAGTTACTTTGTCTTACTGTTAGAATTCCATCTTTCATGCTCATGTTTAGAGTTCTTTGATCCCAGCTTTCAATGCTTGCAAATGGTTTGATCTTGATTTTGATGTTGCATGTCACCTCAAAAATTATTCTTTTTATCACTTACCTACTCGAGGACTGGTGAGTTAAGCTTGGGGATGCTTGATACGTCGGAAACGTATCTATAATTTTTGATGTTCCATGCTTGTTTAGTATCTACTTTGCTTTGCTTTGTCTAGACTTTGAGGTGTTTTTATATGTTTTCTGGTACTAACCTATTAATAAGATGCCATAGTGCCGCTGTTCGTTTGCTTCTGTTTTTGGTTCCAAAAAGGCAGAAAATCAATATTCTCGGAATTGGACGGGACAAAAGCCAAAGTCAATATTTTACCGTGGGGAACATGGAGCCAGAAGACGAGATAGAGGAGGGCCTCGAGGGGACCACACCCCCTGGCCACACGGGTGGGCCCACCATGCGCCTGGGGGGGGTGTAGCCGCCTCGGGCACCCCCTTGGCCTCCCTCTTCGCCTATAAGAAGCCCCCGATGCCTAAACCCTAAGTACCCGATCAATATTCCACGAAATCGTCTGTAGTCGCTTCCACCATCATCCCTAGATCGGGTGGATCTGAGCTCTTCTCCCTGCCGAAGGGGAGATCATCCTGGAGGCCTTCTTCTTCATCTTGCCAGCCTCCGGTATGAAGCGTGAGTAGTTCCACCTTGGACTACGGGTCCATGTAGTAGCTAGATGGTTGTATCTCCTCCTTTGTGATTTCATGTCTAGATCTTGTGAGCTCCGTTCATGATCAAGATCTCATCTATTTGTAATCATGCATGTTGTGTTTGCGGGGATCCGATGGATATTGAGATTACTATGTCAGATTGATTAATGCTTTTGTCTTATTGATTCTATCATGTATGTGTTGTTTGTGATCTTGCATGCTCTCCATTGTTAGTAGCTATCTTGGCCATTAGTTGCTAGTGACTCTAAGAGGGGGTATTTATGCTCGATAGTGGGTTCATGCCTCTATTTAATCTAAGGGAAGTGATAGAAATCTCTAAGGTTGTAGATGTGATGTTGCCACTAGGGAGAAAACAACGGTCTCTTATTCATGGAACAAGTGGATTGTTTACCTTACACACTTTGTTTAAAGCAGTTGTCTGTTGTTTGCAACTTAATACTGGAGGGGGTTCAGATGATAACCCAAAGGTGGACTTCTAGTCATAGATGCAGTTGGATGGCAGTCTATGTATCTTGTTGTATAGCCCATTCGAATCTCACAGGATGATGGTGTCTAGTATTGCATTGTTATGCCTTGCTCAGTCCTGTCAATTGCCCTGCTGTAATTTGTTTACCCAACATGCCATGTTTGTTTATCTAAGGAGAACACCTCTAGTGAAATATGGACCCCGGTCCAATCTTTACCATTGATACATCTTCAACTGTTACTGTTTACTTTCTATTGGAGATATGCCCAAGAGGCAATAATAAAGTGGTTATTATCATATCTTCATACTTATGATAAATGTTTACATACCATGCTATAATTGTATTAACCGGAAACATTAATACTTGTGTGATTTGTAAACATAAGAGAGTGCCTAGTAAAGCCTCTTGTTAAACTAGCTTGTTGGTTAATATATGATCATGGTTTCCTGATCATGAACATAGAGATGTTATTAACAACAGGGTCATATCATTAGGAGAATGATGTGATGGACATACTCCTATAGTTAAGAATAGCATAAAGATCAAGTCATTTAATATAGTTCATTTGCTATAAGCTTTCTGATACATAGTAACCTAATTCCTTCAACCATGAGATCATGTTAATCACCATCAACAGAAGGATGCTTTGATGACATCAAACACCACACCGTAACTGGGTGGCTATAAAGGTGGCATTGAGTGTTCAAAGTATGGGTTGAGGCACATGGATCAAGAGGGATTTGTCCATCCATATGACGGACATATATACTCTGGCCCTCTCGGTGGAATGTCATCCAATTAGCTTGCAAGCATGTGACCGCTCAAGGGATAACATATCACGGGAACGAGAAAAGAGTACTTATCGGTAACGAGGTTGAACTAGGTATGCAGAGATACCGACGATCAAAACCTCGGATAAGTAAACTATCGTGAGATAAAGGGAAATTGGTATCGTATGTAAGTGGTTCATTCGATCGCAAAGTAATCATAGAAATATGTGGGAGCCATATGAATTTCCAGATTCCTCTATTGGTTATTGATCGGAGAAGTGTCTCGATCATGTCCGCATAATTCACGAACCATAGGGAGACACACTTAAAGATTCGATGTTGTTGAGTAGTTATGGAATGATGAGTAAGAGAACGAATGTTGTTCAGAGTCTCGGATGGGATCCGGGATATCACGAGGAGATCTGGAATGGTCCGGAGAATAAGATTCATATAAGGAAAGTCCTGTTTCGGGGTTGGAGAATAGTTCCGGTGTTTTCATCGGGAATGTTTTAGAAGGTTCCGGAATGTCCGGCACTCCGGAGAGGAAGGGTACATTAATGTGTCATAACAAGTTGGAATGGTTGCATCATGTACTAGGTGTCATATCTGAACAAAATAAAGGGTTAAATCAAATCCTAGTTTGAAAAGTCAAACGCCAATCTAAAAAGTCAAACGGCTATTTTGTTTGGTGGAGGGAGAGTAGGAAACCTACTTGGGGAGGTAGTCCCTCTCCCTCCACCGCCGGCCCTTGGAGACCGAGTTGGGGAGGGACTCCCCTCCCCTTGGCGCGCCCCCTCCACCTATATAAGGAGGGGCAGGGCTGCCCCTCCAAATCTACACCTCTCTCCTCTAAACCTAAACCCTAGCCGCCGGCCTCCACCATTGTTGCCGCCGCCTCCTAGGGTTTGCCAAGTCGCCGAGTTGGGGCTCCCCTCTTGCCCTAGCCGCCGGCCTAGCTCCCTCTATTTGGTGTTGTTGGAGATATGCCCTAGAGGCAATAATAAATGTAGTTATTATTATATCTTTGTGTTTATGATAAATGTTTACATTCATGCTATAATAGTATCAACAAGGAAACATTGATACTTGTGTGATATGTAAACTTAATTTGAAGTCCCTAGTATAGCCTCTATACTTCACTAGCTTGTTGGTTGATTAATGATTGTGGTTTCCCTATCATGAACATTGAGATGTTATCAACAACAAGATCATATCGTTAGGAGAATGATATGGTGGACATACTCCTATAGATAAGCGTAGAATAAAGATCAAGTCATTTCAATAGTTCAATTGTTATATGCTTTCTGATACATAGTAACCTAATTCCTTCGACCATGAGATCATGCATATCACCTTTACCGGATGGATGCTTTGATGACATCAAACACCACACCGTAACTGGGTGGCTATAAAGGTGGCATTGAGTGTTCGGAAAGTATTGGTTGAAACACATGGATCAAGAGTGGGATTTGTCCATCCGTATGACGGATAGATATACTCTGGGCCCTCTCGGTGGAATGTCATCCAATTAGCTTGCAAGCATGTGACCTGCTCACAAGGGATCACATATCACGGAACGAGAAAAGAGTACTTGTCGGTAACGAGGTTGAACTAGGTATGCAGAGATACCGACGATCAAAACCTCGGATAAGTAAACTATCGTGAGACAAAGGGAAATTGGTATCGTATGTAAGTGGTTCATTCGATCGCAAAGTAATCGAGAAATATGTGGAGCCATATGAATTTCCAGATTCCTCTATTGGTTATTGTTCGAGAAGTGTCTCGATCATGTCCGCATAATTCATGAACCGTAGGGAGACACACTTAAGGATTCGACGTTGTTTGAGTAGTTATGGTATGAGAAAGAGACCGAATGTTGTTCGAGTCTCGGATGGGATCCGGATATCGCGAGGTGATCCGGAATGGTCCGAGAATAAGATTCATATAAGGAAAGTCCTGCTTTGAGTTCGGGAATGATTCCGTGTTTTCATCGGAATGTTCTAGAAGGTTCTAATGTCCCAAGACTCCGGAGGGGAAGGGTTACATGAATGTGTCATTGCATGTTGGGATGATTGCATCATGTACTAAGTGTTCTCGCTGTTCCAAATAAAGGATTAAATTGAATCCTAAATTGAAAAGTCAAATAGCAAGTTTGAAAAGTCAAACGGCTAAAACAGGAAAGAGAGGGAAAGAGGAAAGAGGGGGCAAACCGAGTTGGGGAGGGAATCCCTCCTCCAACCGGCGGCCCACCTCCAAGCCGAGTTGGGGAGGGACTCCCCTCCCCTTATGCCGCGGCCCTCCACCTATAAAAGGAGGGGCAGGGCTCCCTCCTCTAGACACACAAGTTCCTATCCTCTAAATCTAAACCCTAGCCCTAGACTCCGGTTTAGAGCCGCTTTGGTTTAGAGCTTCTAATTGCACTAGCCTTCAGATTAGAGCCTTCTAATTGGTGTGTCTAAACCCTAGACCACTAAATCTCTCTCATACTCCACCATACTCGCCTCGGCTTAAGCGAAGCCTCATGATCTCCCTCTACTCGTACCACGCCAGGTTGCCTTTAATCGCGAGGAGAGTGCTACAACCTCCGCCTCGCTGGAACAAGGAGAGGAAGGTCTTCGCCGAAAATCAACGCAGACCGATCATTTAACGCACCGAAGGATCGCTCACGCGATCTTGAGATCGGGAAGAGTACGACTACATCACCCACGAGAATCCGCTCTCGTTAAACACTTTGGAATCTTCGAGGGTAAGTTATTCCATCGACTCGTTGCTACAATCTAGTAGA
This sequence comes from Avena longiglumis, assembly GCA_030063025.1. Classification (NCBI taxonomy): domain Eukaryota; kingdom Viridiplantae; phylum Streptophyta; class Magnoliopsida; order Poales; family Poaceae; genus Avena; species Avena longiglumis. The sequence continues at coordinate 99,474,747 of CP125976.1, read as the reverse complement.
TAGATCTTGGCTTGTTTGTTTGTATGCGATAGAAAATTTTTGTTTTCTTTGCTACGAAACCCTATAGTGGTATCAGAGCCGTGTCTATATGTAGATCTGTTGCACGAGTAGAACACAATGGTCATTGCGGGCCTTGATGCTCTTATTGTCAATTGCTTCTTGTGTACTTTGCATCTTGCGGTATGTTGGGATGAAGCGGCCCGGGCTAACCTTACATGACATCGTTCATGAGACTTGCTCCACGCTTGACATGCAACTTGTATTGCATAAGTGGCTTCTTGGTGCTGTTTCTCCTAGCATAGTTAAGATCCAATTTACAACGGGTGATCAACAATGCTAGTATCAATGTTGTGGTTCTTGTTCGTAAGTTAGAACGACACTTATTAAAAGCCCCAAACCACGTAAAATATGCAAAGAAAGTAGAGGCGTCTAACTTTGTTTTGGAGGGGTGTGCAGTGATGTGATATGGCCATGATTGTGATTATATCTGATGTATGCAATGTTCCTTATTGTAAGTTGGCAACCGGCAGGAGACATATGGTTGTCTTTAATTTATGTTAAGACCCGCGTTTCTATTCAAAGTAGTTGTAATAGTTGAAGCCGGTGGACGACAACCATGGAGAAGCATCATTGACCTTGATGCAATGCCGGTGATGATGGAGATCATGTTCGTGCTTGAAGATGGAGATCGGAAGCACAAAGAAGAAAGGCCATATCATATCACATATTATTGAATTGCATGTGATGTTAATCCTTTATGAATCTTGTATTGCTTAGTAGATGGTGGTAGCATTATAAGATGATCCCTCATGCACATGAATTTCAAGTCATAAAGTGTTCACCCTTAGTTAGCACCGTTGCTAAAGCTTGTTGTTTCGAAGCACCACGTGATGATCGGGTGTGTTAGATTCTGCAAGTGTATACAACGTGAGCAAGCCAGATTTGCTCATGCAGAAACTAAGGTTTGATCTTGACGAGCCTAGCATGTACAGACATGGTCTCGGAACACGGATCACCGAAGGTAAAGCATGCATCGTATAGTAGATATGATGAACATGACGATTGTTCGCCATTGAAACTATATCAACTCTCGTGATGATCGGTGTTGATGTAGTGGATTTGGTCTGTGATCACTAAAACAATGTGAGGGATGTTGTTTTGAGTGGAGTTCACCTAGTTTAATTTCATCATTAATTTGAACTCAATTTGTCATAAACTTAGTCTAAACTATTGCAAATATGTTGTAGATCAATGGCAGCCCCTACTATCAATTTTAATGCGTTCCTAGAGAAAGAAAAGTTGAAAAACAATGGAAGCAACCATGGATTGGTTCCGAAATTTGAGGATTGTCCTCACACGGTAATTTGACCTATGTCTTTGGATGCATTTGGGTGACCCACTGCGGTGATGCTCCCGATGAAGTAAAGAATGTTTACCTCGCTCGGAAGAATTAGTACTCCATAGTTCAGTGTGCTATCTTGTATGGTTTAGAATCGGAGCTTCAGAAAATGTTTGAAGAATCAGACCCATATGATATTGTCGAGGATCTCAAATTGATTTTTGAGACTCATGCGGCAATTGAAAGCTATGAGGCTTCTGAAAAGTTCTTTAACTGCAAGATGGAAGAGGGCAGCTCCGTCAGTGAGCATGTGCTTAAGATGTCTGGGCACGCAAACAAACTTCAAAGCTTGGGTATAGTGATTCCTAATGCTTTGGGGATTTACCGTGTCCTCCAATCACTACCACCAAGTTACAAGAACTTTGTGATGAACTACAACATGCGTAACATGAACAAGACGTTGCGAACTCTTTGCCATGTTGAAATCTGCGTAAGTGGAGATCAAGAAAGAGCACCAAGTGTTGTTGGTCAATAAGACCACCAAATTCAAGAAAGGCAAGTCTAAGCGTAGGGACACTTCAAGAAGGGTGGTAAGAAAGTTACCACGCCGGCGAAGAAGACCAAGGCTGGACCAAGCCCGATCTTGAGTGCTTTCTTTGCAAGGAGAAGGTCATCGAAGCGGAATTGCCCAAAGTACTTGGCGGATCTCAAGAACGGCAACATCAAGAAGAAAGGTAAATCGATATACATGTTATTGATGTGTATCTCACTAGTACTAGTAGTGCCTCGGTATTTGATCTTGGTTCGGTTGCTCATATTTGTAACTCAAAAGTCTTTGCGAATAAACGGAAGCTAGCGAAGAACGAGGTAACAATGCGCGTGGGAAACGGATCAAAGGTTGATGTAATCGCGGTCGGCACACTACCCCTTCATCTACCATCGGGATTAGTTTTATACTTAAATAATTGTTATTTAGTGCCTGTGTTGAGCATGAACATTATATCGGGATCTTGTTTATTGCGAGACAGTTACTTGTTTAAGTCAGAGAATAATGGTTGTTCGATTTATATGAGTAATATGTATTATGCATATGCACCTTTGATAGATGGTCTATTCTTATTGAATCTCTATAGTGGAAATACACATATCAACAACATTGAGGCTAAACGTTTGAAATCAAGCGATAATTCGACCTATATGTGGCACTGTCGTCTTGGTCACATTGGAGTGAAGCGTATGAAGAAACTCCATTCCGATGGACTTCTTGAATCACTTGATTTTGAATCACTTGAAAGATGCGAAGCATGTCTGATGGGAAAAATGACTAAGACTCCATTTTCTGGTATGATGGAGCGAGCTACGGACTTATTGGAAATCATACATACCGATGTGTGTGGTCCAATGAGTGTAGCATCGCGCGATGGTTATCGTTATGTTCTTACCTTCACGGATGACTTGAGTAGATATGGGTATATCTATTTCATAAAACATAAATCCGAAACTTTCGAGAAGTTTAAGGAGTTTCAAAGTGAGGTAGAGAATCAACGTAACAAGAAGATTAAATTTCTACGTTCTAATCGTGGAGGTGAATATCTAAGTTACGAGTTTGGCGAGGATTTGAAGAAATGCGGAATACTTTCACAGTTGACACCGCCGGGAACACCACAGCGTAATGGTGTGTCCGAACGTCGTAATCGAACTCTCTTAGATATGGTTCGTTCTATGATGTCACTTACAGATTTACCGCTATCATTTTGGGGTTATGCATTAGAAACAGCCACATTCACTTTAAATAGGGCACCGTCTAAATCCGTTGAAACGACACCGTATGAATTATGGTTTGGGAAGAAACCTAAATTGTCGCTCCTTAAAGTTTGGGGATCTGAAGCCTATGTAAAGAAGTTACACCGGATAAGCTTGAACCCAAAGCGGAAAAATCGTCTTCATAGGATACCCAAAGGAAACTATTGGGTATACCTTCTATCATAGATCCGAAGGCAAAATCTTTGTTGCTAAGAATGGATCCTTTCTAGAGAAGGAATTTCTCTCGAAGAAGTGACCGGAAGGAAAGTAGAACTCGACGAGGTTGTCGAACCTTCTCTCGAAATTGCGAGTAGCGCAAACCGGAAGAAGTTCCCGTGGTGCTTGCACCAATAAGAGAGGAAGCTAATGATGGTGATCATGAAACTTGGTTGAAGTTACTACTGAGCCTCGAATGTCAACGAGAATTGCACCACTCCATTGGTATGATCCGTTATGAATGTCATGTTGGTGGACAACACCGATGACCCGAGACATATGAGGAAGCGATGATGAGCCCAGATTCCAATAAATGGCAAGAAGCCATGAAATCCGAGATTGGATCCATGTACGAAAACCAAGTATGGACTTTGGTGGCAACTTACCGGATGGACGAAAGGCTGTCGAGAACAAATGGATTTTCAAGAAGAAAACAGATGATGATGGTAATGTTATCGTTTATAAAGCTCGACTTGTCAAAAGGGTTTCGACAAATTCAAGGAGTTGACTACGATGAGACTTTCTCACCGGTGAGCTAAATTGTGAGGATTATGTTAGCAATCGCTGCATATTATGATTATGAGATATGGCAGATGGATGTCAAAACAACATTCCTCAATGGAGATATTGATGAAGAGTTGTATATGATGCAACCCAAAGGTTTTGTCTATCCTAAAGATGCTAACAAGGTATGCAAACTTCAACGGTCCATCTATGGATTGAAGCAAGCATCCGAAGTTGGAATCAACGTTTGATAAGGTGATCAAAGTTTTGGTTTTATACAAACTTATGGAGAAGCTTGTATTTACAAGAAAGTGAGTGGGAGCTCTGTAGCATTCTTAATACTATATGTGGATGACATATTGTTGATTGGGAATGATGTAGACCTTCTTAATAGTGTCAAGGAATATTTGAATAATAGTTTTTCAATGAAGGATCTTGGCGAAGCAGCTTACATATTAGGCATAAAGATTTATAGAGATAGATCGAAACGCCAAATATCATTGTCACAGAGTACATATTTGGACAAAGTTCTAAAGAGGTTTGGAATGGAAGAAAGCAAGAAAGGGTTCTTTCCCATGTTGCCCAATACGACCTTGAGTAAAACTCAAAGTCCGACATCGGCAGAAGATAGAGAAAGGATGAGTAAGACTCCCTATGCCTCAGCCATAGGATCTCTAATGTATGCCATGCTATGTACTAGACCCGACATTGCATATGCTGTTAGTTTAACTAGCAGATATCAAAGTGATCCGAGTGGATCATTGGACATGATCAAAAACATCCTCAAGTACTTGAGAAGAACTAAGGATATGGTTCTTTCTTATGGAGGTGATGAACACTCGTTGTTAACGGTTACACCGATGCTAGTTGGAACCGATCCGGATGATTCTAAATCACAATCTAGATACGTATTTATTTTGAATGGTGCAGCGATTAGCTGGAGGAGTGCAAAGCAAAGCGTTGTGGCGAGATCTTCAACCTAATCGGAATACATGGCTGCTTGAGGCTTCACAAGAAGCGATATGGATGAAAGAGTTCATTACAGAGCTGGGTGTGGTTCCTAGTGCGCTGGACCCAATGTCTATCTCTTTGTGATAACATGGGCGCCATAGCCAATGCGCAAGAACCAAGGTCACACAAGAAGTCAAGCACATCAAGCTGTTTTCACGCTATTCGAGAACATATCCGTGATGGGGATATAAAGATTTGCAAAGTACACATAGATCTGAATGTGGCGGATCCGTTGACTAAACCTCTCCAGGGCAAAACATGACCAACACCAAACTGCCATGGGTGTTCGGTATATTACCATGTAATCTAGATTAGATGACTCTAGTGCAAGTGGGAGACTGTTGGAGATATGCCCTAGAGGCAATAATAAATGTAGTTATTATTATATCTTTGTGTTTATGATAAATGTTTACATTCATGCTATAATAGTATTAACAAGGAAACATTGATACTTGTGTGATTTGTAAACTTAATTTGAAGTCCCTAGTATAGCCTCTATACTTCACTAGCTTGTTGGTTGATTAATGATTGTGGTTTCCCTATCATGAACATTGAGATGTTATCAACAACAAGATCATATCGTTAGGAGAATGATATGGTGGACATACTCCTATAGATAAGCGTAGCATAAAGATCAAGTCATTTCAATAGTTCAATTGCTATATGCTTTCGATACATAGTAACCTAATTCCTTCGACCATGAGATCATGCATATCACCTTTACGGATGGATGCTTTGATGACATCAAACACCACACCGTGCGGGTGGCTATAAAGGTGGCATTGAGTGTTCGGAAAGTATTGGTTGAAACACATGGATCAAGAGGGATTTGTCCATCCATATGACGGATAGATATACTGGGCCCTCGGTGGAATGTCATCCAATTAGCTTGCAAGCATGTGCCTGGCTCACAAGGGATCACATATCACGAACGAGAAAAGAGTACTTGTCGATAACGAGGTTGAACTAGGTATGCGTAGATACCGACGATCAAAACCTCGGATAAGTAAACTATCGTGAGACAAAGGGAAATTGGTATCGTATGTAAGTGGTTCATTCGATCGCAAAGTAATCGAGAAATATGTGGGAGCCATATGAATTTCCGATTCCTCTATTGGTTATTGTTGAGAAGTGTCTCGATCATGTCCGCATAATTCACGAACCGTAGGAGACACACTTAAGGATTCGACGTTGTTTGAGTAGTTATGGTATTATGAGAAAGAGACCGAATGTTGTTCGAGTCTCGGATGGGATCCGGATATCACGAGGTGATCCGGAATGGTCCGAGAATAAGATTCATATAAGGAAAGTCCCGCTTTGAGTTCGGGAATGATTCCGTGTTTTCATCGGGAATGTTCTAGAAGGTTCCGGAATGTCCGGCACTCCGGAGGGGAAGGGGTACATGAATGTGTCATTGCATGTTGGGATAATTGCATCATGTACTAAGTGTTCTCGCTGTTCCAAATAAAGGATTAAATTGAATCCTAAATTGAAAAGTCAAATAGCAAGTTTGAAAAGTCAAACGGCTAAAACAGGAAAGAGAGGGAAAGAGGAAAGAGGGGGCAAACCGAGTTGGGGAGGGAATCCCTCCTCCAACCGGCGGCCCACCTCCAAGCCGAGTTGGGGAGGACTCCTCCTCCCCTTGGCGCGCTGCCCTCCACCTATAAAAGGAGGGGGGCTCCTCCTCTAGACACACAAGTTCCTATCCTCTAAATCTAAACCCTAGCCCTAGACTCCGGTTTAGAGCCGCTTTGGTTTAGAGCTTCTAATTGCACTAGCCTCGATTAGAGCCTTCTAATTGGTGTGTCTAAACCCTAGACCACTAAATCTCTCTCATACTCCACCATACTCGCCTCGGCTTAAGGCGAATCCTCGGGATCTCCTCTACTTCGGTACCACGCCAGTCAGCCGGAATTGCGAGGAGAGTGCTATAACCTCCGTCACTGGAACAAGGGAGAGGAAGGTCTTCGTCGAAAATTTAACGATGTGACCGATTGCGGAAGCGCCTTGCCTTGCGGAAGGATCGTCTACGCGATCTTGAGATCGGGAAGAGTACGACTACATCACCCACGAGAATCCGCTCTCGTTAAACACTTTGGAATCTTCGAGGGTAAGTTATTCCATCGACTCGTTGCTACAATCTAGTAGATAGATCTTGGCTTGTTTGTTTTTATGCGATAGAAAATTTTTTTTTTCCATGCTACGAAACCCTATAGGTGTGTCTAAACCCTAGATCACCGAGGCTCTCTCATAGTCCACCATACTCGCTCCAGATTAAGGCGAAGGCCTGCGAGATCTCCCCTCTACTTCCGGTACCACGCCGTCGTGCTGCTGGAATCACGAGGAGAGTGCTACAACCTCCGATTCCTGCTGGAATAAGGGAGAGGAAGGTCTGCATCGAGTACCGAACGTGTGACCGACTGCGGAAGCGCTGTCGGAACGCAGCGCCGGAAGGATCGTCTACGCGATCTCGAGATCGGCAAGAGTACAACTACATCACCCACGAGAATCTGCTCTCGTTAACCGCTTTGGAATCTTCGAGGGTGAGTTCCTCTATCGACTCGTTGCTACAATCTAGTAGATAGATCTTGGCTTTTTTGTTTGTATGCGGTAGAAAATTTTTGTTTTCCATGCTACGAACCCCTACAGTGGTATAAGAGCCGTCTCTATATGTAGATCTATTGCGCGAGTAGAACACAATGGTCATTGTGGGCATTGATGCTTTTGTTGTCGATTGCTTCTTGTGTACTTTGCATCTTGCGGGATGGTGGGATGAAGCGGCCCGGGCTAACCTTACATGACATCATTCATGAGACTTGCTCCACGCTTGACATGCAACTTGTATTGCATAAGTGGCTTTGCGGGTGCCTGTTTCTCCCAACATAGTTAATATTCAATTTACAATGGGTGATTGACAATACTAGTATCAATGTTGTGGTTCTTATTCGTAAGTTAGAACGACACTTATAGAAAGCCCCAAACCACGTAAAACATGCAAAGAAAATTAGAGGCGTCTAACTTTGTTTTGCAGGGGTGTGCTGTGATGTGATATGGCCATGATTGTGATTATATATGATGTATGCAATGTTCCTTATTGTAAGTCGGCAACCGGCATGAGCCATATGGTTGTCTTTTAAATCCGTTAAGTCCTGCGTGGCTATTATTCAAGATAGTTGTAATAGTTGATGCTGGTGGAAGACAACCATGAAGCGGCGCCATTGACCTTGACGCCACACCGGTGATGATGGAGATCATGTTCGTGCTTGAAGATGGAGACCGGAAGCACAAGAAGAAAGGCCATATCATATCACATATTATGAATTGCATGTGATGTTAATCCTTTTACGCATCTTGTATTGCTTAGTTCACGACGGTAGCATTATAAGATGATCCCTCAAGCACACAATTTCAAGTTTAGAGTGTTCATCCTTAGTAAGCACCGTTGCTAAAGCTCGTTGTTTCGAAGCACCACGTGATGATCGGGTGTGTTAGATTCTGCGAGTGTATACAACGTGAGCAAGCCATATTTTCTCATGCGGAAGCTAAGGTTGATCTTGACTAGCCTAGCATGTATAGACATGGTCTCGGAACACGGATCACCAAAAGGTAAAGCATGAGTCATATAGTAGATATGATGAACATGTTGATTGTTCGCCATTGAAGCTACATCAACTCTCGTGATGATCGGTTTTGATGTGGTGGATTTGGTTCGTGTGATCACTAAAACAATGTGAGGGATATTGTTTTGAGTGGGAGTTCAACAGCAATATGATTAAAAGTTGAACACTATTTATCATAAATTAAATCAAAGTGAATTTGCATAGTTGTTGTAGTCATTGGCATCCGTTTACCACCTTGCGCTTAGTTATAATTGAGATGATAGAACTATAGAATTCTGGTTAGTTACTTTACGAACTGGTATCATATTGTTTTGAAGTGTTAATATAAAGTTTAAAAGTCCTATTGAAAACTTTCAGTAAGTTACGGTTACTCCATGAAGTTTAATAATTGGTATTAACACAAGAGTGACAATTCCAGTGTTAGTGTATAAGTATCATGTTTGTCTCCATGATTCTTGATATTCGAAAGATAGTTTCAATATCAAGGTAATCTAGGAGTTGAAAGAGTTGTTTCAGAAACCATGATGTGTGGAAGATATTGTGATATTTGAAATGAAGTTTTGGTTGCAACATGATAGAGTATAATATGGCAAAAGTCATGTTCCCATATTTGATGAGAATTTGCAAAAGGTTGGAGATACTAGTTGTCCTAATCCTCTAAAAGGTTTTGGAGAGCAACATTATACTCGCGGTTCACCGTTATAAGCTAAAAGTAGCTTGATCATGGATAATTCCATGATAAGGGTGAATATTTGATGTAGGTAAAATATTTACTACACCAAAAGATTACTAAAGAAAGGAATTTGAAAAAACACCAAACATTTGATGATGGTGATCTACTTCAAAGTGTAAGTCAAGACATTGGTATTTAACTATACATGCTTTGGACTATGTGCCATGTATATGGATCCACTATTGATGTTGATAGATTCTTTCAAACAGAAAAGGAAATACTGAAAGTGAATCTCATAAATATATGGCAGAAATGAAAAGACTAGAATTGTTCAGCTTAAGTATATAGATGATATACATGTTATGGCTATATTCTTTGCTTATTAAACAATGTGGTTCTTAAGTATTTGATACTGAATTTGTTGGTATGAATAGTCATACGAAACAACACAATTCATGAACTACAATGGCCTAAGTAACTAGCAAAAGAATATGTGATGATGTTCATCGAGAACAAATAAAGGGTTATTGTGATGCTTGTTAAACATCAAAGCTTGCCTTCAATATTTGTTTTATCAGGTATTATGAGAACAAAAGGGTTGTTCAAATAATTGCCATAATCCATAAAAGATGGATGATTCACAAATCTCGTTGGAGAAATCACATCCATAAAACTAGTGCTAAAAATGTCGAAAGACAAATTGATTGAAAGATCACTTAGGAAGTGACATCGCCGTTTAAATTATATTGGAAAGAAAACATGAAGAAACTCCATGTGGATGGAATTTTGGAGTCTTTTGATTTTTGATCAAATGACGCTTGTGAAACTTTCCTAGAGATAATTAAAACTTCGTTCATAGGCCAAAAGGGAACGAATGACTAGCTTATTGGAACTTGTACAGTCAAGAGCGATGGATTTCAACTTCATATGCTTTCTCCGAAAATTTGAGTGAATATATGAATATTTACTTAATAAGGATGAAGTATGAAACATTTGAAAAGTTCAAAGACTTTCAAGATGAAGTGCAAAATCATTGTAACAAGAATATAAATAGTTTATGATAAGATTATAAAGGAAGATATTTGAGTTACAAGTTTAGCATAATACCTAAGATTTAAGGAATCGTTCCGTGGATTTGCATTTCCCGAAACACCATAAGAGTATGGAGCGTTCAAGATATGTAATTAAACCTTGTTTGACATGGTAAGATCGAAGGTGTAATTCATAAAACTGCCATTATATTTTAAAGATTAAAAGCTTTACAGACTACCGTTTTTCCACTAAAAAGAGCTCCATCATAATCCGTTGAAATGACACCATATAAAGTTATGGTTTGGGATAAAACCCAAGTTGTCCTTTCTTAAACATTGGTATTCTATGCATAAGAAAGATGTTTGCAACCAAAGTCGGATGAACCTGTCTTTATATGTTATTTCGAATAACTGTTAAGTATTCCTCCATAACATCGGAGACAAAAGTGTTTGTCACTTAGAACGTCAAGTTTCTTTGAGAAGGAATTTTTCGTGAAAAGGTAAGTAGGAGGACAATAGAACTTTGATAAGGTTAAAAGAACCTTAGCTATATGTGCAAAGTTGCAAAGAAAAAGTGTTCCGGAGGCAGCAACAATGCTCATGGCTCACGTGCCTCAAAGGTTGTGGTTACGGAGGTCAAAGTTTCTATTGAACCAAGTAGGTCGAGTAAACAATCAAATACCAAGATTTGAGGGTTGAATCATTATTTGAGAATAATGAACGGACTACATGCAAAGAAGCGATGATGGGCCCTGACTCCGTAAAATGGTTTGAAGCCATAAAATCCGTGATAGTTCCATACACGAGAAATCAAGTTTTGAACTTGAAGGACCCTCGAGAAAGGTGTAAGACCTTACAGCTGTGTTTGGATCTATAAAGAAATAGACATGGATGTTTCACATCTATGAAATAGTCGACATGTTGGGAAAGAGTTCACAACAATGTTCAAAGGTTGACTATGACAATATTTGATCTTTCATAGCGATATTTAGTCTAGACGGATTAATGTAGCAAGCACTACATATAATTTTGTTATGTGGTAATTGAATAAACAAAACAAGTTCTTCTAATAGAATTGTTACCTAGGACATGTGCATAACGCGGTCCATAGGGTTTTGTTAATTCAAAGGATGCTAAAAGCATATGCAAACTTTAATGGTTGAAGTAAGCATCGCGGAGTTGGAATCTTCACCATGATGAAACTGTTAAAGGAGTTTAAATTCGTCGGAGATGATGAAGATGCTTGCATTTGCAAGAAATTAAGTGGGAGCACTAAGACATGTTTTTAATACATTATGTGGAAGACATATTATTGATTGGAAATGATGTATCTTTTATTAACAAATATTAAGAATTTCATCCCGATGAAAGACTTAGGGAAAACCCAAATATTTGGCATCAATAGACGCTAATATGGTTGTGCCGAAAGTACATAGATGATGTATTGAATGAGTTCAATATAGAAACTACAAGAAAGGTTCTTGTCACACAGAAAGGATTGAATGAGTTCAATATTGATGTTATATTCAAGTGTATTGACACTTGGTAAGTGAAACAAAGATTCAAGTATAGATTGATACTTGATGTATGAAATCACAAAGAATATTTATATCAATCATACTGTGATATGTAGATATGTCCTATGCTCTAAATGTTATGAGCATATACCAGAATGATTTATAAGATGATCATTGGACGATAGTAAGGATATTCTTATGATCTTTTGGAAGAACTAAGAGTATATTATTTTGTAGAAGTGGCAAATAGATGGTTAGTTCATTGTAAAAGTACTACATTGATACTAGTTTTGTCACAAAATACAAATTAAGTTTATCTCAATCTGAACTGAGGGTGGCACAATGTAATGGAAAGTAAGTTCCATAATGGATTTGGATGAGTTCCAAAGTTAAGACATTGTGACAGATACTACAACAAAAGGCTGAGTATATGACTGCTATTATAGCAGCTAAAGAGGGCATTTGTGTCAAGTAGTTTATTATCAAACTAGGTGTAGTTCACAGCGGGATAATACTATGAAGATATATTGTACGACAATATTATCAGCATGTTTTAACCCCAAAGAACTAAAGGTCTCACCAAAGGACCAAATTTATACAAATCCATCTCATTATAGAATGAGTGATGCGTAGAGACGCAAAGACATGCAATTACACACGGACCAGAAGTGTCGATCCGAGATCCGACCACTAGCAATCGTGTACATACGACACCAGAAAGCCATAGGTGTTGAATACACAAAGGTTTGAAACTAGATTATTGACTCTAGTGCAAGTGGGAAACTGTTGGAGATATGCCCAAGAGGCAATAATAAAGTGGTTATTATCATATCTTCATACTTATGATAAATTTTTACATACCATGCTATAATTGTATTAACCGGAAACATTAATACTTGTGTGATTTGTAAACATAAGAGAGTCCCTAGTAAAGCCTCTTGTTAAACTAGCTTGTTGGTTAATATATGATCATGGTTTCCTGATCATGAACATAGAGATGTTATTAACAACAGGGTCAAATCATTAGGATAATGATGTGATGGACATACTCCTATAGTTAAGCATAGCATAAAGATCAAGTCATTTAATATAGTTCATTTGCTATAAGCTTTCTGATACATAGTAACCTAATTACTTCGACCATGAGATCATGTTAATCACCATCACCAGAAGGATGCTTTGATGACATCAAACACCACACCGTGAATCGGGTGGCTATAAAGGTGGCATTGAGTGTTCGAAAGTATGGGTTGAGGCACATAGATCAAGAGTGGATTTGTCCATCCATATGACGGATAGATATACTGGGCTGGCCCTCGGTGGAATGTCATCCAATTAGCTTGCAAGCATGTGACCGGCTCACAAGGGATCACATATCACAGAACGAGAAAAGAGTACTTATCGAACGAGGTTGAACTAGGTATGCAGAGATACCGACGATCAAAATCTCGGATAAGTAAACTATCGTGAGACAAAGGGAAATTGGTATCGTATGTAAGTGGTTCATTCGATCGCAAAGTAATCGTAGAAATATGTGGGAGCCATATGAATTTCCAGATTCCTCTATTGGTTATTGATCGGAGAAGTGTCTCGATCATGTCCGCATAATTCACGAACCGTAGGGAGACACACTTAAGGATTCGATGTTGTTGAGTAGTTATGGAATGATGAGTAAGAGACCGAATTTTGTTTGGAGTCTCAGATGGGATCCGGGATATCACGAGGAGATCCGGAATGGTCCGGAGAATAAGATTCATATAAGGAAAGTCCTGTTTCGGGGTTGGAGAATGGTTCCGGTGTTTTCATCGGGAATGTTCTAGAAGGTTCCAGAATGTCCGGCACTCCGGAGAGGAAGGGTACATGAATGTGTCATAACAAGTTGGAATGGTTGCATCATGTACTAGGTGTCATCGCTGAACAAAATAAAGGGTTAAATCAAATCCTAGTTTGAAAATTCAAACACCAATCTAAAAAGTCAAACGTCTATTTTGTTTGGTGGAGGGAGAGTAGGAAACCTACTTGGGGAGGAAGTCCCTCTCCCTCCACCGCCGGCCCTTCGAGACCGAGTTGGGGAGGGACTCCCCTCCCCTTGGCGCGCCCCCTCCACCTATATAAGGAGGGGCAGGGCTGCCCCTCCAAATCTACACCTCTCTCCTCTAAACCTAAACCCTAGCCGCCGGCCTCCACCATTGTCGCTGCCGCCTCCTAGGGTTTGCCAAGTCGCCGAGTTGGGGCTCCCCTCTTGCCCTAGCCACCGGCCTAGCTCCCTCTATTTGGTGTGTCTAAACCCTAGATCACCGAGGCTCTCTCATAGTCCACCATACTCGCTCCGGCTTAAGGCGAAGCCCTGCGAGATCTCCCCTCTACTTCCTGCACACGCCGTGCTGCCGAATCACGAGGAGAGTGCTACAACCTCTGTCACCGCTGGAACAAGGAGAGGAAGGTCTTCATCGAAAATTTAACGTGATCGATCATGAAGCGCTTAACGCAGCGCCGGAAGGATCGTCTACGTGATCTCGAGATCGGCAAGAGTATAACTACATCACCTACGAGAATCTGCTCTCGTTAACCGCTTTGGAATCTTCGAGGGTGAGTTCCTCTATCGACTCGTTGCTACAATCTAGTAGATAGATCTTGGCTTGTTTGTTTGTATGCGGTAGAAATTTTTTGTTTTCCATGCTACGAACCCCTACACTTTCTGCATACCACTATTACCTTCCACACCATACAATTAATCCTTTGTTACATCAACCAATGAGATTGGAAACCTCACTGTTCGTTGGGGCAAAGTCTTGAGTTTGTGTTGTGCAGGTCTCCAAGTTGCTTGCAACACCTTTGAGACGTTTCCTTCCTCCTACTGGTTCGATAACCTCGGTTTCTTACTGAGGGAAGACTTGCTGTTGTGCTCTTCACACCTTGATATTGGGGTTTCCCGATGAAGCGCTCTCAGGCACCATCAACCCTAACCCTAGATATACCTGGACCTAGCTACATCGTTCATCGGATCTTCTTGCTCGAAGGTGAGGTGGTATTTGCCATCTTCTTGCAGCCGAACACGTCTGAGACATCGATCGTCTTGAGGAGGTTGAACTCCTCCTACGCATCCTCGACCGACCGACGCGTGACAACATCATCAAGGCGCCTTGACGCCTCCTCCTGCCGCTCCATGAGGAGGTCCTTGGCGGAGTTCTCCTCTAGGACGTCCTCGACAACACGCGAGCCGTGGCCCCCCATGTTGCTGCTCCACTACTCCGGCAGAGAATGCCGCAGTTGGAAGCCTACACGGAGTGCCAGTGCTCGCCTCCTCCACATCCTGCAGGTGGCGCTGCGGTCGATCTCCACCGCCTCAAGGCCCGGTGCCTTGAGCTTCCTCCATGGCCGTTGGTCGCCTGAGAATCCCCATGACTGTTGTTGCATCCGTCTGTCATGGAATCGGCTATAATTGCTTGTTGGAGGGAGAGGGATTGCGGCAAGGGCTCAGGGAATGGAACCCTAAATTGCATTTCAATCCAGGTATATAGCTACAGGGTGGGACGCTACCGGGTGTATTGGATATTTTTATCAAGGTTGCGGGTTTTTACATGATCTATTCGGAGCACTTAATGGTCCAAAACTAGGGAACGACTAGAGTTTTCTAGTTTTGGGCAGTTGTTTCTAGGGATCTGCTGGAGATGTTCTAAGCATCCCCCAGACTCGGCGGTCACCATGCCTCAAAAACCACCCCACATGCTCTTCAGCTACAATCGCATCGTGGCAATCTAGTGCGCTAGTGCAACCAACAGGCATGAACTATGGCTTGGTTTGGGATGTCGCTTCACCACGGCCTGCGCCACAATCATAGTGGCCTACTTTCATGTTTCTTCTCCAAAGGACCGACCTGAATGGCCACGTAGCGTTCGAACCGGTCCACGTGGACGGGAGTATAGCCGCAGCACAGCCCAGCGGGGCAACCCAAACAGGCCGACCCATCTGTGCAGCAAATTTGGGCCATGGCTGCGTCGCTCGAGACAGCGCACGCGTCCTTCCCTTCACCTTGTTTTTCCCTCCCACCAGTGGCACAAAAACCATCTCATTCTTCTTCCAAAAACCCTCTCACAAAATTTGACTGGCGGGTGCCAAAGCGCAAGCGATGGATCCCACTGCCACGATCGCTCCCGCGCCTACTTTCGGCCGCGCCGCCAAGAAGTAGGCCAGGACGCGGAGAGGCGGCAGGTCGAGTCGGAGAAGCGCACAGGTCGGAGAGAAGCCGCCAACAATCGCTTGCTTGTTGCCCAGCTCGACGAGCGGCGAAAAGAGAATGACTGCATCCTCGTCGCGTAGGCCGCGGCCAACAGCGAAGATCTGGCTCACAAAGCCATCGAGCGGTCCGTCATTATGAAGTAGGATATGCTCAATGTCGTGTTCGGCGCTCCTCGCCAGGTTTTGGTCGACGCGTCTCGACCATCTCGGTCACGTTGACGTTGAGCTCAACGCTTCTTCACAAGATACCATATGCCATGCTTGGATGGAGATTTCACAAGATCTCCTATGCGGCGCCGAGATGAAGGGATATGCCTATTGGAAAAAGGTGGGCCAATTCTTCCATGAGCATAATAAGTTCTCGTTAAACCCCTTCTATAGTAAATGCAATTATCTCTTCCTTTCAAAGAGACTAGGTTACATCCATGCTGAGTGTAACAAGTTCCAAGGTTCGTTCAAGACGGTGAAGAAAAGGGAAATAAGTGGGCTCTCGGCGGTTGACATGGTAAAACCTCTTACTCTCTTGTCGATGTACCTTGCATATGCATTGAGCCATTATTATCATCCATATGTGTAGGTTATTAAATCTTTGGATCCTGGCCAATGACAACAAGGCATTCACATTGAGGCATTGTTGGATGTTGATCAAGGACACCAAAAAGTGGTAAGTTAGCTTTGCCCTTTGGAAAAAAACTTGAGGCGAAGAAGAAAGGCAATGGCAAGGGCAAATGCCTTGGCAACCAGTCGGCGGCCTGGCATCTGCTGGTCATGCCCACCGGTATGCAGGACACAAGGCTGACATCGCCCGTCAAGCTAGTTCATTGGTGTTCCAAGATACCTTGAGGGAGTTGATGGTGAAAAAGGAAAAGGACAATGCCGAGAGAGAAGAGAGGTGGCACAAAGAGAAAGAGGCCACCGCCAAGAGCTTTGTGTATCTCCAAATGAGATTTATTGTTGTAACATCCCAGGATTAGCACCTAGAATTAGAGAGGACACATGTGTGTGCATTTCATTCATGCATAAGAAAATTCGGGGAATTTTCTCGCAAAAGTAAAAGAAGCTATAGAGGGATCGAGATCTCTCTTATTCTGATGGAAACATCAGGGCAGATGCGATGGATTTTGACATGAACTCTATAGATTTCTGTGTTTGAGGGAATAGCAACCCAAATTTGAATATTCAAAACATATATTTAAATTGCAAAAGAATAAAATTATAATTATAAATAGGGTTACAATTATACTCACATCCTTGAGAGATTATTTATGATTGGGATATAATTAAATCACAAGTATTATAATAAAGAAAAGAAAAGGATTAATCTATAATATAATATGGATACATAATCATAATTACAATTAAGTAAACGGAACCAATTTAATAAAATGAAATGATTATAATAATATTTGTATATATACATATGGTATTGTTGTTCTTTTACAAAAGAAGACTGAAAGTGTATTACAGGAAACAAATAAATAAATAAATAAGGAATTACATGAATGGAATAACCAAAAGAATTCTTTATTACAAGAAGATATATATATATATATATATTACATTGGTTGCAAATGAATTATAAAAAAACAAGTAAACTTTATTGAAAGTAATACAATAATACGTCTTTACATTATTTAAACAGAAAATAAATTACAATAATATGAAAAAGAAAACCTAAACTAAATCTGGTATCTTCTTTCTTCTTTGTTTTATTTCCTTCAAAACAAAAGATCAACAAAAGGAGGGGTTAGTATAATATATTGCTCTCAGATATCAACATTGTAGTGCACTGTTTTGTCTCCTCATTGAGCTGAGTTGTTTTTAGAAGGGACAAGTTTCACCAGAGAAGGTAGAAAAGAAGGGGTAAAACCACTATAATTACTTGTGCTGATCTACAACAGTGCAAGCTAGTAGGTAAGTAGCACACACATGACTGCATGTGTATGTGCTGCCATCGCCAGGAAGCCTCAAAGAGAGATAGGAGTGCACAACCGTAGCACTCACTAGTACCACTAGTTAGCACAACACCCATTCTGTTATCTTCTTTTTGTTTATCATACCTCAAGAATGATCGCCCCATAGCATCAAAAGAACCACCCAGATCACCACCACATCATTTGCACCATGGTTGCTTCAAGAATCCATCCAATGAAAAGAACAAGGTGGAGAAGGCTAGGCTATAGTTGCTGCAGTGGGTGGAGTAGTAAAAGGAGAGGGGAGTAGGATATCAAGATACAACAGCCACTGATCAAGATCCAACAATAGAACAAGCTCCAGGAAGCCAAGGTAGAGTAGTACAAACCTTGGAATAAATATAGTGCATTCATATCTGTTCATATAGCATAAGAGACCAAAGAAAGGAATCTTTAGAGAAAGATTTTCTCAGTTTTTCAAAGAAATGCTTTGCAAAATCATCATAGAAATCTTGAGACCAACATAGTATTCTTTTTAACCAAATAATCCACCTCAGCTTTTGCATCATAAGTTGGGCCAAGAACCAATTACAGAAATCTGTTTTTATATCAATTTAAGCCTCAGCTTGTGCATCCTTGGCCTGGGGAAAACATTTCCAGTTGACTGAAACATAGAAGCAAGATATGCTACCCAGCTGTTATTGTGCACACTCTAGGATGAGGCACCACAACAGCAGCTAGGACAGAAGTTGCTACTAGAGCCAGAAACAACACCAATTAACTCATGCAACCAAGAATAGCTAAGTTAACTTAATCAACTATTGGACATTTACCACTGTGAGGTTAACAAGTGATGTTGAGTAGAGCACATAATCAGAGTAGAGCACACCAGTTTGGTCAGGGAGAAACACAAACATTAGCTCAACCAACACTATTTCCCTCCACTCAGAATTTAGCACATACTACAGCAAGTGCCTTATTCTAAGTCCAACAATTGCAAGTTAGTTGATGCATAGCATCTATACATGGATTACATTAATAAACCTAAGTCATCTCCAGGCTTATTTTACAATACTAAAACTAACCACATAGCATCCATCTAGAATAAATCATTGGCTCGAGGGCCGGTCACACCAGGATTACCTGAGTTAAATTAGAAGGAGAGGTAGCAAGAAAAAAGTAGTTGAAGTAGTTAGGAAGGTCGGCACCGAGGTTGCACAGCTGCAGCGCCGTCCCATCGGATGCAACACTAACACAACACCATCACTCCAGTACTACACCATCAACCACGCACCCCAATAAAAAGTCCACTAGAAACAGATCATGGTCGCTGGGGTTGCAAGTATTCTGTCGTCCCACCAAAACCTAGATCAAAAATTGGCAACACATACAGACTAAGCATCTGTAGGGTTAATATTCTGTCGTCCCATCAAGGCGCCTTGACGCCTCCTCCTGCCGCTCCATGAGGAAGTCCTTGGCGGAGTTCTCCTCTAGGACGTCCTCGACAACACGCGAGCCGTGGCCCCCCATGTTGCTGCTCCACTACTCCGGCAGAGAATGCCGCAGTTGGAATCCTACACGGAGTGCCAGTGCTCGCCTCCTCCACATCCTGCAGGTGGCGCTGCGGTCGATCTCCACCGCCTCTGCGTCCTGGGTGCCTTGGAGCTTCCTCCATGGCCGTTGGTCGCCCTGGAGAATCCCCCATGACTGTTGTTGCATCCGTCTGTCATGGAATCGGCTATAATTGCTTGTTGGAGGGAGAGGGGATTGCGACGAAGGGCTCAGGGAATGGAACCCTAAATTGCATTTCGATCCAGGTATATAGCTACAGGGTGGGACGCTACCGGGTGTATTGGATATTTTTATCAAGGCTGCGGGTTTTTACATGATCTATTCGGAGCACTTAATGGTCCAAAACTAGGGAACGACTAGAGTTTTCTAGTTTTGGGCAGTTGTTTCTAGGGATCTGCTGGAGATGTTCTAAGCATCCCCCAGACTCGGCGGTCACCATGCCTCAAAAACCACCCCACATGCTCTTCAGCTACAATCGCATCGTGGCAATCTAGTGCGCTAGTGCAACCAACAGGCATGAACTGTGGCTTGGTTTGGGATGTCGCTTCACCACGGCCTGCGCCGCAATCATAGTGGCCTAATTTCATGTTTCTTCTCCAAGGGTATCTCCAATGGACCGACCTGAATGGCCACGTAGCGTTCGAACCGGTCCACGTGGACGGGAGTATAGCCGCAGCACAGCCCAGCGGGGCAACCCAAACAGGCCGACCCATCTGCAAGAATTTAATATTTGGCTGCGTCGCTCGAGACAGCGCACGCGTCCTTCCCTTCACCTTGTTTGTCCCTCCCACCAGTGGCACAAAAACCATCTCATTCTTCTTCCAAAAACCCTCTCGCAAAATTTGACTGGCAGGTGCCAAAGCGCAAGCGATGGATCCCACTGCCATGATCGCTCCCGCGCCTACTGTCGGCCGCGCCGCCTAGAAGTAGGCCAGGACGCGGAGAGGCGGCAGGTCGAGTCGGAGAAGCGCACAGGTCGGAGAGAAGCCGCCAACAATCGCTTGCTTGTTGCCCAGCTCGACGAGCGGCGAAAAGAGAACGACTGCATCCTCGTCGCGTAGGCCGCGGCCAACAGCGAAGATCTGGCTCACAAAGCCATCGAGCGGTCCGTCATTATGAAGTAGGATATGCTCAATGTGTCGGTTCGCGCCTCGCCAGGTTTTGGTCGACGTCTCGACCATCTCGGCCACGCTGACGTTGAGCGCCAACGCCTCTTCACAAGATACCATATGCCATGCTTGGATGGAGATTTCACAAGATCTCCTATGCGGCGCCGAGATGAAGGGATATGCCTATTGGAAAAAGGTGGGCCAATTCTTCCATGAGCATAATAAGTTCTCGTTAAACCCCTTCTATAGTAAATGCAATTATCTCTTCCTTTCAAAGAGACTGGGGTACATCCATGCTGAGTGTAACAAGTTCCAAGGTTCGTTCAAGACGGTGAAGAAAAGGGAAATAAGTGGGCTCTCGGCGGTTGACATGGTAAAACCTCTTACTCTCTTGTCGATGTACCTTGCATATGCATTGAGCCATTATTATCATCCATATGTGTAGGTTATTAAATCTTTGGATACTGGCCAATGACAACAAGGCATTCACATTGAGGCATTGTTGGATGTTGATCAAGGACACCAAAAAGTGGTAAGTTAGCTTTGCCCTTTGGAAAAAAACTTGATGCGAAGAAGAAAGGCAATGGCAAGGGCAAATGCCTTGGCAACCAGTCGGCGGCCTGGCATCTGCTGGTCATGCCCACCGGTATGCAGGACACAAGGCTGACATCGCCCGTCAAGCTAGTTCATTGGTGTTCCAAGATACCTTGAGGGAGTTGATGGTGAAAAAGGAAAAGGACAATGCCGAGAGAGAAGAGAGGTGGCACAAAGAGAAAGAGGCCACCGCCAAGAGCTTTGTGTATCTCCAAATGAGATTTATTGTTGTAACATCCCAGGATTGGCACCTAGAATTAGAGAGGACACATGTGTGTGCATTTCATTCATGCATAAGAAAATTCGGGGAATTTTCTCGCAAAAGTAAAGAAGCTATAGAGGGATCGAGATCTCTCTTATTCTGATGGAAACATCAGGGCAGATGCGATGGATTTTGACATGAACTCTATAGATTTCTGTGTTTGAGGGAATAGCAACCCAAATTTGAATATTCAAAACATATATTTAAATTGCAAAAGAATAAAATTATAATTATAAATAGGGTTACAATTATACTCACATCCTTGAGAGATTATTTATGATTGGGATATAATTAAATCACAAGTATTATAATAAAGAAAAGAAAAGGATTAATCTATAATATAATATGGATACATAATCATAATTACAATTAAGTAAACGGAACCAATTTAATAAAATGAAATGATTATAATAATATTTGTATATATACATATGGTATTGTTGTTATTTTACAAAAGAAGACTGAAAGTGTATTACAGGAAACAAATAAATAAATAAATAAATAAATAAGGAATTACATGAATGGAATAACCAAAAGAATTCTTTATTACAAGAAGATATATATACATATATATTACATTGGTTGCAAATGAATTATAAAAAAACAAGTAAACTTTATTGAAAGTAATACAATAATACGTCTTTACATTATTTAAACAGAAAATAAATTACAATAATATGAAAAAGAAAACCTAAACTAAATCTGGTATCTTCTTTCTTCTTTGTTTTATTTCCTGCAAAACAAAAGATCAACAAAACATGCTAAAAAGGATGGGTTAGTATAATATATTGCTCTCAGATATCAACATTGTAGTGCACTGTTTTGTCTCCTCATTGAGCTGAGTTGTTTTTAGAAGGGGCAAGTTTCACCAGAGAAGGTAGAAAAGAAGGGGTAAAACCACTATAATTACTTGTGCTAATCTACAACAGTGCAAGCTAGTAGGTAAGTAGCACACACATGACTGCATGTGTATGTGCTGCCATCGCCAGGAAGCCTCAAAGAGAGATAGGAGTGCACAACCGTAGCACTCACTAGTACCACTAGTTAGCACAACACCCATTCTCTTATCTTCTTTTTATTTATCATACCTCAAGAACAGACTGCTCCCATAGCATCAAAAGAACCACCCAGATCACCACCACATCATTTGCACCATGGTTGCTTCAAGAATCCATCCAATGAAAAGAACAAGGTGGAGAAGGCTAGGCTATAGTTGCTGCAGTGGGTGGAGTAGTAAAAGGAGAGGGGAGTAGGATATCAAGATACAACAATAGAACAAGCTCCAGGAAGCCAAGGTAGAGTAGTAGAAACCTTGGAATAAATATAGTGCATTCATATCTGTTCATATAGCATAAGATACCAAAGAAAGGAATCTTTAGAGAAAGATTTTCTCAGTTTTTCAAAGAAATGCTTTGCAAAATCATCATAGAAATCTTGAGACCAACATAGTATTCTTTTTAACCAAATAATCCACCTCAGCTTTTGCATCATAAGTTGGGCCAAGAACCAATTACAGAAATCTGTTTTTATATCAATTTAAGCCTCAGCTTGTGCATCCTTGGCCTGGGGAAAACATTTACAGTGATCAAACATAGAAGCAAGATATGACCAAATTGTTATCAGGCACACTCTAGGATGAGGCACCACAACATCATCTAGGACAGAAGTTGCTACTAGAGCCAGAAACAACACCAATTAACTCATGCAACCAAGAATAGCTAAGTTAACTTAATCAACTATTGGACATTTACCACTGTGAGGTTAACAAGTGATGTTGAGTAGAGCACATAATCAGAGTAGAGCACACCAGTTTGGTCAGGGAGAAACACAAACATTAGCTCAACCAACACTATTTCCACCTTTAATTTAGCACATACTACAGCAAGTGCCTTATTCTAAGTCCAACAATTGCAAGTTAGTTGATGCATAGCATCTATACATGGATTACATTAATAAACCTAAGTCATCTCCAGGCTTATTTTACAATACTAAAACTAACCACATAGCATCCATCTAGAATAAATCATCGGCTCGAGGGCCGGTCACCACGGGATTACCTGAGTTAAATTAGAAGGAGAGGTAGCAAGAACAAAGTAGTTGAAGTAGTTAGGAAGGTCGGCACCGAGGTTGCGCAGCTGCAGCGCCGTCCCATCGGATGCAACATTAACACAACACCATCACTCCAGTACCACACTATCAACCACGCACCCCAATAAAAAGTCCACTAGAAACAGATCATGGTCGCTGGGGTTGCAAGTATTCTGTCGTCCCACCAAAACCTAGATCAAAAATTGGCAACACATACAAACAGATCATTTGTATGTACTTTACAAATCTTTATATCTCCATCCTTGACATGCTCGCGGATGGAGTGAAACCGGCGCTTAATATGCTTGGAATGCTTGTGAGACCTTGGCTCTTTGGCATTGGCAATGGCACCATTGTTGTCACAATAGATCACCATTGGGTCCAACGCGTTTGCCACCACTCCTAGTTCGGATATGAACTCCTTCATCCAAATCGCTTCCGAGCCGCTCAAGCAAAGAACATATTTGGCCTCCGTTGTTGATCCCGCTACCACAAAGTTGTTTGAGATCCTCCAACTAACCGCTCCGCCATTCATGAGAAATACGATCCGGATTGAGACTTAGAGTCATCCGGATCGGTGTCAAAGCTAAGCGTCGACATAACACTTAGCGACGAGCTCTTCTTCACCTCCAGATACAAGAAACATATCCTTAGTTCTTCGTAAGTACTTAAGGATATTCTTGACCGCTATCCAGGTTCAACTGGATCCGATTGGTACCTACTAGTCAAACTAATAGCATGTGCCACATCCGTCTTGTACATAGCATGGCGTACATTATAGAGCCTATGGTCAAGCATAGGGTACTTTGTCCATTATCTCTTTCTTCCGCCGCCGGACTTTGAGTCTTACTCAATGTCTTGCCTTGCAACATAGGTAAGAACCCTTCTTTCCGTCCATTTTAAACTTCTTTAAAATCTTATCAAGGTATGTACTTTATGATAGCCCTATTAGGCGCCTAGATCTATCTCTATAGATCTTTATGCCTAATATGTATGACACTTCACCTAGGTCCTTCATTGAAAATTTGTCGCTTAGATAACTTTTAACACTGTTTAAAGATCTATATCATTTCCATCAATAATATGTCATCCACATATAATATCAGAAATGCCACATTGCTCCCACTCACTTTCTTGTAAATACAAGCTTCTCCATAAGTTTGGACAAATCCAAACTCTTTGATCACCTCATCAAAGCGGAGATTCCAACTTCATGATGCTTGCTTTAATCCATAGATGGATCGCTGAAGCTTGCACACCTTGTTAGCATCCTTAGGATCGACAAAACCCTTTGGTTGTATCATATACAACTCTTCTTCAATATTACCATTGAGAAACGCGGTTTTAACATCCATCTGCCATATCTCATAATCGAAATATGCAGCAATTGCTAACATAATCCCAACTGACTTTAGCATCGCTACGGGAGAGAAAGTCTCATCGTAGTCAACTCCTTGAATTTGTCGAAACCCCTTTGCGACAAGTCGAGCTTTATAGACGGTCGCATTACCATCAAGATCGCTTTTCCTTTGAAAATCCATTTGTTCTCCACGGCCTTTGGTCGTGAGGTAATTCCACCAAGTTCCAAACTTGATTTTCATACATGGATTCCATCTCGGATTTCATGGCTTCTAACCATTTGTTGGAATCCTGGCTCATCATCGCTTCTTCATACGCCGCAGGTCATCATTTTCATCAACCATGAAATTCATGACAGGATTTCCGTCACTCGGGAGTTGCACGCGTCTGTTTGACTCGCGAGGTTCGGTAGTACTATCTTCGAGTTTCATGATCATTATCATTAGTTCCCTCTTCAACAGTGGAGCCAACTCGAACAACTTCCGACGCGCTACTCGCCATACTTTGAATGAAGGTTCCACAACCTCTTCGAAGTTCTACCTTCCGACTACTCACACCTTTCGCGAGAAACTCTTTCTAGAAAGGATCCATTCTGGCAAAAAAACCTTTCCTCGATTTGTGATAGAAGGAATACCCAATAGTTTCTTTAGGGTATCCTATGGAAGACGATTTTTCCGCTTTGGGTTCGAGTTTATCCTTGAAGTTTCTTCACATAAACATCGCATCCCCAAACTTTAAGAAATGACAGCTTAGGTTTGTTTCAAACCACAATTCATACGGTGTCTTTTCAACGGATTTAGATGGTGCCCGATTTAAAGTGAATGCAGCAGCTTCTAGTGCATAACCCCAAAATGACAACGGCAAGTCCGCTGAGACATCATAGATCGAACCATATCTAATAAAGTACGACATTACGTTCCGACACACCATTTCATGGTGTTCCGGCAGTGTGAGTTGTGAAACAATTCCACACTCTTTCATGTGAGTTCTAAACTCAGAATTTAGATACTCACCTCCACGGTCGGACCGTAGAAATTTGATCTTTCTATTACGATGATTTTCCACTTCATTCAAATTCCTTGAACTTTTCAAAGGTTTCGGACTTGTGTTTCATCAAGTAGATATAACCGTATCTACTCAAATCATCCGTGAAAGTAACAAAATAACGATATCCACCTCACAATAACACACTCATTGGACCACATCGTAATGTATGACTTCCAATAAATCAGCCTGCTCCATTGAACCGAAAACGGCGTTTAGTCATCTTGCCCATACGGCATGGCTCACATGTATCAAATGATTCATAATCAAGTGATTCCAAAAGTCCATCCGAATGGAGCTTCTTCATGCTTAACGCCAATATGACCTAGACGGCAAGGTACATATATGCAGATATACCATCATTAAGTTTAATCCTTTTAGCATCAACATTATGAATATGTGTAACATTATCATCGAGATCTAATAGAAATAAACCATTCATCATCTGCATGACCATAAAAGATTCCATTCATATAAATGGAACAACCATTGTTCTCGATTTAAATGAATAACCACTTCGCATCACACACGATCCGGATAATGTTCATGCTCGCGTGCACGATAACATTTATTCAAGTTTATAACTAATCCCGACGGCAAGTGGAGAGGCAGCGTTCGACGGCGATCACATCAACGCTTGATCCATTGCCGACGCATCTTGACCTCACCCCATGCTAGCGGTCGCTTGTTCCGCAGCCCGATTCAATTACAAATATTAGCAACCGTATCAAATACCCAAAGCATCGAACACTAGTAAAGTACACATCAATAACATGTATATCATATATACCTTTGTTTGCCTTGCCGGCCTTCTTGTCTTCCAGATACTTGGGGTAGTTGCACTTCCAGTGGCCAGTCCCCTTACAATAGTAGCACTCGGAATCAGACTTAGGTCCAACTCGGGTTTTTTCAGCCGCAACAGGCTTGCCGCCCTTACTTCCCTTCCATTTTCCCTTCTTGTCTTTCTTGAAACCAGTGTTCCTATTGATCATCAACACTTGATGTTCCTTTTTGATCTCCACTTCTGCAGTTTTAAGCATTGACAGAAGCTCGGGGAGAGACTTCTTCATGCCTTGCATATTATAGTTCATCACGAAGCTCTTATAGCTAGGTGGCAGAGACTGCAGAACACGATGGATGCCTAAGTCAATGGGAATCGATATTCCCAAGGACACAAGCTTATCGGCGTAACCCGACATCTTGAGTACATGCTCACTAACGGAGCTGTGCTCTTCCATCATGCAGCTAAAGAACTTTTCTGAAGCGTTGTAGCTCTCTACAGCAACATGTGTGTCGAAAATCATTTTCAACTCACCCATTGTATCAAATGCATTGCCGTTTTCGAAACGCTTTCGAAGTTCCGGCTCTAGCCCATACAATATGCCGCAATGAACTAAGTTGTGGTCCTCCTGACGAGTCTGATAGACATTCTTCTCCTCGTCAGGGGCATCATCAAAAGGTGGGGGGCCTAACGGCGCTTCTAGCACATATTGCTTTTGTGCAGCAGAGAGGAGAATCCTCAAATTCATGGCCCATTCGGTAAAGTTGCTACCATTCGTTGCTAGTTTCTCTTTCTCCATGAACACATTGAAATTAAAACAGGTGGTGCCATCTACAACAGAATTTGTAAAGTTTAGACTAAGTGTATGATAGATTGAGTTCAACTAATCTATATTACGAATGAACTCCCACTCAAAAACGACATCCCTCGTGCCTTTTGGTGATTACATGAACCAAATCCACTACACCAAGTCCGATCATCACGTGAGTCGGTATAGCTTCAAAGGCGAGCATCAAATGGGCATCATATCAACTATATGACTCATGCTTAACCTTTCGGTCCGTGTTCCGAGGCCATGTCTGCATGCTAGGCTCGCCAAGTTAGAACCTTAGTATTCGCAGTGTAACTGTTTACACCAAATATGGTCGTGGATCCAAGAACACCCGATCATCACGTGATGTCTTGGAGCGACGAAAACATAATCGGTGCATACTAAAGGAAGAACACATTCTTATCTTGATATTTAAATGAGGGATCATCTTATTATGCTAACAAAGCGCTAAACAAGCAATATAAGATGCTATCAAATATTATATGTTTATTAGTGAAATGATATGGTTCCCGCAGATGATCTCTATCATGTGCATCGTGGTATGATCACTATCATACCTATATGTGTAAATCCAAGGTCTATGGATTTTACACGCTATGTGTGTTGTAAGAGTATCATCTCATACTTATACTTACAACACTACCATATCATAACACTAGCCCAGCAACAATCTAAACTAGACGCCTCTAATTTATCCATTGCAAGTTTTACGTGGCTTTGGGCTTTCTAGATAGAACCGTTCTTACCTACGAACATGAACCACAACGAGGATAATCAAATTGTTGACAACTCGCTTGCAAAATAGATATTGACTATAGTAGGAGAGACAGACACCCGCTAGCCACTTATGCAAACTAGTTGCATGTCAAGCGGAACAGTCTCATGTGCGAGGACATGTAAAGTTTGTCCGCCGCTTCATACCACTATGGCACCAATATCCAAAATTACAACAAAGGAGCAACAACATGATCATCATTGCCCACATACTCATATGTGTACCCCGTAAAGTATCTACGCATAGATCCGGCTCGATACCATCAGAGGGTTCGCAAAGATAGAAAACAAAAAATTTCCTACGATGTGAACTATATACCAAGATCTATCTACTAGATACAAACAATGGGCGGATGTATATGCGAGAGAACATACCCTTGAAGACCGAAAGCTTAACGAGTTCAACTCGTGGTTGATGTAGACGATCTCTTGCCGATCTCAAGATCGAGAGGAAGTCCTAGCGCCGCAAATCAGCAGCGATCCATGCTCGCACACACGCTCGAGGCACCGAGCAACCTCCGCCTCCTCGCCCAAATGATGAAGCGAAGTACAACTCTTTCTTGCCGAATAGCCACCGGAACATGTATCTCGCTAGTCCGTGACCATGGGGAATAAATTCTAGAGGGGAGAGAGATCCTTCACGAGGAGGTGTGAGAGACAAGTGAGGAGGGCTCCTTTATAGGAGGAGGGGAACCCCAAGGCGGCCGCATGGGGGCTGCCCCTTGCCTCCCCTCTTCATGTGGGTGGACACCCACTCACAAATCTCCTTTAAATTCCTCCACTCAAAAGTCCACTCAAATTCCTATTAAATTTCCACCAAATTTAATGCAAACTCTCATTAAATAAAACTCTTTATTTTATTCAGAATTTTGTCAATTACTTTAATGACAAACATTCACAATAACCCTTGCTAGAATTCTATTTCACATGCATAACCACTTTATGCAATTTCACCAAAACCTGTTTCGGTATCTAGTGAAATAAATTCCTGCGCTTGTTCATTCTTTTCGGCATGAAACATTTGCTCCAATTGGATGTCGGTGTCTCTTAAGTGTGTCACCACGGTTCGTGAATAATGCGGACATGATCGAGACCCTCTCGGATCAATAATCGAAGCGGGATCGGAGACCCATAATCTTCCACACATTCAACGATGACTTTCTTGTGATCGTCGGAACCTTTTACGCTAGTATCTTAATCCCTTTGTTTCACGATATATTACATGTCCGAGATTCGATCATCTGTATCTCCATACCTAGTTTGATCTCGTTACCGACATGCACTCTTTTCTCGTTCCTGCGATATAACATTCTAGTGATCAAATCACTTGCTTGCAAGATACTCAATGTGATATCACCGAGAGGGACCAGAGTATATCTATCCGTCATCGGGATGAACAAATTCCACTCTTGATCCATGAGCCTCAACATAACACTTTATTAGTTCTGAATCCATCTTTATAATCACCCTATTACGGTGTGACGTTTGATGTTATCAAGAAACTCTTCCGGTGTTAGTGATTGACATGATCTCATGGTCTAAGGATTAGGATCACTTCGTAAGTTGTTATAGTAATATAAACACAATGACTTTGATCGTAATGCTATACTTCGGATGAATGTTCATCACACCAGTACACTAATGTTGTGATCCCGTTATTAACAACATCCAATGTCCATGATCAGGAAACCTTGATCATCTTGTTAATCAACGAGCTAGTTTATGAGAGAGGCATAACTAGGAACTTTCTGTTTGTTTATTAAACACACATGTATTAACGTTTCCGTATTAATACAATTATAGCATGCAAAACAAACATCTATCATATACTTGGAATACACATAATAAACACTTTATTATTGCCTCTCAGGGCATATTCCCTTCAGCATCAATACATGTTACTAGGATTTTAGGGTTCCCAGTAGTAAAGAGAAAAGGTGAAAGAGGAAGATGAGAGTAGCCATAGCCTGGGAAACTACCGGAGGCGTGCGTCGGCGCACCCGTAGCACCCAAGCTAGGGTTAACCGGGAGACAGTGGCCTGCGCAGGAGCCGACTAGGGTCGAGGATGGGGAGAAGCGGCGGAGAAGATCATGGAGAGGCGGCGCCAGCAGATGGCGGTGGTGTAAACGTCCGGTGGCGGCCAGAGGGGCAGCCGGCGACGACGACACCGCACGCGGGCAGGAGGTGAGAGGATGAGGTCGTGCGTGGTGTGTGAGGGGGTGTGGGCAGGAGAATGGGTCGTGGGTCAAGTTGACCGCAAACCAGGTTAGTTGGGCCAAATCGGCCCATGTGCCAACTCAAATAGGCCAGAATCCATAAAATAGAAAATTAAAGAATAAAATAAAAATTACCAAAATGCCTTTTGAAAATTGAAGATCTAAAGAATTATAGAAAAATCATAGAAATACATCTAAAATATTTAAATCATCATAAAAATAAGATCTACCTAATAAAAAAATATAACCTGATTTGTGTAAAATAAATAAATACTAACACCATTAAATCCTAAGTGAAATGTCATAAAATAAGGAAAAACCCTAAAAATGAATAAAAATCATTTTTTTGCATAAAATAAATATACTATTTTATAAAATACTAGCCTAATTTTTTTTATAAATAAAATATGAAATAAATATTCAAAGACATTTAATCCTTGATGGAATTTTATAAACATAAGAATAATACTTAAAAATAAATAAATTTGTGTCAACAAATACTTAAAAATAAATAAAAATCATTTTTAAAATCTTAAAAATATATATTACACTAGAAAATTATTAAATATAATATCAGAAAGGTTTTAATATTTTAAAGTAATAAATCCTAATCTATTATCTATTTTGAAGATTCTTTAAAAACATTTCTTAAATAAGAAATAATTATATTCCTTTAAAAATATTAAACCCTTAAAATCCAATTACTAAAGTTCTAAACT
Source organism: Avena longiglumis (assembly GCA_030063025.1). NCBI lineage: Eukaryota > Viridiplantae > Streptophyta > Magnoliopsida > Poales > Poaceae > Avena > Avena longiglumis. Next base: position 99,443,530 of record CP125976.1, on the reverse strand, counting down.
ATAACTAAGATTTATAATAAAACTTAAGCATAAATCATTAACTTTAAAAATATTCTTTTGAAACCTTAAATAAAAATTCAAAACCACAACCTTTAAAGATAATTTTATACACCATTCACTGATATTAGGAGGGAAGGATCTTAATATCTAAATAATAATCAACATGACTTTAAATCTAACACATTATTAATATTATCCAAATTATACCTTCATTTAATAGTTGCATATTATTTTCATAATAGCAAAACAAATTTAATCTAATCATTCACATATAAAGTGAATAATTTCACACCTTAGTCATACTTATCATAAATTCAAAACTAGAGAATACTTAAAACCAATTGCACCTTAAGTTTATTTACCCTTTTAAAGTTAACTTTAGTCTCAAAAGCTTATAAACATCATGTCTAATAAACTACTTATGTTTTTATAGTTAACTTTGGTCTATTTAAATTAAGACATAAATCATCTCAAGTCCATACTAATCAATCAAACACCAAAATACATTAATCACGTTCTCTTAACAATAAAGACTGTTTAAACCTTAGAAAATAAATCTTTTCTTCAAATGTTATTCTTTTTGCCACTTCAAACAATAATCTTATAATAAGTTCTTCAATTCTTAACAATTCAATTCCAAGGATGTTTATCAATAATCACCAAATGACAATTAACCATAAATCACATTATTTTATACTTTACTTGTATATTTTGAATTGTTAACACTTAAGTTCCTTTATAAACGTCATTACTTATAAAGTAAAATTTGAAGATAAACCAACTCTTAAAAGAATTACGTAAACTCACTTCACTCAAAGTATCGGGGATTCACTTTGGGAGTTTTTACAAAATGCATTGCATTACTTATGCATAACTTCATATTGCTTATTTAAACATTAGTCCTTACCGGACCAATGATGCTGATTTCAGATATTGGATCTTATATAGTCTCGAAGACCGTGAGTGCATAATGTTGCAATCACAAAAGTCAAGTTCACACTTGCTCATGTCCTTTGGTTATTTTCTATAAAGTATTTTACAAATACAATGTGGACATCACCTGCATTTGAAAAAGGTCCGAAAACACTATTTTCATAATAATGTGATTATAGGTTATTACCATGAGGTAATAACTTACTATGAAAGTTCTGGTGGTAAAGGAACATATTATCTAGGACTTAACAACGAATGTCGCCGGTGATTCTAGCGCCATATATTATGCGTTAACCATGAGATTTGGAATGGGAGGGAGAAGTCAGTTGTATCCTTTTCCTCTTGTATGGAGGCAAGACGACCTTAACGTGACATTGTGATTCCTTGTGTGATCCAACATATGGGTGGGCACCCTTACGCCCCACACTTTTGGTGTCTAGATTATCTATGGATGGTGTTTAGTGGATGGACCATTTAATATGGCACTTGCCAGGGCAACACCAGGTCATAGAGTCTTCGGGACCTCATCATGGTTTTAGCCTTCCCGAGAGAGGGTCTAACGGAGGTGAGCCGGCCCCGAGGGATCGTGCAGACATATGAGGTCGCGGAGAGGGCAGTGATTGGCTTGGATCTTAGACTGGGCCCCATACCAAGGAAGTATGGACAAGGTCATGACTTGGTTGTGCAACAAGGCTAAGGTCTCTCATGGGTAAAGTAACGCACCTCTGTAGAGTGTAAGAACTGTAACTTGTTACTCCCTGTTCCGGGAAGGAGCTGCGAACACGGCGGGAAAGGAACTCCATAAAAGTTCTGGTAAACCCGTGAAGGCTGACGGAAATAGCTTTTCAGAATAAAAGCAACCTTTGAAGAAATGTTTATGAAAACTTGCATTGCCTACGACCTATGGTCTGTGGCTGTAGAGATAGTGCATCAAACACTCCTTTTCTAGTGAACTTGCTGAGTACGCTCGTACTCAACGTATCTTCTTAACCCTTGCTAGGTTCTAAAGCTAGTACAAATGACGTCTACATCAAGTCATACTCTAGGAATCATCATCAAAGGCTAAATCTCTTCAATGAAGTCAATAAAGTCAACATATACATCAACTCAACTGAAGACGAAGTTACTGATTAGATAGGAATATAATATCTAGCCATAGAACCCATTTTTGTAGGGTATTGCGATAGCAACAATGCTAGAACATTAGTTAAGATACCAGTCTTAATAGTATGATAGTTTTTGAGTTGTTTATTTCTGATTCTTCTTGTAAGAAATTTCTTTCTCTCTATTTAACCTAGAGTGTTCTCTGGATCTTGTGTAAAGAGTTGAGTTGTAACCTATAGTCATGTCTTGGACCTACTGTGTTTTTGTTGTACCACTATGAGGGATGTAATACTAGTGAACGGTGTTTCATTGGTGTTATGTCAATGACTATAGTGTACTACATCATGCAGTGGTAATGTGGGTCACCGCAGTTGGTATCAGAGCATATGCTTTGACCTTAGGATTAAAACCCTTTTAGGAAGATCTGTAGGTTGGATAGTGACTATAGGAGCCATCTTATCTAAACCAAATATTCTTATGACGGTGATAAGTATCCACTTGCGGATAATTTTGTCACTAGATACTTAAGTCATTCTTTCTGAGGAGTAATTATTTATCTTTTCTCAGTATCGTGCTAATTAGCGTCTTCCGAAGGAGACATAAACCACCAAGATACTGTAGGAAAGTGTAAGACATCAACTGAAGTAGTCTTAATAGTGTACTCTAACCCTAGAATTCATGTAAGACAGTGGAATCTTATGGTTTGTTGATAACCAAAGACAACATGATGAATATCATTAGGATAAATGTTGATGTAATGAATAGTAGTCATGTGGGATTCACTTGAGAACTCTATGTGATGAAGTGAAATTATGATAAGACTTAATAAAAGTGTAGTGAGAAGCAAAGTCATAATGGTTAGATTAGCTCTTAAATCATGATAAAGAGTTAAAACATAACAAGATCATGGTGAGATTAGCTCTAAAACCATGATGAGAGTATAAATATGACAAGAAATTAGTAAATCATTCTGAAGTAGAAGTAAGAAAATAATATGTTAGAGCTATGATAGAAGTCATAGGTGCTAAAAATTTCTAATAATCTTTGATTTATCTTATCAAATAGAATCTGATTAGTCATTTGGAGTGACCCTGTGAGGTTAGCTACTAATAAATGATAGGTTGGTTATATTAACAATTCCAAAAGTGAGACTAAAGGTTAGTCAAAACCAAAATTGAGACCACTTTGTATAAAATTATCCTATTGCAGTTGAGCAATTTGGGTAAATTATGAGGCAAAGGTTAGTTTGACCCTAAGTGCTAAGTATCACAATGTAAACCTATATGAGGAGGTGTCATATACTACACAACTAAGCCTGAATTCTAGATATACTATACTCAACTACTATATTTTGGGCTTAGAATATTATGTGTTATATGTACCACATTTGGATTTATTTGTTTTTCTTGGATCTTCTTGATTGACTAGATCTGTACATGAAGTTTGACTTGGTGTGCAAATGCATGTTGCAACATCCAGTTACAACTTGATGTTATAGACCAAGATAGAGTAAGGGAATTCGTGTAAGGGAGTGACGAGTTCCAAAGACCAAGACGGAGACTTACATGAATAATGAAGCAAAGAATAAGGAGTATCAACGTAATTTGAAGGATGGATCAAGTTCAGATCATTACTAAGCAGTAATAAGAAGAAAGTCTAGTGTAGAAGATGTATGGAGCAACAAGAAGTAATAAACTTAAAGTTCATTCAAAGTAGGTAATGCTGCTAAGAAGTTAATAAAGTAATTGTACCAAGTTCATGGAAGCATCATGAATAAATGCAAATACGAAGTTTTGGAACCAGAGTGGTATTCAAGCTCTGACAGTTCAGAGAGAATGCCATAAGAATGTTGGAAGTCGTAGGGTAATACCTACAACCTAGGATGATCCACAGTTGGTATTTGATCCATAGTCGGTATTATGATACACAGTTGGTATCTTGTCCGTAGCCGGTGTTGCTTGAGATAGTTAACCAGAACATCTTAATGGTTGCATAAAGAGCATAAAACTTGGCCTAAGCTAAGTAAGATCTAAATGAGTATAAAATTTAAGCGACCGTCTTTCGAGGCGCTTCGCGAAGTCAGACCTATAAAAGCGAAAATGTCCAAATAATAAGTAAGATAAATAATGCTGAAAGATTCACTTCGGAGATCCACAATTGTGTGGATACACCGTACAATCTTTCATAAGACCCTAACTAGGTATAGTATAAGATGGATAGAGACCAATATTCTAAATTATAAAGCCAATAAATACTATATAAACAATTTGAAGACTATTAGTAAACCCTAAGGCGGAGAGTAAAACATTAGAAATGAAAGTATCATTATCTGACTTTTCGAATAAAGGTTGGAGAAGAAGGACTAAACCACAATATTAGAAGGCCTTATTTTTATAAGGTTAAAAGAAAATCATCAGAAAAGTACTCTCTAAAGTATGTCTGGAATAAAAATAGAAGTTTATTTCAAGGTAGTAGTACTCAAACCTTGAGGTAACTAATAAGTGGAAGTAGAAAAGTACTTAAGGTAATAATAAAAGATTATCTAAGGCATGATAAGGTAAAAGCTTAAAAGTGATAAAATAGAATAGTCTTAATAAACTAATTCTAAAAGAAACAACTCTTAAGTGATCCTTAAGAAGGAATAAAGCACATCCAATTGGACATGTGTAGGGAAACAAGAAATGCCGAGGGTATGGATTAAATGTGTTCAAATCCAATCTTTGGAAGGACTATCAGTATAAACCTTACAATGACAAACCAAAAATTTAGTCGTTTGGCCTCAATCATTGACTTAGAATTTAAAACCCTATTTTAGTGAGACTTCCTAGACCTTACACAGTATAGTAAGAAAGTTCGATGATTAAATAAAAGGAGTTGGATTAGGATACTTAATTAGGTTAAGGAACTAAAGAAGAGACCCCAGATTAAGGAGTTTATAATATGGAACTATCCTTAGAGGTGGATAGAAAAAAAGGAACTTTGGAGTATAGAGACAACAAGTTGAAGATTGTTGATTACGATGAGAATTCAAGAAAGGAATTCGGATATGGAATACTATTATTCTCATTTGAGGTTACTATGGAATTGAGAAATGCCGTAACCAACACAAGTCAATCCTTCATTCCGAAACGTGAGAGTATATTCACTTCGAGGACGAAGTTTATTTTAAGGGGGAGAGTATGTAACATCCCAGGATTAGCACCTAGAATTAGAGAGGACACATGTGTGTGCATTGCATTGATGCATAAGAAAATCCAGGGAATTTTCACGCAAAAGTAAAGAAGCTATAGAGGGATCAAGATCTCTCTTGTTCTGACGGAAACATCAAGGCAGATGCGATGGATTTCGACATGACCTCTACAGTATTTCTGTGTTTGAGGGAATAGCAACCCAAAATTGAATATTCAAAACATATATTTAAATTGCAAAAGAATAAAATTATAATTAGAAATAGGGTTACAATTATACTCACATCCTTGAGAGATTATTTATGATTGGGATATAATTAAATCACAAGTATTATAATAAAGAAAAGAAAATGATTAGTCTATAATATAATATGGATACATAATCATAATTACAAATAAGTAAATGGAACCAATTTAATAAAATGAAATGATTATAATAATAATATTTGTATATATATATGGTATTGTTGTTCTTTTAAAAAAGAAGACCGAAAGTGTATTGCAGGAAACAAATAAATAAATAAATAAGGAATTATATGAATGGAATAACCAAAAGAATTCTTTATTACAAGAATATATATATATATATTACATTGGTTGCAAATGAATTATAAAAAAACAAGTAAACTTTATTGAAAGTAATACAATAATACAATGTCTTTACATTATTTAAACAGAAAATAAATTACGATAATATGAAAAAGAAAACCTAAACTAAATATGGTATCTTCTTTCTTCTTTGTTTTATTTCCTGCAAAACAAAAGATCAACAAAACATGCTAAAAAGGAGGGGTTAGTATAATATATTGCTCTCAGATATCAACAGTGTAGTGCACTGTTTTGTCTCCTCATTGAGCTGAGTTGTTTTTAGAAGGGGCAAGTTTCACCAGAGAAGGTAGAAAAGAAGGGGTAAAACCACTATAATTACTTGTGCTGATCTACAACAGTGCAAGCTAGTAGGTAAGTAGCACACACATGACTGCATGTGTATGTGCTGTCATCACCAGGAAGCCTCAAAGAGAGATAGGAGTGCACAGCCGTAGCACTCACTAGTACCACTAGTTAGCACAACACCCATTCTCTTATCTTCTTTCTGTTTATCATACCTCAAGAACAGTCTGCTCCCATAGCATCACAAGAACCACCTAGATCACCACCACATCATTTGCACCATGGTTGCTTCAAGAAGCCATACAATGGCAAGAACAAGGTGGAGATGGCTAGGCTATAGTTGATGTAGTGGGTGGAGTAGTAAAAGGAGAGGGGAGTAGGATATCAAGATACAACAGCCACTTATCAAGATACAACAATAGAACAAACTCCAGGAAGCCAAGGTAGAGTAGTAGAAACCTTGGAATAAATATAGTGCATTCATATCTGTTCATATAGCATAAGAGACCAAAGAAAGGAATCTTTAGAGAAATATTTTCTCACTTTTGCAAAGAAATGCTTTGCAAAATCATCATAGAAATCTTGAGACCAACATAGTATTCTTTTTAACCAAATAATCCACCTCAGCTTTTGCATCATAAGTTGGGCCAAGAACTAATTACAGAAATATATTTTTATATCAATTTAAGCCTCATCTTGTGCATCCTTGGCCTAGGGAAAACATTTCCAGTTGACTAAAACATAGAAGCAAGATATGCTACCCAGCTGTTATTTTGCACACTCTAGGATGAGTGTGGCATCCCGCAAAAACCACTACTAGAAAATCGCGTTGAATTTGTGCATTGCATCGTCATCATCATGCATTGTTTGCATAAAACTATTTTCGCAAAGCCCGTTCTGTTTTCTAAAACGCCCCGTCTTTTATTCAAACGCCAAACCCCGGGTCTCCGGATTATTTTGTTTGCCTGCTACTGGGTTGCAGGAGCCGTGTTTAAAACAAATAAAATAGCAAAGTATTTTTAGTGGGGCAGTCGAACGGGCCAAGTCGACCCGAACGACCACCCCCGTATAAAACAGATCGGCCCGCCTAAAATCCTAAGGCTACCAACTAACCTACACACACCCCCCCTCCACCTCACCTGACCCAATCATCTCATGCCACCTCACTCTCACCCTCCCCCCTAACCAATCTAACTTTGCCACTTGGCTCACCCCTCTCTCCCTTCCCCCCACTCTCTCTCCTGCACCCACACAAACCCACCCCACCAAACCGACACAGCACAGCCACCACGCACGCGCCAGCCCTGCCTCGGCCCCACGCTGGACCCACCTCCCGCCACTCCCTCCTCCTCCTGGCTCTCTCCCCACGCTGGCAACCAGCGCCTCACACTGCAAGCCCTCGCCCGTCGCCCGGCCCACCAGCACGCCAGCTCCTTTGCCTCTCCCTCTCTTCTCTTCCCTCAGCGCCGGCTCTCCCAGAGCCTCGCTCCACAGAGCTCACCGCCCGGCTCACCTCCACAGCCTCGCCACCACCGCCTGACTCGCCGCCCGCCTGCCCTTCTCCCGTGTCTGCCCAGCGTCCGCCACTGCCGCCTCGCCCACTGCCTTCGCCCCCACCTCCGCAGCTCCTCGGCGTCCTCCTCCGCCTCGGCAGCTCTCCACCGCGACCCCGCCCGCTCATCCTCCTCCTCCTCCGGCCAGCCCTCGCCTCACGCCTACCCTCCGGCCGCTGTTGCCGCCGCCGCCTGCCGCCGCCAGCGCCACGCGCTCGCCGAGCTCTCCTCTCCAACCACCGCCCGGCTCACCGCCTCCACCTCCGTCTGCCTGGCGAGCTCCCCTCTGCGGCTGCCCCCACCGCCGTCGTCGGCCGCGGCCCGCACGCCCCTCTCCGGCGAGCCCACCTTCCCCGCGGCACCTCGTCCCCCCCGTCTCGGTACATCGAGGTTTCCCCATGTTCTGCAGGTCACCCTGCCCTTTCCCCGTGGTTCTTGTCACATGTCGTCTTTAGTGCTGGCCCAATCCCTTGCGTTTTGTATGTTTGATGGCCAGGTCCTCCCGATGGTGGAGTGAACTTGTTGTTGATCGGATGGACGCGTGGTGTTGATGTATGTGATGAAGATGTGCTTTGTGCTGACATTGTTGCGGCACGGGTACCACAACGTCGCCAAGATCTTCGATGCGGGGACACCGTTTACCGGTACCGACGTAAGAGGTGGAACCCGAAGGTCGCCATCATGGATCCACAAGACCTCCTTCATGGACATCCGAAGACCCTGACCCATGGAAATCGACGCCGAGACCCCCGAACCCGAAGGCCGATCCCGCCGTACGCCAAGGTCTTCAATCGGTCCGAGGACACCGACACCCGATGCCAGCCCAAGTACGCCCTCCCGGAACGCCAAGGTCCCCGCGAGAGACGCCAAGACCGACAACATGGCCGACCACCGCAAATGCGCCAAGATCTACCCCGTTACCGAGAACGATCCCGGAGCCCGAGAACGCCCCGCCGAGACCGTCAAACCCCGAACCTCAGATCCGGACCCCGAACCCCGGAACCCCAAGATCTGCCAACCCTAATGTGTGAACCTCTTATCCGAGAACCCTATTATATAAAATAATAACAACTTGATGCATAATAATTGTTCATGCATGCATGTCATATGGTTTGGGGGCCTTGTGCCGATTCACCTTATAATTAAATATGGGGCCCATATGTGGGCAAATCTAGCCTTATATTGGCCTCATTTAAATTTGTATAGCGAACCGGTAAATTATCGTGCCATGTTAATTCAACATTTAAATGGCGGGGTAGTTAAATAACTAGAACCTTTTAATTAATTGTCGGGACCCCGGTTCCGCTTAATATGACCTAAAAGCATCGCCTCTTTGCCATACCATGCATCATACATGCATCATGCCGATCTTCTGCCTTAGTATTAAATATTGCATCCGGTGTTCCTTCTAGTGATTTGCTTCTTCGCGGATAAGGCCGTTGAGTTGATGTGAGCTTCGCCCCGATCTTCGGTTGAACCTTCCGCAATGTTTTCAGGCGAGCATCTCCCCCTTTCTACCTATCTTACTTTTATAGTATTTATTCCCCTCATGTTGATCTATTGCTATCTGTGTTGCGATGCTTTAGTTTTCCGTACCTGTGATATACCGTGCAACCCTATATTGCCTTGGACACATCCTATTACCTGTTGTTTGGTACATAGTTGGACTTGCGCGTCGTAGTCGCTTGCTCAAGTGCTGTTGCGTGTCGTCAAGTGCCACAGTTGTTGATGTATTGCCGCATGTTGATGTTGGAGGTGATCCTAGTTTTACTTATCGTTCACTTTAATTCCTGTTTAACAACTAAAATTGAAGTAAGCAGGCATCGTGGGTGATAGATAATATTTGGTCGAACGCCCACTTGTGTCCGTAGGACCCCGAGTACTTGATACTGCCTTGATTTATCGCGCTATCCACATCCGGAGGTATATGGGGCCCCCAGCCGTGAGCTTGATTCATTTATTTCTTGGGGCCACAAACTAGTTTGAGGTTTTATTTACGATCCTGTACTTATGCCATGCTACTTTCAGATTTAAATTGTGCGAGGAGCACACTGCATTTAGGTAAGCGGAGTGATTACGCGGTATCGACAAGCCCAGCCACACTTTCGGGTTCCCATGCAGCCATTGACGCAAACCTTGAGTCCGTCTCGAGCTTGCTTACTCCGCTATGGGATCTACTCAATGGGTGGCCTGAAATATTTCTCAATCCTGTGATTGTTCACCGTGAAAGCCTCGTTGGGTTTTGATTTGGTTTTTCCGAGGTTGATCGAGCGTGTGTTGCTATTGGTGCACCCGCCGGTAAAACTTTCAAAGCCGTGTCCATGGATATGGACGACTTGGAGCACGATTCGATCATAGACAAGCATAACTAAAGTTTATTGCTGTAAATTTGACTTTACAATGACTAGTAATCAGCTTCACTATAATGGAATGGCTAATTAATACTGCCCACAATTGCTTGTTTGGCTTGTCGCTTGCGACCATTGTACCTGACTAGTAAGTATTGCAACTACAACGGAATGGCTGAATAAAAGTACCAACAACTGCCGGGTTTTGGGATTATCTCATGCTATCTGTATCTGATTAGTAATTGTTGCAACTATAACGGAATGATTAACTAAAAGTGCCCACTGCTTACTTTATCAGGATGAGTATCTAAACCTGACTAGTAAAGTGCCGCAACTATAACTGAATAAATAAAACTGCCAACCGCGTGAGTTCCTCGGTTGACTTCCTCGTTTGGTCTCGAGGGGGAAACACCAGGATGGGTTTGTTTGGTGTTAGCTTCAGGTTGGATCCGGATAGGACATTCTTACCCCTCTCTGATAACCGCCAGTGGTTTCGAGTCTCTATAGGTTGCTTAGTGCATGCTGCCGCTGCCGCTTCAGTCCACCATACCTATGTAGGCGAGGACCGCCGAATTCTAGCCTCGCCGTGTACTGGCCTCAGTACTGACGCTCCTCTTTTTCCTTTGCCCTTTGTCGGCACCCCTTTGTTTAAGCAGGTTTTGAGATCGACGCCGTTAGCAGGGTTACCCTTCCGGCTTGGCCAAGGTGGTTATGGACGCCATTGGTTATTCTTCAGGGCTCTTAGCCCCATTTGCATCTTGTCCGTAGCTGGACGCTCTATCGTTTTCAAGGTGATTTGGATCTTTGTATATTATATCTGTATTCTTGACTCTTTGGGTCGCTGTTATATATATCTGTTCTGTGGGTCCCATCGAGGACTGTTGTGTAATGTTATTACTTTGTTTTCCACCCGCACGAAAGTGCCTGGTGGGCACCTTTGAATCGTTTCTATGCGGGTTTGGCGAATTTTGCTCAAACTTGCATAGGTCCGATTCTGAGGGTGTTACAATGAGGCACCTCAATAGCAGCTAGGACAAAAGTTGCTACTAGAGCCAGAAACAACACCAATTAACTCATGCAACCAAGAACAGCTAAGTTAACTTAATTAAATACTGGACATTTACCACTGTGAGGTTAGCAAGTGATGTTGAGTAGAGCACATAATCAGAGTAGAGCACACTAGTTTGGTCAGTGAGAAACACAAACATTAGCTCAACCAACACTATTTCTCTCCACTCACAATTTAGCACATACTACAGCAAGTGTCTTATTCTAAGTCCAACTGTTGCAAGTTAGTTGATGCATAACATCTATACATGGATTACATTAATAAACCTAAGTCATCTCCAGGCTTATTTTACAATACTAAAACTAACCACATAACATCCATCTAGAACAAATCATCGGCTCGAGGGCCGGTCACACTAGGATTACGTGAGTTAAATTAGAAGGAGAGGTAGCAAGAACAAAGTAGTTGAAGTAGTTAGGAAGGTCGGCACCGAGGTTGCGCAGCTGCAGCGCCGTCCCATCGAATGTAACACTAACACAACACCATCACTCCAGTACCACACCATCAACCACATCACCCCAATAAATAGTCCACTAGAAACAGATCAAGGTCGCTGGGGTTGCAAGTACTCTGCCGTCCCACCAAAACCTAGATCAAAAATTGGCAACACAAACAGACTAAGCATCAATACATGTTACTAGGATTTTACGGTTCCTAGTAGTAAATAGAAAAGGTGAAAGAGGCAGAGGAGAGTAGCGAGACCGAAATGAAGCCGGAGGCGCGCACAGCACCTTAGCACCCAAGCTAGGGTTAACCAGGAGACAGGGGCCTGCGCAGGAGCCGACTAGGGTCGAGGATGGGGAATCAAGGAGAAGATCATGGAGAGGCGCCAAAGTGACGGTGGTGGAAACGGCCGGTGGCGGGGAGGAAGCCGACAATGCGACACCGCCTGAGGCGGAGAGGTGAGAGGATGAGGTCGTGCATGGTGTGTGAGGGGGGTGTGGGCAGGAGAATGGGTCGTGGGTCAAGTTGACCCCAAACCAGGTTACTTTGGCCAAATCGGCCCATGTGCCAACTCAAATAGGCCAGATTCCATAAAGTAGAAAATTAAAGAATAAAATAAAAATTACCAAAATGCCTTTTGGCAATTGAAGCTCTAAAGAATTATAGAAAAATCATAGAAATACATCTAAAATATTTAAATCATCATAAAAATAAGATCTACCTAATAAAAAAATATAACTTTATTTGTTTAAAATAAATATTAACACCATTAAATCCTAAGTGAAATTTCATAAAATAAGGAAAAATCCTAAAAATTAATAAAAATCATTTTTGTGCATAAAAATAAATATAATATTTTATAAAAATACTAGCCTCATTTTTTTATAAATAAAATATGAAGTAAATATTCAAAGACATTTAATCCTTGATGGAATTTTATAAACATAAGAATAATACTTAAAAATAAATAAAAATCATTTTTAAAATCTTTAAAAAAATATTACACTAGAAAATTATTAAATATAATATCAGAAAGGTATTAATATTTTAAAGTAATAAATCCTTATCTATTATCTATTTTTAAGATTCTTTAAAAACATTTCTTAAATAAGAAATAATTATATTCCTTTAAAAATATTAAACCCTTAAAATCCAATTACTAAAGTTCTAAACTATAACTAAGATTTATAATAAAACTTAAGCATAAATCATTAACTTTAAAAATATTCTTTTGAAACCTTAAATAAAAATTCAAAACCACAACCTTTAAAGATAATTTTATACACCATTCACTGATATTAGGAGGGAAGGATCTTAATATCTAAATAATAATGAACATGACTTTAAATCTAACACATTATTAATATTATCCAAATTATACCTTCATTTAATAGTTGCATATTATTTTCATAATAGCAAAAAAAATTTAATCTAATCATTCACATATAAAGTGAATAATTTCACACCTTAGTCATACTTATCATAAATTCAAAACTGGAGAATAATTAAAAGCAATTCCACCTTAAGTTTATTTACCCTTTTAAAGTTAACTTTTGTCTCAAAAGCTTATAAACATCATGTCTAATAAACTAATTATGTTTTTATAGTTAACTTTGGTTTATTTAAATTAAGACATAAATCATCTCAAGTCCATACTAATCAATCAAACACCAAAATACATTGATCACGTTCTCTTAACAATAAAGATTCTTTAAACCTTAGAAAAGAAATCTTTTCTTCAAATGTTATTCTTTTTGCCACTTCAAACAATAATCTTATAATATGTTCTTCAATTCTTAACAATTCAATTCCAAGGATGTTTATCAATAATCACCAAATGACAATTAACCATAAATCACATTATTTTATACTTTACTTGTAAATTTTGAATTTTTAACACTTAAGTTCCTTTATAAAGGTCATTACTTATAAAGTAAAATTTGAAGATAAACCAACTCTTAAAAGAATTACCTAAACTCACTTCACTCAAAGTATTGTGGATTCACTTTGGGAGTTTTTACAAAATGCATTGCATTACTTATGCATAAATTCATATTGCTTATTTAAACATTAGTCCTTACCGGACCAATGATGCTGATTTCAGATATTGGATCTTATATAGTCTTGAAGACCGTGAGTGCATAATGTTGCAATCACAAAAGGCAAGTTCACACTTGCTCATGTCCTTTGGTTATTTTCTATAAAGTATTTTACAAATACAATGTGGACATCACCTGCATTTGAAAAAGGTCCGAAAACACTATTTTCGTAATAATGTGATTATAGGTTATTACCATGAGGTAATAACTTACTATGAAAGTTCTGGTGGTAAAGGAACATATTATCTAGGACTTAACAACCAATGTCGCTAGTGATTCTAGCGCCGTATATTACGCGTTAACCATGAGATTGGGAATGGGACGGAGAAGTCAGCTGTATCCTTTTCCTCTTGTATGGAGGCAAGACGACCTTAACGTGACGTTGTGATTCCTTATGTGGATCCATATGGGTGGGCACCCTTACGCCCCACACTTTTGGTGTCTAGATTATCTATGGATGGTGTTTAGTGGATGGACCATTTAATATGGCACTTGCCAGGGCAACACCAGGTCATAGAGTCTTCGGGAACTCATCATGGTTTTAGCCTTCCCAAGAGAGGTCCTAACAGAGGTGAGCCGGCCCCGAAGGATCGTGTAGACATATGAGGTCGCGGAGAGGGCAGTTATTGGATTGGATCTTAGATTGGGCCCCATACCAAGGAAGTATGGACAAGGTCATGACTTGGTTGTGCAACAAGGCTAAGGTATCTCATGGGTAAAGTAACGCACCTCTGTAGAGTGTAAGAACTGTAACTTGTTACTCCTGCTCCGGAAGGAGTCTGCGAACACGCGGAAAGGAACTCCATGAAAGTTCTGGTAAACCCGTGAAGGCTGACGGAAATAGCTTTTCAGAATAAAAGCAACCTTTGAAGAAATGTTTATGAAAACTTGCATTGCCTACGACCTACGGTCTATGGCTGTAGAGATAGTGCATCAAACACTCCTTTTCTAGTGAACTTGCTGAGTACGCTCGTACTCAACGTATCTTCTTACCCCTTGCTAGGTTCTAAAGCCAGTACAGACGACGTCTATATCAAGTCATACTCCAAGAATCATCATCAAAGGCTAAATCTCTTCAATAAAGTCAACATATACATCAACTCAACTAAAGACGAAGTTACTGATTAGATAGGAATATAATCTCTAGCCATAGAACCCATTTATGTAGGGTATTGCGATAGCAGCAACGCTAGATCATTAGTTAAGATACTAGTCTTAATAGTATGATAGTTTTTGAGTTGTTTATTTCTGATTATTCTTGTAATAAATTTCTTTCTCTCTATTTAACCTAGAGTGTTCTCTAGATCTTGTGTAAAGAGTTGAGTTGTAACCTATAGTCATGTCTTGGACCTTCTATGTTTCTGTTGTACCACTCTGAGAGATGTAATACTAGTGAACGGTGTTTTATTTGTGTTATGTCAACGACTATAGTGTACTACATAATGCAGTGGTATGCTGGGTCACCGCAATTGTAGTGGACGAGGCCAATGCCAAGACTAGGCTCATGGAGGCCAAGGCCGAGACAAATACCATGGAGGCCGAGGCCGATGCCAAGACCAAGCTCCGAGGAGAACAATATATCATGCTCAGCGACTTGGAGCATCACCGGCCCGATTGAATGGGTTTGATTGAGAAGATGCAAAGATCATCTAGACTCCAAAAGATGCAAAAGATCATCTATACCATTTCACGAATAGACTCTAGATGATTGCCATTCATGAAAACTTACCCTTTTTAGACATATTATATGATATTGCCTCATTATGTACATTTGGGATAAATCGACCACTTATTGGTGATACCTAGAGGCAATGGCACATATTTGTCAATTTATTTGCTTGGGAATTTATATGTTTGTGTACATCCATGTCTGAAATGTGGAAAGAATTAGCCAAATGACCTCGCGCTAAAATAGCCACCATAGTCGGTGTTAGCACTGAATCACAAACTCACACGAATCAAGAGTTCGTAACACACAGAGAGGGACACATGTTGTTTTGTGTTGCGCATTGCTTGCAACTTTCCTTATCTCCTTAAGTACTTAATTTACGTAAATGAAAATGTGCCACTCTAAAGGCCGAAAATCACTGCATCGATCCACTACGACCGCGCCATCCCACGATCGATCATGTGAAGCGAGACTAATTCCTAGCTAACTAAACCAGCTGGCCACTTCTTGTCATGCCATCCCATGACTGGGCTAACTAAAACAACTAGCTAGGCTAACTCGACAGTTAACTAAATTTTTATGATGACAAGTGAGTACGCAGAATTCTGTCGACAAGATTATTTGCAGAAAACAACCGATCGAAAACTAGTAGCACAAGATTTATTCAACATTCACTCCCTAAAGCTTGTGCTCCTTGTCGATCTCCACCATTCCAATCTTCGTCATTGTTCACGAGCTTGGCTCGACCAAGTGCTTTTGTAAGCACATCAACTAGTGTTCTTCGACCTGATGAACTCGTTCAATCTTCCGCTTCAACACACTCCCGAATAAAGTGATACCTGATTTCTATGTGTTTGCTTCAACGTGAAAGACGGGGTTCTTCTTGAGAGAGATTGCTGATTTGTTATCGACATTCAAAGACCACAGCTTCTTCGCTCTTCAACTCGATTTCTCCGAGCAAGCGAGTAAGCCAAATTCCTTGACATGCTGTGATGGTTGCTGAAACATCTTCGACTCACAGGATGAAAGAGCCACCACTGCTTCTATGATTGCCTCACCGAATTCTTGAGGAAGAACAGAACTCCGGTGGTGCTCTTGCAGGTCGACATCGCCTCCAGTCCGTTGTTGTAACCGATTAGAGGTGCGTCACCAATGCCACGGGAGTAGTGCACTCCCAATTCGTAGTTCTTGCCTCATAGTGCAGGATATGCTTGATCATCATATGCTCCATCGTTGGCATCTCCATGAAACATGACACAAAACCAACCGAGAAGAAGAGGTCCGACCTGGTGTGAATGAGATAACGCAGCATGCCAACAATGCTTCTGCATTCTGTGGTGTCCACCGGCTGTCTGAGCTCACTTTACTCAGTTTGAACCATGGTTCCATGGGGACATGGCACGGGGCTGCAGATCATACCATCTCTGTAAATTTTTTCGCATAGCTTGATCGACAGAGATCGATTCCACTGGTGTTGGCGAACCTCGATTCCCAAGTAGTAATTAAGATGTTCAAGATCGCTCGTCTCGAATAGAGACTTCATCTCACACTTGAACCTCTTGATTTCCTCCTCATCTGAGCCAAGAATGATCAAATCATCTACATAAACCCCACAATCAGCCGTGAATACTCTACCCTCTTGCAAACACACCATGTTCCAAAGGACACTTGCTGAACTTTAGCTCTGATGACAAGCATCAAGATTTGTGTTCCTGCACGTGGTGCCTGCTTCATCCCATACAAGGCTTTGTCCAGTTCAACACTTTGCTTGACTTGCCGTCAGATGAACCCTGGAGTCCGTGCCACATAAACCTCCTCTACTAGCTCTCCATTCAAAAGCCGACTTTACATCCAAGTGATGTACAATCCAGCTTGCTCGAGTGCGAGTCACAGTAGGAGCATCGACTCAATCTAGCTACCGTGAGAACACTTCCTCGTAATTGACACCTTATCACGAACATAGCCCTTTGCCACCAGCGCACTTTGTGCTTCACAACCGCGCCATTTGCATCCTTCTTAACCTTGTAAACCCACTTCAATCCTATGGTTCGATGGTCGCGAGGAAGTTCGCAAGGTGCTGTGTGGTTGGCCTCGATGGAGGCCATTTCCTCGCCATGGCCTGTTGCCAACACTCTTGCTGCTCTTCTTTGCAAAGATCATGGTTCTTCACCGCCAGATGCAGCTCAGAGTCGTGGCGATTCGATGTCATCGATCTCTAGTGACAAAGTGGTGTGTTTGGCTCCTTCCTCGGTGAGTCCAGATACCACCGGTTGGGGATGGTGATGTCGTCGCTTGTCAAGCATGGCATGCCTAGGTGCAGGCGTGGCAGCCTCTGGTAGAGCAGGTGCAGGTGATACACCATCTATAGTTGGAGCTATAGTGCCCTCAGAGGCCGTCCCTGTACTTGCAGGTGTGAGCGCACTAGTGCAGAGCCCCCCCTTTAACTCCGGTTGGGAGGGCCCTCTAACAGCGGTTCCCCAACCGCTGTTGAGGGTTCGGTGTTAGAGGGGGGGGCCTTTAACACCGGTTCTTATACGAACCGGTGTTAAAAGTGGCGCACGCGATGGCCGCTGCAGCCCCTTTAACACCGGTTCGTATCTGGGACTGGAGTTAAAGGTTCTTCTGCGACAGATTTAGCCGTTTTCTGCTGCGGCGGTACGCAGCAGAAACGGCCTAAATCTCGCGGCAGACTTCGCCTGCCTGCTCGGGCGTATTTTGCGGGAGGGCGAGGGGAATCGATCGAGCGTATACACATAAATCGTCCGGTACATACGAGTACATGAATAATTAAGCAACTATTATTATACACAAACATCGCCATCGGCACATACATCGTCATTGTTCATTTTGGTGGATATCTAAAGAGTTCTCCGCCAGCGTGGCGACCTCATCAAGTATGAACCCTCGCCAATTCCTCTTGAATGGCTCGTCGCGTTCATATGGTAGGAGTTGGTCCCGCATCCGCTCGATCTGAATATATATGAAGAATGGGTCGTCAATATATATATAAGAATAAAACTCAACACAATTGATGGTAATAAAATAATGTTGTGGACTTTGTTTACTTACTCTAAGTTGTTCTAGTGCGGCTTGGCCGTCGACATATCGTGTTCTAATGAACTGCAAACATAGTACCCACATAAGTTATTGCCGTATCCTCGATGCGCGCTTTACGAGAATAGAGAGTTCAATCAAAATAATAATCAATAAAGCATGATATAATGGAATTGGAAGCTAGCTAGTATTACTTACATTTTGGTCTACAAATTTTAGTTCTTGACCATTCACCCACGGCCCTGCCCGTGAACCTTTTCAAACCCCGTCCGCAAATAAAATGGATAAAGGAGTAATTAATTACTTGTTGTCACGAAAGTTGCCGATCTAGTGCGATAATATGATTGAAATTACCTCTGAGCATCTCTCTAAAGTCTTCCCATATCTATTTTTCTTTTCAGAACGAGTCCATGACAAGGACTTTCCCGAGTCGGGTTGAATGACTAGCAGAATAAAGTGGAACCTACGACGCATAACTCATCATCGCCACTTAACATCGAGTAAGCCAAATGTAATGTGTACAAGAGATAGGGTAACAGTACTCACGAGAAGTTGTAAGGCAATAGTATTTCCCTTTTGGTTTGTTGTCTCGGTAAATACTTTAGCAAGTAATCTTCTGTTTGCCCGGGTCTGGTTCTTACCACTTCTTCATGAACTCTATTTGGGTCAACGAACCCAATGTCAAAAGGGCCTCCTTTCATGCATTCCATAACCTTTTTCCTGCATAATAGTATATACATATATGGTGAGCATATATATACATGCAATTAATGAAGTGAATGAGATGAGATAAAAATTACAGAAATAGTACTTACACACAATAAAGGCTGATGGCAGATTTGTCGAGTTCCTTCTGATTGAATAGAAAATGCAAGTCTTGAATGTTGAAGTCGATCGCGTCGTCTCCGCACAAGAAAATCTGATCTCTTATATGCGCCGTGATCCATTCTTCTTTTCTCGTCTTGCAGAAATGAAGGTACCACTTGTGCAATTTTCGCATCTTTGTTGGTAGATTCTTGAGCTCCTCTTTCTTGACTAGATTCTTCCCATACTTCCATGGCTGTATGGGGTTGACATCGCATTTGGGCAAGTTGTCTCCCATGACGTTCAAGTATGCAATGTAAGTCATCCCCATCTCATTGGCCTTTCTTTGTAGCTCGCCTCGTAATCATCTACGGAGGAGCGACCTTGTCAAACATTTGAGCGGGCGATGATTGGTTTTCCTGCTCTCCGAGCATGGGAACTGTTTTCGGGTACCTCACATTGCTACTTTCAGTCTCCCTACGGCGCCTTGCATCCGCCTTCAAAATCTGGCGCCGTAGTCCCAAGCACAAGTGGGGTTTCAGGTTTCAAAAGATTTTGTAAAACTTCCACCACCGCCGGATCTATTTTCTCCTTTGGCTCGCCCGCCTAGGTGCAAAGAATTTCTTGACCTGTTCTCCCGAGATCCTATTGGTCTCCTCGTCAGCGATTCCACGGTAAAACCGCAATGGCTTGGCGGAAGGCTCATGGACGTAGTTTTTGAACTCTTTGGCGTACGGTTTTCATGGATTTCTTTGTGGCAGCACCGATGCTCCTCGTGGCAAGGCTCTTCCGCTTACGCTGAGGAGATGGCTGAAGCACCGAGATGGCCGACGGGTCAAGATGGCTGCAGAGATGGCCGACGGTCGAGATGGCTGCCGCAGGAGATGGCCGACGGGCGGAGATGGATGTCGCGTAGAGATAGCTGGCTCAGCTCGCCGACGACGCTACGGGGTGCCAAGTGACCTCCAATTTGGAAGCACAATGTGTTCCTTCTTCCAAAGAATGGTTGTTTTCACCGCAAATTTGAGTTGAGTTTCCTTCACCGTAGCATGGTCAAGCTATGCTTCCTCATATTCCTTCACAACCTCATCCACCCCGACAATAGCATAGCCATCCGAATCGGTCGGCGGTGGTAAGTTCCACCAACAGGAGGTAAGGCATAGCCGACAACCACCTTAATGGATAAGCCCATTAATCTCACATGCAGCTCATGTTCGCTCTCCGTGATCTCATCAACGGGTATCGAGGACCCGTCATTTCAAGCGTGCTGCACGTTCTCCGTGGAAGCCACACCGCTTTTCCCAGCAGTCCGGGCCACGGCAGCTTCCAATGCAGGCTCTTCGTGCCGCTGAGATGGGCCGTAGCTTGATGGTTTCATTGTGCATTCACTTGCGCTGCGCCGCAAGTGCATGTTCTATCTGTGTCATCCGCTCAGACGCTCTTTTCTTTCTCGCCGCCATCTGTAAGAGTCGCTCCAGGCAAACCCATCCTTCCATGTCATACCCCGTGCCTCGTGCATGTCCAGGTGTTCTTTACCGATGGCGCGTGTGAGCTGGTCATTCTCTCTGCTGGATGGAAGGTCCTGGCGGATGTTTCCTCGTATGCCGTGATGAGTTCGAAGGACGGGTTTGGCAAGGATGGTTGGGAAGATACACAATCCTGCTTCGGGTCCAACCTTGCCCCGATTCCAGAGAACCAAGTCTTTGCACGTAGGTCCCACCCATCTCTGGGTGTGATCCCTCTCAGCAGGCCTCTCGCTTCCTCCCACTTAGGCCTCCGAGATATGTAGCCACCGACCCGTCCTCCGTGATATTCCTTCTGGCATTAAGCGTGGTTTCGACCTTTTTAGCTATAGCACTTTTTTATATGTCTCAAATTCGGGCCGTTGAGGTCTTATCTTCGCATAATATGCGTCTTAATCTGAGTCTCATGAGCTTTGACAAAATTGTTCAATTTTGTCTTCCGATTCATGAAAGCCTCAGCCATCTTCTTTAGAGTCCACTTTGACCTTTTCTTTATAACCGGTTGTTTTCATCCTCCTCTGGCGGAAGGGTGAAATTTACCAACAACGAATTCCAAAGCGTTTCTTTGGATCTCACATCGACAAAGGTACCGCCCTTCTTTGGCTTATTCCAATATTCAATTATGATTGGGATTTGGTCCCTAACAAGAACTCCAAACGATAAATTTGTCTGCGCCTTCTTGGGCTCCATCGCCCGCCATCAACACGATCGCTTCGATCGTGAACTTTGCACGATCTTTCAACCGCTGGCTCGCGCCTCGCTTGCTCTTTTTCGTAGAAGAAGATGGTTGCTGGCTGGTCGATCCAGAGGGCTAAAAGAAGAAAGAAGCGTTAATAATACATGTATAAGAAGATTGTTGGTGGAAGTCAGCTGAGGCTTAATCAATGCATATACCTCGTCGGACTTTGTAACCATTAAATTGCGTTCACCAGAGTCTTCATCTTCTCCATGACTAGTACTTGAGCTGTCGTCGTCATGTCCCTCCAAGTTCAGATATTGTGAGGTGTCCTCATCAATAATGTTCTCCATTATTTCTTCTTCTTCAAGGTTTCTACTAAGTGGATCCATAGTTTCTAAAATAATAATATTATCTAGAGTAAGAGTGTAAACATTCAAGTGGACTTGGATTCATACACAAATATACATATTATTCATACCAAAATACACAAATAAATACACAAATGAGTCGAGGTCCAATTTGTATACAAGTTTTAATCTATGCATGTAGTACAATTTATCGAGCAAACAAGTTTTAATCAGATGAGTCGAATCATACACGCGGAACGTGGCGCCACCGGTGGGGTGACGTTGGTCTCGTCGGGCGGTGCTTTGCCGGGCGGATGCGGCGGTCTCGTCGGGCGGCGGTAGCGGGCGGGCGGCTTAGGCGTGGCCTATGAGCTCAAGCGGCGGCGCGAGACGCCTCGCATCGAGGAAGAGAGAGGTGGTCTTAGGGTTTAGGCGTGGCCTATTATAATATCTTTGCTATAAGCTATTTTATTTTTACTCCACATGCTTCTAATTCACATGTGCAAGGTTTAGATCGTCGGGGTCGATGTCACCACGCTCATCTCGCCCATCTTTGGCACCCTGGAATCATTCCGAGGGTCAATATATGCAAAGAACTGTGTTTATATCGCCCGAGGCCGGCGCTAGGCGTCGCCAGGCGTGGCCCAATCGGCCGCAGAGCATGCTGGCGTGGCGAACTCCACGCTCATCGCCGACCTAGGCCAGGAGGATGCCACATCGAGCTCGCATCCCACCTAGGTCGCATCGCGAAGCTCGCACCCATGGCCACCACCGAGCTTGCACCACCTAGGCCGCCCCCAGCCGAGAGGGAGGCCCTGCATCGCCGGGCCTGGCCTCGACGAATCCGCCTCCCGACCCATCCCTCCACTTCCCGTCATTATTTGGCCCCAATGCGTGACGGCCACAGAAGCTCCGCCCGCCACACCCGATGACGCGAGCTACCGGCTCCGCGAGAACTGCCGGGGCAGCACGGGAGGCACGGCGAGCACGGGCGAGCACGGGAGGCAACGGCGAGCACGGCGACGACGGCAGCTGGCGGCCGGCAGCGCCGGCGGGCATAGCGACAACGGCATGTGGCGATGTGCAGCGGGGATACCGCCGGCAAAACAGAAGGGAGGAAGAGCATGCTCACCACGGCGTCGGCGTCGGGCAGCTGCAACGGCGGCCGGACAGAGGCGGCCGGACAGAGGCGGTGGCGGTCGTCGGTTTCGCGCGGCGACGACGAGGGGTGCGGCCGGCTGATAGCGAGACGACGGTGGCGGCCGCTGGCTTCGGTGGTGGCGACGGCGAGGGTTCGCTCGCGGCGTGGCGCGATCCGGCTCTGGGAAGAAAGGAGCGAAGGCGCATTAATACCCCTTTAACACCGGTTCGGCAGGAACCGTGTTAAAGGGGGAATTGTTCTCCTTTAACACCGGTTCTGCCACGAACCGTGTTAAAGGGGTCACTGAAGCGAATAATGCCCCTTTAACACCGGTTTCCTGTCGAACCGTGTGAAAGGGGCATTTATTTCATGCATTAAAGGGCTTTTAATTAAAATGATATGAATTTAGAAAATTCATATCTTTTCATTTCAACTCAAAAAATATGAATAATATATCATAATTTTCAGAAAATAATATCTATCCATTCATGTAAATCATTTTATATTTACTTTACATGATTTTTTAAAATAATTAAAACACTTATTTCATGCATTAAAGGGCTTTTTAATTCAAAAATATGATATGAATTTAGAAAATTCATATCTTTTCATTTCAACTCGTAAAAATATGAATAATATATCATAATTTTCAGAAAAATATCTATCCATTCATGTAAATCATTTTATATTTACTTTACATGAAATTTTTTAAAATAATTAAAACACTTATTTCATGCATTAAAGGGGCTTTTTTAATTCAAAAAATATGATATGAATTTAGAAAATTCATATCTTTTTCATTTCAACTCAAAAAAATATGAATAATATATCATAATTTTCAGAAAAATAATATCTATCCATTCATGTAAATGATTTTTATTAGATCAAATCATATTTTAATGCCGCATCTTTTGTATTAACATTTTTGAATTGATAGGATATTTAAATGTAGCATCTTTTGTATACACTTGAATCTCACCAAGCCTCTCTCAACTTGAATTGTTTTTTGATCAATATGTTGGTGGTTTTTTGAATTAGCCATTTGGTGGTTGCTTCACAAAACCGTCCGTTTTTTATGCTCGGAAAATGCCTTTTTGGTGCGATAAAAAGGAAAACTCCTCTTGCAAACTATGCCTTGATACATGGCCAGATTAAGTAACAATCGGCCGAACTGGAACTGAAAATTAAGATACATGGCCAGAATAAGTAACAATCGGCCGAACTGGAACTGAAAATTAAGATATATAAAAGAACTGAAAATTAAGATACATGGCCAGATTAAGTAACAATCGGCCGAACTTGTTTCGGAATGTTGGAGTGATTCAGTCATGCTCCTGCCTACACCTGTAATACTCGCCATCGTAGTCGTCATTACCGCCGCCATCGCTGCCGCCATCGGGTCGCCGTAATTGAACCTCTGGAGAGTACGCGTGGCTGGACTTGAGGGTAGTCGCGTGGCTGGACTTGAGGGTAGCGCAGACGGGTTAGAGTCGGCGGTGTCATAGGCCATGACGCCTTCGAGAGTCCGACCGCGCCACCATATCCGGCCGCCTCGTTGAAGTTAGGAGGAGGGCCGTCCTCCTCGTGCTGGCGAGCGCCTCTCATGCCGATCCACGAAGAAGGCTTCCCAAGTAGGGAAATAGTCGGGATGCCATCTGGGATTCTCCGCTGCCCGTGTGAGCTCAAGTAGTAGTGGTTCGTGATGGCCATCCGCGCCACACCTAGAGGGACAGAGGAACGCACGCCTGACGCCAAAGATCCAGCCGACGGGGACACAAGAGTTCGGCGGGGGGGTAGTTCGAGGCGCAAAGCGCCTCCGCCTCCCTGGGGGTTAGTGCTACGGTGGAAGCCATGGGAAAGAGTGATGAGGTTGCAGATATGAGTCTAAAGATGTGAAATGACAATGGAGGCCAACCCCCTACATATATATATACGGGAAGAACTGGAGGGAAGAATCAAGGGAAGAAAAATGGCGGGAAGAAAAATGGCGGGAAGAATCATGGGAAGAAAAATGGCGGCGGAAGAAAATGGCGGAAAAAATGGCGGATGAACCTTTAGTCCCGGTTGGAGACACCAACCGGGACTAAAGATGAACTTAGTCCCGTTGGAGACACCAACCGGGACAAAACACGAGTCAACACTAATAATAGGGGTGAGTGCATGTCGACATTATGTCGTGGCGTGTACCTTGTCCGGATGGTGTCACCAACCGGGACTAAAGATGAACCTTAGTCCGGTTGGAGACACCAACCGACTAATAATAGGGTGAGTGTCGACATTATTTTGTAAGTGTCAACACTATGTCGAGCTGCTTGTACTATAAATAGGCATCCTTGTGAGTCCAGCCTCCAGCCAGTTTGAGGCGGGACACCACTACCAGTTTGGAGATGACGGAGCCCAGTCCTCGGCATCTCCGAGAACTGGTCAGAGGCACTCCCTAATATGTGAAATTAGTTAGCTCCCTGGTGTATTGATCTAGTTAAAGAAGTTACAAAGCTGCAAGATGGTTTTCGAGAGGGACACCACTACGGCCAGTTTGTGGAGATGCCGAGCCTAGTCCTCCGGCATCTCCAAGAAACTGGTCATAGAGGCACTCCTAATATGTGACCGCTGCTTTGGAGATCGGATCTTAATGGTAATCGAATCGGGACAACTTCTTCTCATAGTCCCGGTCCATCCACAAAACATGACTAACACTCAAGACATGTATTAATATTAAAAACATGAACTAGAGTTACATAATATGATCATGAACTTCTTGGCATATGCCCTTCCTTATGATCGCCAGACGTAACCATGGAGCATCTTCTTTACTTAACGGAATGCTTGGGTCAGTTTTCCTTTGTGAAGGGCGGAATTTCATCAAACTTATTATAATCTTCCGACATGTCCATCTTGTCCTCGATTCCCACGATGTTTCTTTTCCCCGAAGAACTATGTGACGCTTTGGCTCATCATATGATGTATTCGTTTGCATATTTTTTCTTTTTTTGGTCCGGAGGACATGTCCTTCACATAGAAAACCCGAGCCACATCATTGGCTAGCGAATGGTTCGCCTAAGTTCTTCATAAGATTGTTGAGATCCACCGCTGTCATTCCGTGCATTCTTGTCTACCTCAACCCCTCCTCCTGTTAGCTTGACCCATTTGCATCGAAACAAGGGACCTTAAAATTAGGTCCATGGTCAAGTTCTCATATCTCCTCTATGAACCCATAATACGTGGTCTTTTGCCCATTGTCTTCGCTGCATCAAGCGGACACCACTTTTGGTTGGTGCTCTTTTATCTTGGCCTATCGTAAAATGTATTCCCATTTATCTCGCACTTGGAAAGTACATACATCAAGACGGTGTCCCGCCAACAAGTAAATTGATCCCCAACAGTGATGTCATTCGTGAGAAGTCTTTGCAGCCAGCCGCCAAAACTCGCCATGTGTTCACTTATAATCCATTCATCAGACTGCCCCGGGTGTTTGAGGCGTATTAAATTCTTGTGTTCATTGATATACGGGGAAACCAAGATAGATCTTTGTAGAACCGTGTAGTGTTCTTGATTGAGAGAATGCCCGTCCCTACATATCATTGCTTTACATCCTAGGGTGCCTTTTCCACGCAGTCTCCCCTCATGTCGTGATTCTGGAACACCAATCGCCTTAAGGTCAGGAATAAAATCAACACGTAACTCAATGACCTCCTCTGTTACATAGCCCTTGGAGATGCTTCCTTCCGCCTAGCACGGTTATGAACATATTTCTTTAAGACTCCATGTACCTCTCAAAGGGGAACATATTGTGTAGAAATACAGGACCGAGAATGGCAATCTCTTCTACTAGGTGAACCAGAGATGCGTCATAATATTGAAGAAGGATGGTGGGAACACCAACTCAAAGTCGACAAGACATTGGTCCACATCTGTTTGTAACCCCGTAGGCTTTCCGGATCGATTACCTTCGAGATATTGCATTGAGGAATGCACATAGCTTCACAATGGGTACTCGAACATTTTCGTAGAAGCCCCTCAATGCAATCGGAAGCAATTGTGTCATAATCACGTGGCGTCATGAGACTTCAGGTTTTGGAATTTTTCTCCCATATTTATTATTCCCTTTATATTCGACGGAAGCCGACGGGACCTTGATAACGCTTCGGACATTCAAAAAGATTTCCTTCTCGCTTTGGTAAGAGCGTAGTGGCAGGAGTTAAGTGGCATCGTTTACCCTTCTCGCTCGGGATGCATAGGCTCTTGTGGGGCCTTGACGTTGCTGGTCCTGTCGTGCTTCCGTGTATCTTTTGTCTTCCCATACACTCCTAGGAAGCCTAGCAGATTCACGCAAACATTCTTCGTCACGTGCATCACGTCGATTGAAGAGCGGACCTCTAAGACTTTCCAATAGGGTAGGTCCCAAAATATAGATTGCTTCTTCCACATGGGTGCATGTCTGGCATCGTCATTCGAAACAGATAGACTGCCCGGACCTTTTCCAAAGATTACTTCTAGGTCCTTTACCTCCTCACCGGTACGGAGGACAGGCTTCCTCCGGGGTTCTGGCAGACGTTTGAAATGCTTGCCTTTCTTTCTTACGGGATGCAGGTTCGGAAGAAATTGACGATACCCTAGGTACACAACCTTCTTACATTTATCCAAATATACACTTTCAGTCTCATCTAAACAGTGTGTGTATGATTGTATCCCTTGTTTGTCTGCCCTGAAATGTTACTAAGAGTGGGCCAATCATTGATGGTTACGAAAAGCAACGCTCGTAGGTCAAATGGGTCCCCTTTGTGCTCATCCCACATACGTACACCTGGTTTGGCCCACAGCTGTAAAAATTCTTCAACTAATGGCCTTAGGTACACATCAATGTCGTTCTGGGTTGCCTCGGGCCTTGGATGAGCACCGCATCATAATGAACTTCCTCTTCATACACAACCAAGGAGGAAGGTTATAGATACATAGGGTCACAGGCCAGTGTTGTGACTGCAGCTCACCAAAAGGATTCATGCCGTCATTACTTAGACCAAACCTTAAGTTCCTTACGCCACGTGAAGTCCGGTACTCGCCGACTTTTCTCCACCGTGACCCATCGGTAGGGTGTCTCAACATCGCGTCTTTCTTACGGTCTTCCATGTGCCATCGCAACAACTTGGCATGCTCTTTATTTCGAAGAGACGTTTTAACCGTGGTATTATAGGAGCATACCACATAACCTTGGCGGGAACCTTCTTCCTAGGGGCCTCGCCTCAACATCGCCAGGATCGTCTCGTGCGATCTTATATCGCAAAGGTGCATACCGGCATGCATCCAAATTCTCGTATTTCTCACCGCGGTAGAGGATGCTCATTAATGCATGTATCTTCTGCACGTCTAATCCTAGAGGGCAGACAACCTTCTTTGCTTGGTATGTACTGTCAGGCAACTCATTATTTCTTGGAAGAAGATTCTTCATTTTTACCAACAACTTTGAAAATGCGCTGTCAGTCACACCATTCTCTGCCTTCCATTGCAGCAAATCCAGTGTGGCACCTAACTTTTTGTGGCCATCTTCGCAAGTTGGATACAACAATGTTTTGTGATCCTTTAACATCTGCTCCAGCTTCTCCTTCTCCTTTTCAGTTTCACATTCTTCCTTTGCATCAGTAATGGCCCGACCAAGATCGTCATCAGCGGGCCCATCTGCTCCCTCTTGATCTTCATTATCTACCTCCGTTGCATTATCATCATATTCAGGATACATATTATGATAGTTTTCATCATCCTCTTCTTCTTCGTTGTCTTCCATCACAACCCCTTTTTCTCCGTGCTTGGTCCAACAATTATAGCTGGGCATGAAACCGGATCGAAGCAGGTGGGCGTGAATGGTTCTGGTATTTGAGTAGTCTTTCTTGTTCTGACAGTGAACACACGGACAGCACATAAAACCATTGTGACCACGGTTTGCATTAGCCACAACGATGAAATTTTGGAGGCCGTTAATGTACTCGGAAGTGCGGCAGTCACCGTACATCCATTGCCGATTCATCTGCATTAATATGTAGTATATATCAAAAAATAATAGGAAGATGACCATTTATATATATAGTACATCAATGACACATGAAACTATAGTTGCCGACCTCGACCGAGACGGAAAGAGCAACAAGAAAGCTTATTTTGAGCTCTCGGGCATTTCACCGAACACCTCTAGTGCATATGAAAAAATCACAAACTAGCACTCTTCACACCCTCTTGCTAGGCTCCAAAATGTGAAAGAATGAAAGAGTGGGGTGTGTGTGGGCTGGGGTGGTGTCTTATAGCCCCCTCTTTAACACCGGTTCGTGGCACGAACCGGTGTTAAAGGGGGGGTGCGCGGGCCACCGGTGCAGGGACCTTTAACACCGGTTCGTGTCACGAATCGGTGTTAAAGGGGGGCTCCTTTAATGCCCAGAGGCCACGCTGGTACGGCCCCCCCTTTAACACCGGTTCGTAGAAGAACCGGTGTTAAAGCCCCTTTTCGGGATCAACAAAAGCCCTCGTTTCCACTAGTGGCGGCGATAGCGGAGTGGCTGATGCACTCGCGTTGTCGTTCCTGCCAGGCGATTTGGAGCATGACGTGGGTGTCTTGGAGGCCGGTGGTGATGGCGTCGCCTGTGATGCTGCTCCTGATAGCGATCCACCAGATAATGCTGACATAGGATCAATGATGAACGTCGTGCCCGCTGCCATCTGCTCGTACTCCTTCCAGTTCCAGGCTCGTCGAACACGACGTCACGCGTACGTGCACGCGACCGCTGATGGGATCATACAGGCGATAAGCCTTGCTCCATGTATCATACCCGAGGAACACCATGGCCTTGCCCAGAACCGCACCGGCACTCCCATCGCCTTCAACATGCAGCACGCTGTGCCAATCACCGTTTGGTTCCGCCGCTCCACCACGCCATTTTGCTGAGGTGTGTACGGAGTGGTGAGGTGTCGCTGCACATGAAGATCTGCGAGGTACGCAGCGAGGTTGTTGGAGTTGAACTCCCCGCCACGATCTGTCCTGAGCATCTTCAGCTTACGCCCTGTCTCGCGCTCCACTCTTGCCTGAAACCGCCGGATTGCCTCTGCCGCCTCGTTCTTCCCGCGCAACAGATAAAGCCACATATGCCTGATGTGGTCGTCCACGAGAATAAGGAAGTAGTTCTTGCCTCCGGGCGTCGGCGGCGAGATCGGTCCACATAGATCCCCATGAACTAGCTCCAGTGGCTCCGTGCCTCAGAACCTTGCCTTCTGTGGGAATGGGGCTCGACGATGCTTTCCAACGAGAAAAATGTCGCACACCTGCTCAGTGTGCTCGATCAGCGGCAGACCGTGGACCATGCCCTATCGCGCCAATCTTGCTAGTTCGTCGAAGTGTTGATGGCCGAATCGGGCATGCCAGTGCCACACGTCCTCGGTGGCGTGCACGTCCAGACACACGTGCTTGACGAGCTGGAGGTGGACGATGTAGAGCCTATTGCGTGCTCGTGGCACATTGGCAAGGATGCGCTCCTGGTGATCACGCACGGCCATGAACTCGTCCTTGACGAGCGTCGGGCAACCGATCTCATCCAGCTAGCCGATAGAGATGATGTTGCTATTGAGACGAGGAATCTAGTACACCTGCATCAGCGCACGGTGTTCTTCTCCAGCTGCGGCGAACAGGACGGTGCCCCATCCTCTGATGGCCACGAGGGAGCCCGTCACCCCCTTGTCGAGCTCGGCGAGCGCAGCTTCGTTGCTGGTCATGTGATTTTACGCGCCTGTGTCTAGATACCAGGAAACGTCGACATCATTTGGAGAGCGCCATAGGACAACACGTGCACGTTCCTCATTGAGGAAGACATGCTCCCCCACGATCAGTGGCGGACAACGACACTTCCTTAACCACGTACATGCCTGGACTGGCATCGTTGTCGCAGCCCTATTCTTGCGCGAGGTTGGCCTCCTCCCGCTTGCCTTCACCGCGATCAGGCTTTGCCTTGCGAGTTGCGACACTCGCGTGCCTAGTGGCCGTCGATGCCGCAGTAGTTGCACTTGCCGTTGCGGCGTGCCGGCCTTCCGCCACCGTTGTTCTTGGAGTTAGTCGTCCTTGCCAGATGGACGACCTTGCGTCTTCTTGCCCTTTCCGCCATCGCCAGAAGATCCCTCGCCTGGCTGGCGACTACCCTGGCGAGCAGGCCACTCCTCCTCAAAGAGAAGGAGACGGTCGCCCGCGGTTTTCTCTGGCTCGCCGCGACTCCCCGACACCGCGAGGCGGCCACTGAGCTCTTCAATGGACATGCCCTTCAAATCCAACAGAGTTTCTATTGAACAAGCCATTTGGGCATACCTTGGTGGCACGATGCCGCGTCGAGCTCCGTCGTGGAGTCGTCCAGCGACTGCAGCTCGATGACGATGGCCGAGATTCTCAGAGAGAACTCCTCGACCGATTCGCCGTTCTTGAACGCCAGGCCGTCGAAGTCCTTGCGGAGCCGCTGCCAGCGTGCCTTGCGGACCCGATCATCACCAATTCGCATGGTTTTGATCGTGTCCCAGCCAGCCTTCGCGTTGTCCTTCACGGATAGCACCTGCACCATCTCCGGTGGCACGGAGCGGAGGATGGCGCTCAGCGCCTGCCGCTCCATCCCGTCGTCCGCGACGACAGCCTCCCACAAGCCTGCGCCCTGGAGCTGGACGCGCATGAGGATTGCCCATTCGGTGTAGTTCGTTTTCGTGAGGGTCGGCCAGGTCACGACACTGCCGTTGCTCTCCCTCACGATTTCTCCGCCACCGCCGCCTTGCCTGATCCTGCTCCGTCCGCGACTCTCTGAGTGCACGCGACGTCCTGCAGGTGTAGCGGGCGCAGCTGCCGCCGGTGGTGGCTGTGGTGGAGTCCGACCATGGTTAGGCTCTGATGCCACCTGTTAGCATCGAATCTACAAAGTCACACGAACTAAAGAGTTTAGAACACACACTAGAGGGACACAGGTTATTTTTGTGTTGCGCAATGCTTGTAACTTTTTCTTATCTCCTTAAGTACTCAATTACAGAAACAAAAAGGTGCCACTCTAATGGCCCGAGAAAATCGATTGATCCACTACGACTGTGCCATCCCACGATTAAATCATGCAAAGCGTAGGCTAATTCCTAGCTAACTAAACCAGCTGACCACTTCCTGTCGTGCCATCCCACGACTAGGCTAACTGAAACAACTAGCTAGGCTAGTTGGCTAAGCTGACAGTTAACTGGATTTGTACGACAGTGAGTACGCAGACTTCTGTCAGGACAAGATTATTTGCAGAAAACAAACCGACTGAAAACTAGCAGCACAAGATTTATTCAACAGTCAGGATGAGTCACGCCCCTGGGCGCACTAGCCAGGCAGGCTTGACCAAAACCCAAATTCTGTCACAGACCGATCCATCCAGACTAAACCATCGGACGGTTTGCATCTCCGAGTTGGGTCAGTGTCGGAACCATCGACAATGCTGGCACTTCCAAAATGGCTTAACATGATGAGAAAAGTCCAGCCGATGAGACCAGTAATGTCCAACAAGTTATGCCAGATTGCCAGCATGAACAAAACGAGACCAATGTAAAAAAATCAAATAAGCACTACCGACAGTAGCCTTTTTTTTTTAAGATGCCAACAGTAGCCATTCTTGGCTCAGAGTTACTCCTCCATTTATTCTCTTTTATAACAATCCGAAGAACAAGTGCAAAGAAATTTATCCCATGTGAATCAAAGGAAATATCAGAAGAATTACACCCGTAAACCTTCAATTTAGACATTTGGAGCAACAGATTTATTATCACCATTGCATCCCATATCCACAAGACAGAAACAAAGATGGTCAACAAAACTGTAGGACCGTAATATATGAGATGAGATCGCCACAAACATAACATTCAATGATGACTACCACAGGGCCATCCACTTCCAAAGATATAGTTGCCCAACATAAAACTGCAAGCATGGCAAATTCTATTCGCCTAGAAAAGCATTGTCCTCTGGGAGGGTGTTACACTTACACCCTCACTGTCACGGGTGTTCCATCCTTCAGCAAGTAAACACTAAAAACTACACGACGTTCTACATCCGTGAATACAGTCCAGCACTTGTCAGTGGCCAAAAAATCTCCAGTGATGTCTCTTATCTGCCTTGCCTTTCTTCACATCTTCAGTTCAGGGTTATGTCTGTTAAATACAGAAACCCAAAACTCAATTAGACTAACATCATTGAATAGCACTTGAGTGAGGGCATGTAGATGTTTAAACATATTAAGCAAACCAATATTATAAACTATATATAGTAACCTATGTAAGTACTAAGTATACCAATATACCAAGGGTCATCACCATTCTAGTCCAACTAGACCAGCAAGAGTGATTCTTTACATAAAGAGTGGGAAAGGTTAGGTGGAATGTCAGATCTGTTGGTGATCAGAGCGATTGCAAATCAGCATATCAAGAGTAATTCTTGTTGGTCTGCATACCACAGTCTAAGTTGGAAACGCAGGTGCCTAAAAGGTGCAAATCTAGCGTACATGGTAGCTAGCTCAATTTGTTTTTCTAGAATATACATAGCTAGCTTAAAAATAGACACTGAATTATAGAACAATTGACGGTAAAAGATGGTCTCATCAGTAGTTACCCACATATTGTACACATAACAGAAAGAGAAAACTTTGTGGAACTAGTTGTATCCTGGAGCTTGTCTGAATGAAATTTATTTGTCACTATGCAATCGACCCCACGACAGTACCATTCTTCAAAAACAAATTGCACAAAAAGCACCAATATGAATAACAAATAAACGTATAAAAGTAAAAAATATATAGCTTACAGACTTCTCTTGCGGAAAAAAACCTTTTAGGGAAATTAAAAGGACACTGAAAAGTGAAAACATGTAAAATGGAAGAGTTTCTCACTACCATGTGTTCCCGAAGGCACTTCTACAAAAATGCCATGGAACACCACATGCAAGTAGATACTAGATACTAGCTACGGATTAAGGGAAGGATCGGTTCTATATAGTATCACCATGATGTTTAAATACCTTAATAATCAAATTGAGTTACGATTTGCTAAATTCACTAAGTTACTGCATAACAGATAAAACAAGGCAGATAAATAACAAAATAATACAATTAAGTAGAAGATGCTAGACGACCCAGCTCTTTGAAATTTGAGGCATTTACTTTATGGTGGGTTTGACGGATAAATTCTTAGCGGCTCAATCACAATTATCACGGGAATGACTGAACATGAACAATGCATACTAGGTTTCCGCTGATGATCTCTCCAAAAGCATCTGATTGGTCAATTGGCGACTTGTACCGAAGAAGATTCATGTTAAATGCAAATATTCATGGGAAAGCTAACATCAACCAACAGACGAGAAAGCAAACTCTCTTATATGTCTAACTTGGATGCACGAAAATGGTCTGGCATGAAATTATCAGCACCAATAGGAGTTATTTGGTAACATTTGTATATAATTGCAACACGGGAAGGAAAAAACTCACACACTACCAGGATTCATGAAACTAGAAATCATGCTTATAAGAAGGTGCTTGCAAACAATTCTGAAGCGGACAACACCTTTAGTTATAATATCACTATCTGCACAGACAGAAAACCTTCACACCTACCATGGAACGTAAACAGCTATATTACTTTTTCTTTACCAAGACACCGTAGGGGAGGCCCCTACGGTTAAAATTTCATTAAACAAAACACAGGAAATACATATGTACAGATTAGCAGAATAGCTCGGCTAACAAGCTATCTTCTTCTAATATATTACTTCTTCTAATACATGATATTGGTCATTTTGAGGAACACTTTGTAACAAAGGCATACGGTAGAATTGCAGCAGTTGGCCACTCACACAATTGAAGATCAATACTAACCCCAATGTTTGTCATGAATGCTAATATGCTACAAGAGGGAATAGAAAAACCCGCATTGGTTTAATATGTAACAGTACGCAATGTTAAAATAAAATCAATCAGTAGGCAGTAGGTTCTGCAGGTAATAAAAATAATTGACAATGAACAACACTGGAAGCACTATTTTCATATTATAAAAATATGCCTCATTAACTGGGAGGATCATCTGGCTCAGTAGATATAGGGGAAGCCAAAGAAGACAGGGAAGGTATATACCTCAACAAACTATAACTACCACGGTGCGTCCTGCTCTTCTCTCCTGCTTGTGCTCCCTCAACATATGCAGTGCGAAAGCTGGAATGATAACGAAGCAAGATATGGCATGTATGCCAAATATCCCCACTTCCACGATCACAGAACCAATCGTTTCTCCCTGAGATATCGATCCCTCCACATGCGGTGACACCAACATTACCAGAATACCAGCGATAATTAGCAGTATGAAGGCCGAATCTGCGACCAATCCAAGGACCATGGCGCGTGGAAACTTGAGGAACTTCTGAGTTGACTCCTGCGTGATTGCTCCAAAGGCGCTCTGAGGAGGACAGAAGTTTCAGTGAAACCACAGGGATGGACATGATTATATATGGAATGGTTCGAAAGTGCAAGGATGCAGATTAAGTGATACACGCAAATGGAAAATCAATTCTAATGTACAAATAATGTAGAGCCTATCCACTGCTGTAATTCGACCAAAGTAAAGACCAGATGGTTAATTGCATCATACCTTCCTGACCTCAGAACCGGATCCAGATACAGCTGCAACCAGGGATACCAGGCACAGGCCGCACAGTAGAACGACTGCAAGCGCGAGGAAGAGAAAGATGATGCAGACGGAGAACTTGAAAGCCGCGTCCGTGAACGCCTCGAGGAACACGAGGAGGGTGGAGCCCTCGCGGCAGATGTGGCGTGCGACGATGGTGGCGGCCGAGCCCGCGGACATAACCCAAGCAATCGCGAGGCACAGGTAGGGGAGCGCCCGGGCCGCGACGACAACCCACGACGGCGGCGGCGGCGGCGGCGGTGAGGGCTTCACGGCAGCGTCGGCCACGGCCATCGGGACGGGAAACCCTAGCTCCTCGAAGCTTTCTCCCTCTCGATGGGGGTGGGGTGGTTGGGTTGCGCAGCGGAGTGAGGGGTTTGTGGGAATGGGATTAGCGAAGAACACGGGATGGTGTTTTTACGGTGAAAGCCGCAACGCTTTCGGGTTCTAACCCGTTTTGGTTAGTGGATTTGAAATTAACCGGGTATTATCTGAAATGGTTCGTCCTGGAATAGATCTTGCACAATTTTTGTCCGGGAAAACTCAAAAAAATGCGCATTGATACATTGATAGAAAAAAGAGTTATGTAGTACAAAACAAAGAAAAGACCACACCCAAGATTACAACACAACATCCCTAAAAACTACTCCCTCCGTTTCAAAATATAAGATGTTTTAACTTTATGAAGCAAATATATCTAGACAAATTTTAGTATGTACTCCCTCCGTTTAGAAATATAAGATGTTTTAGATTTGTGAAGGAGATGTATCTAGACACATTTTAGTATATAGGTTCATACTAAAATGTGTCTAGATACATCTCCTTCACAAATCTAAAACATCTTATATTTCTAAACGGAGGGAGTAGGTTCACTCGGGTTTGAAGTGAATCTACACATTAAAATAAGTCTAGATACATTTCTTTATAAACCTAAAACATCTTATATTTTGAAACGGAGGGAGTAGGTTTTGTAGGGAGTAAGCTCCGCAAGCTCCGGTTGAGATGTTTGGTTTTGTTGCTAAATATAATCCAAAATAATTATTTGTTGCAAGTTTTCAGTTTGATTTTCTAGATTTCAAGCTAGAAGTTGAAAAAGAAATCACAATTGGGATTATGAATTTGATGTTGATTTTTCTACAAAATAAAATTGTAACTAAATATTTTATAGTTGAAAGTGCATATTAACTTTACATGGTTCGAAACTGGACAATAGAGGTTCTCTTGTCCTTAAGAAAAAAGTTTTACAAGTTTGCAACAATAATCTTTTCGGTTTTGCTAGTTCTCATGCGCTTGAGAACTTCTTAGGTCTTAGTCGTCTCTTTAATCGTTCGATTTACCTCGTGATTCGTGCAAAGTGGAAATTCTACATGAGTTGCAACTAGGGTGTAACTGAGAATTTAACGAGTTGCAACTAGGTTGTAACTGAGAATTAGTACAAATCTTATGAGTTGCAACTAGGTTGCAACTGAGAATTAGCATAAATATTAGGATGACGTCAGCGACTTAGACCTAAGAAGTTCTCAGACGCCTGAGATTTAGGCACTCCCTAATCTTTTATACTACTAGAGTCGAACTATCATCACTGCACAAATGCGTAGGTTCTAATGAAGCACCGGCTTAGAACAAAATTATTGCAAAATGAAATATGAAAATTGCCGATCACGCTGTCGATTCAAAAGCTAGATTAAGTGACTACTCCCTCTGTTTCATAATATAAGATTTTTACCTTTGTTAATCAAATGTATCTAGACTAAT
Organism: Avena longiglumis; assembly: GCA_030063025.1. Classification (NCBI taxonomy): domain Eukaryota; kingdom Viridiplantae; phylum Streptophyta; class Magnoliopsida; order Poales; family Poaceae; genus Avena; species Avena longiglumis. The sequence goes on along the minus strand of CP125976.1, from coordinate 99,406,230 downwards.
TTTAATGTGTATATTAAAATTAGTCTAGATACATTTGCTTCACAAAGGTAAAACATTTTATATTTTGAAACAGAGGGAGTAGGTGCCTTGGAACATCTTGGTTCTAACCAACGTACACTCATGTTGGGGATAGCAATGTCTAGAGCTAGATTCAAAATAGTGTCGCAGCTCAAAATATACTCGATAGCCGATCATGCATATCAATTTACTAGTGTGAAGTATCAAATGAGCACAAACGCAAAGCCCTGCTGGAATACTTCTAGGCTTGGAACAAGTGCCTTACGCAAGACATAGTTCTTCCGATTATTTTCTCAAATTTTAACTATCCAAAAAACAATACAGAGAAAGGTCATCCCACATGAACCTAAGGCAAGATCATAAACATTGGTAGTAAATAGATTCAAGATCAACTTTTTTTTAACTCGAGCTACCTAAGAGTATTTCAAAAAATCAACACACAGGAATGTTAACCCCCTTTGGAATCAAAGGCAAGATCATAAAAATACTAACATATGTAACCCTTTGACTTAAACAACATTTGTAGTTATAGCTTCAAGATCGCGATCGCTTATTTTTATAGCTTAAGCGACCTATAAGATATTAGCTCTCCAGATGACAGACCCACACGACACCAATGAAAATACTCTGAAAAACTGTAGACCATAACATCCTAGATCGCCACACATATAACAGGCTATGATAACTGCCAGAGCCAACACCTCTTGCAAAGAAACAGTACTCATCCAACATAAGACCGCAAACATGGCAAATTCTATACGCCTAGAAAAGCACTATCCCCCGGCAGGGTTTCAAACGTATTCCAGGCATCCCAGCTGGATGTAAACACTTAAGTCTGAAGCACCACAATGTCCAATCATGAGAGCTGCTTGCACATGGAGTATGCAATACTAGCAGTGGACCAATATACAGTCGTGGAATACATGTAACTACAATCTAGTATTTATCAGTGGCCACATAATCTTCAGCAAAGTCTTGTATCTGCCCAGTCTTTCTTCACACCTTCAGCTCAGAGTTATGTCTGTCAATACAAAAGCCCATAATTAATTAGGCTAGCAGCATCAAATAGCACTTGATTGACGATGTGTACGTAACAAAATTAAGCACCCAACGTTATAAACCATATATTGTGATCTATGTGGAGTATAACAATATAGCAATGACCATTACCATGCCAGTGCAACTAGACCAGCGATACATATTTTTTAGATTGAAAATGGGAAGGGTTAGAAGTTAGACTGCGCATCAGATCTGATGGAGAATACAACAATTGCAAGTCAGTATAGCGTAACTCTTGTTGGTCCACCTAACAGCCTAATTTGGGAAGGCAGGGTGTCTCAATGGTGCAAATTCAATCTACATGGTAGATAGCTCAAAACGGAGTCTGAATTATAGAACAGTCAATGGTAAAGATGGTCTAATCAGTACCCACATACGGAAACCTGCTTGAGATCACAAGCCCCATAAATTCTCATGCATTACACTACGAGGACTAGTTGGCAGAGCATGTTGGAAATATAAGCAATAATCCATATGATTTAATCCGAATAATAAACTGATAAACCATGATCATACAGACAGTAGTAAAACCAATCATGCAGATCAACAAAGTAGATGAACAGATTACATCTATAGGAGATAAACCTATCACATCTACACCAAACGCTAGAGCAAAGGACTCTAGCATAATCAGAAAAAGACAATTAAGAATCACGTACAGTGTAGGCTGAATAGCAGCCGCAGCGGTTGCAGCAGCGTCGCCCATGTTGAGATTGTCGAAGAGGTCGCTGACGTCCAGGAAGAAGTCGTCGTCAGGGAACTCGTCGTCGGACTACGTCGTGGTTGCCAGTAGTCGCGCTTGAGCGCTCCCCAAAAACCTGATCGCCCCTCACCCGTACAGGTTCACGAGAGGCGGGGTTCCGGAGGCCTACTGTCCCGATCTGCGGTGCACGCCGCAAGCCGGGATGGAGAAGACGAAAGCGGCGGCGCAAGGTTCTGGAGGTAGGCGTGTGTGTGGATTGATTCCGTTGATACGGTGCCGATTAGGTTTAGCCCCGACGCTTATATAATGCAGGTTAGGAGGAACGTGGGCTCAGCCCACGTCCGAGTCGGTAACTTAACGCGTCCGTTAATGACTCATAATCAGTTTTCCCAACAAGCAAAATAAAGCTCGGCGAGATTCCGCAACCAGCGCGCTGCCGTGACGAGGCGTGGCGTGGCGAGGCGGCGTCGGAGGAGGAGTGCGCGAGGGCTACTCTTCTTGTCACACCTTAGTGAGTGGTGTAACACTCTACTATATAAGGTGGTCCAACTCCCCTTCAACTAGCAATGTGGGACTAAACTTTAGCACCACTAGCACAGCCATATGCTGCAATATACAAGTGGGCCAAAGAGAATTTCAGAATTTGTCTAATGGGCCAATAGCCCAATATACATCAAATTCCAACAATCCCCCACAAAGTCTCATTGGCACATCACATCACTTTTCTTTCAGAACATTGTTTTATATACCGGTGTGTAGTGGAGACTGTTAAGTTGAGCTTCCACATTAAACTTCATGCTACACTAGCTAGCAACTTGAATAGTGGACTATGCCTTGAACTAAAAGTTTTCTGCGCGCTACTTTCACACAAAATCTAGACCGGTACAGGGCTACTGTCGGCTTCCCCGCGGTTTGGAGCTTATGCGTCATACTCCAGGGCCTTTCATGAGTTTATTAGAGAGCACCCAAATCTCACAGATCGCGACGCTTGATCAGGACTCATATAGGTGTGTTCCTCAAGAGATGTTCTGCAGACAACATCTCCGCTTATAAAAAGCACTTGGAACACATTAAGATAAATATCAACCTGCCATGCAGACTAAGAGAGTATTGCATCTTTATGGAGATGTAAATATAATATGGGGATACTCTCCTCTCAGCTGACCAACAGCTTGTCTCCCATCTCTAATTCACGGGATCTCCGATCACATAGAGTGGGTTGCCACTGGGATCAACTCATAGTGTGGGTCTCAAACCCATCTCCCTTGATGCATTATCTATCACATTACGTGATAAACCCTTTGTGAAGGGATCTGCCAGGTTCTTAGATGTTTGGATATAATCCAACGCAATAACTCGGAGTTTCTCGGTTCTCGACAGATTTCAATCTCCTCTTCACATGCCTTGATGACTTCATATTATCCTTAGAACTGTTTACTTTGATCACAGTTTGATTATCACAGTTCATCGGGATAGCGGGTATTGGTTTTTCAACCATGTAAGTCCATCAAGAGCTCACGAAGCCACTCTGCTTCAACGTGGGTGTCTAATGCTGTGAGTTCTGCTTCCATTGTTGACCTCGTTAAGATGGTCTCGCTTGCAAGACTTCCAGAAAGCGTCACCACCAAGTGTAAACAAATAACCACTTGTGGCCTTAATCTCATCGATCGATATCCAATTTGAATCACTATAACCCTCAAGTACCCGAGGATACCCAGATAGTGAATACCATAACTCAAAGGTGCCTTTCAAATAGCGCAAAACTCTTTCAAGAGCATGCCAATGATCATCTCCGGATTTGACACAAACCGACTTTGCGGTTTACAGCAAAGGAGATGTCGAGTCTAGTAGCTGGCTAAATACATGAGCGAGCCAATAATTTGAGAATATCTCAATTGATCTTTAGCATTCCTTCGATTCTTCAAGTAGCACACTCGGATCATAAGGCGTTGGAGAAGAATTGCGTCGCTATACCCAAGCGACTCAATATCTTTTCCACATAGTGAGACCAAGCTGTAATCCCACCATTGTCATCCTTCATAGCTTGATGTTTAAAATTACATCAGCCACTCCCAAGTCCTTCATCTCAAAGCAGCGAGATAGGAACTCTTTGACCTCCTCGATAACGGCGAGGTTGGTCCCGAATATCAATATGTCATCAACATAGAGACACATAATAACTCCCTCGCCCCCACCATGGCGATAGTACACACATTTGTCAGCTTCGTTTACAACAAAGCCTTCAGCAGTTAAAGTTCTTTCAAACTTCTCGTGCCACTGCTTAGGAGCTTGCTTAAGACCATATAAAGACTTCACTAACTTACACACCTTTCCTTCTTGACCATCTACCACAAATCCGTCAGGCTGCTCCATATAAATTTCCTCATCTAGCTCTCCATTTAGAAAAGCTGTCTTAACGTCCATTTGATGAACGAGAAGACCGTGTGAGGCAGCCAAGGATAGCAGTACTCGAATAGTGGTCAATCTCTGGTGAGTAGGTATCGAAGAAGTCTTCACCTTCCTTTTGGGTATAACCCTTAGCCACAAGACGTGCTTTGTACTTTTCAATAGTACCATCAGGTCTAAGTTTTTTCTTGAACACCCACTTACATCCTACAGGTTTGCACCCATAAGGACGATCAGTGATTTCCCAAGTACCATTAGCTAAGATGGAATCCATCTCGCTTGACAGCTTCCTTCCAAAGAGTCGATCTTGAGATGCATAGGCTTCTGAAATAGAAGTGGGAGTATCATCCACAAGGTACACAATGAAATCATCACCAAATGATTTTACAGTCCTTTGTCTCTTGCTCCTTTTGGGAGCTTCATTGTCATCCTCCACAGGATCATCAGAGTGTTCTATCGGCATAGTGGGTTCAGGAATTATAGAAAATTCCTGACTAGATGAACTAGTCATCTCCTGATTTGATGAGCTAGACATGCCTTTCATAGGAAAGATGTCCTCAAAGAAAGTCGCATCATTCGACTCCATAATTGTACCAACATGCATGTCGGATACCTCAGATTTTACTATCAAAAATCTATAGCCAATGCTATGAAAAGCATATCCTAAAAAACACAATCAACGGTTTTTGGTCCAAGCTTTCGCTTCTTGGGTATTGGAATATTGACTTTCGCCAAACAACCCCAAGTTCGTAAGTAAGAGAGTTTAAGCCTTTTCTTTTTCCATTCCTCAAATGGAGTCATGGTCTTATCCTTTACAGGAACACGGTTTAGGACATGACACGCAGTCATTAGCGCCTCCCCCCACCATTCCTTGGATAGACCCGATGTATCTAACATGGCGTTAACCAAATCAGTTAGAGTGCGGTTCTTCCTTTCGGCCACCCCATTTGACTGAGGTGAGTAGGGAGGCGTCCTCTCATGTATAATACCATGTTCCTCACAGAATAAATCAAATTCATTTGAAAAGTACTCTCCACCACGATCCGACCTTAGCCGCTTGATTTTAAGATCAAGTTGGTTTTCTGCCTCAGCTTTATAGATTTTGAAGTAATTCAAAGCTTCATATTTAGATTTCAGGAGATAAACATAACAGAATCTAGTGGAGTCATCAATCAACGTCATAAAGTATCTTTTTCCACCTTTTGTCAACACACCATTCATCTCACAAAGATCTGAATGTATAAGTTCTAGCGGTGCTAAGTTTCTCGGTTCGCATTGTATGAGACTTTGGGTTGCTTTGCTTGCACACAAACTTGGCACTTAGAACCTTTGACAGTGGTAAATTTGAATTAAACTCATATTGGCTAGCGCACATGCAACCAAAGTTAATATGATGAGTCGTGAATGCCAAACATTGGACTCATTATCATTGCAAAAATGATTAATAACTCTAGTACATGAGTCTGCCAGAGACAAGCGGAACAGACCTCCACACTCATAACCTTTTCCAACAAATTGTACATACTTAGAAATTACAACTTTATTGGACTCAAAACCAACTTAAAGCCATCTCGACATAAAAGCGATCCGCTGACGAGATTCTTATTGATGGAGGGAACATGTTGCACGTTCTTCAGCTATACGATCTTCCCCGAAGTAAACTTCAGATCTACCATACCAACACCATGAACAGAAGCACATGAGCCGTTTCCCATCAGCACGGAAGAAGTCCTTGAGACCTGATAAGAGGAGAACATGGAAATATCAGAACATACATGTGTATTAGCACCCGTGTCTATCCACCAATCAGGAGAATGACATACTGAAAGGATAGTAGGTAAAATACCGTACCCAGCATCCATTATATCAGTATCGCTAATAACAACATTAGCGGCATTGCCATTCCCATGTTGACGCTTGTCAAAGCGATTAGGGCAGCTAGGAGCCCAATGACTAGGATCACAGACGCGTGGCAAGAGCCTTTCCTCTTATCATTTTTCTTCTTGAAGTTGGTTGAGTGCGTGGCCTTGTTCTTGCCATCGAACTTTCCCTTTCCTTCAGTTTTGTTCTTATTCTTGAACTTGTGGGATTGGAAGTTTTCCTCCGCACTAAATTGGCGTAGAACCTCCCTCAAGTCCTCGAGCAGTTTTGTCCTTTGCTCGCCTTCTCTTCCACATGAAGAGACCCAATGAGATCCGTAACGGAAAACTCTTGTCTCTTATGTTTCGAGAAGTAGCAAAGTTCCTCCACGAAGGAGGAAGCTTGGCAATAATGCCACCAGCCACAAATTTGTCCGTAAGGAACACTTGAACTGCTCGAGTTCTTTGGCAAGTGATTGTATCTCATGAGCTTGCTCAACGAGCGCTCATCAACCATCCTGTAGTCATAGAATTGCTCCATGACGCATACAGCTCGGCCGTCCGAGACCCCAAACTTGACCTCGGCGCTTCCACGCGTCCTTGCCATTATCAAATGACATATAAGGGTCAACAATGTTGTCCCCAAGAACACTGAACAAAGCCGCCATAAACATGGTATCGGCTTAAAGTTCGCTCTGCCGCCAGAAGATCTCCTTCAGCTTGCCAAGAGTGGCGCTATAGCAGTTTAGGTTTTCAAACCAGAACCGCTCTCTTGCGCCATCTCTTATAGTGCATGCCATCAAAAGGAGGCGGCCTAGTAGCAGCTACACCAAAGGGAATTCAGTTGCCTATAATCAGGTTTTTGGATTGTTGGAAATATAAGCAATAATCCATATGATTTAATCCGAATAATAAACTGATAAACCATGATCATACGCATGTAGTAAAACCAATCATGCAGATCAACAAAGTAGATGAACAGATTACATCTATAGGAGATAAACCTATCACATCTACACCAAACGCTAGAGCAAAGGACTCTAGCATAATCGAAAAAAGACAATTAAGGATCACGATGTGTAGGCTGAATAGCAGCCGCAACGGTTGCAAGCAGGCCGCCCATGTTGAGATTGTCGAAGAGGTCGCCGACGTCCGTGAAGAAGTCGTCCGGGAACTCGTCGAACTACGTCGTGGTTGCCAGTAGTCGCGCTTGAGCGCTCCCCAAAAACCTGATCGCCCCTCACCCGTACAGGTTCACGAGAGGCGGGGTTCCGGAGGCCTACTGTCCCGATCTGCGGTGCACGCCGCAAGCCGGGATGGAGAAGACGAAAGCGGCGGCGCAAGGTTCTGGAGGTAGGCGTGTGTGTGGATTGATTCCGTTGATACGGTGCCGATTAGGTTTAGCCCCGACGCTTATATAATGCAGGTTAGGAGGAACGTGGGCTCAGCCCACGTCCGAGTCGGTAACTTAACGCGTCCGTTAATGACTCATAATCAGTTTTCCCAACAAGCAAAATAAAGCTCGGCTCGGCGAGATTCCCGCAACCCGCGGCGCGCGCGCGTCGTGACGAGGCGTGGCGTGGCGAGGCGGCGTCGGAGGAGGAGTGCGCGAGGGCTACTCTTCTTGTCACACCTTAGTGAGTGGTGTAACACTCTACTATATAAGGTGGTCCAACTCCCCTTCAACTAGCAATGTGGGACTAAACTTTAGCACCACTAGCACAGCCATATGCTGCAATATACAAGTGGGCCAAAGAGAATTTCAGAATTTGTCTAATGAGCCAATAGCCCAATATACATCAAATTCCAAAAGAGCAAAGCATCGCAATCCACACTCCACAGGGCAAGAAGGAATGGTCTTAACAGTGGAAAAGTAAACTTCAGTGGAACTAGTGCCATCATATAGCTTGTCTGAATGAAATGTATCTGTCATTATGCAATTGACCTCTCAACAGTAGTATTCTTTAGTACAAGAAGCACAAAATAGAATTATCAAATAAAACTATGAAACTATCAAAATTATTTCTTACAAATTGCAGTAGTGAAATAAATCACCTTCTCGGGAAATAAAAGGACACTGAAAACACTTAAAATGGAATAATTCTCACTAGAACATCAACATGTGTCCTGAAAGGATTTCGACAAAAATGTCACCATATGCAAGTATATACTAGAGAGAATGGTCTGTTCTATATATCACCATCATAGTTTACTTATTTCAATAATCAATTTGAGATTCCATTTTCTATCTTCACTAAAATAAAGCACCAAGCTGGTACATAACAGAAAAAAACAAGGCATATAAATAACAAGATATGCAACAAAATAGAAGATGCCCGACGGCCGATGCGACGACCCAGCCCTTTGAAATTCGAGATCTACCACTTATGATGGTTTGATGAATAAATTCTTAGCGGCCCTATCAGAATAATCACGGGAATGACTAAACATGAACAATGCATACTAGGTTTCCGCTATTGACCTCCCTATAAGCATCTGATTGGTCAACTGGGCTACTTGTAGCAAAGAAGGTCCGTTTTAATTTTGAAATGGATATATTCTTAGGAAAGCTAACATCTATCAACAGCCGTGAAAGCATACTCTCTTGTAGGTCTAACTGGGATGCACAAAACATGGTTGGCATAAAGTGATCAACACCATTAAGTGTTACTCAATTACATTTTTAAATAATTGCAACACAGGAAGAAAGAAACTCACAATTTATCCCGATTCATGAAACTAGAAACATCAAGCTTATAGGAAAGGTGCTTGCAAGCGGTTCTGAAGATGCAAGCACCTGTTGATAAATCTCGCTATCAGCACAGATAGAAACGATCATAGGCTATAATGGAACGTAACCAGAAAATATTACTTCTACTACTATCAGCACAGATAAAATCGATAGGATATTGATCATCTTTTCACTCCATAACAAAAGCATGCAGTAGAATTGCACCCGTTGCAACTCACACAACGCAAGATTGAGACTAATCCAACTATTTGTCATGAATTATACTAGTAATATGCAACAACCAGAGGGATCGCAAAACCCTCATTGGTTTAATATGTGACAGTACTCCATGTCAACAAAAATCCACAGCTAGGCAGTAGGTTCTGCAGCTAAGATGAAATGATTGCAAATACACAACGCTGGAGGCACTATTCTCATGTTATTAGGGGGCTAATAATGTACACATATTATGCCTCATTGGTTGAGATGATAATATGGGCTGTGGCTCTTTTTGAAGAAAAAAAGTTGAGATGATAATATGGATCATACATAGGAGAAGCCAAAGAACAGGGGAAGGTAGTTACCTCAAACGGCGAGTCCTGTTTTTCTGTCCAATTTGTCATCCCTCCAGTTATCCAGCGCTAAAGCTGGAATGACCACAAAGCAAGATATTGCACTGCTACCAAATAACCCCACATCCACAATCACAGAACCAATCATTTTCCCCTTAGATATCGATCCCTCCACAGGTGACGACATCATGATTTCCATCAGAGAACCAGCGAGAACTAGCAGGATGAAGGGCACAGACGCGACCCATCCAAGGACTGCAGTGCGGGGGATCCGAGTCGAATCCTGCCTGCATGTTCCAAGGGCACCCTGAAGAGGACAACAGCTTCAGCAAAACCACAACGAGAGACATAGTATATGGAAGTATAGAACGTTTCCAAAATCGAACGATGCACATGAACACTCACATGGAACACTACTGGCACATCCCATCAGGACAGCTTAAACTTTGTTTGGCAAATTAATTCGAATGACGCTCATCGATGTACTCAGATGAACTCAACCACTAGCCTGCTGCCTATCTCCTAGTACTGTAATTCGATCGAAGTAAAGACCAGAGGGAGTTCTGCACGGTACCTTCTTGAACTCGGAACCGGATCCAGATATAACTGCAATCACGTAGGCCAGGCACGTGCCGCACAGCAGCACGGCGGCAAGCGCGAGGAAGGGAAAGACGCCGCAGAGGAAGACCTTGAAAGCCGCGTCCGAGAGCGCCTGGAGAAACACGGAGGGGGCGGAGCTCTCGCCCCAGGCGCGGGCCGCCACGACCTGGGCAGCCGAGGACGCCGCGAGAACCCACACAACCGCGTAGCCCAGACATGGGAGCGCTCGGGCCACGACGCCGACGACGCGCACGAGCGCCAGCATCGGGGCGAGGACGAAGGGCACGAGCGCGAGCACCGCGACGACGATCCGCGGCGGCGGCGGCGAGGGCTTCACCGTGTCGTCGGCGACGGCCATCGGGACGGGAAACCCTTGGGTCCTCGAAGCTTCGATGGGGGCGGAGTGGTTGGGTTGCGCAGCGGAGTGGTCTGGCCGTCTGGGAAACTGGGAATGGGATTAGCGAAGAACACGGGAGGGGGTTTTACGGGGAAAGCTCTTCTGTTTTCGGGTTCTAACCCGTTTTGGTTAGTGGATCCGGAATTAATCGGGTATTATCTGAAAATGGTTCGTCCCCGAACCGATCTTGCACACATTTTTGTCCGGGAAAATGCAGAAGTATTGCGAATTGATACATTAATTAATAAAGAGGTATTAACACCATTAGTTCCATAAATTGCACAATAGATACAGATTAGTCTCAGAAGTTGTATAACTCGACTCCGTCGTCTCACTTGTTGCTTTTTTTAGAGAGTAACCACAAAATTTCATTGATAGAAAAATAAGTTACAAGAACCCACGTGAAAACTGAAAAATAGACCAGGAAAAAAACGATTGTCCTGAAAACATTGCAGATGTACACCTAATGGATAAAAAAATACAAAACTATTCCTAAGGTTTCCTGCACTCGCCGAAGCTAGCGGCCGCCGCCACCGTCCAACGCCGCTTAGACGTACGCTGAAAGAGACGACGAGCCTCCACCATTGCCAGATCCAAGAAAGCACCATCACCAATGAGTTTGTGAGTCGATGAACAGGCCTGCTGCAAGCAGCGAGACACATGTCGCTGTGGCACGTCGACCGGGGAACGTCCCCGTTCTGTCTTGGACCAAGATCCACCGCCTCCCACCAACGAAGTCAAGGAATAATGGCCAATCCACTACCTCCGGACCAACATCCTCGCTCCAGAGCATCCATCTCGCCCCGGACCCCAGCGTTGCCATGGATAACGACGAACACCGACGACACTTCGAGAAACAGATCTCGCCAGATCCAAAGAACGACGAGAAGACCAAGCTACTGATCCGAAGGATCGATAAGTACACGTTGCCATCAACTCCGAGACGCCGCCGTAAAGGTCGCCGCCGATGTGAGAGTAGAGTTGAGGCAGATTTATTCGCCCGGACGCCGCTCCCACCACCCCAACGATGCACCAGAGAAGACAAACCCTAACTACAGACCGAAGGAACGAGATCCCCTCACCCTCCTGCCGCCGGAGCGGCAAGCAAAGGGAGAGGGGACCAAGGCCTTGGGCGGAGGAGATTTGGATCCGCTGCCTGTCGCTAGACACGAGAGGAGGAGGGGAACGGTTGGGGCTCGTGAGTTACTGGCGTTTTTTGATTGGGGTCTCACTTGTTGCTAATCTAGAACGACCCGTCCAAACCGTCTGAAACAGTGCCATGTATAGGAAGACAGACCACGACGACACTTTGAAAGACAGGTACTCCCTCTGTTCGGGATTATAGCTCCTACGCGCATACCTAGGTTGTTAATTTGACTAACAAAACATAACTTATATATCACAAAAATTATACCATTAGAAAATATAACCTCTAAAGTTCCTAATGGTATAATTTTTATGCTATACTATTTATGTTTGTTGTCCAAATTGATAACTTAATTATCCGCGCGGAACTTATAATCCCAAACGAAGGGAGTACCTAGGACAATAACATCAACAGATCAGGTCCTTCCACGCGTTTTGGTGGGCGTGGCGAGAGTAGTGCAGCAACTGCTTCTACGCGCTTGCTAATTTTTGGGGAGTTTCCTTCTCTCCGTTCTTGCTCTTCGTTAGAGCCGCTCCCTGGCATTCGTGGCGGCTTTCACGGAGAGATGCCGCCGCACTTGCACTGCCGCAAGTGGGACGAAGATCCTCCGTGGCACGGTAAAGAAAAGACCACGCCCGAGATTATAACACAACGTCCCTAAAAATTAGGTTCTCTAGGTAGTAGCTCCGCAAGCTCTGGTTGAAATGTTTGCATTTGTTTTATTTCAAAAGGATTATTGGTTGCAAGTTTCAGTTGGAATTTCTAGATTTCTATCTAGAAGTTCAAAAAAGAAACTCACTCGAGATTCTAAATTTGATGTTGAAATTTTCTAAGAAAAAAGCTTGAATTCAATCGTTTGTAGTTCAAAGTACATATTACCTTTACATACACCCTTCGGTTCATATTAATAGTCTGAAATTTATCTAGATTCGTATGTATTTAGTTAAGTATTTAGAATTCGTATCACCGAATACATTTGTATCTAGACAAAGTTGAGGTCATTAATATGGACCAGAGGGAGTAGTTCAAAATTGGACAATAGAGGTCGCATGTCCTTAAGAATGCAACTGACCTACACTGACCTTTTAGACTAGAGTCGAACTATCGTGACTACATAAATGTGTGGATTTTAATGAAGAACCGGTGTAGATTAAAATGATTTAAAAAAATCGATCATGTTGTTGGGTCAAAAACTAGATTATCTGACGAGTGCCTTAGAACATCTTGGTTCCAACCAACCTAGCTACCATCATGTTGGGATACGTAATGTCTAGATCCAGATTCAAAAGAGTGTCGAAGCTCAATGTAGTTTAGTTAAAATAATTATTATAAGGACGATAGTTGACAATCCATATCTACTACTATCAAGTATCAAATGAGCACAAACGCAAGGCCAAGTTTGAATACTTCTAGGCTCGGATTGAGTAGACAGTTTGCTCATTTATTTCTCAAATTTTATAACGATACAGAAAATGTCATCCCAGATGAATCGAAGGCAAGATGCGAACACTCACATGTAACAGTGCGAAATAAACATTGGTAGTAAATAGATTCAAGATCAGCTTCGGTTCTTTTCTTAACGCAGGCTACCAAAGATTGTTCGAAAACACAACACACTTAAACATCACCCCATGCGAATCAAAGGCCAGATCAAAACACTAACATATGTAATCATTCTGACTTAAACATTTCTAGTTAGAGATTCAAGATCACAATTGCACATTTTTAAAGCTAAAGCTACCAAAGACATAAGCTCTGCAGATGACAGACCCACAAGACACAGATGAAAATACTCTACAACACTAGACACATAACGTCTGAGATCACCACACATAACATTCTACGATAACTGCCACGAAGCCACCACCTCTTGCAAAGAAACAGTAGTCATCCAACATAAAACAGCAAACATGGCAAATTCTATACGCCTAGAAAAGCACTATCCTCCAGCAGGGTTTCAAACCTATTCCAGGTATCCGAGCGGTAGGTAAACACTGAAGTCTGAAACACCACAATGTCCAATCATGAGAGCTCCAAGCACATGGAGTATGCAATACTAGCAGTGGACCCATATACAGTCGTCAATACATGTAACTATAATCCAGTACTTGTCAGCGGCCATAATCTTCAGCGAAGTCTCTTGTATCTGCCCAGCCTTTCTTCACACCTTCAGTTCAGGGTTACGCCTGTCAATACAAAAGCCCATAATTTAATTAGACCAGCTGCATCAAATAGCACTTGAGTGTATGTTTAACAATATTGTAAACCGTATATAGTGATCTATGTAGAGTATAACAATATGGCAAGGGTTGCTATCATGCCAGTGCAACCAGAACATCGACATGGGATTTTTAGATCAAAAGAATGGGAAGGGTTAGATTGCACGTCAGATCTGATGGAGAATATAACAATTGCAACTCAGCATACAAAGCGCAACTCTTGTTGTCCACAAAACAGCCTAGTTTGGAGAGACTAGGTGCCTCAAAGGTGCAGATTCAATCTGCATAGTAGCTAGTACAAAATAGACTCTGAATTACAGAACACTAGACAATAAAAGATGGCCTAATCGGTAGTTATCCAAATATGGAAACCATCTTGAGATCACAAGCCCCATATATTCGTGCATTAAACTATGAGGACCAGTGGGCACAGCAAAGCATCACAATGTACATTCCACGGGGCACAAAAGAATGATATAAATAGCGCAAAAGAAAATTTCAAAGGAAGTAGTGGCATATTGTAGTTTGTCTTCATGAAATATATTTGTCATTATGCAATTGACCCCACGACAGTAGTACTCTTCAAAAATTGCACAAGAAGCACCGATATAATTAAGAAATAAACGTATAAAACTCTCAAGAACAATTTGTAACAAATTGCTCTTCCGAAACAAATCACCCGTTAGGTAAATAAAAGGACACTGAAAATCCGCAAATGGAAGAATTTCTATTGCAACATCAACACTTGTTCTCAAAAGACACTTCTACAAAAATGCCTTGGAACAACACCACATGCAAGTACAAACTAGCTACGAGTTAAGGGAATGGTTTATTCTACATATCACTACTCATGCAATCTTCACTAAAACAAAGCACCAAGCTGGTACATAACAGATAAAACAAGGTAGCTAAACAAGATAATTTACAATGAAGTAGAACCCGACAAGCCAGCACTGTTAATTTGATGTCTACCGCTTATGATGCGTGAATTCTTAGCGGCCCTATAAAAGGAATCGCGGGAATGACTGAACATGAACAATACATACTAGGTTTCCGCTGATGGCCTTTCCATAAGCATCTGATTGGTCAATTGGGCGACGTCACCAACATGTACCATCAAAGATCCGTTTTAAATTCAATGCTATCTTCACAAAAAGAAAGCACCAAGCTGGTACATAACAGATAAACAAGGCACGATAATGCAATGAAGTAGAAGATGCCCGACGACCCAGCACTGTTAAATTTGAGGTTTGACACTTACATGTGTTTGATGAATGAATTCTTTGTGGCCCAATCACAGGAATCGTGGGAATGACTTACATTAACAATGCATACTAGGTTTCTGTTGATTATCTCTCCATAAGCATCTGATTGGTCAATTGGGCGAGATAGCCGACATGTACCAAAGAAGTTCCGTTTTAAATTAAAATATTATTAGGAAAGCTAACATCTAACAACAGCCATGAAAGCAAACACTCTTGTAGGTCCAGCTGGACTGCACACAGAAATGGTTTGCGTGAAGTTATCAACACCAACAAACATCAAATTATAAGGATTCATGAATCTAGAAACAACATGCTTATAAGAAAGGTGCTCACAAATGGTTCTGAAACAGGAAACAACTTTGTTATAATCTCACTAAATGCACAGATAGAAATGATCGCATTACGATGGAATGTAAGCAGCTAGTATTACTTCTTCTTTTATAATAGATCGTATTGATCATTTTGATGATCATTTCATAACAAAGGCATATGGCAGAATTGTGGCAGTTGGCTGCTCACACACTTGAAGATTGAGAATAATCCCAATGTTTGTTATGAATGCTACAACCAGAGGGAATAGCAAACCCTCATTGGTTTAACATATAACAGCATAACAAAAATCAACAAGTAGGCAGTAGGTTCTGCAGCTAAGAAAATGATTGCAAATATACAACACCAGAGGCACAATTTTCATGTTATTAGGAGGCTAATAATGTACACAAAATGTGCCTCATTAGCTGAGAGGATCATATTTCTTTTGCACAAGAAGCGTCAATATCATTAATAAAAAAACATATAAGAACTATCAAAGATCTTTCTTACAAATTGCTCTTGCGAAACAAAAACACTCTTTAGAGAAATAACAGAGCACCAAAAATCCGTAAAGAGGAAGATATCTCACTACAACATCAATATGTGTCCTCGAAGGCACTTCTACAAAAATGCCATGGAATGTCACCACGTGCAAGTAGATACTAGCAAGGGATTAAGGGAAGGGTCTATAGTGTTCTATATATCCTCATCATAGTTTACTTACTTGAATAATCAAATTTCGTTTCTACATGCTATCTTCACTAAAACAAAGCAATAACTTGATATATAGCAGGTAAAACAAGGCAGATAAATAGTAGCGTAATCCAATAACATACAAATACCAAACGACCCCGCCCTTTGAAATTGAGGCCTACCACTTACGGTGAGTTTGATGGATGAATTCTTAGCTGCACAATCACACAAATCACAGGAATGACTGAACATGAGCAATGCATACTAGGTTTCCGCTGATGATCTCTATTTAAGAATCTGATTGTTCAATAGACGACTTGAACTAAACCAAAGATTCTTAGGAAAGCTAAAATCATGAACAACCGAGAAAGCAGACTCTCTTCTAGGTCTAACTGGGATGCACACAAAATTGTTTAGCATAAAGTTATCGACACTAATAAGTGAAACTCGGTTACATTTGTAAATAACTGAACACAGAAAGCAAAAAACACGCACGCTATGAGGACTCATGAAACTAGAAACATCATGCTTATGAGAAAGGTTCTTGCAAATGAATCTCAAGCAGCAAACACCAATTGTTATAATATCATTATCTGCACAGATAGAGACTGTCATAAGCTACGATGGAATGTGAACAGCTAATATTACTTCTAAACAATGGCAACAAAGGCATATGGTAAAATTACAGCAGTGGTCCACTCACACGATTGAAGATTGAGACTAATCCCAATGTTTGTCATGAATGAACCAGAGGGAATAGCAAAAGCCTCATTGGTTTAATTTCTTTTTGGAAAAGAAGGATGACTAGTTCATAATATAACAATACTTATTTTCATGTTCTGCAGAGACTATGCATTAGGTTCTGCAGCTAAGAGAAAGGTAGCAGATACACAACGCTCGAGGCAATATTTTCATGTTATTTAGGAGGCTAATAATGTACACAAATTATGCCCCGTTAGTTGAGATGATATGGCTCATAGATATGGGAGAAGCTAAAGAAGAGGGGAAGGTATATACCTCAAACGGTGAGTCCTGCCTTTCTGTCCGATTGGTCAGCTGGTCATATCTCCAAGTACGCAGTGCTAAAGCTGGAATGACAACAAAGCAAAATATTGAATTGTTGCCAACAAACCCCACATCTATGATCACAGAACCAATCAGTTCCCCCTTAGACATCGATCCTTCCACAGGTGAAGACATCATGTATTCCATCAAATAGCCAGCGAGAACAAGCAAGATGAAGGGCACAGATGCGACCCATCCAAGGACTGCAGTGCGAGGAAGAAACTCCCGAATCGAACCCTGCTTGAATGCCTCAAGGGCTCCCTGAGAAGGACAACAACTTCAGTACAACCACAACGAGAGACATAGCATATCGAATGGTTCCAAAACCGAACGATGCAGAAGAACACTCACACATATGGAACACTACTACATCACATCAGGACAGCTTAAAACTTTGTTAGGCAAATTAATTCGAATGGTGGACATGTACAATTTGATTATGTTGCATTCTAGAGCTGGGCCGCTAGCGTGCTGCCTATCTACTGCCGTACCTGTATGTAATTCGATCGAAGTAAAGATCAGAGGGAGTTATTTGCACGATACCTTCTTGAACTTAGAACCGGATCCAGATACAACTGCAATCAGGTAGGCCAGGCACGTGCCGGACAGAAGCACGGCGGCAACCGCGTGCAAGAGGAAGACGCAGTAGAGGGAGACCTTGAAAGCCGAGTCCGTGAGCGCCTGGAGAAACACGGAGGCGGCGGAGGCCTCGCCCCAGCCGCGGGCCGCCACAACCTGGGCAGCCGAGGCCGCGGCGAGAACCCAGACAACCGCGTAGCCCAGGTAGGGGAGCGCTCGGGCCGCGAGGCAGAGGACGCGCACGAGCGCCAGCATCGGGGCGAGGACGAAGGGCACGAGCGCCAGCACCGCGACGATGATCCGCGGCGGCGGCGGCGAGGGCTTCACCACGGCGTCGGCGACGGCCATCGGGACGGAAAACCCTATCTCCTCGAAGCTTCGATGAGAGAGGAATGGCGGAGTGGTTGGGCTGAGGGGGTTTGTGGGAATGGGATTAGCGCCTTAGCGGAGAACATGGGAGAGGTTTTGCGGGGAAAGCTCTTCGTTTTCGGGTTTCTAACCCGTTTTTGTCTAATGGATTTAAGTTCTAGTCGGGTATGCGCAAATGGTGTGTGCCCGAAATCAATCCTGCACGCTCGCTTTCCACTATGGGTGGTGCTAGCTAATTTTTTTAAAATAATACTTTTTTTATTAAATTGTATAAATAATACATAAAACGGACAAATTGCAAATCTGTTGGTCGGTCGGCCGTTCGACAGACGACAGACTCGTTTCGTCCGTTCAACGGACGACACGTTGCCTTCGTCCGTTCAACGGACAACACACACTACTGTCGGCTGTTTGGTGAAAAAAGGGTTTGCAAGGTGTGTCGTCCGTTGAACGGACGAAGGCAGCGTGTCATCCGTTGAACGGATGAAGGCAGTGTTTCGTCCGTTGAACGGACGAAGGCAGTGTTTCGTCTGTTGAACGGCCGACCGACCAACAGATTTGCAATTTGCCCGTTTTGTGTATTATTTGTGAAATTGAATAAAAAAATGTATTATTTAAAAAAATTTAGCTACGTGTCTCCGAAGGATCAAAATTTCCGAACCCCGGATCCTCCTGCTGACTCGTGTCCTTTTAAATTCGCTTTTGCTATATTAAATCTCGTTTTTGCTATATAATATCCGGATTTGCTACACTGTAGCAAAAACGGTTCGCGTAAAAACAGAAAAAAAAAAGACAATGCTTGCCGGAGACCTTACCGAAGAACTCGTCAGAGACTTTATAGCAATTTTTTTACTAATGTAACAAAACCGACTTTCCAAAAAATATTACCAGAGATTCGTCAAAAAAAACCTCGTCGGAGACCTCGTAGCAAAAAAATTGCGATATTATAGCAATACCACAAAACAGTGATAGCAAAGAGAATGTGCTAATGAAGTAAAAAAACAGATTCACCGAAGACCTTGTAGAAAAAATTTGCTAGACTATCGTCGGTCATCTTGTAGCAAAAGTTTTACATATTATAGCAAAAACACACAACGGTCGGAGTAAAAAAAATATGTATGTAGTGAATCCCACAACCATAGCAAAAAATCCCCAACACGAAAATGCGTCACTCCGTCTGTAGCAAATCTACCAGCTATCGGTAGCAACGACGATGGTCGTCGGTAGCTAAAACACCGACCGCCTATAGTAAAATCTTCCGGTATAGGTAGCATGCACGAGGCGTCACGCGAACCACGGTTTCTCGACGGAGGTTGGAGCAGCGGGGCACGCCCCTGCCGGATGCGAGCCTGTTCAAGGGAGCAGGCTCGCCATCTCGCTGCGCCAGTGCTCCACTTGTAGGGCAGAGATCTCTTGCCGGGCAAGATGGAAAGGCCGTGAGCTCCGGCGGCATGCGTGTGGCGAGGTCCGGCGGCGCGGCAGTGCGAGGAAAGGAGCGGGCACGGCGAGGTCCGGTGGCATGCGTGTGGCGACCTTCGGCGACTTGCGGCGAGCTACGACCAACTGCGGGCGGCGCGCAGTAAGCTCCAGCAGCGGAGGCGGCGGAGATCGCGGCGAGCGCCGGCGGTGGAGGCGGCTGAGCGCGTGGCGAGCTCCAGCGGTGGAGGAGGCGACCAACTGCGATGCGTTCATGGCAAGACAGAGATTCAATTTATCTACAGAAGCTACCTCTGGAAGAAGATAAGGAAGAGAGAAAGTACTGGCCCTACCCACGTACATCGCGCGCAACCGAACAAGGAGGCAGCGACCCGAGGGATCGTGAGACGTTATCCTCGGGGAGTAGTATCGTTTTCCTTCCACTATGTAGTGGGAAAGCGATTCATTGAGGCATTTGAACCGGTTCTATACGTAATGAAATCCTATCACACGGTAGATTGATATACTTCATAGCGATATGACCATAAAAACGAAACAAAAATTTGGTCTGATCCATAACGAGCATTTTTTTCGCGAATAAGAACTTTGGCATTAAAAGAAACAACAAACAGTACACCTCAACAAAAACAAAAATTACATCGAGATGTCCTTCATCTTCAACCTTCAGACCGTGTCGATGGCGCGCCGCTGCTGCTGCTCCTCCAAGAGCCGGCCTGACGTTGTTGGTTGCAGACGGGAAGTCACCGAACGGATCTAGAAGATCACATCCATTCCGGAGATGAAGAAAAAGAATGAACTGCCGATGAAGCTCCTTGATAACGATGAGCACGTTGAGGTTGCCCTCCATAGTCCGTTCACACGAAAGATTGATGTACTAATAAAATAGGCTCTTTTTATTTTAGTTGGGCCCCATTTATATTTTTGATGTGGTTCCATACATGGTGGCAAATCGGCAACGATGACAAGTCACCGGGTGAACGTTCGGATTGTTGCTGGATGTCTTTATGACTTTGAGTTGGAATTTTGATTTCTTCGATCTAGGAGTTATAGAACTTTAAGAAAACAATCTTGGTCGAAGTTCTCGATTCGAAGTTGAAAATTTTGAGAAAAAGTTAAGAATTTGATCCTTCTGTATCCATAAGAAAATACTTTTACAAGTGAGCAACACTGAGTTTTGAGACTAGGATACAATTAGCGTGTAGATTTTAATGAAAAGCTGGTGTAGATCTTTAATTACTGCGAAAAGGTATTGATAGTTTTGGTTGACCACAATGTTTATTAGAAAAATAAATTATGTGATGAGTGTCTTAGATTATTGATAGAGTAATTTAGGTAGTAACATGCATCCATATGCAATGCTATCTAGGTATTTTGATGAGGAGGTAGATGGTTGTGATAACTAATTATGTTACCATAATATCATATTTTTCAAAAATGAACGACTCTAATGTGAAAATCTCTTTTGGTTAACGATGCCTTGGCCTTGTCTCGGTTCTGTGTTTATAAATACGACAGGTTACATCGGATTACATCGAGGGGAGTTATACCGGTGGAGATATAGAAGGAGATCGATCTAATCTTTATCTTGGAGATCAGATCGTATCTAAACCAACTCTAGCTCTAGCTCCTAGTACCGGTGTACACACGCACACACACATTATATGCACACACACACACATGTTTACATATGAGATAACACCCCTCCTTAATCACAACCTTTTTTAGGTTTAGATTGTACTTGAACTCTTCAAATTGCCGAGCTGGTAGAGCTTTTGTGAAGCCATGTGCTACTTGGTCTTGGGATGGAATGGATATGATCTCAAGCATCTTGTTTGCAACTCTTTTCTTACAAAGTGGAAATCTATTTCGATATGTTTAGTCCTAGCATGGAAGACAGGATTAGCAAAGAGATAGGTGGCTTCCTTATTATCACACCATAGGCATGAAGCTTGTTTTATTTCAACACCAAGTTCTCCTAGTAGTGATTCTATCCATATGACCTCAGCTATGGCATTTGCTAGTGATTTATATTCAGCCTCTGTACTGGACCTGGAGACTGTTGCATATTTTTTAGCACTCCAAGAAATTAAGTTAGGACCAAAATAAACTGCAAAAACCCCTATAGATCTTCTATCATATACATATCCTTCCCAATCAGCATATGAGAAAGCACTTACTAAGGTAGAGGAGGATTTTCTGAATGTTAGTCCTAGACTTGAAGTTCCTTTAATATACCTTACTATTCTTTTGACAGTTGTCCAATGAACAGTGGTTGGTGCATGGAGGTATTGACAAACCTTATTGACTAAGAATGCAATATCCGGCCTTGTGAGTGTTAGTTACTGGAGTGCACCCACAATGCTTATGTATTTTGTGACATCTTCTGGTCCAAGTGCATCTCCTTCTGTGGTGAATGTTTTTCTGAGGCTGATAGTGGTGTTGGAGACATCTTCGAATCCTTCATGACAACTCTGGTTAACAAATCCAAGGCATACTTTTCTTGAGTTAGAATAATACCATCATTATATTTTTTTAACTTTAGTTCCCAAAAAATAATGCAAGTCTCCTAGATCCTTTAATGCAAAGGCTGCTCCCAAATCTTGAATAAGTGCAGCATTAGCTTTGTTTGAGGAACTAGTGACTAAGATGTTATCAACATATACAAGTAAAAAAATAGTAATGTCTGATTTGTTATAGATAAACAGAGATGTACCAGCTTTAGAAGGCAAGAAACCAAACTCTTGAAGTTTTGAACTTACTTTGGCAAACCATGCCCTTAGTACTTGCTTGAGACCATATAGTGACTTGTCCAATTTGCAGACATGATATGGTGCATTGGGATCCTCATGGCCAGGTGGTTGCTTCATATAAACTTCTTCTTCTAGAACACCATGGAGAAACGCGTTCTTCACATCTAGTTGTCTTAGGTTCCACCCTCTGGACACAGAAACAACTAAAACAAGTCTGATTGTAGCAGCCTTAACAACAGGACTAAAGGTATACTCATAGTATATGCCATATCTTTGTTTAAAGCCCTTTGCTACTAATCTAGCCTTGTATCTATCAATAGTTCCATCAGCTTTCCTTTTGATTCTATAAACCCATTTACAATCTATTAGATTTATGCCTTGCTTGTGTGGAACTTAATGCTAGTTTTATTTGAGACTAAGGCATTATATTCATCATCCATAACATGTTTTCAGTTTTTGCTAGCAAATGATTTTTTGTAAATGTAGAGTTTGTTGCATGGAAAACAAAAAAATTATACCGCAAGAACACACAAACCAAGATCCAATCTATGGACAAGCCAAGATCTAATCTACGAGATCGGTGCAACGAGATTGTAGAGAACTAACCCTCATAGATCCAGAGCGTTTAACAAGATCGGATTCTCGTGGTTGATGTAGTCGATCACTTGCCGATCTCAAGATCGTATAGACGATCCTTCCGGCGCCACGTTCCGGCAGCGCTTTCGCAGTTGGTCACACATACGGTAGTCGATGAAGACCTTCCTCTCCCTTGTTCTAGCAGGGCAGTAGAGGTTGTATGTATCCTCGGAATCCCAACGACACGATGGTGTGGTGGTGGTGGTGGAGGAGGAGGAGAGATTTCTGCAGGGCTTCGCCTAAGCCGGAGCAGTGCGATGGAGGAGAGAGGGTGATACGTCGGAAACGTATCTATAATTTTTGATGTTCCATGCTTGTTTAGTATCTACTTTGCTTTGCTTTGTCCATACTTTGAGGTGTTTTTATATGTTTTCTGGTACTAACCTATTAACAAGATGCCACAGTGCCAGCTGCATGTTTTCTTCTGTTTTTGGTTCCAAAAAGGCAGAAAATCAATATTCTCGGAATTGGATGGGACAAAAGCCAAAGTCAATATTTTGTCGTGGGGAACACGAAGCCGGAGTACGCGACGGAGGAGACCCACCAGGGGGCCACACCCCCTAATCGCGCGGGTGGGCCCACCCCGCGCCTAGGGGTGCAACCGCCCTGGTGGCCCTCCAGCCTCGCCTCTTCGCCTATAAGAAGCCCTCGATGCCTAAACCCTAAGTACCCGATCAAAATTCCACGAAACCGTATGTAGTTGCCGCCACCATCGTCTCTATATCGGGGGGATCTGAAGCTCTTCCCGGCACCCTGTCAGAGGGGATATAATCCTGGAGGCCTTCTTCTTCATCATGCCAGCCTCCGGTATGAAGCATGAGTAGTTCCACCTTGGACTACGGGTCCATGTAGTAGCTAGATGGTTGTATCTCCTCCTTGTGCTTTCATGGCTAGATCTTGTGAGATCAGTTCATGATCAAGATCTCATCTATTTGTAATCATGAACGTTGTGTTTGCGGGGATCCGATGAATATTGAGATTACTATGTCAGATTGATTAATGGTTTTGTCTTATTGATTCTATCATGTCTGTGTTGTTTGTGATCTTGCATGCTCTCCATTGTTAGTAGCTATCCTGGCCAAGTAGTTGCTAGTGACTCCAAGAAGGGGTATTTATGCTCGATAGTGGGTTCATGCCTCTACTTAATCAAGGGAAGTGACAGAAATCTCTACGGTTGTAGATGTGTTGTTGCCACTAGGGAGAAAACAACGGTCTCTTGTTCATTGAACAAGTGGACTGTTTACCTTACACACTTTGCTTAAAGCAGTTGTATGTTGCTTGCAACTTAATACTGGAGGGGGTTCGGATGATAACCCGAAGGTGGACTTCTAGTCATGGATGTAGTTGGATGGCGGTCTATGTATCTTGTTGTATTGCCCAATCGAATCTCATAGGATCTTTACGTCTAGTATTGCATTGTTATGCCTTGCTCAGTCCTGTCAATTGCCCTGCTGTAATTTGTTTACCCAACATGCCATGTTTGTTTATCTAAGGAGAACACCTCTAGTGAACTATGGACCCCGGTCCAATCTTTACTATTGATACATCTTCCACTGTTACTGTTTACTTGCTGCAAACCATCATCACCTTCCACACCATACAGTTAATCCTTTGTTACAGCAATCGATGATTGACAACCTCACTGTTAGTTGGGGCAAAGTCTTGAGTTTGTCTTGTGCAGGTTTCCATGTTGCTCGCAACACCTTTGAGACGTTTCCTTCCTCCTACTGGTTCGATAACCTCGTTTTCTTACTGAGGGAAAACTTGTTGTTATGCTGCATCATACCTTGCTCTTGGGGTTTCCCAACAGAGCGTCAACACGCATCAAGACTTTCTGGCGTCGTTTCCGGGGAGGCTAAGGATGTCTTCACAAGGGGAGTCCTCCTCAACCTTTCTCTTTACTTTGTTTTTAGTTTGCTTAGTTTCTTTTTCTTGGTTTTGTTTGCCTTTTTATCAAAAAATCCAAAAAAAATAGTTTAGTTTGGTTTGCTTTCTCCTATCAAAAACACAAAAAGTTAGTTCCTACTCTAGTTGCCACCTTGCTCTTGCTCACCATGTTGTTCCCCAAGTTTTCCCTGAAGGACCTTTCGATAGGGAGTGGCTCCATAATTGGGAAAGAAAATATTGAAGAATTCTTTAATCATGTTAGCAAGCATGAGGATATTGAGGATAAATCTATAGCAGAGATTGCTCCTAATTATGAAATTGCTGCAGCTTCTTTAGTTCATATGTTGGAGACTAGGTTTGTTAGCCTTAACCCCATGATGCAAATTTTGTTCCTAAAACTAAAAGAAGAAAAGAATGCTGAAAAGAGAGAATTTATTCTTGAAACTTTACTAAAAGAGTTCCATGATGTTTCTAAGGAAGCCAAAAAGGTCTTTGAGCGTTTTAATATGCTAGGCTCATGTGTAGATGTTGTGGGTACTTCAGATAAAACCAAACCTAGAGAGGAATTTAAGATACCCATACCCTTTAAGCTTGTTGGGATGCATGAAGCCTTTGAAAAGAATTTTGATTGGATTGTTCCTGAAAATCCTTTTGATGAAAGTAGTAACCCAAAGAGAGATGAGAAGGGATCCTACAAAACTCATTTGGATGAGATACCTTTCATAGTTGAAGACTTCGCAAATATTGATCTTAATTCTTCATTTGAAAATACTTGATTTCTTGCTTCTTGTGCCTAACTTAAAGGCGTTAAAGAAAAGTACTTGTTGGGAGATAAACCAAGAGTTTCCTTGAGTCTTGGAAGTTATTACTTCAGTAATGACCTCTCCTTATCCTTTTTGTTTGCTTTTTTGTGCCAAGAATGACCTCTAATGAGAGGGAAGTAAGATTTGGGGAGTTGCTGTCCCGAAACAGATTTATTTCCTCCACCATAAAAATTCGTGAGGAGTCTTTGTAAGTCGGATTGACCTGAACATTTACGAATAAATCTTCCAGTATGTTAGATAACTTTTGTTAGTTCAACACTTTTTGATTTGAGAAACATAAGGTCTTCGAAAAAATCGGTTTCTACCTGCTGGTCTGTTTTGACAGATTTCTGCCAGTATTTGAAGTTGCTTCTTATTGATTCCTTTTTGGGTTATTTTTGGGAAATTGAGCTTTTTGAAGGAGTTGCTACAGTAGCTTTTTTTTTAGTGAAAAGTTTTGTTGTTCTAAAGCTAAACCCAAAGGTCTATTATCTTTTGAATACACTAATGTTGCTAATGAAGATTGTGTGAAGTTTTGTATGAAGGAAAATTTCAGGTGTAGAGAGAGAATGATGCAATGAGATGAAGAATGGACAAAGGCTCAAGCTTGGGGATGACACCCCGGTGTCACCCCAAGAATTATCCAAGAGTTACAAGCGTCAAAGCTTGGAGATGCCCAATGCATCCCCTTCTTAATCAATAAAGAGCTCAAGTCTTTCTAGACACTTCGTTTTTATTGTTTCATGCACTGTTGTATTGTTCTTGGAGCATATTAGTTTTCGTTTGCTTTGCTTAGTTTTTTTATTTTGATTGAATAAATTAGTTTAGACCCCTGTTCTCGCTGTGTTGTTTCAAATAAGTTGATTGGTGTTGGAAAGGAGTAGAAAGTTCTTGCTTGAAAGTGCAAGAGGAGTGAAAAGGCATGTATGCCCCCATGTGTGGTTTTGGTAATTAATGACAATCTCTATGGACTAATGTGTAAATTGAGTTTCACTTGTAGGTTTGTCCATTGGCATCGCTTGGGCCAAGTGTTGGTCTCAAGGTTGGAAGATGAAGAAATGTCCAAGGGCTTTGTGCCCATTGGAATCATGAAGAAAGAAGGAGCTTGAAGGTCGATCAAGGCATGTGCAAAGATTTGCATCAAGATGGATCAACCTCAAGTAGGGATGAAGAAGGACAAGCTCAAGATGTGCCATCTCTAGAAGATCTCATGCTTGAAGCTTGCCATCCTCGTGCTCATGGAATGATGAAGACAAGTTCAAAGAAGAGGTTTCCCCATGGAGTATGGAGGAGCAATTTGCAAGTCTTCATCTTCATCAAGCAAGAGCATCCAAGAAAGGTGTTCCCACTATAGAAGAACAAGACGGTCTACATCAAGTTCAAGTGGGATGCTCAAGGCAAAGGTATGTTCTTGATAGGGCTTTTCTTTTGCCGGTCTCGTATTGTTAGTTGGGAGACCGGGTTTAGGATAGATAGTCGTGCTATCAAGAGGGGCTCTCAAGCGGGTGTCTCGTCTGCATCGTTCGGAGAGAGCTCAAACCTTTGCATTCATAGCATCATCTTTCTTGGTTGTTATTTGGTTCTTGTCCATGAGAGGATCTAGAGCTTGTGGTCACCATCATAACAAGCTCTAGCTCATCATCTAAGGATTTCACTTGCATATCTTGTTGCGGTTTTTGATCTTGCGAGTTTTCCGGCTCCACACCTTGGGGGATAGATCACATATATATTCATGATATTTTCTCCCAAGGTGATACCCAATCTTTTTGTTGGATTCTATTCATCGTTATCTTTCCAACAAAATTGGTTTCATCCCGTTTGGAGTTCGGATGCAAAAGTTATTAGCTTCCGGTTTTCTGTTTCGAATTTCGATCGAAGTTCGATTCCCACCGGAAGTTCCGCTAGGGCATCTTTGCCGCTGAAAGTTCCGGTGGAAGTTCCGGGTCTTCTTCCGCTCATGCTCAGTAACCTTCTGTTTTGAAGCGTTCTATTTGCCGGAACTTTGTCGGAACTTGCAAGTTCACGGAACTTCCGTCTGCTTTTACCGAACTTCCGGTATGCTCGAGCGTCAACGGGTCCGATGACCGTTGGAGCTGGCTGAACTTCCGCCAGAGCCGGAAGTTCCGGCCATGATTCGCTTTTCGCTTCTCGCTCGCAGATTTTGTCCATTGGTGGTGCCACGAACTTCCGGCCTCCACGAAGTTACCAGTGTCGCGAATGCCCATAACGGCAGATCCGGGAGCCCTTTAAAGGGCTCCTATTCCCTTCGTGGGTACTAGCTTTTCTTCTTGGTTCTTGGCTTTCTCTCTCCTCCATTGTCAACCTTGAAGAAGCTTTCCCTCTCCCCTCCTATGATTCTTGCATCTTTTGAGGGATTTGAGAGGAGATCTAGATCTACAATCCCCCAAGTCAAATCCTTCTTTGTGAAGGAATCATTGGGATCTAGATCTTGGAGAGTTTTGTGTTCTCCTCTTGTGTTCTTCCTCCTTATTCCCCAATAGCTTTTGTAGCTTTGTTGGAATTTGGGAGAGGACTTTCCTTGCATTTGGTGCATAGGTTTGAGTTCTACTCTTGTGTTCTTCCTCCCTTATTCCCCAATAGCTTTTGTAGCTTTGTTGGAATTTGGGGAGAAGGACTTGCCTTGCATTTGGTGCATAGGTTTGAGTTCTCCTCTCGGAGATTCGGCGAGTTCAAGCTTGTGAGCTTGTTTCTCTTGGGTTCCTTGGAACCCTAGACAGTGTGGTTGGATTGTTGACCTTTTGTGGTCTTGTTGACCTTTGTGGTCTTGTAGCCTTTTGTGGCATTGTTGGCCTTTTGTGGCATTGTTGGCCTTTTGTGGCTTTGTTGTTGGGAGCCTCCAATTGAGTTGTGGGGTTAGCCCCAATCTTGTCTGGGTTCGGTGACCGCCTCAAGCGCCCATAGTGGAGCAAGTGCCCGCCTTTGTGCGCACTTGGGAGAATAGGGTGAGCCTTTTGTGGCGTCGGTGAGTTGCGTGCTTTGCATCCGGGTGAGGCCTTGTGTGGCGTTGGGTGAGCATCGAGCCACCACACCTCAGTGAGCCATTTGTGGCGTTCGGAGCATTGCCATCGCACCTCTCCAACGGAGTAGCTTCTTTGAAGTGAACAAACAAATCCGTCCGCCGGTTATCTCTCAACCGAACCCTTTATTTATGCACTTTACATTGTGATAGCCATCGTGCTTGAAGTATTTATACCTTGCTATCACCTTGTTGCTTGTATTGCTTAGCATAGGTTGTTTGGTGCACCTAGGTGAACTTAGTGGCTAGGTTTTGTGCTCAATAAATTAAACGTTAGTTTTATTCCGCATTTACTTGAGCCTAAACCATAATAATTTTAAAAGCCTATTCACCCCCCTCTAGGCGACTTCATTTGTACTTTCAAGGATCTTGCATTGACTGTGACTTAGACTTTAGCATGTCATGCTAGGTGTTGTTTTGACCTTTTGCTTAGTGATTATTGTTGTAGCATGAATTGTTCCAAACAATTAGGATTTCTTAGTGTGCCTTGAAAGAATTATGCGTTGTTTTAGCATACAAAATCATATTATTGTGGTATTCTCCTTTGATGCATTGTTTGGGTTGACTTGGCACATGCTCATAGCATGTTATGACTATGATCTAGTCACCATAGCCTCTATGATCATTTAGTCCTTGACTTGTAGTACCACTCTATGCTTTGATTAGTAATGTTCTCTCGCTCTACATGATTATGGCCAATATTGCTCTCTTAATTGGTCGCTCCCAGTATTTTGCTAGCCACCACTTGTATGAGTAAGATCTACTCATGCTTCCAACTCCCAAGAAACCAAGTTATTCCAAAGTGTCCACTATAAATTCCTATGCATGGTGTGTTACACCATTCCAAGTATATTCTTGTTTTCATCTCTTCCAATTTAAAAAAGGTATTTTGTTATGTGAAAACTTAGTGATTAAAGCCCTCACGAACTTGATGGCACACTTTATATTCCTTGCCCTAGTAAACTTGAACCATTGAGTCATCTATGTTGTATATGCTTGCACTTATACGTTGGAATTAGCAGAACCATGTTTTCAACATTGCACTTGTACTTTGTACACAGTTGATATCATGCTCTTTTGTCTATGGATGTCGATGGTGTGAAATAAAAAGGGAGCTTGTAAGTCCACGGAGTTATGTATTTTGTGTTAGAGAAACGTCTGGGCCGCTAGCCTAAGCCATGCCTAATCATGGTGAAAACTTGCAGCATCACCATAATGAGAAATCCGTGAAGCATCCTCAATAAAAACCTATGCATTTTTTTTGGAAAGGAGCATATATTAATATCGCACGATACCAATTACACCCAGCCTCTGCAACAACGCATTCCCTATTGGTATTACGGATGCACACAGCCAAAAAAGAAAGAAGAAGAATTACAAAAAAAGAAAAGTCCCACTAAAGCGATCAGATTCTTAGCAGTAGTGACACTAACATCACCAAAACAACACCAGAGTCCAACCCCTCCAAAAACGACGCCTCCAAGAAGGAAACAGTGCTCAAGCATTGTCGTCGCCCGATTAAAGATCCTAGGTTTTCATCCTGGGGAAAGTCTTCGCTCGCAAAACAATGACTTCTGCAAGGCCATTGCTAGGCACAACCAATGAAGGCCAGTCCTTGGGTTTTCACCCTGCAAGGAAAGACTGTGAACATCTCCTATGTTTTCACCCCCTCTAATAGACGCTGTTGCGAGTCATAGATCACCAAGCTAGATCCTCAACACCCCAAAGACTCAATCCACCATAGCTAGCCCTTATGTTCCTGTCCTCATGAAATTCTCCACATCTGACTTCACCATGGATCGTCAAAGACATGACACATGATGGTAACATGTAGAAGAGCATCGCCGCCACGATCCATCTGAAACCAAACGGCCAGCAAAAAACACAGATGCGCACGACCGAATTCCTTCTGATCCAGCAATCTCCAGGCATGTTGCGCCCATGGGAGTTCACCGACAAAGCCTTCTGAAACTAGACACTCCAGACAGATCCATTAGGCACGCATCAAGTATATGTTCGTCTTGATGTGCGAGAGATCTGAGGACCACCACCATTATTTATGCCTAGCCGGCAGCCCCCATGGCACCGCCCGGCAACCTGCAAGATCTGCCGCTCCGACCCCTAGCACCAGCCCTTGGGCTAGGCTAGCATCTAGAAAGGTAGCGCTAGAGCAGGATCGACCCTCCACCGGATCCAGCCCAACCATGCATCGAAGAGGAATTAGGGGACGACACAAGAGACACCCAGATTTTAATCTAGGGTTTCGTCCATGGCCACCAGGTCCACCCCCACCTCCGTTGTCGGCCATGGCGCCGCCGGGAGAGGATCTTCGCCACCACCCCGACCAGGGACGCCGCCCTAGCCGCTGCACGTCAGTACACAGACGATCCTTTCCCCAGCAGATCCAACGGGAACCTCCGGCAATCACCACCCCAAACCTCCTTCGAAGGCTGGGGGCAGCCGCCACCATGGCGAGGACCGACGGCAGCGGCGGCAAGAGAGGTAGGCGTGGGAGGGGGGAGAGGGGTCGGGCGGCGGCACAGGGGCCCCTGGCGTCGCCCTGGGGAGCGAAGCGCCAGGGGTTACCAAAAAAAACCCTATGCAAATAGCAAATAAAAATATCACTGAGATGCTCATTGTCTGCTTGCCTTATCATTTTGGTCATGGGAAAGCTCCTATACCACGTGCAAGGGGTACCTGCGTCCAATTTGCATCACCATTCTATATCATTGTTTGCCTCTATTCATTGATATATGTCTTATTATGCGATGTTACTTATGTCGTTCCTCTGTTTTTTGCATGTTGGATGATTCTTGGAGGATGGACTGCCGGAGTCAGGTTTATGATGGAAAAAGAGGTGTTTTGATGCAATTTCGCGAAGATCAGAAAAATACCAGAAAAATATTAGAAAATTATATTTTCCTAGAAGACGGAGGAAGCCAGAAGGGGAGGCGTAGCGGGGCCACAGGGGGCCCAAACCCCCTAGGCGCGGGGCCACCTTGCCCCGCGCCTAGGGCATGTGTGGCCCACCTGGCCGGCCTCCGACTCTGCCCTCACGCCTATTCTTCCTCTCGAAACCCTAATACCAAGGGGCGACCACAAAATATTTCCGTCGCCTCTGCAGGGTAGAAAATGAAGGGTTTCGCAGTATAGTAAATCAAAAAAATTCTACGGATGCGAACGGGAAAGCCAAGATCTAATCTAGGAGATGCAAACAACGAGGGGGAATAGATGAGATCTTCATACCCTTGAAGATTCGCACAGCGGAACGTTCGACGAAACGTGGGTGATGTAGTCGTACTCGCTTCTCCTCCTCGCGATCCGATCCGATCTAACACCGCAAGTGGCGATGCCTCCGAGAGATGCACACGTGTGGCACCTCGACGTCTCCTCCTTCCTCGGTCCAGCAAGTGGGGTGGAGAGATGGATTGGATCTACAACGGCGCGCAAGCAATGTCGAGAGTTTCATGGCAGGCTTCGCCACGCGTGGGAGGGAGAGAGAGAGGAGGGGCAGCAGGGCGGCTAGGGTTGTGGAGGAGGTGTAGGGGAGGGGTGCGCCCCCAGCCCTCTTTATATAGAGGGGTGGGCGTACATCCCTAGCCCCTTACCCAAGCCCTAGGCCGGCGGCCAAGGAGGGAGGAGTGGGGGGCAAGTTTCCCCCTCCCTTCTAGAAGCTCTCCTAGGGTTCCCTAGGTGTTTGGCCGGCTGGGCCCTATGGGGCCTTGTGCCCCTGGCCCAATGCGGCCAGGGCACTCCCTCATAGGCCCATGCCCCCTCCCGGTAGGTGGGGCCACGTTGGTCCCCCTTCGGAAGGTTCTAGAAGCTTCCGGTACAATACCGATTAACCCGAAACAATTCCGAACTCCAAAAACTGCATTGCCTTATATGAATCTTATTATCCGGACCATTCTGAAACCTCTCGTGACGTCCTGGATCTCATCCGAGACTCCAAAAAAAACTCATAAACCAATTATCCAATCTATCCTAGTGTCGAGACACGTTAAGTGTGTGACCCTTTCGGGTTCGAGAATATGCAGACATGATCTTATATCAATAATCAACAGCGGGGTCTGGAAACCCATATTTACTCCCACACATTCATCGATGATCATATCGGATGAACCACGATGCCAGGATTCAATCAATCCCATATATATATATATATTCCCTTCGTCTCGTGATATTTTACTTGCCCGAGATTTGATCGTCGGTACCGTCATACCTAGTTCAATCTCGTCCACAGCAAGTACTTTACTCGTTCCATAATCCGATATCACTTTGTGATTAACTCCTTAACCACATGCTTGCAAGCGGTGTTGATATCGACACCGAGGGCCCAAGTATATCTCTCCGACTTGGGAGGACAAATCCCATCTCGATACATACAACCCAATGTACTTTCCGATCACCGAGAGACACCTTTATGATCACCCTCTCATAGGATGACGTTTGATGACCTCAAAGCTTTCTCCGATACTGGGAGTTGTATTATCTCATGGTCTAAGGAATACAATATTTGACATAAGAAAAGCTTCGCAAAGATGAACACGATGACACGATCTAATTGCTCCGCTTAGTTTGGGTCTGTCCATCATATCATTCTACCAATGATATGATCTCATTATTAATCGACAACTCATGTCTATGG
Source organism: Avena longiglumis (assembly GCA_030063025.1). NCBI lineage: Eukaryota > Viridiplantae > Streptophyta > Magnoliopsida > Poales > Poaceae > Avena > Avena longiglumis. The sequence continues at coordinate 99,373,038 of CP125976.1, read as the reverse complement.
TTAGGAAACATTAACCATCATTAATCAATGAGCTAGTCCATAGAGGCATACTAGGGACACGGTGTTGTTCACAAACCACACAAGTATTAAAGTTTCCGCTTAATACAATTCTAGCATGGAATATAAACTTTATCATGAACAAGAATTATAATAAAAACATCTTTATTAATGCCTCTAGGGCATAATTCCAACAGTCTCCCACTTGCATAAGAGTCAATAATCTAGTTTACATCTGGCAACAATCTAACACCCATGGCACTAAGGTGCTGATCATGTTTTGCACGTGGAAGAGGTTTAGTCAATGGATCTGCGACATTCAGATCTGTATGTACTTTGCTAATCTTCAGGTCTCCATCTGCTATATAATCTCGGATTATATGAAACTTGCGGTTGATATGCTTGGTCTTTGGATGATATATTGGTTCCTTAGCTAGTGCTATGGTGCCAGTGTTGTCACACAATATCTCCAGTGGGTCCAAGGCACTTGGAACCACGCCAAGATCAGTGATGAAGTTCCTGACCCAAACTCCTTCACTTGACGCTTCTGCAGCAGCCATGTATTCCGCTTCTACTGTAGATCCCGCGATCACGCTTTGCTTGCAGCTTCTCCAGCTCACAGCTCCTCCATTCAAAATATAAACGTATCATGTCTAAGACTTAGAATCATCCTTGTCGGTGTCGAAACTAGCGTCGACGTAACCTTTTACGACGAGCTGTTCATCACCTCCATAGACTAAGAACATTTCTTTAGTCCTATTCAAGTACTTTAGGATGTTCTTCACGGCTGTCTAGTGTTCCACTCCTGGATCACTTTGGTACCTGCTCGTCAAACTAAGAGCATTGGACACATCCGGTCTAGTACACAGCATGGCATACATGATAGAACCTATGGCCGAGGCATAAGGCACTTTGCTCATAGCTTCTTTATCATTTACCGTAGCTGGACACTGAGCCTTGTTCAATATCTTACCTGACAACATAGGCACTGAACCTTTCTTTGCCTTATCCATTATGAACCTTTTCAGAACTTTGTCTAGGTATGTACTCTGGCTTAAAGCTATCAGGCGTCTTTGTCTATCTCTATATATTTTGATGCCCAATATATAAGCAGCTTCCCCTAGGTCTTTCATTGAAAAACATTTGTTCAAATAACTCTTCACATCGTTAAGCATGTCAATGTCATTTCCAATAATCAATATGTCATCCACATATAGTACCATAAATGTCACTGAGCTCCCACTCACTTTCTTGTAGATACAAGCTTCGTAGCAATTTGGAACAAATCCAAAGCTCTTGATCACTTGATCAAAACGAAGGTTCCAACTCTGAGATGCTTGCTTCAGTCCATAAATGGAACGCTGAAGTTTGCACACTTTATCAGCATCCTTAGGATCGACAAAACCTTCGGGTTGCATCATATACAACTCTTCATCAATGTTGCCATTGAGGAACGCAGTCTTGACATCCATCTGCCATATTTCATAATCATGAAACGCAGCAATTGCTAATAAAATCCGAATGGACTTAAACATCGCTACGGGAGAGAAAGTCTCATCGTAGTCAACACCTTGAACTTGTCGAAAACCTTTCGTGACAAGTCGTGCTTTATAGACGGTAACATTACCATCCGCGTCCGTTTTCTTCTTGAAGATCCATTTGCACTCAACGGCCTTTCGGTCGCTAGGAGGGTCCACCAAAGTCCATACTTGGTTTTCGCTCATGGATCCCAATTCGGATTTCATGTCCTCTAGCCATTTCTCAGAGTCTGGGCTCATCATCGCTTCCTCATAGTTCGCAGGTTCACTGTCGTCTACTAACAAGACAGTTAAGACAGGGTTACTGTACCACTCAGGAGGGGCACGCGACCTTGTCGACCTGCGACGTTCAGTAGTAGCATCGTCCGAAGCTTCATGATCCTTGTCATTAGCTTCCTCTATTGTTGGTGCGGTGCATCGAACAATTTCAGGTCCGCTACTCTCCAATTCAAGAGAAGGTTCAACAACCTCGTCTAGGTCTACTTTCCTCCCACTCACTTCTTTTCGTGAGAAACTCCTTCTCAAGAAAGGATCCGTTCTTTCACACAAACACTTTGCCTTCGGTTCTGTGATAGAAGGTATACCCAATAGTTTCCTTAGGGTATCCTATGAAGACGCATTTCTCCGCTTTGGGTTCGAGCTTGTCCGCATCAACTTCTTGGCGTAAGCTGATCCCCAAACTTTAAGAAACGACAAATTAGGTTTAGCACCAAACCACAGTTCATACGGTGTCGTCTCAACGGATTTAGATGGTGCCCTATTTAAAGTGAATGCAGCGGTTTCTAATGCATAACCACAAATTGATAACGGAAAATCAGCAAGAGACATCATTGATCGGACCATATCAAATAGAGTTCGATTCCGGCGTTCAGACACACCATTTCGCTGTGGTGTTCCGGGTGGCGTGAGTTGCGAAACGATTCCGCTTGCTTTAAGATGCGTGAGAAAATCATAACTCAAATATTCACCTCCACGATCGGATCATAGAAACTTAATCTTTCTGTTACGATGGTTTTCCACTTCATTCTGAAATTCCTTGAACTTTTCAAATGTTTTAGATTTATGTTTCATTAAATAGATATACCCATATCTACTTAAGTCATCGGTAAAAGTGAGAAAGTAGCGATATCCACCGCACGTCGAAACACTCATCGGTCCGCATTCATCGGTATGTATGATTTCCAACAAGTCCGTTGCTCGCTCCATCATTCCGGAGAACGGGGTTTTGATCATCTTGCCCATGAGGCATGGTTCGCATGTGTCAAATGATTCAAAATCAAGAGACTCCAAAATTCCATCAGAATGGAGTTTCTTCATGCGTTTTACACCAATATGACCTAGACGACAGTGCCACAAATAAGTAGTATTATCACTATCTACCTTGCATCTCTTAGCCTCAATGTTATGGATGTGTGTTTCATCCCTTTCGAGATTCAGAAGAAATAAACCATTCACAGCAGGTGCATGGCCATAAAAGATGTTACTCATATAAATAGAATAACCATTATTCTCAGATTTAAATGAATAACCGTCTTGCAATAAACACGATCCAGATATGATGTTCATGCTCAACGCAGGCACATAATAACATTTATTAAGGTTTAAAACTAATCCCGAAGGTAAAAATAAGGAGAGTGTGTCGACGGCCATCACATCAACTCTTGATCCGTTGCCAACGCGCATCATCACCTCATCCCTCGCAAGCCGCCGTTTATTCCGTAGCTCCTGCTTCGAGTTACAAATATTATCAAGCAACCAAGACCAAATACCCGGGCACTACAACGAGGGCTAGTAAGGAAAACATCAATAACATGTATATCAAATATACCTTTGATGGTGCCAGCCTTCTTGTCCGCTAAGTACTTGGGACTTATGCTCAGGACCCTTGTCCTTGCAATAGAAGCACTCAAAGGTCCGCTTAGGTCCAGACTTGAGCTTCTTCTCGGGGGCAACGACTTGCCGCCGCTTTCTTGAAGGGCTTCTTTGCACACTTACCTTTCTTAAAGTGGGGTCTTGTTGACCATCAACACATGATTATCCTTTTGATGTCCACCTCCGCAGCTTTCAATTAGCGAAGAGCTCGGTGATCGATCAAGGAACCAATCTGATTATGAGTCACTACAAACTTTTGTAGCTAGGAGGAGTGATTGCAGAACCTGTCAATCTTGAGCTCCTATGGAATCTTGCATCAGCTTGCTCAAGGCGTTGAGTGTAGCCCGACATATTTATGGCGTGCTCACTAACGGAACACCCTTCCTCCATCATGCAGTTAAAGAATTTCTTAGAGATCTCATATCTCTCAGAACGGGCCTGAGTCTGAAACATAGTTTTCAGCTTCTCAAGAATCTCAAAGGGCCCGGGATAATCTTCCAAACGATTTTGAAGGTCCGATTCGATAGCAAAAAACATGGTGCTCTTAATCACACCATAATCATCTTTGCGCGACTGATAAACAGCTTTCTCATCAGCCGGCACATCTACAGCAGGGGCGTCACCTAGCGCATTCTCAAGGACATAGTCCTTTTGTCCGCCAGCGAGAATGATTCTCAGATTGCGGAACCAGTTGGTGAAGTTAGACCCATTGTTTCTAAGCTTTTCTTTCTCAGCAAAAACATTGAAGTTGAAGTTGGACTTAGCCATTTGATCTACAAAATTTGCAAGTACAATTTAGACTATGTTCATGATAACCAGTTCAACTTAATCAAATTACTAGATGAACTCCCACTAAATTCAACATCCCTCAACTTGTTTAGTGAACATGATCCAAATTCACCACACCTCATCCGATCTTCACGAGAAGAGATGTGGTTTCAATGGTGGACAACGAAGTGTCGATCATATCATTCATATGACTCATGCTTAACCTTTCGGTTCATGTGTTCCGAGGCCATGTCTGTACATGCTAGGCTCGTCAAGTCAAACCCAAGTATTTCCGCGTGTGCAAAACTGGCTTGCACCCGTTGTATGTGAACGTAGAGTTTATAGCACCCGATCATCACGTGATGCTTGAACACGATTTAACTTTCGAACGGTGCATACATGGGAAGAACACAGTTTTATCTTGATCTTTAAGTGAGGAATCATCTAATAATGCTACCGTCGCGATCTAAGCATAATAAGATACATAAAAGGATAAACATCACATGCATATAACTTTATGTGACATGGTATAGCCAATCTTCGCGCAATGATCTCCATCTTGTGTGTGCCGACATGATCTCCATCACTCCACCATGATTGCCTCCACCACGAATAGCAACTACAACTATTGCTAACTACTTAGCGACAAAGTAAAGTACATGACGTATAAGAAGTTGACACACATGTCATACACAATTATAAAGACAACCATATGGCTCCTGCCGGTTGTGTACTCATCGACATGCAAGTCGTGAAACATTACAAAACATGATCATCGCATACAACATACACATCACATCTTGGGCCATACCATATCACAGAAAACACTCCCTGCAAAAACAAGTTAGACGCATATACTTTGTTGTTGCATGTTTTACGTGGCTTATGGGAGTAGCAAGATAAGAACGATTCTTACCTACGGAAAGCCACAACGGTGATATTATGGTTGCCAAACTCCGGTGTAAATCCCATGACAACTATAGTGAGAGAAACTGGCATCCACCAGCCGCATGTGTGGAACAAGCCACACGTCAATTGCGGAGCCGGTCTCGCGAACGGGGTCGCGTAAGGTTGGCCTGGACCGCTTCGATCTCACTATCCCGCGTCATAAGAAGTACACAAACAAGAGGCTTGCAACAAAAAACATCAACACCCACAACAACCATGTTGTGGTCTACTCGTGAAACACATCTACGCATAGATCTAGCTCTGATACAACTGAAGGGTTTCGCAGTATAGTAAATCAAAAAATTTCTACGGATGGGAACGGGAAAGCCAAGATCTAATCTAGTATATGCAAACAACGAGGGGGAATAGATGAGATCTTCATACCCTTGAAGATTCGCACAGCGGAACGTTCAACGGAACGTGGGTGATGTAGTCGTACTCGCTTCTCCTCCTCACGATCCGATCCGATCTAACACCGCAAGTGGCGATGCCTCCGAGAGATGCACACGTGCGGCACCTCGACGTCTCCTCCTTCCTCGGTCTAGCAAGTGGGGTGGAGAGATGGATTGGATCTATAACGCAACGACGCGGTGCAAGCGGTGGAGAGTTTCACAGAAGGCTTCGCCACGCAATCGGAGGGGAGAGAGAGAGGAGCAACAGGCGGATAGGGTTGTGGAGGAGGTGTGGGGAGGGTGCACCCCATCCCTATTTATATAGGGGTGGCCAGCCCCAGCCCATTCCCCAAGCCCAGGCCGGCCAAGGAGGGAGGAGTGGGGGGCAAGTTTCCCCTCCCTTCTAGAAGCTCCTCTAGGGTTTCCTAGGTGTTTGGCCGGCTGGGCCCTATGGGGCCTTGTGACCCTAGCCCAATGCGGCCAGGGCACTCCCTCATAGTCCCATGCCCCCTCCCGGAAGGTGGGGCCACGTTGGTCCCCTCCGAAGTTCTAGAAGCTTCCAGACAATACCGATTAACCAAACAATTCAACTCCAAAACTGCATTGCCTTATATGAATCTTATTCTCCGACCATTCCGAACCTCTCGTGACGTCCTGGATCTCATCCGATACCAACAAAAACTCATAAACCAATTATCCAATCTATCCTAGCGTGAGACACGTTAAGTGTGTGACCCTTCATTCGAGAATATGCGTACATGATCTTATATCAATAATCAACAGCGGGTCTGAAACCCATATTGACTCCACACATTCATCGATGATCATATCGGATGAACCACGATGCCGATTCAATCAATCCCATATATATATTCCTTCGTCTCGATATTTTACTTGCCCGAGATTTGATCGTCGGTACCATCATACCTAGTTCAATCTTGTTCACAACAAGTACTTTACTGCTCCATAATCCGATATCACTTTGTGATTAACTCCTTAACCACATTCTTGCAAGCGGTGTTGATATCGACACGAGTGGGCCCAAGTATATCTCTCCGACTTGGGAGGGACAATCCCATCTCGATACATACAACCCAAGTACTTTTCGATCACCGAGAGACACCTTTATGATCACCCTCTCATAGGATGACGTTTGATGACCTCAAAGCTTTCTTCCGATACCGTGGAGTTGTATTATCTCATGGTCTAAGCAATACAATATTTGACATAAGAAAAGCTCGCAAAGATGAACACGATGACACGATCTAATTGCTCCGCTTATTTTGGGTATGTCCATCATATCATTCTCCCAATGATATGATCTCATTATTAATCGACAACTCATGTCTATGGTTAGGAAACCTTAACCATCATTAATCAATGAGCTAGTCCATAGAGGCATACTAGGGACACGGTGTTGTTCACAAACCACACAAGTATTAAAGTTTCAGCTTAATACAATTCTAGCCTGGAATATAAACTTTATCATGAACAAGAATTATAATAACAACATCTTTATTATTGCCTCTAGGGCATAATTCCAACAGAAAATACCGAGAGAGAGCTCTCTGCGGATAGATTTCACCGGGAAATTCCTTCCGAGAGGGAGATCATCGCCATCAACACCGCCATAAAGCTAGGCTTCATCGGGATCATCATCATCATCCACGCCATCATCTCCACCAGCACTATCATCACCACTCCATCCTTCTATAATAATCGTGTTGGATCTTGCATTAGCTCTTAGGGGAAACTTTCCTGGTGTTAATTACTATTGTAGTTGATGCTTGTGAGTGGAACCATTGGATTATTGTTTATGTTCAGAGTGTTATCCATCACCATATCATCTTTGATCTTGATCCATATGATTTCTTGTGAGTAGTTCGTTTAGTTCTTGAGGACATGGGAGAAGTCATGTTATTAGTAGTCGATTTGTGTTGAGTTATTATTCAATGGTTTAGTATTTAAGTTGTGGTGCTATTCTTCTAGTGCTGTCATGTGAACGTCGACTACATGATACTTCATCATTTATGGGCCTAGGGGAATGCATTGTGTATTTGGCTACTAATTATGGGGTTGCCGGAGTGACAGAAACCTGAACCCCCATTAGGACACCTATGCATAAGGGAGCGTAGGATCTCAGAGTTTAAGGCTATGGTTAGGTTTATATCTTAATTACTTTCCTATAGTTGCAGATGCTTGTAGGTGGTTTAATCACAAGTATGTATTAGTCCAAGTAAGGTCGGTACATTAGCACAGGTTCACCCGCACAACACTTACAACACCAAAGAAGAGTACTCAACTATTTGAAGTGAAAGCACTTGATAGAATTCCCATGTGACCTCGAGAACGTTTGGTCCTTATAAGTATTTCCACCGGCTTGTCCTTTGCTAAGAAAGGATTGGGCCACTTGCTGCAGTTGTTTGTTGTCTTTATTACTTGCACTTTGTTTTGTTGCTTTATCAGAAAACCCCTAAAAATCCGGTTGCTAAGTATTTACAGAGATTTCCTGCTCCATACCACTAGTCAACACCTTCTGCTCCTCGTTGGGATCGACACTCCTATTTATCGAAAGTACTATGATACACCCCCTATACTTATGGGTCATCAGTACCCCGTTGGCGGTTCTCTATGACACACATATACTTACTATGACAAAAACTTATAGGTGACCAAAGTTGAGTAGCATGAGGTGCGGCCCTCGTATTCAAGGGACATGAGATTACCAACTTATACTTTGTCAAGCATATACTCCATAGTTTGTTCACTTTAACCTTAATCACTTCAAGATGCTTATGATAGGGGCAATAAGGTCTGAAAGCTAACAAGTACCATAATTTTTGGAAGCTCCTTTTGAAACTTGAAATCCCTGCTTCCCTTTATGAAGGGCCTTTCTTCCATTATTATATCGAGTCTCCACCTTCTACCTCTAGGCACCAGTTAAGAGAGCATATTTGGCATTCTTAGTTCTATGTGCAGTATCCCAAAACTTATTGATTGATGCATATTGTTGATATTGCTTGTTCTTGTGCTATTTGTATCTAGTCACTCTTATGGACTTTGAAGGTGTCCTACGCATATATTTGGTACTCTATGAGGGACAAGCTGAATGCCACTATGCCATGTTTTATGTATGTGAAACAAACAAACGTTTTTCAATGCATGTTACTCATGATCTTTGTTTGTAGCCTTTCATGTTGCATGCATAGTTACTTTTTCTTATTGTCAGAACTCCATCTTTCATGCACATGTTTAGTGTTCTTTGATCCTAACTTTCAATGCCTGCAAATGGTTTGATCTTGGTTTTGATGGTGCATGTCACCTCAAAAAATATTCTTTTATCACTTACCTACTCGAGAACGAGCAGGAGTTAAGCTTGGGGATGCTTGATACGTCAGAAACGTATCTATAATTTTTGATGTTCCATGCTTGTTTAGTATCTACCTTGCTTTGCTTTGTCCACACTTTGAGGTGTTTCTATATGTTTTCTTGTACTAACCTATTAACAAGATGCCACAGTACCAGTTGCCTGTTTCTTCTGTTTTTTGGTTCCAGAAAGGCAGAAAATCAATATTCTCGGAATTGGACGGGACAAAAGCCAAAGTCAATATTTTGCCATGGGGAACATGAAGCCGAAGTACGAGACGGAGGAGACCCACCAGGGGGCCACACCCCTTGGCCGCGTAGGTGGGCCCATCCCACTCCTAGGGGGGTGCATCCGCCCTGGTGGCCCTCCAGCCTCGCCTCTTCGCCTATAAGATTCCCCCGATGCCTAAACCCTAAGTACCCGATCAATATTCCATGAAACCGTCTGTAGCCGCCGCCACCATCGTCCCTAGATCGGGGGGATCTGAATCTCTTCCCTGCACTCTGCCGGAGGGGAGATCATCCCGGAGGCCTTCTTCTTCATCATGCCAGCCTCCGGTATGAAGTATGAGTGGTCCCACCTTGGACTACGGGTCAATGTAGTAGCTAGATGGTTGTATCTACTCCTTTGTGCTTTCATGTTTAGATCTTGTGATCTCCGTTCATGATCAAGATCTCATCTATTTGTAATCATGCATGTTGTGTTTGCGGGGATCTGATGAATATTGATATTACTATGTCAGATTGATTAATGGTTTTGTCTTATTGATTCTATCATGTCTGTGTTGTTTGTGATTTTGCATGCTCTCAGTTGTTAGTAGCTATCTTGGCTAAGTAGATGCTAGTGACTCCAAGAGGGGGTATTTATGCTCGATAGTGGGTTCATGCCTCTATTTAATCTAAGGGAAGTGACAGAAATATCTAAGGTTGTAGATGTGTTGTTTCCACTAGGAAGAAAACAACGGTCTCTTATTTGTGGAACAAGTGGATTGTTTACCTTACACACTTTGCTTAAAGCAGTTATCTGTTGCTTGCAACGTAATACTAGAGGGGGTTCGGATGATAACCCGAAGGTGGATTTCTAGTCATAGATGCAGTTGGATGGCGGTCTATGTATCTTGTTGTATTGCCCAATCAAATCTCATAGGATCTTGATGTCTAGTATTGCATTGTTATGCCTTGCTCAGTCCTGTCAATTGTCCTGCTGTAATTTGTTTACCCAGCATGCCATGTTTGTTTATCTAAGGAGAACACCTCTAGTAAACTATGGACCCGATCCAATCTTTACCATTGATACATCTTCCATTGTTACTTGTTGCAAACCACCATTACCTTCCACACTATATAGTTAATCCTTTATTACAGCAAACCAGTGAGATTGACAGTCTCGCTGTTCGTTGGGGCAAAGTCTTGAGTTTGTTTTGTGCAGGTATCCAAGTTTCTAGCAACACCTTTGAGTTGTTTCCTTCCTCCTACTGGTTGGATAACCTCGTTTTCTTACTAAGGGAAAACTTGCTGCTGTGATCATCACACCTTGCTCTTGGGGTCTCCCAACGAGGCGTTGATAACACGCCATCAGTCCTGAAGGGCAAATAGATGTCATGTCGCCCTTTTGGTGATATACATATGTTTGTATCTAAGTAATTGCTCCTGCAATTCTGTAGGTTGTAGATATTGCTCTTTCTTCATAGTCCAGGCTTAAGGTGGAATATGTTCATACTTTAAATGTATATGTATTTCCATACAAGTAAAGCATCTTGATTAATCTGGACCTGCACTTCATTGGTGTAACCATCTTGTTATCTTGCTTGGTCTAAACATTTTTACATAGAATCTGGGCTGCTTTAGTTAATTTACATTCTCATTTATGAAAAAATGGACAGTTGTCTACCTAAAAAACAAATTTGATGATGCAAATGCAAAAGCTGAAAAGAACAAATGTATAAACCACATTCAGGAGTTAGTCTAATGTAGTAGCCCTTCAAGTTACATTACATGTGATTATTTTTAAGCTTTATATGATCATGAAGTTGAGATGATACCGATAGGCTTTCTTGTGTGGATCACCATGCTCTTCTTCTCTCATTTCTTTATCATGTTACGGTAATTTGAAAGGAGGAAATGGATGGTTCTTAACTCTTGTTTGAAAAGCACATGGCTCGAAATGACACCAGCCGCTTACATGCGATTTGACATGGTAAACGTTAATGCAATACTGTTTTATTTTTAATATCTAGATTGTGCCAATCTTTGTTATTTTTCTGTTGGACACCGATGCTCAGAAGGGATGATGTTGAAGACCAAATGTTTTTTGGCAATTTTCTTTATTGCAACCAAGGAAGTAGCACTAATCCTTCACCTTATTAGGTATGTTTCTGTTGCCACAACTATAGTCCAAAGTGTGTAAGCATAAAGTATGTCTTCCTACAGGAATCGGGGTAGTTTATCTTAGAGAGCATGAAGATCTGTTTGCTTGGTTAATTAAATTATGTGCATGGTGAACTATCGTTGGTAGCGGGTTGTATTTGATTTAACAATAGCAGAAGCTTAGAATTTGTAAGCTTGTGGTATGGGTTTCCCATATTTAATTGGGAAGTTCTTTTGGATCATAGAAGGTAGATGCCGACCTTTTGTCTATTGCCCGGCATTTTTCTCAATATTCCTTAATGTATGCATTTTGCAACCATTTGTTTAGCAACTCTTTTTATCCCTGACAAATTATTTAGGAATTAGGATTATGGGGTCTCCAAGCTTTGTGCTTACAAGTAAAGAGAAAAAATAGTGAGCACACATAGAACAAGAAGAGCCACGCATATAGTAGTTGATTGATGTTATAACAATGTACTAAATTTTATTTAATGTTGCTTCAGTAACTTGTAGAGTTTTAATTCACATAAAACAAGAAATAATAATGACAACCATTATACATGATAGTTATGAAAAGAAAATAATGTTTTTAATAATGTACAAAATAGTATCATGAAGAGTTAACAATCGACCCTTTATCTCAAAAGAAAAAACAATCAACCCTTCTAGAAGAAACATTGGGCAAATAGATGATATTCATTTGACTTAATTACTATTATTTGTATTTGACAAACCCAGAGTAATTTTGGTGTATGTATTAGTAGACACGTGCATTGCACATGCAATATTACTAGTTTATGGGAAGTGATTCACTCTCATAAAAATTAATTCTTATACCAAAGAGCTATTCAAAACAAGTAAGAATCCATTTTAAATTTAGAGCCACCCTGATATCATTTTCTAGAAACAATAAGATGTCATCAGCATATTGCGGACTAATCACCCTACCTGGAATAAAGTTTGGGCATAGCCCCCTAATTAAATCTAGTTGGGAGCCTTTAATTAACATTTTAGAAAAAACATCAACCACTGAAATTAAAGGGAAGTGGAGCAATAGAATCTCCCTCTCAAACCTTTACCACTAAGGAAGAAATTACTCTCTTCATCATTAATATTAATCCCAACAGACCCCCCTTTGGGCACCTGCTTAACCATCCTAATAAAAGTATGACTCAAAACTCTACATTCTAGCATCTCATAAAAAAAATCTAGATTCACTTTGTCATAGGCTTTTTCATAATCTATCCTAAGGATTAACCCTCTATCTTTTTTCTTATAAACCTCATGGATAATCTCATGAGCGGTAACCACACTTTTTAGGATAAGCACCTTAGTGAAAATTTTAAAGGAGCAATTAAGGAGACTAATTGGCCTAAACTTTTTCATGGCTCTAGCCTCATTCTCTTTAGGGATCAAGGTAATCATGGCACAATTCAGTCTATAAGTATCTAGTTTATCTAAAGACCAAGCATCAAACATAGCAAGAAGATCATGTTTGATGACATCCCTTTTTCTCAAATTTTACCAATCCAAAAAACAATACAGAGAAATGTCACCACATATGAATCGAAGGCAAGATGAGAATACTAACTCAGAATAAACCCGTAAAAAAAGAGAGAACACTAACATGTAAACATTGGTGATTCAAGGCCACCTTCAGTTATCTTTGAAGTCAAGCTACCAAAGATTGTTCAAAAAAACAACACACAGTTACCCCACCCGAATCAAAGGCAAGATCAAAACACTAAACATATGTAACCTTTGGACTTCAACATTTGTAGTTATAGATTCAAGATCACACTTGCTTATTTTTAAAGCTTAAGCTACCTAAGATAAGAGCTCTGCAGATGACAGACCCACAAGACACAAATGAGAAAACTCTACAGAACTGTAGACACATAACATCCAAGATCACCATATATATAACATTGCATGATAACTGTCACAGAGCCAACACATCTTGCAAAGAAACAGTAGTCATCCAACATAAAACTGCAAACATGGCAAATTCTAAACGCCTAGAAAAGGATTATCCTCCAGCAGGGTTTCAAACATATTCCAGGCATCTGAGCAGTAGGTAAACACAGAAGTCTGAAACACCACAATGTCAAATAGTGAAAGCTACTAGCACATGAAACATGCAATACTAGCAGTGGACCCATATACAGTCGTGAATACATGTACTATATCCCAGTACTTGTCAGCAGCCGTAATCTTCCGAAGTCTCTTGTATCTGCCCAGTGTTTCTTCACACCTTCAGTTCAGGTTATGTTTGTCAATCTTCAGGTTATGCCTGTCAATACAGAAGCCCATCATTTAATTAGACTAGCAGCATCAAATAGTGATCTATGTAGACTAGCAGCATCAGAAGATGTGCATGTTTAAAAATATTAAGCACCCAATATTATAAACCGTATATAGTGATCTATGTAGAGTATACCAATATGACAAGGGTCACTGCCATGCCAGTGCAACTAGACCAGCGATAGGGATTTTTTAATTAATTCGCTGCGAAGGGTTAGATTGCACGTCAGATCTGATGGAGAATACAACAATTGCAACTCAGCACACAAAGCGCAACTCTTGTCGGTCCACATAAAAGCCTAGTTTGGAAAGGCTAGGTGCCTAAAAGGTGCAAATTCAATCTGCATAGTAGCTAGCTCAAAATAGACTCTGAATTGTAGAACACTCGACAGTAAAAGATGGCCTAATTGGTAGTTATCCACATATGGGAACCATCTTGAGATCACAAGCCCCATATATTCGCGTGCATTAAACTACGAGGACCAGTGGGCAGAGCAAAACATCGGAATCAACATTCCACAGGGCACAAAATAATGATATAAATAGCGGAAAAAAAATCAAAGGAACTAGTGGCATCCTGTAGTTTGTCTTCATGAAATATCTTTGTCATTATGCAATTGACCACCCAAAAGTAGTACTCTTCAAAATAAAATTGCACAAGCACTGATATAATTATAAAATAAACATATAAAACTCTCAAAAACAATTCTTACAAATTGCTCTTGTGAAACAAATCACCTTAGGGAAATAAAAGGCCACTGAAAACCCACAAAATGGAAGATTTCATTGCAACATCAACACTTGTTCTCAAAAGATACTTCTACAACACCACATGCAAGTACAAACTAGCTACGAGTTAAGGGAATGGTTTGTTCTATATATCACTACTCAATAGTTTACTTACTTGAATAATCAAATTGAGTTTCTATGGTATCTTCACTAAAACAAAGCACCAAGCTGGTACATAACAGATAAAACAAGGTAGCTAAACTACAAGATAATACAATGAAGTAGAAGATGCCCGACAACTCAGCACTGCCAATTCGATGTCTACCACTTATGATGCGTTTGATGAATGAATTCTTAGCGGCCCTATAACAGGAATCTCGGGAATGACAGAACAAGAACAATGCTACTAGGTTTCCGCTGATGGCCTTTCCATAAGCATCTGATTGGTCAATTGGGCGACATCGCTGACATGTACCAACAAAGATCTGTTTTAAATACAATGCTATCTTCACTAAAAGAAAGCACCAAGCTGGTACATCACAGATAAAACAAGGCACGATAATGCAATGAAGTAGAAGATGTCCAACAACCCAGCACTGTTAAATTTGAGGTCTGCCACTTACGATGTGTTTGATGAATGAATTCTTAGCGTCCCAATCACAGGAATGACTGACATTAACAATGCATACTAGGTTTCCACTGATTATCTCTCCATAAGCATCTGATTAATCAATTGGGCGACATCACCGACATGTAGCAAAGAAGATCCGCTTTAAATTAAAATATTCTTAGGAAAGCTAACATCTAACAACAACCATGAAAGCAAACACTCTTGAAGGTCCAACTGGAATGCACACATGAATGGTTTGGGTGAAGTTATCAACACCAAGAAGTGATAGACATCAAATTACCAGGATTCATGAAACTAGAAACAACATGCTTATAAGAAAGGTACTCACAAATGGTTCTGAAACAGGAAACAC
Organism: Avena longiglumis; assembly: GCA_030063025.1. Classification (NCBI taxonomy): domain Eukaryota; kingdom Viridiplantae; phylum Streptophyta; class Magnoliopsida; order Poales; family Poaceae; genus Avena; species Avena longiglumis. The sequence continues at coordinate 99,357,774 of CP125976.1, read as the reverse complement.
CTTCTGTTATAATCTCACTAAATGCACAGATAGAAATGATCACACTATGATGGAATGTAAGCAGCTAGTATTACTTCTTATAATAGATTGTATCGAACATTATTAGGAGGCTAATAATGTACACAAAATATGGCTCATTAGCTGAGAGGATCATATGGCCCATATAAATAATAGAAGCCGAAGAAGAAGGGAAGGTATATACCTCAACAATCTGCCACTGGGAGTCCTGCTTTTCTGTCTGATCGGTCATTCCTCCAGATATCCAGTGCTAAAGCTGGAATGATAACAAGGCAAGATATGGCATGGATGCCAAATGACCCCACATCCATGATCATAGATCCAATAATTTCTCCCTGAGATGTTGATCCCTCCACATGTGACGACAACACCATTACCAGAATACCAGCGACAATTAGCAGGATGAAGGGCAGATCAGCGAGCAATCCAAGGACCGCAGCACGGGGAAGCTTAATCGACTCCTGAGATGACTCCTGCGTGATTGCTCCAAAGGCGCTCTAAGGAGGGGACAGCAAGCTCAGTGAAACCACAGGGATGAACATGGTTATATATGCAGTTGTTCGAAAATAGAAGGAAGCAGATGAAGTGATACACTTAAATGTAACACTATTACTAGTCATTAGAACAACTTAAACTGTGTATGACAAGTCGATCCGAATTTAATAATCTAGCTCATTCACTAGCTTATCTGCTGCTGTAATTCGATCGAAGTAGAGATAGATCACAGGGAGTTAATTGCACGATACCTTCTTGAACTCAGGACCGGATCCAGATACAGCTGCAACAAGGGAGACCAGGCACAGGCCGCAGAGCATCACGGCTACAAGCGCGAGGAAGAGAAAGAAGACGCAGAGGGAGGCCTGGAGAGCTGCGCTCTTGAGCGCCTCGAGAAACACGAGGGGGCCGGAGCCCTCGCGGCAGGCGTGGCGCGCGACCACCGTGGCGGCCGAGGCCGCGGAGAAAACCCACGAAGTCGCGAAGCACAGGTAGGGGAGAGCCTTAGCCGCGAAGAGGAGGCCGCGCCCGAAGGCCAGCATCGAGGCGAGGACGAAGCGCACGAACACCAGCACCGCGACAACGAGCCGCGACGGCGGCGGCGGCGGCGTCGGCGGCAGCGAGGGCTTCACGGCGGCGGCGGCCATCGGTACGGCAAACCCTAGCTCCTCGAAGCTTCGACGGAGAGGGATGGAGGAGTGGTTGGGTTGAGACTGAGAGCCGAGGTGAGGGGTTTGTGGGAATGGAATTAGCGAAGAACACGGAATGGGGTTTTCTATGGGGAAAGCTCCTCCGTCTTCGGGTTTCTAACCCGTTTTTGTGCCTTTTTGTTAGTGGGTTTGGGTTCTAACCCGCCCTCTGGTATTACCGTAAAATGGTGAGTGCTCGAACCAAATCCTACACGCTACCTTCACTCTGTCAAGCGACAGGGTGAAATGACTATATTTGTTGCTGAATTTCTACCAATATGTAAAAGTTGCAACTTTCCGTTGAAATTTTAAAAATTCAGCTAGAAGTTCAATAATCAAATCTCATTCATGATTCTAGATTTGAAGTTGAAGCTTTCCGAGGAAAGAAATTTTAATTGTTTTGTTCAAATTAAATATGAACTTTATATAGTTCAAAATCAGATAGTAGAAGTTTTGTTGGACTTGGCGAGAAAAAAGTTTTTCAAGTGAACTATACTGATTTTGGATACTAGAGTGAAACAATATGAATGCACAATACGTAGATTTTAATAAAGGAGCAGTGTGGATCGAAATTATTACAATCTATACCTCTGTTGTGTCTTAGAACATATCGATTCTAAGAGCATCTCCACCGGCGCCCAATACCCGGTACCAATGGCCTTTGGGGTGTCGGGCTAAAAACGGCCCACACCAGCAGTCCCAAATGCTTGTAGAATGGGTGGCTAAAGAAATTATTCGACGCACCCTTGCAGACCTCGACACATAGGACCGGGTTGGGGTTGCAGGTAACGTGCGCCACGTGAGAGCGCCTGCGCAGGTCCCCTTTGTCAGCAACTTAATGAAAATATATAACCCTTTTTCCATTTCCTTCACGGTTTCTATTACCTATTTCTCTCGTATGCTCATCGTGCTGCTGATGGCAACAACTCTGTATGTACCAACTTGTTGTGACTTCAAGTGGAAAGTGTTGTAGTAAGCGTATTTTCCCCACAAGGGTGACTCGAGGATTTATATCAAACTTTCGGAAAATTATGGAGAACCTCTTTCCTTGTCCTCTTCTAACAACCTACAAAACAAAGTATTTGTCTTATGTCCTCAACTTCACCATGTGGTTGTCAAACACAAGGTTTCATATTAGTAAAACTAAAATAAAATTGTAAACAAATAAAGGTAAAAATAAATTATAACTAAACAAGAAAGTAAAAATCAATAAGGTGAAGGTTTTTTGGGGTTTTTGTTTGTGTTTTCTAATAGTAAAAGTGTTTTTATATTTTCAAATTTAATTAATGTAGAAAATATAAAAGACAATAAAAGTGTTGGAAAGTTGTTTATTATAATAAAAAAGTGGACCGGGGTTTATGGGTTCACTTGTCTATTCTCTCATAAGGTGTAATGGACATAAAACAATTCATAAGCAATATAATATTGATGAAACTTCATTATGTGTATGATAAGCATTCATATGGGCATCATGTCTTATTTTAAAGATGATGCAACACATCTCACTTATACTCCTCTAGAAATGGAAAACTCTATACAATCTAGAATTAAAAATAAACAAAGTATAACCTTTGATACTTTGACAGGATGTTTGAATAATAAATGTGTTACCTTGAACAAACAAGATCATCTTAGTTGTCACTAGATGGCACTATAACGTATGCATTCACTTAATCCCTAATAAGGTAACAAAAGAAAGGGAAAACCATAGTGAATCTCGAATTTGTTGTCACTATCCAAATACCACCACCATGTTACTCTAACTAATACGCATGTTCCCCCACACATGCCCTATCATATATGTTGGATCAAAACAAGTACTTAAGAACGGGGTACATAATATGCATCTATCAATACATCTTACACATAATAGAATTTCAATCTCAAATATCAACTCATAGAATAAAGATCCACCACATAGGAATTACATAGATGACCATAATCATGTTGTGAAGCTCATATGGTACTAAAAATATGATATCATAAGAGAGAAATAGATCAAGCTACTGCCACAAATCCATAGTCCAACGGTGAACTGCTCCCTCTTCATCATGGTGATGATGCTGGAGATGTTGGAGAAGGTAGAGATCCCACCGGCGGCGGCTCTAGCGGTGTTTCCCCCTCTAATCTTTGATGGTTATATCTCTGTTTCTGTGTTTATGCGGCGTCTCCATCGAAGACGCGTCGGGGGACATTTTTATAGGCATTTTTAGGTCAGGACTCCGAATCAAGGCTGGAGATGGACGACTAGTGATGCTTGAGGTGAGAAATAACATGGGTGGCACGGCCCCTGGGTCGCGCTGCCTATCCTCTTTTGAGCCTTTGGGGCCCACTCGTGAGTTCCAAGTGCTCTAGGTCATCGTCTTTGCAAAAAAATAATCCTCAAAAAATCCCAGGTCAATTTGACTTCGCTTAGGTCTCTAAAAGATAAAAATACACAAAACAGGGGATTCCTGCTCCATAGAGTTATTACCAAAATAAAGAGGATCATTGGTAAATTCCCATAAATCAATATAAAACATGGATACTATATTGTATAAGTTGAAAATATGTGTGAATATGTAAAAATAAACTACAAAGTTCATGCATGCATTTTAAATGCATCAAATGTGGTCGCTCCGGTTTTCGCTTAGTCTAGTCTCCATGCCGTGGCCATCACCTTCACCGCTGCGGCTATGCTTTAGCTCGGGAAGCCATGCAAGAAGCGCATCACAGTGAAGCCCGGATGACGAGGCGAAAGCTCCTCGCTGCTGACGAGAACGGCCGCCGCGGGCATGCCAAAGAGACGAAGAAGGCGGATGGGGAGGATGCATCGGCGGCGGCTCCGATGGCGACGTACATGCAAAGCCAAGCCAACATCGGGATGTCGGGAAGCAGCAACGACGTTCGGGCCTACCGGAGCACCTCGCCGTCATTGTCGCATTTCTTCGTGGAGAGAGAGAGCTTTGGGCAGTTGGCACGGACCCAAACTCGGTTTTGCTCTCCCGAGATATGAGAGAATGATATCCTCACCGTCGATCCCAATGCGTTGTTCTCGCTAATTCTCCCCAACAATGTCCCTCGGCATACACAAAGAAACAACCACTTCGACCTCAACCACAAATATGGTGGTCGCCGGCCTTGCGTAGGGGCCACTCTCGTTCAAGGCCGTCGGCGCATGTACCTCCTAGGGCTACCGTAGCCTGTTTAGTGATCATGATTCTGACACCCGCCAGGTGCTCAACGACATGGCTGAGGAAAAGTGTGCCAGCACCTTGTTTGGTATGATCTGTGGTAAGGGAAGCTATTACACTCGTGGCGGGGGAATGTGGACATGGAGGAGGAGGAGGAAGAGTATGAGGATGACAAGGGGGATAAAGAGGAAGTCGTCGAGCTTGATGACAAGGGCAAGCCTAAGAGGAAGCGCGCCGACGTCAAGGGCATTCATTGGAACATGGCCGAGGACCAATGCTTGGAAGGCCATCAGGCTTTGACCCTATCACCAGTGCCCAACAAACCGACAAAGGCATATTGGAGGAGGATCTATAAACAATTCAAGAACGCGGACTCTATGGAGATTACGAAGATGCACATGATCCCTAACCAAAATGCATTGACTCATAGGTGGAGCGGCATTCAAGAGGCTTGCAACAACTTCCATGGATGTGTGAGGACTGTCCACCAAAGGAAAACAAGTGGCACGAACTTGGCCGATCAAGTATAATACCCAAACACATAATTGTTCTTTTATTTAAAATTTAGTATGCACGGGGTATGAACACTTGTTTGATTTTGGTTTGTTTTGCTATTTGAAGTACATGTTGGCTTTCTATTGGGCCAACAACGGGGAGAAGGAGTTTCCTTTCATGCATGTATTTACCAAAATTACGACTTGCAAGAAATGGAAAAAAGTTGGGTATGCTCTCACCAACGACAAGCCCTTTGATGTGGATGGCTTCCTTGGCCGACTGCCACATCGTCAACAAGAAGGCCAAGACCGAGAGAAATGACGCGGCGTCAACGACCTTGGTGGATGCCTCCTTTGAGAAGATGATCGTCGAAGTGACATCAAACAACCAAGGCTGCAATGTCAAGAACATTGCAAGGTGGAAGAATATGTTGGCCAAAGCCGACGCCAATATCAAGATTGAGGAGGCAAAGGTCATGGTCGCGAAGGTCGCCACCTAGGTCGGCATGCTCCAGATGATGAATGTCTAGATGGCGAGGAGACGAGGATCTTGACTACCCATACATCCAACATGCATAAGGAGGTCAAGAGTTGGTACTCAGATGCTCGTGCACGCATCCTGGCAGCGATGAGGGCAAGGGAACCACTGGTCGTTGCACCAACATCTGCAACAGCATGGGCACTGCCAACTGCACCGCCATGGGCACTAACATGGGATCCAACATTGGTATCAGCCTCAGCCTTGGCGGCGGTGACCGACAACGTACATGTGTTCATTTGAGTTCTTGGTTTGTATATCATCAGACTTTTATGGCATTTTGGGCCTTTGTAGCGTTATGTGACTTTGAACCATTTGGGAGGCTATGATTTATTTGAATTTGTCCTAGATGATCTTGGGGCTTGATCATTGGGGATCATCGGTGTGGGTATGCCTCTCCAAATTGCCGGGTGTGGGCAGGCCTCCCCAAACTGCCGGCAATTTGGGCAGGCTTCCCAAAATCCATTCTCGGCAATGTTGCTGGCTACTCTTTGGGGGCGTCGACGGAGATGCTCTAACCAACCTACCCTATGTTGTGGACAGAGTTTGCAATGTCTAGATCTAGATTGAAATAAGTGTTCCAGCTCAATGTAATTTACTAAAACAATAATGATATAGACAACAGTCGATCATGCATATGAACTTTCCAGATTAGTTGTCAAACAGCTTTCCAAACAATAATTTAATAAAACTATGAGGGCTTTTAAAGTGATTAAGACTAAACTAATTTGAAAGCCCCACAAAATTTTAAAACCGGCTTTTCCAAGAAGCTGAGGGTAGGACAGCTTCTTAAAGAAGCCGCCAAAAGAACTGGGCCTTAAATGCTTTAGGCAACATTTCACCTAAATCTCTGACAATTAATTTGGATCAGAACACGGGCCTAGTCCGAGTACTTCTCAGCTCTGAGTCAATTGCCTTTCTTCTTAAAACATAGTTCCTCCACTTCTTTTCTCGCTTTTGAGTTTTCAAAATCTGATAAAGAATTCATATAAATGTTACCCACATGAACCAAAGGAAAACAGTTGCATGCACAAGTAACCCTTCGATTTAAACATTGGTAGTAAATAGATTCAAGATCACCATCGCTTATTTTTAAAGCTTACGCTACCAGAGATATTAGCTCTGTCTACTGACATATCCACAAAACACAAAAAGGATACTCCAGAAAATAATAGAGCCATAAAATCTGAGATAACCGCAAACACAACATTCTATGATAACTGTCACACAGCGGACTCCTCTTGCAAATACTAAACAGTAGCCATCCAACATAAAACTGCAAACATGGCAAATTCTATACGCCTAGGAAAGCATTATCCTCCAGAAGGGTTTGGTACGTATTTCAGGCTTTCCAGCAGCAAGTGAACACTGAACACTGCAGCCTGAAAGAGCAAAATGTCGTAGTACGTAGTACGAGAGCTCCTAGCACATGGAGTATGCGATACTAGCGGTGGACCAATATACAGTTCGTGAACACATGTAGTTATAACCCAGTACTTGTCAGCGGCCTTCAGCGAAGTCTCGTATAACCCAATACTTGTCAGCGTTTCTTCACACCTTCAACTCTGTCAATACAGAAGCCCATGATTTAATTAGACTAGCAGCATCAAATAGCACTTGTGACGATGCGTATGTTTAACAATATTAAGCACCCAAATATTATAAACCCTATATAGTGATCTGTGTAGAGTATAACAATATGGCAAGGGTCACTGCCATGCCAGTGCAACTAGACCAGCAAGAGGGATGTTTTTGGATTATTAAGAGTGGGAAGGATTAGATGGTGTCAGGAATATGCAACTTGTATTCCTCTGGGGGCCAAAGACCACAATATATAGTACAGGTACAGGGCAAATATGCAGGGAGCCCCCTAACATATGGGGAAAATACAATCTACAGATATATACATCTAACACACAACCCCCCCTCAAACTCATGGTGGATCCACAACACTGAGTTTGAAGAGTAAGAAATCATGCTGCGCTCGGTTCTGTGCCTTCGTAAAGAAATCCGTCAACTGTAAATCTGAAGGCACATACTGAAGCGCAACAACCTGAGCCTGCACCTGAGCACGTGTATAGAAAGCATCAACACCAATATGCTTGGTAAGCTCATGCTTGACCGGATCACGTGCAACACTAATAGCACCTGTCTTGTCGACAAAACCAGACGGGTGTGGTAATGGAAACCCCAAAATCCATAGTAACCACCGTAACAGGTCACCTCAGCGATCAACAAGGCCATAGCACAACTCAGCCTCAACACTGAACGGAAACGCTATGCTTTCTTCGTCTTCCAAGCAATGAGCGAACCACCAAGAAACACACGATGGCGAAAGTGAATGACGATCCAAAGGATCACTCGCCCACGTAGCGTCTGAATAGCACTGGAGCTGGAGTGAGCTGGAACGAGGAAAGAAAAGGCGACGAGTGATCGTACCACGAAGATAACGAAGAACACGGAGAAGATGACTATAGTGAACAGTGGTGGGAGCAAAAACAAACTGACTCAGAATATGAACAGGATAAGAGATGTCAGGACGAGTGACAGCAAGATAAACAAGACTCCCAACAAGATGACGATAACGCGTCGGATCAGAAAGAGGATCACCATCAGTAGGTTGAAGCTTAACATTAAGCTCCATAGGGGTCTCAACAGTGCGCTCATCCCCAAGAGCAGCACGAGCAAGAAGATCCTGAATATACTTTTCCTGAGAGATGTAAAAGCCATCAGAAGTGGAGGAGACCTCAATCCCAAGAAAGTATCGAAGAGGACCAAGATCAGTCATAAGAAACTGATCACGACGAGCCTTAACAAAGGCGATATACTCAGATCATCACCGAATGATCATATCATCAACATAGAGAAGAAGGAGAGTGCGTCCACGAGGAGAAGTGTGAACAAACAGCGCTGGATCATGAGCACTAGGGGAGAAACCAGCAGCAGTCACTACAGAAGCAAAGCGCTCAAACCAAGCACGAGGAGCCTGTTTGAGGCCATAAAGAGAACGTCGAAGACGACAAACCATCCCCTCAGGAACAGAATACCCAGGAGGCTGCATATGAACCTCCTCACTCAACTCACCATTGAGAAAGGCATTCTGAACATCAAGCTGGGACACGGACGGTGTGACAAAGCAACAGAAGAAGAGTACGACGGTGGTCATATGAGCCACGAGCAAAGGTCTCATCATAGTCACGACCATGCTCCTGCTGAAAACCACGAGCCACAAGACGCTTTATAGCGCTCAAGAGATCCATCGAGCCAGTCTTAATCTTATAGACCCACTTACGTAATAGGGACGAACCCCTGAGGGAGGAGAAACAAGTTCCCAGTGCCGGTCGCTCAAGCGGCAATCTCCTCGCCATGGCTGCCATTCGGGATGATGCTCAAGATCCCGATAAGAAGTCAGCTCGGAGGCAACAGAAGACCATCGACTAGGAGAGTAACGGTCGAGGCACGACGCAATGGGGCGAGTAGATGGAAGATCATCGAGAGGAAGGCAGCAGAGACGGCGATGAAGAAGTGGGAATAGTAGAGGAAGACTCGGAGAAGCGAGGAGAACTAGGAGAACTAGACGGAGCGGAGGAGGACGTCGAAGAAGAGAAATCGGAGGAGGATCTGAAGAAGACACAATAGGTGTAGAAAGAGGTGTGTCGGAAAGAGAAGAAAAGAGAGATCTTCCACCGGTAAGTGCCCGGTGGGACGAGGATAGAAAGGACGCGTCTCATCAAAAGTAACATCGAGAGATACGCAGCCGACGACCAGGTCCCAACAGCGATAGCCCTTATGCTCATCATCGATCAAGGAAGACACACTCAACAGGTGGCGGTCAGTTTGGTGCGTTCGCGAGGAGCAAGGAGAACATAGCAAACACAACCAAACAAGCGAAGCATGGAGTAGTCTGGAGACTGTCCAGATAGGCGCTCATGAGGGATACCACCCTGCAAGGCAGCAGACGGCTGAATATTGATGAGATAAGCCGACGTAGCGACAGCCTCAGCCCAGAAATGCGGCGGGAGAGAAGAAGCAATCATCATAGCGAGTGGTCTCAAGAAGATGGCGATGCTTACGGCAACACCATTCGGGCATGTGCGCCAGACAAGAGAAGAGCAAGGGTGCCCTGCCAAGAAGAACACCTCGCAACATCGGGAGATATACTCACCGGTAATCAGCGAAAACACGAATGGGGGTAGAATATCGAGTACGGACCATGGCCGCAAACGCTGATATATGGAGAGCACTTCACTACGAGAGCGCATAAAATACAACCAAGTGTACCGAGAAAATCATCGATGAATAAAATATAAGCGATGGCCCCTTCGAAGCGAAAGCCGGACCCCAAACATCGGAATGAACTAAATCAAAAGGTCGGTGAGATACGACGCTAGTAGGATAGGAAGCTGAATCTGTTTACCCAACCTACAGCCCGACAATGTAAAGACCCATCTCCTGAGATGCACCCCGAAGACCACGATGAACTAATGACGACAAAGGGAGTCACAATGGTGACCAAGACGATGATGCCATCTGAAATGAGCTGGTAGCGAAGCGATGACCGAGAAGAACCGCGGATGAAGTGGCAGCGGAAGGAACGCGAAGCCGCCTAACTCCCAAAGTCTCAAGAGTCACGGTGCGAGGCCAGCTCAACCAGGGCTGCGTCGACGGTCTGGACAACACAAGAATCGGCATCAAGAATGACGCGACAACCGAGTCGATGCTGGCTAGCGAGAACAGATTCATCTTAAGAAGAGGGACATGAGAAATATCAGAACATAAAGGAAGAAGTAGAAAGGTGCCCGACTAGAAACGGAAGAGGTACCATCACCGTAAAAACACGGACAGGAGAAGGGAAGAACGAAGAGTAGACAGAAAAAGAAGACTCGGATGTCATATGAAAGGAAGCTCGAATCCGATACCACGGGACGCACTGATGTAGAAGGTGGTGGCCGCGATGCTGAAGAATCGATCCAGAACCAGCGTGCCGTCGAAGAAGAGCACATGCGACAAGCGGACTGCGAAGACTCGATAATGTCCTCGAGAGAGCGGCGCCAAGTCCCGGAAGGAGCCGGCCCACGAGCTCGGTGTCTTGGCGTAGACTGGGTCCGTGTATAACAGGTGGCCCAAGTGGGGCCATCCTGTTGCAATAAGAGCGATGTGAAGAGAACCACACGACCACGACCACGAGCCTGCCGGTCGACTCGACCACAGGTCGCTGGTGACCTCGACCCCGACCACGACCCCGACTGGAGGAGTGGGTAGTATCGGCAGTGGCGGCACAGGAGACCGCGGCTGAGTCGAGGGAACAGACGACATAGGAGGACCACGAGTAGCAAGCACAGATGGAGTCGCAAGAAGACCACGAAGACGAGTCTCCTCACCAAGCTCACCAACACCTCGGAGGCGGAACGGCCACGAGCATTCAAATTTGAAACCGCGGGCTCAAACTCCTGGCGAGCCGAGACGAAACTCATATGCGTGAAACTCCAACCGGCGCACAATCTGCAACACGAGCATGTGCCACAAACAGCAACTGAGAGAATCAAGGCGACGCGGATAGCGGCACTCGAGTATAGAACTCATCAATAGTAGAATCACCTGCTGAAGAGCATGCTCTGGCGAACCACGGACGGATAAAGAGCATCCCAGGTGATAAGCGGCCGACGAAGATGGGCCCACCGAGCGCAACAAGGAAGACTCATAAACAGCGACATCTTGGGGCAAAACATGGAGGTGAGAACAGAAGACGAGCATCCTCATCAACCCAAGTGTAAGGTCGAGCGTGTCGATAGGCCTCAAGATCGAGAGTATCTTGAACTTCGGGTCATAGCGACCGCACTATCATCGGCACTGAAAGCATCCTTGGCCTCTGAAGCATCAGCACCGACAACAATCGGCGTCGGCGGAAGAGGAGCCACGAAGCGAGGGACACGGCAGACGGAGACCTCGCCGGAGAGCACATCCCAAAGACGGAGACCGCGCATGTGAACGCGCATAAAGGCAGCGAAATCAGGGTAATTCGCGCCATCAAAGACCACCGGGCAGCGAGGAATCGCAACATAACCTGAGGAAGAAGACATCTTTTTTTTTTTACCAGATCTAGATCTAGATCTAATGAATTTTAACAATGACGAAAACCGGCGGCGGCGGACTGCACGCAGGTCTGCGGAAGCTAGCGTCACGAGGCTGGCGTCGGCAGTCGGAGCCGGTCGGCGAGGCGGCGTCTGCACGTCCGCGTCACGTGTCGGCGGACGAAGGGCGCGTGGGCGGTGTTGGAGACAGGCGGGCGACAAGGAGAAGCCACGCGTGGGCGCTGTCGCGCGTGGGCGACAGGGAGAACAGCATGGCGATGGGCGTATGACCGGGTCCACGGCCGGTCCCGTGGCGTGCAGGTGTTCTTGCCGGGCACAGGAGAACCGCGGTGCAGTGCAGTGTTGGAGGCGAAGGCGGCGAGGTCCTCGAGCAGCGTGCGCTCGACGCTCGGCGATCTGGAGCAGCCCGTCGGGTGGAGAGTCTCGTCGATCTGGAGCAGTAAATCGATCTGATCGGGCGGGTCAATCCAATCGAGCAAGATCAATCCGGGCGGCTGCACACCGATCTGGAAACAAATCGGACAACAACGGCAAGAAACAAGCGGCAACCGGCGGCGACAAGACCGTTGGCGGCGAGGCGATAGCGCTACGAAGTTGCGAGTAGGAGTAGGCTAACTTTGCTCTGATACCATGTCAGGAATATGCAACTTGTATTCCTCTGGGGGCCAAAGGCCACAATATATAGTACAGGTACAGGGCAAATATGCAGGGAGCCCCCTAACATATGGGGAAATACAATATACAGATATATACATCTAACAGATGGAACGTCAGATCTGTTGGTGAAGACAGCGAGCGCAAATCAGCATATAAAGAGTAACTCTTATTGGTCTGCATAACAGGCTAAGTTGGAAAGGCTGGGTGCCTAACAGGTGGCTAGCTCAAAATAGACTGCATTATGGAGCACTACATGGTAAAAGATGGTAAAATAGACTGCATTACTCACATATGGAAACCATATTGATATCAGAAGTCCCATAAATTCGCATCTATTAGACTATGAGGACCACTGGACAGAGCAAAGTATGGCAATCCACACTCCACAAGGCACAACGAACACTATAAATAGCGGAGGAAGAAAATTTCAATTGAACTAGTGACATCCTGTAGCTTTTCTGAATGAAATATAGCTGTCATCATGCAATTGACCCACCACACACAAATACAGAGTAATTCTTCAATATTTCTTTTGCACAAGAAGCACCAATATAATTAGTAAATAAACATATAAAACTACCAAAAATATTTCTTACAATTTGCTCTTGCGAAACAAAACACTTTTTAGAGAAATAATGGCCACCAAAAACCGATAATTAAAGAGTATCTCACTACACCATCAACACGTGTTCTCGAAAGCACTTCTACAAATATGCCATGGATCACTCCGCAACAAAGGCATGCGGTTGAATTGCGGCAGAATTCATGAAACTATAAACACCATGCTTATGAGAAAGGCGCTTGCAAACGAGTCTCAAGCAAAAATCACCTTTTGTCATGATCTTACTATCTGCACTCTAATACCATGATATTGATCATTTTTATGATCACTCCGCAACAAAGGCATGTGATAGAATTGCAGCAGTTAGCCACTCACACAATTGAAGGTTTAGACTAATCGCATTTTTTGTCATGAAACTAATATGCAACAACCAGAGGGAATAGAAAAATCCTCATTGGTTCAATATATAAATACCCCATGTTAACAAAAATTAACCAGTAGGCAGTAGGTTATGCAGCTAAGGAAAACAATTACAAATACAAAACACATGAGGCACAATTTTCATGTTATTAGGAGGTTAATAATGTACAAAAAATAGGCCTCATTAATTGAGAGGACCAAATGGCACATAGGAATAGGAGAAGCCAAAGAAGAGGGGAAATATACCTCAACAATCTGGGTGAGTCCTTTTCTGTCTAATTGGTCAGCCTCCATAAATGCAGTGCTAAAGCTAGAATGATAACAAGGGAAGATATGGCATGGATACTGAATCTTCCCATAAATACCCACCTCCCTCCTCCCGGCCCGAGCCACGCACCGGGACGCCTCCACTTCTGCAAATTGCGCCGCCAGTTGCCACCCGCGCCGTGCCCGTTGAGATCTCTCCGCCCGCGCCCGTGGAGCTCGTCGTCGCTGCCCTGCCCGTCGAGCTCGCCGCGCCCCCGTGGTCGCCACGCCCGTGAAACTCTCATGATCGCCGCCCCTCACGTTCCTTGCCGCCCGCCACCGCCCTCAACGTTCCAGCTGCCGCCGCCAGCTGTGTGCCTGTGTCGCCGCCCTCAACCGTAAGTGTTTTTCTTTTTCTTTTTTTTCAATTTAGTTTAGTATATAATTTAAATATATCATTTATAGTTTTACGATATATAATTTAGTTTAGTATATAATATAGAAATATCATTGTTTAGTTTTAAGTATATATAATTTAGTTTAGTATATAATTTAGATATATCATTATTTAGTTTTAAGTATACATAATTTATTTTAGTAGTATATAATTTAGATATATCATTGTTTACTTTTAAGTATATAGTTTAGATGTATCTTAGTTAGATATAAATTTGTTAGTATATTATTTAGGGATTTAGGAATATTTTAGTTTCTAGTATATATAATATTTAGGGATTTAAATATGTTATTGTTTAGTTTCATATATATTGTTACATATTTTTAATATAGAGATTTAAGGATATTTTATTTTGATATATAATTTTCTTTAGACATATTATTATTTAGTTTAGCGATATTTAGGGATTTGTATATAATATTAGTTAGTATTTAGGATATTTAGAGATTTGTATATAATATTTGTTAGTATTTAGGATATTTAGAGATTTGTATATAATATTTGTTAGTATTTAGGATATTATTGCTAATATTTAGGAAATTATTACTATTATTAGAATAAAATTATTTACTTAGCATTATTTCGGTCAAATCCATACCTACTTTAGGATATGCCCATGTCGCATCCTCGTAGTGGACTCGGCCACAACGAGGGAGTACTACGCTCTAGGAGTTGTGCAGACCTGGGCTCACGCCGGTGACCGGGAGGTGCTACCCCGAGACGCGTAGCTTGGTAAGGAATCCGGTGTCGCCATCGATCCGATCTTCTTTGGTGGAGATCACGTGGTCAGGCCGTGTGCGAGAGCCGACCCCAGGAGGTGGTACGACGTCGTGTCAGGGAGGAGGACGAGCACGTCCGTCGCTATATGGTGATGTTGGACGCCAGGGTGGCCCCCCATACCTGGCAGGTTATTCAGGGATCACACCCTAGTTATACTCTGGTGATGGTTCCGACTATTTGGTTGGTCACATCCCGTGGCTCAGGAGCCGGGAGTCGACGTTGAGTTTGAGCGATGTTATCAGACAAGATGTTGTTCTTTAAATGATATTACTACTTTGTCGTTATTCGAGATGTATTATGACTACTTTGTTATTTTTTGAGATGTTATTCGAGATGTTATATGATATTAATACTTTGTTGTCATTTGAGATGTATTATTACTACTTGTTGTGATATATATGATACATATATAATTTTATTACTCATATGTACATTATGTCATAGAAGTTATTCTATGGACTTCAACGGTAGAGAAGGTGAAGAGCCTTTATTCGATATGATACGAGGTGATGAACCGCTCCCCTATCAGGATGGAGTGCTCCTTTATCAGGATGGAGCGCTCGTCGATCAGGATGTAGAATAAAACTGTGGAGCAGAAGATGGCTCACTTTTTGAATGAGTCCGGTGAAGGAATAGATATAAAACCTCTAGTCGAAGCACAAACTAGTTTTAATTTCGATATGGCTTGGAAAATGATGAACCAGCCTTGACAAAGTCTGGCGAGGTATATTATTAAGCCTCTTGATCACTAGATAGATGCATTAATTGATTTGTGTGTATATATATATTAACGAATGTTGTTTCTTATTTTAGACCTCTACATCGACCAAGTTAGTTAAAAATAGTAAACGAGGACAGGCCAAAGGGATGCCCGAAGATGCACATCTCACAATTGATGAGGTCTCTATAGAGGGCAAACCGTTGCTTCCCATAAAGAACGCAAACACATTTGTTCATCAATGTGGATTTGTTGTTAGGGACAACGTCCGATCAGCATTATCAACTGGAATAAGCCAGCAAAGGGAGATGAAAATTCTATGAGTTATGTCGAGAACAGATACAAATACACACTATGGGAGAAGCTCATCCGCCATTTCACCCTACCGGTCTTAGATTCTAAGAAGGCTTAAGCGTTTCGCTCTTAAGAAGATGGCCGAACAGTTCAATAACTATAAGAAAAATTATACAATGAATATATCGAGAAAGGCAAAGTTCCAGAATTTACTGACACACTAGAGAAGTAGCGGCCTCACTGGGAAAGATTTCTAGACTACAAGAAAACAGCAATAGCAAAACAAAGGTCTGAAAAGAATAAAAAAATGCTGCAAAAAAGAAATATCACCATAAGATGGGGATATGTGGCTACAGGACTTCCGTTCCTAAGTGGGAGGAAGCCGAGAAAGCCTTGCGTGACCAAGGGCTCACTCCAGCTACAGAGGACTGGCCCATCAGAGTAAGGAATTGGTTACTTGCCCATGGGGCAAAGTATGACATGGAAACATGCCAGTTAATATTCGATGAAAAGTACAATGTTGCTACACCCCATGGAGAAATTGTAAAAACAATTGAGGAGGTTAAAAAGGGTAACTTCAAACCAGACAAAGAGAACGACGAGCTGACAAAGGCCCTCGGGAATCCTGAAAAACCAGGATGAACACGAGGCTCTGGACCTTCTGTGTCGTGGAAGACTGGGTTTCCTGAGGACACTGAAACCTATAGAAGCCGAGCGAGGGCAAAGAAACGGAAGGAGATAGAGGAGGCAGACCGGTTGCGTAGCGTGGAAATAAAGAACGAGGAAATATATGCCATGCTAAAGGAGCAACAGAAGCAATTGGACGAAATGCGCCATCAAGGGCCAACTCATTAGTGGCTAGAAGAAAGTGCTGGTGGCCCATCTCAGCGGAGAAGCAGTGTCGCTTATACGGCGGCCAATACGATAGATCGCTATCCCATGGACAATATCACTGAGAAGACAAGCTGTGAGCTGCATGTGGGAGTGATGAACTTATCCTTCAAGGCGGCTCTCGGCTATGCTTTATCTTGTGAACCTAAAGCACGTTGGCATTGCAAAGATATTCCAGATGGCTATGCTCATGTCGGGGTGGATGAGGTTCTACCTCAATATGAATCACTACAACTTGACATCCCTGGACCTGAAGATGACAGCACGCTAGGAGAAGTCAGGGGCTCTATCATTCTATGGCGCAAGAAATACATCGTGTTTCCAGGTTCTGCACCCAGGCCACCACCGCCTCCTCCGCGTCAGCCGAGTCTGCCGCCTCCAGCAAGTCCACATGAGGAGTGGGACGACCACCATAGCGTGAGTCCATCGCCGCATCAACCCACTCTCCGCCGCGTCAGCCCACTCCGCCGCCGCCGTGTCAGACGAAGAAGGCGGTCTCTCAGTCAACTAGTAATAATACTAGTCAGAAGAAAGCCAAAAGTAAAAAGGTGAAGAAAATCCTGCCGCCTCCTCCCAAGTTACCTTATGAGATGACTGATGAGGAAACCAAAGCGATCAGCGATGCCCAAGTGAAAGCCTTCTTTGCACCCAAAGTTCCCGAGCCAAAGCAAATATTTGATCTGAAAGCCAAAAAGTGGGCTAAGGGTTTTCTTGAGCAACCATCGCAATATGATATAAATAAGGCCGATGACTACAAACGCTGTCCGATGAGAATTCGTAGGAAGAATCCAGAAAATACTACTGCAAGCAGCGGGAAAAGAGATGTTGCGCAACTCGGAATGCAGGCAAACAAATCGATCGCCCAGCTCAAGGTGTTATCCAATATTGATCATTAGAATATTATAGCAATGGAATTTTCCAAAGGTGCTAGTATTACAGTTGATCAAGCTGCTAAGCGGCATATCCCCAAACAAGAGGAATTTGCATGGAGATATGAATACGGAAGACTCGTCAGACCTAATGAGATCGAACTTCTACCAACTCAAATGCGAAGACTGCATGAGTGGTACGAGAAAGTCTCTACATGCGATGAAGAAGATCGATTGTCAGCGCTGCTTGTGAGAATTACAAGTGAGCATTTTAATGATGAAGACCAGTTGCAAATTTATTTTGAGGAATTCTATATGTTATTCAAACAAGATGCACTTGACTTGAGTCTCCTCGCTACCTATTGTCTGTAAGTGGTTCACTTATTTCTATGATAAAGTCTCTAACTCAGCTCTTTCATTGCATGTAATTATCTTCACTATATGCTATTATGCAGAATGAAGAGCGATGAAATGTGACCAAAAGAAAATATTTGACATTGGGTTCATCGACCCACACCGGTTTAATCAAGCATTGCTAAAGGAATACCCCAAGTACACAGAGCGTAACTTGCTAAGGGTCTTACTGAGGCAACATTACAAACGAAGAATATTGCTTCCATACAACTACAAGTAAGAGTGTTACTGCATGTTGGAGATATGCCCTAGAGGCAATAATAAATATAGTTATTATTATATCTTTGTTTTATGATAAATGTTTACATTTCATGCTATAACAGTATTAACCAGGAAACATTAATACTTGTGTGATTTGTAAACTAAATTAGAGTCCCTAGTAAAACCTCTTCATAATACTAGCTTGTTGGTTAATACATGACTGTGGTTTCCCTATCATGAACATTGAGATGTTATTAACAACAAGATCATATCATTAGGAGAATGGTATGATGGACATACTCCTATAGATAAGCGTAGCATAAAGATCAAGTCATTTTAATAGTTCAATTGCTATAAGCTTTCTGATACATAGTAACCTAATTCCTTCGACCATGAGATCATGCTTATCACCATCACCGGAAGGATGCTTTGATGACATCAAACACCACACCATAATTGGGTGGCTATAAAGGTGGAATTGAGTGTTCGGAAAGTATGGGTTGAGACACATGGACCAAGAGTGGGATTTATCCATCGATATGACAAATAGATATACTATGGGCCCTCTCGGTGGAATGTCATACAATTAGCTTGACAGCATGTGACTGGATCACAAGGGATCACATACCACGGTAACGATAAAAGAGTACTTATCAGTAACGAGGTTGAACTAGGTATGCAGAGATACCGACGATCAAAACCTCGGATAAGTAAACTATCGTGAGACAAAGTGAAATTGGTATCGTATGTAAGTGGTTCATTCGATCGCAAAGTAATCGTAGAAATATGTGGGAGCCATATGAATTTCTAGATTCCTCTATTGGTTATTGATCGGAGAAGTGTCTCGATCATGTCCGCATAATTCACGAATCGTAGGGAGACACACTTAAGGATTCGATGTTGTTGAGTAGTTATGGAATGATGAGTAAGAGACCGAATGTTGTTCGGAGTCTCAGATGGGATCCGGGATATCACGAGGAGATCCGGAATGGTCCGGAGAATAAGATTCATATAAGGAAAGTCCTGTTTCGGAGTTGGGGAATGATTCCGTGTTTTCACCGAATGTTCTAGAAGGGTCCTAAGGTCCCAGACCCGAGGAAGGGTACATGAATGTGTCATAACAATATGGAATGGTTGCATCATTTACTAGGTCACTTGGCTGGGAAAAATAAAGGGAGAATCAAATCCTAGTTTGAAAGTCAAACGCCAATTTGAAAAAGTCAAACGACAAGTTTGCTTGGTGGAGGGAGAGTAGGAAACCTACTTGGGGAGGAGTTTCCCTCCCTCCACCCGCCGGCCAAGGAGTCCGAGTTGGGGGAGGACTCCCTCCTCCCAACCGGCCACCCTCCACCTATATAAGGAGGGGTAGGGCGCCCCTACCCCTCACACCCAAAACCCTAGCCCTCTCCTCCAAGTCGCCGGCGCCACCACCACCTTGTGCTGCCGCCGCCTAGGGCACCTCCAACTCGGCGAGTTCGGGTGATCCCCAAACCCTAGCCGCTGGATGCACTCTTCCCTTGGTGCCCTCTAAACCCTACATCACCAAGGCCTCTCTCATACTCCACCATACTGCTTAGGCCAAGGCGGTTTGCGAGATCTCCTCTACTTCCTGTACCATGCCGCTGTCACGGAATCACGAGGAGAGTGCTACAACCTCCGCTCGCTGGAACAAGGAGAGGAAGGTCTTCATAGAGTACCGAACGTGTGACCGATCATGAAGCGCCGCCGAACGCAGCGGAAGGATCGCTTCACGCGATCTTGAGATCGACAAGAGTACGACTACATCACCCACGAGAATCTGCTCTCGTTAACCGCTTTGGAATCTTCGAGGGTGAGTTCCTATATCGACTTGTTGCTACAATCTAGTAGATAGATCTTGGCTTGTTTGTTTGCATGCGGTAGAATTTTTTTGTTTTCCATGCTACGAACCCCTATAGTGGTATAAGAGCCAGATTTATATGTAGATCTGTTGCACGAGTAGAACACAATGGTGATTGTGGGCGGTGGTGCTTTTATTATCAATTGCTTCTTGTGTACTTTGCATCTTGCGGTATGATGGGATGAAGCGGCCCGGGCTAACCTTACATGACATCGTTCATGAGACTTGCTCCACGCTCAACATGCAACTTGTATTGCATAAGTGGACTTGCGGGTTCCTGTCTCTCCCATCATAGTATAGATCCAATTTACAACAGACACTTGATAGTTCAAGCATCAACGTTGTGGTTCTTGTTCGTAAGTTAGAGCGACACTTATTGAAAGCCCCAAACCACGTAAAATATGCAAAGAAAATTAGAGGCGTCTAACTTTGTTTTGCAGGGGTGTGTTGTGATGTGATATGGCCATGATTGTGATTATATTTGATATATGCAATGTTCCTTATTGTAAGTTGGCAACCGTCAGGAGCCATATGGTTGTCTTTAAATTCTGTTAAGACCCGCGTGTCTATTCAAAGTAGTTGTAATAGTTGGAGCTGGTGGACGACAACCATGAAATGACGCCATTGACCTTGACGCTATGCCAGTGATGATGGAGATCATGTTCGTGCTTGAAGATGGAGATCGGAAGCACAATAAGAAAGACCATATCATATCACATATTTTGAATTGCATGTGATGTTAATACATTATGCATATTGTATTGCTTAGTTAACAACGGTAGCATTATAAGATGATCCCTCAAGCACATAAATTTCAAGTTTTAAAGTGTTCATCCTTAGTAAGCACCGTTGCTAAAGCTCGTTGTTTCGAAGCACCATGTGATGATCAGGTGTGTTAGATTCTACGAGTGTATACAACGTGAGCAAACCAGATTTTCTCATGCGGAAGCTAAGGTTTGATCTTGACGAGTCTAGCATGTACAGACATGGTCTCGGAACACGGATCACCGAAAGGTAAAACATGAGTCATATAGTAGATATGATGAACATGTTGATTGTTCACCATTGAAGCTACATCAACTCTCGTGATGATCGGTTTTGATGTGGTGGATTTGGTTCGTGTGATCACTAAAACAATGTGAGGGATATTGTTTTGAGTGGGAGTTCACCTAGATTAATTTAACTATTAATTAGAACTCAATTTGTCATAAACTTAGTCTAAACTATTGCAAATATGTTGTAGATCAATGGCGGCCCCTACCATCAATTTTAACGCGTTCCTAGAGAAAGAAAAGTTAAAAAACAATGGAAGCAACTTCGTGGATTGGTTCCGCAATTTGAGGATTGTCCTCAATGCTGGTAATTTGATCTATGTGCTGGATGCACCGCTGGGTGACCCGCCTGCAGCCACTGCTACCGATGAAGTAAAGAATGTTTACTCACTCGGAAGAATCAGTACTCCACAGTTCAGTGTGCTATCTTGTATGGTTTGGAATCGGAGCTTCGAAAAAGGTTTGAGAACCATGACCCACATGATATTGTCCGTGAACTCAAAATGATATTTGAGGCTCACGTAGCAGTTGAGAGTTATGAGGCTTTTGAAAAGTTCTTTAACTGCAAGATGGAAGAGAGCAGCTCCGTTAGTGAGCATGTGCTTAAGATGTCTGGGCACGCAACCAAACTCCAAAGTTTGGGTATAGTGATTCCTAATTCTTTGGGGATTCACCGTGTCCTCCAATCACTGCCACCAAGTTATAAGAACTTTGTGATGAACTATAATATGCAAAACATGGACAAGACTAGGGATGGCAATGGAGACTGTTTACCCGAAACCTGACGGGTTTTTCCTCTATTAGGGGTCGGGTGTGTTACCTAATTTGTCCCCATGGTGATGTTAATGCCAAGATATGATCCTCATCGGGTACAACGGGGCGGGGGGCATTCTAGCAGACCCCAGATCCGAACCCCACGAAGCCCCGTCTCATATCAAACAAATCCCACCAATTTAGCTAACCCAACCTTAATTTCAGCTAATCTGCTGATTTGTTGTCGAATGTTGTGTCTATATAAGCTATGCCTTGGTCAAACCCTCGATTTCAACCCTGCCGCCGTCATTTTATATCCCAGATTTTCCCCATTCCCTTGCCATCGCCGTCGTTTATTTCCACCTTGTCGACATACGGCGATAGATGGAGTCCATCACTGCCTACAACCAGTCGCCCACGACAGCCAGAGTAGAGGCCGGAGAGGGCTCTATGCCGGTCGTTCGGCATCCAGGGATCCAGGATGAAGCTGACGCCGCTGAGAGAGCGGTCGTCGGAGCGGAGGCTATCCACGGCTCAGTTTTTGGTCTCCGACATCCAGGGAGCGGTCTAATCCCTGGGCGCATCCCAGGTCGCCCACCACTTCGGCATCTAGGTAGGCTCGTACCTGCTGCAGCTGTGGGTTCCTCTGCCGTCCGTGCTAAGCCACAGAAGAAGAACACGTGAGTGTCTAATTTCTTGCTGAATGTTATCCTGTTAGATCAGATGCATGCTAGAATATTTTATTAAGTGTATCCCTGATGAACTAATGCGTAATGGTACTTGTCAGATTGTTTACATGCGTGATTGTGTCACTTAGGTGGACAAATCTATCTGTTCTATCTGTTCTATTTGTATGTATTTATACTGCAGATTAATTAGCTTCTAGGCCAATACGATCGTTTGCTAATTTTATTCAAGTTCGACCACATGGTTTAGTACTTCCTCCGATCCTAACCCAGATTTGTACTAGATACATCCAAATCTAGACAAATCCGAGTCAACTAATTTGGATCGAAGGGAGTACTTCCTCTGATCCATATTAGTTGACTCAGATTTGTCTAAATTTGGATGAATCTAGACACTATTTAGTATATAGGTTCATCCTAATTTTGACAACTTAAAGTCAACTAATATGAGTCGAAGGGAGTACTTGAAATCCACTCATTTGATTTCAGTCCTTGTTTTTTTTATTCTGGAGTCATCAATTATTGTGCACGGAGATTGTAGTTGCATGTGTACGAAAGTCTAACAGATTATTTTTATGCTAAAAAATGCTCAGATTTATTATCAAAATAATGTTTTTTGTATACATCCGGTTCAGCTAGCTTCACTGCTTGAGCCAACTATTCACATCTTAGCAAAGTTTATATTAGTACTTAATTATTAGAACACTGCAATCTGATTCATAAGTAGACAATTATGTATCAATATGCATATAAATAATAGCTTGCTTATATATTGTTGTATAATAAAATATAAATGCATTGTTTCCTATGTGTGTTTGACGTCTAGGTAAATTCTTAATGGGTTCACTTTCATTTTTATCCATCATGTGCATGTGAATGTATCAATGCATGATAATAGTTTAGTATGTTATGATGTTTCTTTTATAATGTACAGAACAACTGGGTGTGCCAATTTAGCTATGTTCGTGCCTTCATCCTCAAATCCAAAAGCAGTAGACGAAGTCAAAGGTGGCAATGTGCTCGTGGACATTTCTGATGACGATGATGGAGAAGAAGAAGATGTTGAGGTTGAGGCTGTTGGCCCAAAGAGAAGGAAGATTACCTCAGCTGTATGGAAACAATTTAAGAGAGTTAAAATAGGTGAAAATGGAAGGCCAAGTGTGTTCACTGTTCCAAGAAGCTTGGAGGAGAAACAAAAAATGGGACTAAACATCTCCATGATCATCTAAGGAGTTGTGTTTATGTGAAGATCAAGAATAGGGGTAAAACATTGGCTCAGTCTTCTTTGAGGTTTAACTCTCAAGATCAAGGCAAAATATCAATGGAGAACTATACATTTGATTAGGAATTTGCTAGGAAGGAGCTTTCTAACATGGTGGTGTTATATGAATATCCGTTATGTATGGTTGATCATATCGGGTTTCAGAGATTTGTTACTGCACTTCAGCCCCTCTTCAAAATGGTGACAAGGAACACAATTAGGTTTGTACTATGAAACCTCGACACTTCATCATTGACATGGACCTATTTTGATATCTTAGTTCATTCGACTTTCAATCATAATTTTGTAGGAAGGACATCTTTGATAATTACAAAGAAGAAATAAAGAAGGCAATGGAGTATATGGCTGCAAATAGATCTAGAGTGGCCATCACAACAAATATGTGGACATCTGATAATCAAAAGAAGGGCTACATGGCTATCACAACCCACTTTATTGATGATAATTGGAACCTTAGGAGTGTTGTTATGAGGTAATGAACTTATCAATGCTATCGTACTAATATTATCAGTGTTGTTGTGTTGAACTTATTGAAGGGAATATGCCCTGAGAGGCAATAATAAAATGTTTATTATGTGTATTCCAAGTATATGATAGATGTTTATTTTGCATGCTATAATTGTATTAATACGGAAACGTTAATACATGTGTGTTTAATAAACAAACAGAAAGTTCCTAGTTATGCCTCTCTCATAAACTAGTTCGTTGATTAACAAGATGATCACGGTTTCCTGATCATAGACATTGGATGTTGTTAATAACGAGATCACAACATTAGTGTAATGGTGTGATGAACATTCATCCGAAGTATAGCATTACGATCAAAGTCATTGAGTTTATATTGCTATAAACAAACTACGAAGTAGTCCTAATCCTTAAACCATGAGATCATGCCAATCACTAACACCGGAAGAGTTTCTTGTTGACATCAAACGTCACTCCGTAACTGGGTGATTATAAAGATGGCTTCAAAGCTACTAAAGTGTTATGTTGACAATCATGGATCAAGAGTGGAATTTGTTCATCCCGATGACGGATATATATGCTCTGGGCCCTCTCGGTGATATCACATCGGTTAGCTTGCAAGCAAGTGATTTGATCACTAGAATGTTATATCACGGGAACAAGAAAAGAGTGCATGTCAATAACGAGATCAAACTAGGTATGGAGATACCGATGATCGAATCTCAGACATGTAATATATCGTGAAACAAAGGGATTAAGATACAAGCGTAAAAGGTTCCGACAATCACAGGAAAAGTCATCGTTGAATGTGTGGGAGTCAGTATGGATCTCCAGGTCCCGCTACTGATTATTGATCGGAGAAGGGTCTCGATCATGTCCGCATTATTCGCGAACCGTAGGGTGACACACTTAAGGGACACTGGCATCCAGTTGGAGCAAATGTTTCATGCCGAAAGAATAAACAAGCGCAGGAATTTATTTCACTAGATACCGAAACAGGTTTTCGGGTGAAATTGCATAAAGTGGTTATGCATGTGAAATGGAATTCTAGCAAGGGGTTATTTTTGAATGTTTGTCATTAAAGTAATTGACAAAATTCTGAATAAAATAAAAGAGTTTTATTTAATGAGAGTTTGCATTAAATTTGGTGGAAATTTAATGGGAATTTGAGTGGACTTTTGAGTGGAGGGAATTTAAAGGACATTTTGTGAGTGGAGTGTCCACCCACATGAATGAAGGAGGGGAGGGGGCAGCCCCCATGGCCGGCGGCCACCCCCTTGGGTGCCCCCCTCCTCCTATAAAAGGAGCCCCTCCTCTCACTTGTCTCACACACACCTCCTCGTGAAGGATCTCTCTCCCCCTCTAGAATTTATCCCCCATGGTCTCGGACTAGCGAGATACATGTTCTTGGTGGCTATTCGGAAAGAAAGGGTTGTGCTTCCGCTGCATCGCTAGAGCGAGGAGGCGGAGGTTGCCCGGTGTCTTGTACGTGTGTGAGAGCACGGATGCGCTGCTGCTTTGCGGCACTAGGACTTCCTCTCGATCTTGAGATCGGCAAGAGATCGTCTACATCAACCACGCGTTGAACTCGTTAAGATTTGTCGGTCTTCAAGGGTATGTTATCTACGGATATACATCCGCCCGTTGTTTGTATCTAGTAGATAGATCTTGGTACATAGTTCCCATCGTAGGAAATTTTTTGTTTTCTATGCTGCGAACCCTACAGTGGTACAAGAGCCGGATCTATGCGTAGATACTTTATACGGGTAGTACACATATGAGTATGTGGGCGATGATGATCATGTTGTTGCTCCTTTGTTGTAATTTTGGATATTGGGGGCATAGTGGGATGAAGCGGCCCGGACAAACTTTATATGTCCTCGCATATGAGACCTGTTCCACGCTTGACATGCAACTAGTTTGCATAAGTGGCTAGCGGGTGTCTGTCTCTCCTACTATAGTCAAATCTATTTTGCAACGAATTGTCAACAATTTGGTTATCCTCATTGTGGTTCATGTTCGTAGGTAAGAACGGTTCTATCTCGAAAGCCCTAAGCCACGTAAAACTTGCAATGGATAAATTAGAGGCGTCTAGTTTAGATTGTTGCTGGGCTAGTGTTATGATATGGTAGTGTTGTAAGTAGAAGTATGAGATGATACTCTTACAACACACATAGCGTGTAATCTCCATAGACCTTGGACTTACACATATAGGTATGATAGTAATCATACCACGGTGCACATGATAGAGATCATATGCGGGAACCATATCATTTCACTAATAAACATGTGATGTTTGATAGCATCTTATATTGCTTGTTTAGCGCTTTGTTAGCATAATAAGATGATCCCTCTTTTAAATATCAAGATAATAATGTGTTCTTCCTTTAGTATGCACCGATTATGTTTTTTGTCGCTCCAAGACATCACATGATGATCGGGTGTTCTTGGATCCACGACCATATTTCGGGTGTAAAACAGTTACACACGCGAATACTAAGGTTCTAACTTGGAGAGCCTAGCATGTACAGACATGGCCTCGGAACACGGACCGAAAGGTTAAGCATGAGTCATATAGTTGATATGATGCCCATTTGATGCTCGCCTTTTAAGCTACACCGACTCACGTGATGATCGGACTTGGTGTAGTGGATTTGGTTCATGTAATCACCAAAAAGGCACGAGGGATGTTGTTTTGAGTGGGAGTTAATTCGTAATATGGATTAGTTGAACTCAATCTATCATACACTTAGTCTAAACTTTACAAATTCTGTTGTAGATGGCACCACCTGCTTTTAATTTCAATGTGTTCATGGAGAAAGAGAAACTTGCAACGAACGGTAGCAACTTTACCGAATGGGCTATGAATTTGAGGATTCTCCTCTCTGCTGCACAAAAGCAATATGTGCTAGAAGCGCCGTTAGGCCCCCCACATTTAGATGATGGCCCTGACGAGGAGAAGAATGTCTATCAGACTCGTCAGGAGGACCACAACTTAGTTCATTGCGGCATATTGTATGGGCTAGAGCCGGAACTTCGAAAGCATTTCGAAAATGGCAATGCTTTTGATACAATGGGTGAGTTGAAAATGATTTTCGACACACATGCTGCTATAGAGAGCTACAACGCTTCAGAAAAGTTCTTTAGCTGCATGATGGAAGAGCACAACTCTATTAAGCATGAACTCAAGATGTCGGGTTACGCCGATAAGCTTGTGTCCTTGGGAATATCGATTCCCATTGACTTAGGCATCCATCGTGATCTGCAGTCTCTGCCACCTAGCTAAAAGAGCTTCGTGATGATCTATAATATGCAAGGCATGAAGAAGTCTCTCCCTAAGCTTCTGTCAATGCTTAAAACGTATGGAGATCAAAAGGAACATCAAGTGTTGATGATCAATAGGAACACTGGTTTCAAGAAAAACAAGAAGGGAAAATGGAAGAAGAAAAACAAGAAGCCGGTTGCCGTGCCTGAAAAGAAACCCCGAGTTGGACCTAAGTCTGATACCGAGTGCTACTATTGTAAGGGGATCACATCGGAAGCGCAATCGCCCCAAGTATTTGGCACAAGAAAGCCGCAAGGCAAACAAAGGTATATATGATATACATGTTATTGATGTGTACTTGACTAGTGCTCGTAGTAGCACCGGGTATTTGATACGGTCGTTGCTAATATTTGTAACTCGAATCGTGGCTGCGGAACAAACGACCGCTAGCAAGGGGTGAGGTCAAGATGCGTGTCGGCAATGGATCAAGCGTTGATGTGATCGCCGTCGGAACGCTGCCTCTCCACTTGCCGTCGGGATTAGTTATAAACTTGAATAATTGTTATCTGGTGCCTGCACTGAGCATGAACATTGTATCTGGATCATGTTTGATGCGAAGTGGTTATTCATTTAAATCCGAGAACAATGGTTGTTCCATTTATATGAATGAAATCTTTTATGGTCATGCACCGATGATGAATGGTTTATTTCTTTTGGATCTCGATAATAATGTTACACATATTCATAATGTTGATGCTAAAAGGATTAAACTAAATGATGATATATCCACATATGTGCACCGCCGCCTAGGTCATATTGGCGTTAAACGCATGAAGAAGCTCCATTCGGATGGACTTTTGGAATCACTTGATTATGAATCATTTGATACATGTGAGCCATGCCTTATGGGCAAGATGACTAGAACGCCATTTTCCGGTTCAATGGAACGGGCGACAGATTTATTGGAAATCATACATTCTGATGTATGCGGTCCAATGAGTGTGTCGGCCCTAGGTGGATATCATTATTTTGTTACTTTCACAGATGATTTGAGTAGATACGGTTATATATACTTGATGAAACACAAGTCTGAAACCTTTGAAAAGTTCAAGGAATTTCAGAATGAAGTGGAAAATCATCGTAATAGAAAGATCAAATTTCTACGGTCCGACCGTGGAGGTGAGTATCTAAGTTACGAGTTTAGCACTCACATGAAAGAGTGTGGAATTGTTTCACAACTCACACCTGCCGGAACACCACAGCGAAATGTTGTGTCTGAATGTCGAATCGCATTTTATTAGATATGGTTCGATCTATGATGTCTCCGACGGACTTGCCATTGTCATTTTGGGGCTATGCACTAGAAAGCTGCATTCACTTTAAATCGGGCACCATCTAAACCGTTGAAAAGACACAGATGAATTGTGGTTTGGAAACAAACCTAAGCTGTCATTTCTTAAAGTTTGGGGATGCGATATTTATGTGAAGAAACTTCAACCGGATAAACTCGAACCCAAAGCGGAAAAATGCGTCTTCATAGGATACCCTAAGGAAACTATTGGGTATTCCTTCTATCACAGATCCGAGGGCAAGGTTTTTGTTGCCAAGAATGGATCCTTTCTAGAGAAAGAGTTACTCGCGAAAGGTGTGAGTAGTCGGAAGGTAGAACTCGAAAAGGTTATTGAACCTTCTCTTCAAAGTATGGCGAGTAGCGCAGCGCCGGAAGTTGTTCCGGAGTTGACTCCACCTATTGAAGAGGGAACTAATGATAATGATCATGAAACTCCGAAAGAGAGTACTACCGAACCTTGCAGGTCAAGCAGGACGCGTGCAGCTCCCGAGCTGTACGGAAATCCTGTCATGAATTTCATGGTTGATGAAAACGATGACCCTGCAACGTATGAAGAAGCGATGATGAGCCCGTATTCCAACAAATGGTTAGAAGCCATAAAATCCGAGATGGAATCCATGTATGAAAATCAAGTTTAGAACTTGGTGGACTTACCTCACGACCGAAAGTCCATGGAGAACAAATGGATTTTCAAAAGGAAAACTGATGCTGATGATAATGTAACCGTCTATAAAGCTCGACCTGTCGCAAAGGGGTTTCGACAAATTCAAGGAGTTGACTACGATGAGACATTCTCTCCCGTAGCGATGCTAAAGTCAGTTAGGATTATGTTAGCAATTGCTGCATATTTCGATTATGAGATATGGCAGATGGATGTCAAAACCGCGTTTCTCAATGGTAATATTGAAGAAGAGTTGTATATGATACAACCAAAGGGTTTTGTCGATCCTAAGGATGCTAACAAGGTGTGCAAGCTTCAGCGATCCATCTATGGATTGAAGCAAGCATCACGGTTGGAATCTCCGCTTTGATGAGGTGATCAAAGAGTTTGGATTTGTCCAAACTTATGGAGAAGCTTGTATTTACAAGAAAGTGAGTGGGAGCAATGTGGCATTTCGATATTATATGTGGATGACATATTATTGATCGGAATGATATAGATCTTTTAAACGGTGTTAAAAGTTATCTAAACAGCAAATTTTCAATGAAGGACCTAGGTGAAGCGTCATACATATTAGGCATAAAGATCTATAGAGATAGATCTAGGCGCCTAATAGGGCTATCGCAAAGTACATACCTTGATAAGATTTTAAAGAAGTTAAAAATGGAAAATAGTAAGAAGGGGTTCTTACCTATGACACAAGGCACGACATTGAGTAAGACTCAAAGTCCGACTTCGGCGGAAGAAAGAGAGATAATGGACAAGGTCCCCTATGCTTCAGCCATAGGCTCTATAATGTACGCCATGCTATGTACAAGACCGGATGTGGCACATGCTATTAGTTTGACTAGTAGGTACCAATCGGATCCAGGTTCAGAACACTGGAAAGCGGTCAAGAATATCCTTAAGTACTTGCAAAGAACTAAGGATATGTTTCTTGTATACGGAGGTGAAGAAGAGCTCGTCGCTAAGTGTTATGTCGACGCTAGCTTTGACACTGATCCGGATGACTCTAAGTCTCAATCCGGATACGTATTTCTCATGAATGGCGGAGCGGTTAGTTGGAGGAGCTCCAAACAACCTATGGTGGCGGGATCAACAACGGAGGCCGAATATGTTGCTGCTCGGCTCGAAGCGCTTTGGATGAAGGAGTTCATATCCGAACTAGGTGTGGTTGCAAACGCGTTGGACCCAATAGTGATCTATTGTGACAACAATGGTGCCATTGCCAATGCCAAAGAGCCAAGGTCTCACAAGCATTCCAAGCATATTAAGCGCCGGTTTCACTCCATCCGCGAGCATGTCAAGGATGGAGATATAAAGATTTGTAAAGTACATACGGATCTCAATGTAGCAGATCCGTTGACTAAAACTCTCCCTAGAGCAAAACATGATCTACACCAGAACTCCATGGGTGTTAGATACATCACAATGTAACTAGATTATTGTCTCTAGTGCAAGTGGGAGACTGAAGGGAATATGCCCTGAGAGGCAATAATAAAATGTTTATTATGTGTATTCCAAGTATATGATAGATGTTTATTTTGCATGCTATAATTGTATTAATACGGAAACGTTAATACATGTGTGTTTAATAAACAAACAGAAAGTTCCTAGTTATGCCTCTCTCATAAACTAGTTCGTTGATTAACAAGATGATCACGGTTTCCTGATCATAGACATTGGATGTTGTTAATAACGAGATCACAACATTAGTGTAATGGTGTGATGAACATTCATCCGAAGTATAGCATTACGATCAAAGTCATTGAGTTTATATTGCTATAAACAAACTACGAAGTAGTCCTAATCCTTAGACCATGAGATCATGCCAATCACTAACACCGGAAGAGTTTCTTGTTGACATCAAACGTCATTCCGTAACTGGGTGATTATAAAGATGGCTTCAAAGCTACTAAAGTGTTATGTTGAGAATCATGGATCAAGAGTGGAATTTGTTCATCCCGATGACGGATAGATATGCTCTGGGCCCTCTCGGTGATATCACATTGGTTAGCTTGCAAGCAAGTGATTTGATCACTAGAATGTTATATCACGGGAACGAGAAAAGAGTGCATGTCAGTAACGAGATCAAACTAGGTATGGAGATACCGATGATCGAATCTCGGACATGTAATATATCATGAAACAAAGGGATTAAGATACAAGCGTAAAAGGTTCCGACGATCACAGGAAAAGTCATCGTTGAATGTGTGGGAGTCAGTATGGATCTCCAGGTCCCGCTACTGATTATTGATCGGAGAAGGGTCTCGATCATGTCCGCATTATTCGCGAACCGTAGGGTGACACACTTAAGGGACACTGGCATCCAGTTGGAGCAAATGTTTCATGCCGAAAGAATAAACAAGCGCAGGAATTTATTTCACTAGATACCGAAACAGGTTTTCGGGTGAAATTGCATAAAGTGGTTATGCATGTGAAATGGAATTCTAGCAAGGGGTTATTTGTGAATGTTTGTCATTAAAGTAATTGACAAAATTCTGAATAAAAATAAAAGAGTTTTTATTTAATGAGAGTTTGCATTAAATTTGGTGGAAATTTAATGGGAATTTGAGTGGACTTTTGAGTGGAGGGAATTTAATGGACATTTTGTGAGTGGAGTGTCCACCCACATGAATGAATGAGGGGAGGGGGAAGTCCCCATGGCCGGCGGCCACCCCCTTGGGTTCCCCCTCCTCCTATAAAAGGAGCCCCTCCTCTCACTTGTCTCACACACACCTCCTCGTGAAGGATCTCTCTCCCCCTCTAGAATTTATCCCCCATGGTCTCGGACTAGAGAGATACATGTTCTTGGTGGCTATTCGGCAAGAAAGGGTTGTGCTTCCGCTGCATCGCTAGAGCGAGGAGGCGGAGGTTGCCCGGTGTCTTGTACGTGTGTGAGAGCACGGATGCGCTGCTGCTTTGCGGCGCTAGGATTTCCTCTCGATCTTGAGATCGGCAAGAGATCGTCTACATCAACCACGAGTTGAACTCGTTAAGCTTTGTCGGTCTTCAAGGGTATGTTCTCTACGGATATACATCCGCCCGTTGTTTGTATCTAGTAGATAGATCTTGGTACATAGTTCCCATCGTAGGAATTTTTTTGTTTTCTATGCTGCGAACCCTACAGTGGCACCAGAGCCGGATCTATGCGTAGATACTTTATACGGGTAGTACACATATGAGTATGTGGGCGATGATGATCATGTTGTTGCTCCTTTGTTGTAATTTTGGATATTGGTGGCATAGTGGGATGAAGCGGCCCGGACAAACTTTACATGTCCTCGCATATGAGACCTGTTCCACGCTTGACATGCAACTAGTTTGCATAAGTGGCTAGCGGGTGTCTGTCTCTCCTACTATAGTCAAATCTATTTTGCAACGAATTGTCAACAATTTGGTTATCCTCATTGTGGTTCATGTTCGTAGGTAAGAACGGTTCTATCTCGAAAGCCCTAAGCCACGTAAAACTTGCAATGGATAAATTAGAGGCGTCTAGTTTAGATTGTTGCTGGGCTAGTGTTATGATATGGTAGTGTTGTAAGTAGAAGTATGAGATGATAGTCTTACAACACACATAGCGTGTAATCTCCATAGACCTTGGACTTACACATATAGGTATGATAGTAATCATACCACGGTGCACATGATAGAGATCATATGCGGGAACCATATCATTTCACTAATAAACATGTGATGTTTGATAGCATCTTATATTGCTTGTTTAGCGCTTTGTTAGCATAATAAGATGATCCCTCTTTTAAATATCAAGATAATAATGTGTTCTTCCTTTAGTATGCACCGATTATGTTTTTCGTCGCTCCAAGACATCACATGATGATCGGGTGTTCTTGGATCCACGACCATATTTCGGGTGTAAAACAGTTACACACGCGAATACTAAGGTTCTAACTTGGAGAGCCTAGCATGTACAGACATGGCCTCAGAACACGGACCGAAAGGTTAAGCATGAGTCATATAGTTGATATGATGCCCATTTGATGCTCGCCTTTTAAGCTACACCGACTCACGTGATGATCGGACTTGGTGTAGTGGATTTGGTTCATGTAATCACCAAAAAGGCACGAGGGATGTCGTTTTGAGTGGGAGTTAATTCGTAATATGGATTAGTTGAACTCAATCTATCATACACTTAGTCTAAACTTTACAAATTCTGTTGTAGATGGCACCACCTGCTTTTAATTTCAATGTGTTCATGGAGAAAGAGAAACTTGCAACGAACGGTAGCAACTTTACCGAATGGGCCATGAATTTGAGGATTCTCCTCTCTGCTGCACAAAAGCAATATGTGCTAGAAGCGCCGTTAGGCCCCCCACCTTTAGATGATGGCCCTGACGAGGAGAAGAATGTCTATCAGACTCGTCAGGAGGACCACAACTTAGTTCATTGCGGCATATTGTATGGGCTAGAGCCGGAACTTCGAAAGCGTTTCGAAAATGGCAATGCTTTTGATACAATGGGTGAGTTGAAAATGATTTTCGACACACATGCTGCTATAGAGAGCTACAACGCTTCAGAAAAGTTCTTTAGCTGCATGATGGAAGAGCACAGCTCCGTTAGTGAGCATGAACTCAAGATGTCGGGTTACGCCGATAATCTTGTGTCCTTGGGAATATCGATTCCCATTGACTTAGGCATCCATCGTGATCTGCAGTCTCTGCCACCTAGCTATAAGAGCTTCGTGATGAACTATAATATGCAAGGCATGAAGAAGTCTCTCCCTAAGCTTCTGTCAATGCTTAAAACTGCAGAAGTGGAGATCAAAAAGGAACATCAAGTGTTGATGATCAATAGGAACACTGGTTTCAAGAAAGACAAGAAGGGAAAATGGAAGGGAAGTAAGGGCGGCAAGCCTGTTGCGTGCTCGAAAAGAAACCTCGAGTTGGACCTAAGTCCGATAAAAGTGCTACTATTGTAAGGGATCCATCGAAGAATCGCCCCAAGTATTTGGCGGAACAAGAAAGCCGGCAAGGCAAACAAAGGTATATATGATATACATGTTATTGATGTGTACTTGACTAGTGCTCGCAGAGCACCGGTATTTGATACCGGTTCGTTGCTAATATTTGTAACTTTCGAATCGAATGCGAACAAACGACCGCTAGCAAGGGTGAGGTCAAGATGCGTGTCGCAATGGATCAAGCATTGATGTGATCGCCATCGTAACGCTGCCTCTCCACTTGCCGCCGGGATTAGTTATAAACTTGAATAATTGTTATCCGGTGCCCGCACTAAGCATGAACATTGTATCTGGATCGTGTTTGATGCGAAGTGGTTATTCATTTAACCGAGAACAATGGTTGTTCCATTTATATGAATGAAATCTTTTATGGTCATGCACCGATGATGAATGGTTTATTTCTTTTGTATCTCGATAATAATGTTACACATATTCATAATGGTGATGCTAAAAGGATTAAACTAAATGATGATATATCCGCATATATGTGGCAATCGCTGCTAGGTCATATTGGCGTTAAACGCATGAAGAAGCTCCATTCGGATGGAATTTTGGAATCACTTGATTATGAATCATTTGATACATGTGAGCCATGCCTTATGGGCAAGATGACTACAACGCCGTTTTCCGGTTCAATGGAACGGCGGCATGATTTATTGGAAATCATACATTCGATGTATGCGGTCCAATCGAGGTGTCGCCTAGGTGGATATCATTATTTTGTTACTTTCAGATGATTGGAGTAGATACGGTTATATCTACTTGATGAAACACAAGTCTGAAACCTTTGAAAAGTTCAAGGAATTTTAGAATGAAGTGGAAAATCATCGTAATAGAAAGATCAAATTTCTACGGTCCGACCGTGGAGGTGAGTATCTAAGTTACGAGTTTAGCACTCACATGAAAGAGTGTGGAATTGTTTCACAACTCACACCTGCCGGAACACCACAGCGAAATGGTGTGTCGGAACGTCATAATCGTACTTTATTAGATATGGTTCGATCTATGATGTCTCTGACGGACTTGCCATTGTCATTTTGGGGCTATGCACTAGAAACTGCTGCATTCACTTTAAATCGGGCACCATCTAAATCCGTTGAAAAGACACCGTATGAATTGTGGTTTGGAAACAAACCTAAGCTGTCATTTCTTAAAGTTTGGGGATGCGATGTTTATGTGAAGAAACTTCAACCGGATAAACTCGAACCCAAAGCGGAAAAATGCGTCTTCATAGGATACCCTAAGGAAACTATTGGGTATTCCTTCTATCACAGATCCGAGGGCAAGGTTTTGTTGTTAAGAATGGATCCTTTCTAGAGAAAGAGTTTCTCGAAAGGTGTGAGTAGTCGGAAGGTAGAACTCGAAAAGGTTATTGAACCTTCTCTTCAAAGTATGGCGAGTAGCAGCACGAAGTTGTTCCGGAGTTGACTCCACCTGTTGAAGAGGGAACTAATGATAATGATCATGAAACTCCGAAAGAGAGTACTACCGAACCTCGCAGGTCAAGCAGGACGTGTGCAGCTCCCGAGCTGTACGGAAATCCTGTCAAGAATTTCATGGTTGATGAAAATGATGACCCTGCAACATATGAAGAAGCGATGATGAGCCTGGATTCCAACAAATGGTTAGAAGCCATAAAATCCGAGATGGAATCCATGTATGAAAATCAAGTTTAGAACTTGGTGGACTTACCTCACGACCGAAAGGCCATGGAGAACAAATGGATTTTCAAAAGGAAAACTGATGCTGATGATAATGTAACCGTCTATAAAGCTCGACTTGTCGCAAAGGGGTCTCGAAAAATTCAAGGAGTTGACTACGATGAGACATTCTCTCCCGTAGCGATGCTAAAGTCAGTTAGGATTATGTTATCAAATGCTGCATATTTCGATTATGAGATATGGCAGATGGATGTCAAAACCGCGTTTCTCAATGGTAATATTGACGAAGAGTTGTATATGATACAACCAAAGGGTTTTGTCGATCCTAAGGATGCTAACAAGGTGTGCAAGCTTCAGCGATCCATCTATGGATTGAAGCAAGCATCACGAAGTTGGAATCTCCGCTTTGATGAGGTGATCAAAGAGTTTGGATTTGTCCAAACTTATGGAGAAGCTTGTATTTACAAGAAAGTGAGTGGGAGCAATGTGGCATTTCTGATATTATATGTGGATGACATATTATTGATCGAAATGATATAGATCTTTAAATGGTGTTAAAAGTTATCTAAACAGAAATTTTCAATGAAGGAACGAGGTGAAGCGTCATAAATATTAGGCATAAAGATCTATAGAGATAGATCTAGGCGCCTAATAGGGCTATCGCAAAGTACATACCTTGATAAGATTTTAAAGAAGTTTAAAATGGAAAATAGTAAGAAGGGGTTCTTACCTATGACTCAAGGCACGACATTGAGTAAGACTCAAAGTCCAGCTTCGGCGGAAGAAAGAGAGATAATGGACAAGGTCCCCTATGCTTCAGCCATAGGCTCTATAATGTACGCCATGCTATGTACAAGACCGGATGTGGCACATGCTATTAGTTTGACTAGTAGGTACAAGACCGGATGTGGCACAAGCGAGGTTCGGAAACAAAGGAGGGATGCAGACTCTGCATCGGATCTAGCGTAGATGATGTCGTCGCGTCGGGAAACACCGGAAGGCACGAACAAGGAATAAAGAGTGGTACCGTAGTTGACGGATTCCTCAGGCAGCTTGAACACCGGATGATAGATCACCGTTATCAGAGGAGGAAGCGAAACCCTGAAGGTACGACGGAACCCAACCACGAGAATTCCTGGACTCGAAGAAAGAGAAGAGAGCGGATTCAAAACACGCAGAGGTAAGAGAGGAATAGCAGAGGGGTAAGAAGTAAAAATCAGACCTAATCAGAACTATCCAACTGATTTTTCAAAAATAGTTTTGACACTCTACTTCGGCCGTTAGCTGGGTTATCCTGCAGGCTGGACTTGTGGGGTATCGCAATTGCTGAGCTCTGATACCACTCTGTAACACCCTCAGAATCGGACCTATGCAAGTTTGAGCAAAATTCGCCAAACCCGCATAGAAACGATTCAAAGGTGCCCACCAGGCACTTTCGTGCGGGTGGAAAACGAAGTAATAACATTACACAACAGTCCTCGATGGGACCCACGTAATGTATATATATAACAGCGACTCAAAGAGTCAAGAATACAGATATAATATACAAAGATCCAAATCACCTTGAAAAGCGGCAGGCGTCCGCCACGGACAGGTGCAAATGGGGCTAAGAGCCCCAAGAATAACCAATGGCGTCCATAACCTGTGCCAAGCCGGAAGGGTAACCGCTAACGACGCCGATCTCAAAACCTGCTTAAACAAAAGGGTGCCGACAAAGGGCAAAGGAAAAGAAGGAGCGCCAAGATCGAGGCCGACACGGCGAGGCTAGAATTGGCGGTCCTCGCCTACATAGGTATAGTGGATCGAGCGGCAAGAAGATGCACTAATCAACCTATAGAGACTCGATACAATCTGGCGGCTATCGAGAGGGTGAGAATAACCTATCCGGATCCAACCAAGCTAACACCAAACAAACCCATCCGGTGTTTCCCCTCGAGACCAAACGAGGAAGTCAACCGAGGAACTCACGCTGGCGTTTTACTTATTCGTTATCGTTGCGAATTACTAGTCGTATAGATAATCGTCACGATAAAGAAGCGATGGACCCTTTTAGTTAATCATTCCGAAGTTGCAACAATTACTAATCGACAGATAGCATGAGATAAACCCAAAACCCAGCAGTTGTTGGTACTTTTAATCACCAATTCCGTTGAAGTTGCCTTACTTACTAGTCGTACAATGGTCGCAGTTTACACTTCAAACAAGCAATTGTGGGCAGTATTAATTAGCCATTCCATTATAGTGAAGCTGATTACTAGTCATTATAAAGTCAAATTTATAGCAATAAACTTTAGTTATGCTTGTCTATGATCGATATCATGCTCCAAGTCGTCCATATCCATGACACGGCTTTGAAAGTTTTACCCGCCGGGTGCACCAATAGCAACACACGCTCGATCAACCTCGGAAAACCAAATCAAAACCCAACGAGGCTTTCACGATGAACAATCACAGATTCAGAAACATTTCAGGGGCCACCCCATTGAGTAGATCCCGAACGGAGTAAGCAAGCTCCGAGACGGACTCAAGGTTTGACAATGGTCAGAAGCGACCGGAACCCGAAAGTGTGGCTGGGCTTGTCGATACCGCGTAATCAATCCGCTTACCTAATAGTAAGTGTGCTCCTCACAATTTAAATACGTAAAGTAGCATGGCATAAGTACAGGATCGTAAATAAAACCTCAAACTAGTTTGTGGCCCCAAGAAATAAGACTGAATCAAGCTCGCTCGGGGTCCCATATACCTCCGGATGTGGATAGCGCGATAAATCAAGGAACATGTATCAAGTACTCGGGGTCTTACGGGACACAAGTGGGCGTTCGGAAACCAAATATTTTCTATCACCCACCGATGCCTCTGCTTATTTCAATTTTTAGTTGTTAAACAGGAAGTAAAGTGAACGATAAGTAAAACTAGGATCATCTCCAACCTCAACATGCGGCAATACATCAACAACTGTGGCACTTGACGACACGCAATAGCACTTGAGCAAGCGACTACGACGCGCAAGTCCAGCTATCTACCAAACAACAGGTAATAGGATGTGTCCAAGGCAATATACGGCTGCAGGGAATATCACGGGTACGGAAACTAGAGCAACGCACACAGATAGCAATAGATCAACAGGAGGGAAGTAAATACTATAAAAGTAAAATAGGTAGAAAGGGGGGAGATGCTCGCCTGAAAACATTGTCGAAGGGTTCATCCGAAGATTGGGCGAAGCTCACATCAACTCAACGGCCTTATCCGCGAAGAACCAAAACGCTAGAAGAAACACTGGATGCAATATTTAATACTACGGCAAAAGATCGGCATGCTTATGATATGATGCATGGCATGGCAAAGGTGCGATGCAATTAGGTCATATTAAGCGGAACCGGGGTTCCGACATTATTTAGGTGGTTCATGTTGTTTAGCTACCCCGCAATTTAGATGTTGTAATATCATGGCAGAAGATAGTACCAGGTTCGCTACACCCATTTAAATGAGGCCGAGATGTGACTAGATTTGCCCGCATATGGGCCCCATCTTTAATTATGAGGTGAATCGGCATAAGGCCCCCAAACAAAATGATATGCATGCGAGATGTCAATTAAGTATGCAACAATTCATATAGTTGACCATTTATAAAATAGGGTTCTCGGAGAGGGGTTCACACATTTAGGGTCTCGACGAACTTGGGGTTCCGGGGTTCGGGGTCGGGGTCCAGGGTTCGACGGATGCGTTCTCGGACTCCGGGTTCGTTCTCGGTAACGGGGTAGATCTTGGCGTATCCGGGGTCTTCGGGTCATGTTGTCGGTCATGGCGTTCGGGACGATGCACTTGTCGCGTCGGGGTCTCGGTGTTCTCGGCGAGTTTTGTCTTGGCAACCGTGAAGAAGATCTTGATATTTCGGGTCGAAGTTCTCGAGTGTCGGAGTGGGGCTCAG
Source organism: Avena longiglumis (assembly GCA_030063025.1). Taxonomy (NCBI): domain Eukaryota; kingdom Viridiplantae; phylum Streptophyta; class Magnoliopsida; order Poales; family Poaceae; genus Avena; species Avena longiglumis. The sequence goes on along the minus strand of CP125976.1, from coordinate 99,317,802 downwards.
ATTCGGGCCCGATGGTTCTCCGAGTTTATTTTTGGGTCGATGTCGATCTTGCAATAGGGAGCACGACACTCACATTGCCACACGAGGTTTGTACCCAAGGCATCACGCCAAAAGTCCGCTGATTAGCAAAACATCCCTGCACAAACCCTGCTCATCAACACTAACACAAGCAACATCGGAAAGGGCAAGCCAACTTGGCATCCCCAGCAAATGAAGAGCGCCGAAGGAGAGCACTACCGAGAGGAAGGCGACGTCGGTGCTGGCCGCAGGCCAGGGAGACGGCCAGGACGCGGAGGGGGCCGCGACGGACTCCGGACGGGGACGGCGACGAGGCGAGGCGGCGGAGATCGGGGACGGGCCGGAGCGAGCAGCGGCGGTTCGAGAACGCGAGGGGCGAGGCGGCGCGGCTGGCGCGGAGGTCGAGCGGCGCGGCGGGCGACGAGGGAGGGCGGCGGTGGAGGGCGCGCCGCAGAAAGGCGTCGGGGCCGCTTGGGGCCGAAGCGGGCAGCGGGGCTCTGGGGACGGCGAGGAGGAGACGGACGCTTGGCGGTGGCGGCCGCTGGAGGCCGGAGGTTGACGGGCGTCGCGGAGGAGGCGGAGCCTGGGCCGAGGCGGGCGGCTTGAGCGGCGGCGCAGCTTCCGGCGTCAGGCGCTGGGAGAGCAGTCCGCGGCGGGCGTCCAGCAGCGGTGCAAGTGCGGCGGTGATGAGCAGTGGGAGGAGAGGAGGTGGTTGCGCTGGGAGGGGCGAAGAGGCGTCGCCATGAAGCAGAGCGGGCGCCTGGCGGGCGGGAAGGATGCAAAGGGCGGAGGGTGGCCGGGCAAGGCGCTGGAGGAGGAGGTGGTCGGGGCGCGGGCTTGGGGTGGACGGGAAGAAGAACAGGGCTGGGCGGGGCAGCGTGGTGGGCCGGGGAAGGAGCGCGTGGACCCAGCGTGGGCCACAGCGTCTTTGGGAGGTTAGGGGCCGGGTGGGGCAGCTGGGGGCTAGGGTGAGTGGACGGTGGGCTGGGGCTGGGTGGGGAGAGGAAGCTGGGTCGGTGGGACGCGCCAGTGGGGGTTGGGTGGGCCGAGTCGAGAGAGAGAGGAGAGAGGGTAGAAGGGGATTGGGTGAGAAGGAGAGAGAGGTGGGAAGAGGAGAGGGATTGGTGAGGTGGCAGGTGGGTAGGTTTTGGGTGAGAGGGGGAGGTGGCACGATTTGGTTGGAGGGTAGATTAGGATTGGGTGGAGATAGGATTTATGGGGGGGCTGTTTTAGTTTTGTGTTTGTTTGGTTCTCTTTAATTTAAAACAGAACCATTTTGCAAATAGTTTTTAGGGGAAACAAAATATCCGATACACTCGGGGTTTTGCCTTTTAAAATAAAGAGGGGTATTTGTATAATCAAAACTAGGATTTTCAAAATAATGCAGACAACCATGCATGATGATGACGATGCAATGCACAAAAACAACGCGATTTTCTAGTAGTGGTTTTGCGGGATGCCACATCCTCCCTCCACCCCGACGACCACACGCCGCCGGCGCCCCCTCACCTCACCGCCGCCGGCCGCCGCGCTTGCCCACCTCCTGCTCCTCCTCTGACCGCGCTCCTCCCTCCCTCTCCCCCGTCCGGCTCACCTCCCTCGCCCCCACCTGCCGCGCCCGCCCTGGCCGCCTCTGCGTCACCGCCTCCGTTCCCTCGCCTCCACCTCCCGCCGCCCGCTCGCCTCGTCCCGCCTTCTCCGGCCTCCACGCCTCCCGTCACCACACCGCCGCTGCTCCACCTTCCTCGCGCCGCTCCGCCTCTTTCCTCGCCGCCGCCTCCTTCTCCGTCCCTCGCCTCGGCTCCCGGCCCGCGCTGCCTCCGTCTCACCGCCTCCCGCGCCTCGCGCCCCTGGCGCCGGCCGGCTCCCGGCGTCTCCCGCGAACCTGCCTCCGCCCTCCGGGCCTCCTCCTCGCCGTTCGCCGCCGCTGGCGCCGCCTCCGCCTGGCGCCTCCTCCTCGTGGCGCCTCTGCCTCGGAGCCCTCTCGGCTCCTCCTCCTCACGCCGCCGCTGCGTGGCCAGGCCAGGCCGCTCCTCCGTCCCGCGCCACCGCCTTGTTGCCTGCCCGCGGACGCGACCCGTGCCGCCTCTGCACCATCCCCTTCGCCCTGCCTCGCCTCTGGCCGTGTGCCATCGTGCTGCCCCTGGACCCCTTCAGTACGGTGCCTCCTTCCTCCATGGCTCCGGCCGTGCCGTGCGCCCCGTCGGTCTTGCCCTCCCGCGCCACCGCCTAGCTCGCCTCCCGTTCGACCACGTCTTCCTGGGCGACGCCGCACGTCGCCGTGCCTGCTGCGTGGCTTGTGTGTGTGTTGTAGTACCCGCAGGCGATGGCGTCACATTCTAAGATCTTCGACACGGAACCGAAGACCGCTGAACCCCAAGATCGGCGAACGCCAAGATCGCCTCACGGACGCGCCACGGATTTGGAGGAACCCTCGGACGCCAAGTTCGCCTCATGAACCCCGAAGACCCGAACCCCGATGAACCATGATCTCCGCTGCAGAACAGCAAGCCCTTCGGAGTGAAACCAACAAGATCTACCGCCGGACGCCAAGTACTCCTTCACGGACCCGAGGATCCGAAGGCCTTCTTCCCGGATCCGGAGACCGAACCCGGGGGCGCCAAGCTCTTCGAGCCAAGACCCCGGTGCGACAAGTACTTCATCCCGAACGCCATGACCGTCTACGCGGACCCCAAAGACCACGGATGCGACAAGGACGACACCGACCCGGGCGAATCCAATGCGCCCCCGGCACCGAACCAAATCCTGCTTCCCGGACGCAACAAGATCTACCCCAGTCATCCGAGAACGATCCCGCCGAGACCGAACCCCAGATCCGGACCCCGAGACCCGACCCCGAACCCCGGAACCCAAGATCTGCCGAACCCTAATGTGTGAACCCCTTTCCGAGAACCCTATTTTATAAATGGTCAACTATATGACTTGTTGCATATTAAATTGTCATACTTGCATGCATATTGTCATGTGGTTTGGGGGCCTTATGCCGATTCACCTAATAATTAAATATGGGGCCCATATGCGGGCAAATCTAGTCTCATATTGGCCTCATTTAAATTTGTGTAGCGAACCGGAGCTATCTTTTGCCATGTTAAAACAACATTTAATTGCGGGGGTTCCAAATAACTTGAACCACCTAATTAATTGTCGGGACCCCGGTTCCGCTTAATCTTGCCTAATTGCACCGCACCTTTGCCATGCCATACATCATACATGCATCATGCCCGATCTTCTGCCGTTGTATTAAATATTGCATCCGGTGTTTATTCTAGTGTTTTGGTTCTTCGCGAATAAGGCCGTTGAGTTGATGCGAGTGTCGACCCGATCTTCGGATGAACCTTCGGCAATGTTTTCAGGCGAGCATCTCCCCCTTTTCCACCTATCTTACTTTTATAGTATTTATTTCCTCCTGTTGATCTATTGCTATCTGTGTCGCGTTGCTCTAGTTTCGTACCCGAGATATCCCTTGCAGCCTTATATTGCCTTGGACACATCCTATTACCTGTTGTTTGGTAGATAGTTGGACTCGCGCGTCGTAGTCGCGTGCTCAAGTCTTTGTTGCGTGTCTAATGCCACAGTTGTTGGTGTATTGCCGCATGTTTGATGTTGGAGATGATCATGGTTTTACTTATCGCTCACTTTAATTCCTGTTTAACAACTAAAATTGAAGTAAGCAGAGGCATCGGTGGGTGATAGATAATATTTGGTTTCCGAACGCCCACTTGTGTCCCGTAGGACCCCGAGTACTTGATACCTGTTCCTTGATTTATCGCGCTATCCACATCCGGGAGGATTATGGGACCCCCCTGAGCCAGAGCTTGATTCAGTCTTATTTCTTGGGGCCACAAACTAGTTTGAGGTTTTATTTACTATCCTGTACTTATGCCATGCTACTGCTTTATTTACGATTGTGCGAGGAGCACACTGTACTGTTTAGGTAAGCGGAATGTTTTCGCGGTATCGACAATCCCAGTTTTGGGTTCCCAGTCGTTTACAGCCATTGTCGCAAACCTCGGGTCCGTCTCGCAGTCGCTAACCGTTGCGGTGTACTCAAGGGTGGCCCCTGAAATATTTCTGAATCCTGATTGCTTTGTCGTGAAGGCCTCGTTGGGTTTTGATTTGGTTTTCGAGGTTGATCGAGTGTGTGTTGCTATTTGTGCACCCGGGGTAAAACTTCCGAAAGCCGTGTCATGGTTATGGACGACTTGGAGCACAGTATCTCGACCATAGACAAGCATAACTAAAGTAGTGCTATAAATTTGACTTTATAATGACTAGTAATCAGCTTCACTATAATGGAATGGCTAATAATACTGCCCACAATTGCTTGTTTGGAGTGTCGCTTGCGACCAGTGTATCTAACTAGTAAGTATTGCAACTACAACAGAATGGCTAAATAAAAGTACCAACAACTGCTGGGTTTTTGGGTTATCTCATGCTATCTGTATCTGATTAGTAAGTGTTGTAACTTTAACGGAATGGTTAACTAAAAGTGCCCACTGCTTACCTTATCAGGATGATTATCTAAACCTGACTAGTAATAGCTACAACGATAACTGAATAAATAAAACTGCCAACGGTGTGAGTTCCTCGGTTGACTTCCTCGTTTGGTCTCGAGGGGGAAACGCCAGGATGGGTTTGTTTGATGGTAGCATCAGGTTGGTTCCGACTAGGTCTTTCTTACCCCTCTCTAATAGCCGTCAGTTGTATCGAGTCTCTATAGGTTGTTTAGTGCATGCTGCCGCTGCCGCTTCAGTCCACCATACCTATGTAGGCGAGGACCGCCGAATTCTAGCCTCGCCGTGTACTGGCCTCAGTACTGACGCTCCTCTTTTTTCTTTGCCCTTTGTCGGCACCCCTTTTTGTTTAAGCAAGTTTGAGATGGACGCCGTTAGCAGGGTTACCCTTCCGGCTTGGCTCAGGCAGGTTATGGGCGCCATTGGTTATTCTTCGTGGCTCTTAGCCCCATTTGCATCTTGTCCGTAGTCGGACGCGACCATCTTTAAGGTGATTTGGATCTTTGTACCGTATATCGTATTCTTGACTCTTTGAGTCTTTGTCAGATATATATATCTGTACGTGGGTCCCATCGAGGACTGTTGTGTAATGTTATTACCGTTTTCCACCCGCATTTAAAGTGCTGGTGGGCACCTTTGAATCATTTCATATGCGGGTTTGGCGGGTTTCGCTAAACTTGCATAGGTCCGATTCTGAGGGTGTTACAGAGTGGTATCAGAGCTCAGCAGTTGCGATACCCCACAAGTCCAGCCTGTAGGATAACCTAGCTAACGGCCGAAGTAGAGTGTCAAAACTATTTTTGCAACATCGGTTGGATAGATCTGGTTAGGTCTGATTTTACTCCTTATCCCTCTGCTATTCTCCTCTTACCTCTACGAGTTTTGAATCCGCTCTCTTCTCTCTCTTCGAGTCCAGGATTTCTCGTGGTTGGGTTCCGTCGTACCTTTAGGGTTTCGCTTCCTCCTTTGATAACGGTGTTCTACCATCCGGACTTCATGCTATCCGAGTGATCCTCTATCTGTGGTACCATCCTTTGTTCCTTGTTTGTGCCTTCCGGTGTTTTCCGACGCGACGACATCATCTACGCCAGATCCGATGCAGAGTCTGCATCACTCCTTTGTTTCCGGACCTCGCTTGTCGAGATCTTCAGTCTGAATCTTGAGGGTTGGTTGCATAATCTATATGTTCGTGTACAGAGTAATGCTTTGAGTGCGGGATGGAGTCGCGACCATACCACTACTCTTATTATTTGCTTGTGTATCGAATGGTGGATCGATGCAAATCTACTCCTTCCATGGAAGTTAGAGGTGGCCTTACCTTTAACTTCGTCCGTTGTTTTCCGGAGTGTTCTCTTGATGAACAGGATCAACGACCTCTTGTTAGTGGTGTCGCGAGGATCTACACGAAGCGCGAAGGATCAGACCGCCGACCTTCTTTCCGGTACCATGAGGCGGATCTCGAGGGCGAGATCCCTTGTTAGTGGTGTCGAATTGTGGCATCCCGCAAAACCACTACTAGAAAATCGCGTTGTTTTTGTGCATTGCATCATCATGACCGCATGCTCATGTCATCATGCCACATTGTATTTGAGCATCGTCATCATCTTGCATTTGCTTGCATAAAATTATTTGCGGAAAAATCGGTTCGTGTTTTCTAAACGCCCCATCTTTATTCAAACACCAAAACCGGGTCTCCGGATTATTTTGTTTGTCTGCTATCGGTTTGCAGAGGATTTGTTTTAATCAAATAAAATATTATATTATTTTAGTGGGGCAGTCGAACGGGCCGGATAGACCCGAACGACCACCCCCAGAAATACAAACGGTCCACCTAAAATCCTCGACTACCAATCCTATCCCACCCACCTCCGCCACCTCATCCCACCCAATACCCACCGACACCTCACCTCTCCCTTCCCCACACCCACTCCCACACCGGCCCAGCCACACCACTCCACACCCACACCACAGTCCCCTCTCTCCCTCTCGGCTCACACCCACCCCACCTTCCGCTGCCACCACAGGCCCGCCCACCACCGCCAACCGCTCCCTCTCTACCCAGTGGACCCCTTTTGTCCCACCCTGGCCCCACCCTCCTCTCCTCCATCAGCACGCCCCACAGCCACGCCTGATCCTCCTCCCCGCCGCCCTCCTCTCTCCTCCTCCTCCCCGCGACCACCGCCGGCCCCTCACCTCACACGCTTGCCCACCTGCCCCTCCTCTGACCGCGCTCCTTCCTCCCTCTCCCTCGTCCGCCTCCCTCGCCGCCCACTGCTGCCCACTTCCGCCTCTACCGCCTCCACGCCCTCGCCTCCCGCCTCCCGCCTCGCCTCGTCCCCGCCGCCTTCTCCCGGCCTCCACGCACGCCTCCGTCAACACCACCGCCGCCCTGCTCCACCCTTCCTCGCCGGCGCCGCCGCTCCCGCCTCTTCCTCCTCGCCGCCCGCCTCGCCTCGCCTCGGCTCCGAGCCACCCGCCTGCCCTCGTCCGCGCCTCCCGCCGCCTCCACGGCCCCCTCGGCGCTGCCACTGCCTCGCCCGGCGTCTCCCGGCCGCGACCCTCGCCTCGCCCTCCGGGCCTCCCTCGCCGTTCGCCCGCCGCCGGCGCGCCCGCCTAGCCCGACGCCTCCTCGGCGCCCCTCTCGCCGAGCCGCCTCTCGCTCCCTCCTCCCCTGCGCGCCATGGCTGCCAGGCCTGCCTCCGTCCCGCGCCACCGCCTTGTTGCCTGCCCGCGGACGCGACCCGTGCCGCCTCTGCACCATCCCCTTGGCCCTGCCTCGCCTCTGGCCGTGTGCCATCGTGCTGCCCCTGGACCCCTTCAGTACGGTGCCTCCTTCCTCCATGGCTCCGGCCGTGCCGTGCGCCCCGTCGGTCTTGCCCTCCCGCGCCACCGCCTAGCTCGCCTCCCGTTCGACCACGTCTTCCTGGGCGACGCCGCACGTCGCCGTGCCTGCTGCGTGGCTTGTGTGTTTGTAGTACCAGCGATGGCTTCACATTCTAAGATCTTCGACGGAACCGAGACCGCTGAACCCCAAGATCGGCGACGCCAAGATCGCCTCACGGACGCGCACGGTTGGAGGAACCCTCGGACGCCAAGTTCGCCTCATGAACCCGAGACCCGAACCCGATGAACCATGATCTCCGCTGCAGAACAGCAAGCCCGGAGTGAAACCAACAAGATCTACCGGACGCCAAGTACTCCTTCACGGACCCGAGGATCCGAAGGCCTTCTTCCCGGATCCGGAGACCGAACCCGGGGGCGCCAAGCTCTTCGAGCCAAGACCCCGGTGCGACAAGTACTTCATTCCGAACGCCATGACCGTCTACGCGGACCCCAAAGACCACGGATGCGACAAGGACGACACCGACCCGGGCGAATCCAATGCGCCCCGACCGAACCAAATCCGCTTCCGACGCAACAAGATCTACCCTCATCCGAGAACGATCCCGCCGAGATCGAACCCCGGATCCGAGACCGACCGAACCCCGGAACCCAAGATCTGCCGAACCCTAATGTGTGAACCCCTTTCCGAGAACCCTATTTTATAAATGGTCAACTATATGACTTGTTGCATATTAAATTGTCATACTTGCATGCATATTGTCATGTGGTTTGGGGGCCTTATGCCGATTCACCTAATAATTAAATATGGGGCCCATATGCGGGCAAATCTAGTCTCATATTGGCCTCATTTAAATTTGTGTAGCGAACCGGAGCTATCTTTTGCCATGTCAAAACAACATTTAATTGCGGGGGTTCCAAATAACTTGAACCACCTAATTAATTGTCGGGACCCCGGTTCCGCTTAATCTTGCCTAATTGCACCGCACCTTTGCCATGCCATACATCATACATGCATCATGCCCGATCTTCTGCCGTTGTATTAAATATTGCATCCGGTGTTTATTCTAGTGTTTTGGTTCTTCGCGAATAAGGCCGTTGAGTTGATGCGAGTGTCGACCCGATCTTCGGATGAACCTTCGGCAATGTTTTCAGGCGAGCATCTCCCCCTTTTCCACCTATCTTACTTTTATAGTATTTATTTCCTCCTGTTGATCTATTGCTATCTGTGTCGCGTTGCTCTAGTTTCGTACCCGAGATATCCCTTGCAGCCTTATATTGCCTTGGACACATCCTATTACCTGTTGTTTGGTAGATAGTTGGACTCGCGCGTCGTAGTCGCGTGCTCAAGTGCTGTTGCGTGTCGTCTAATGCCACAGTTGTTGGAGTAATGCCGCATGTTTGTTGTTGGAGATGATCATGGTTTTACTTATCGTTCACTTTAATTCCTGTTTAACAACTAAAATTGAAGTAAGCAGAGGCATCGGTGGGTGATAGATAATATTTGGTTTCCGACCGCCCACTTGTGTCCGTGGGACCCAGTACTTGATACCTGTTCCTTGATTTATCGCGCTATCCACATCCGGGAGGCTTATGGGACCCCCCTGAGCCAGAGCTTGATTCAGTCTTATTTCTTGGGGCCACAAACTAGTTTGAGGTTTTATTTACTATCCTGTACTTATGCCATGCTACTGTTTATTTACGATTGTGCGAGGAGCACACTGTACTGTTTAGGTAAGCGGAATGTTTTCGCGGTATCGACAATCCCAGTTTTGGGTTCCCAGTCGTTTACAGCCATTGTCGCAAACCTCGGGTCCGTCTCGGAGTCAGCTAACTTCGTTGCGGGTGTACTCCAAGGGGTGGCCCCCTGAAATATTTCTGAATCCTGTGATTGCTTTGTCGTGAAGGCCTCGTTGGGTTTTGATTTGGTTTTTCCGAGGTTGATCGAGTGTGTGTTGCTATTTGTGCACCCCGGCCGGGTAAAACTTTCTGAAAGCCGTGTCCGCGGTTATGGACGACTTGGAGCACAGTATCTCGACCATAGACAAGCATAACTAAAGTAGTGCTATAAATTTGACTTTATAATGACTAGTAATCAGCTTCACTATAATGGAATGGCTAATAATACTGCCCACAATTGCTTGTCTGGAGTGTCGCTTGCGACCAGTGTATCTGACTAGTAAGTATTGCAACTACAAAGGAATGTCTAAATAAAAGTACCAACAACTGCTGGGTTTTTGGGTTATCTCATGCTATCTGTATCTGATTAGTAAGTGTTGTAACTTTAACGGAATGGTTAACTAAAAGTGCCCACTGCTTACCTTATCAGGATGATTATCTAAACCTGACTAGTAATAGCTACAACGATAACTGAATAAATAAAACTGCCAACGGTGTGAGTTCCTCGGTTCACTTCCTCGTTTGGTCTCGAGGGGGAAACGCCAGGATGGGTTTGTTTGATGGTAGCATCAGGTTGGTTCCGACTAGGTCTTTCTTACCCCTCTCTAATAGCCGTCAGTTGTATCGAGTCTCTATAGGTTGTTTAGTGCATGCTGCCGCTGCCGCTTCAGTCCACCATACCTATGTAGGCGAGGACCGCCGAATTCTAGCCTCGCCGTGTACTGTCCTCAGTACTGACGCTCCTCTTTTTCCTTTGCCCTTTGTCGGCACCCCTTTTTGTTTAAGCAGGTTTGAGATGGACGCCGTTAGCAGGGTTACCCTTCCGGCTTGGCCTGGGCAGGGTTATGGACGCCATTGGTTATTCTTCAGGGCTCTTAGCCCCATTTGCATCTTGTCCGTAGTCGGACGCGACCATATTTTAAGGTGATTTGGATCTTTGTACCGTATATCTGTATTCTTGACTCTTTGAGTCGCTGCTGTATATATATCTGTTCTGTGGGTCCCATCGAGGACTGTTGTGTAATGTTATTACTTCGTTTTCCACCCGCACGAAAGTGCCTGGTGGGCACCTTTGAATCGTTTCTATGCGGGTTTGGCGGGTTTCGCTAAAACTTGCATAGGTCCGATTTTGAGGGTGTTACACACCTCCTCGTGAAAGATCTCTCTCCCCTCTAGAATTTATCCCCCATGGTCTCGGACTAGCGAGATACATGTTCCCGGTGGCTATTTGGCAAGAAAGGGTTGTGCTTCCGCTGCATCGCTGGAGCGAGGAGGCGGAGGTTGCCCGGTGTCTTGTACGTGTGTGAGAGCACGGATGCGCTGCTGCTTTGCGACGCTAGGACTTCCTCTCGATCTTGAGATCGGCAAGAGATCGTCTACATCAACCACGAGTTGAACTCGTTAAGCTTTGTCGGTCTTCAAGGGTATGTTCTCTACGGATATACATCCGCCCGTTGTTTGTATCTAGTAGATAGATCTTGGTACATAGTTCCCATCGTAGGAAATTTTTTGTTTTCTATGCTGCGAACCCTACAGTGGTATCAGAGCCGGATCTATGCGTAGATACTTTATACGGGTAGTATAGATATGAGTATGTGGGCGATGATGATCATGTTGTTGCTCCTTTGTTGTAATTTTGGATATTGGTGGCATAGTGGGATGAAGCGGCCCGGACAAACTTTACATGTCCTCGCATATGAGACCTGTTCCACGCTTGACATGCAACTAGTTTGCATAAGTGGCTAGCGGGTGTATTTCTCTCCTACTATAGTCAATATCTATTTTGCAACGAATTGTCAACAATTTGGTTATCCTCATTGTGGTTCATGTTCGTAGGTAAGAACGGTTCTATCTCGAGGCGCAGGTGGTGTCCTTCGAGGAGGAAGGCCATGTGGCGGAGGCGGCGCTGGAGCAGGTGGTGGAGGCGGCCACCAATGGTCGGTGCGCGAGATTCACCATGTCGCTGCCAAGGAGGCCGCATCAGCGTCCCTCGGCGAGATCCACCATGGGGCGGACATGACCACACTAGAGGCGGTGGACAAGGAGGCCGCCAAGGTTGCCGTCCACGACCTATGGCGCGCCGCCGCATGCAAGGAGGTGGAAGCGGCACGCCGCCGACACGACGGCGGAGGAGATAGGGCCGCCGAGGTGGCGACCGCATGGGCTATCATCGACGGGGACGAGACAGAGGTGGAGGAGGACAACGAGGAGGAGGTGGATTATCCGGAGGCGGAGGAGAAGGGAGAGGAGGTGATCGTCATCCCCTGCAGGTCGCGCATGCGCTGGGCTTCGGCCCTAACGGGGCTCCGACCGAGGTGACCCCTGTGAGGAAGAAGTCGTGCGCCGAGCGGATGCCTTGGCAGGAACGGCGGCGAAGGAGCTCGCCGACCAGGAGGCGAGGGACCACTGGACCGTCAAGATGGAGAAGGCCCTGGCGAACCGAGCAGCGGAGGACCACAGGAAGGAGGCGGGCAAGGCGGCGGCTCACGTCCATGTCCATGACCATTACCGCGAACGCCTCCAGCAGCGGGTTAACTGATCCGCTAGGACGGCTATCGACAGGGCCAACGGCAGCGGCAACGCGAGGCGAGTAGCTGTAGGGACGGTCTCCTATAGTAGTAGTCCTTTTTTAATTTTGTTTAAATGTGCCTTTTTGTAATTGGCAGGTCCTAATATAATGAAAAGCAAGTTTAAGTATGGCCAGACTGGCCCGACTGGCGGACACCCGCACGATTTGTGCTATGTCCGGGCCAATGCAACCGTTACCTAAATTTATACACAGATGAGCCGAGCCGGACGCGTCAGTCCAAATGGGCCGTGTCGTTAGGGGCCTGCGCATGTTCCAAACGTCGTCTGTGTTTGAATGCTATCGGACGGATTGGATCGATCCGTGAAGATGACTAAGTATCTGAACCGGTAAGATGAAGAAACAATATGCTGAACCGGCGCCCAATATCCCCACATCCCTCAAAACTGAACCAATTTCTCCCCTCCTAGATCTTTTCACGGGCGACTGTTCCACCAGCAGCTGGCCAGCAAATACGAGCATGGAGAAGATCATCGAAACGAGGGTTCCAACCTAGACATGATCCTTACTTGAGCATCTTCCGCACAATCTGACGAGGCGTTTTCAGAGGCTCTTCGATATCCTTGAAAATAAGATGCATAGAGTTCGAGACATTAAACCAACAGAACAGTGTCACAGTATATGCTCTGAATCTAAGAAGGACTAATAAGACGCATTTGCGCACAGCACAACCTATTTTGAGTTTTCAAGCAAATAAAATACAGATTTATATACTTCCTAAATGCGAAATTGGTAACCAATTTAGACCAGGCACATGTAAAAACCCTATTTCCACCGCTATAAATCGCCTAGATTGAACATTTTTTTAAATGAAATGGAAATAATAAATAATTATCCAACGACGCAAAATAGTTGTTCCGTGTTACCTTCTCGGCGTTGGTGTCGTTGCACACAGAGTGCAGTATGCGGGCGACCATGAGCAGCATGGCGACAGAGAGGAGCAATGCACCGGCGGTAAGGGAGTAGCGGGCGACCGAGGACGTCACGGAGAGCACGGGGGAACCCTCGACCTCGCCCAGCGCACGGCGCCCGAGGACCGTGGCGATGCACCCCGCAGTGCCGACCCACAACAACCCGTAATGGAGGTAGATGAGCGCGTCGCACGCGGTGAAGGCCACGAGCATGAGCGCTGACGCCGGCATCTCCGCCTCCGCGACGGTCATCGGGGTTGGGGGTGCCGAACCCTAGGTGCGGCTGCAGGTGTGGTGGCTCGGTTGTGTCAAGCGAGGAGAGTGGAGGGGATCGGGGTCGGCTTGGGGTTTAGGAAAGTGAAGCGGGCGCCAATCGAGTGGTTTATTGTAACACCCTCAGATCGGCCATATGCAAGTTTTAGCGATTCCCGCCAAACCCGCGTAAAGCGATTCAAGGTGCCCAATAGTCCGGTGGAAAATGAAGTAATATCATTACACAATAGTCCGGTGGAACCCACAGATATATACAATATTGACTCTATGAGTCAAGAATACAGATATACAATACAAAGATCCAAATTACCTTAAAAACAATACAATCATCCAAGTACAGACAAGATGCAAATAGGCTAAGAGAGCTGAAGAATAACCAATGGCGTCCATAACCCTGCCCAGGCCAAGCCGGAAGGGTAACCCTGCTAACAACGTCGATCTCAAACTTGCTAAACAAAAGGGCAATGAAAAAATAGAGCGGTCAGTATTGAGGCCAGTATTACGAGTCTTAGAATTCGGCGGCTCTCGCCTACATAGGTATGGTGGATTGAAGCGGCAGCGAAGCAGACACTAAACAACCTATAGAGACTCAATACAACTATCGGCTATCAGAGAGAGATGAGAAAGACCTATTCGGTACCAACCTGATACTAACACCAAACATACCCATCCTGGTATTTCCCCCTCGAGACCAAACGAGGAAGTCAAGCCGAGGAAACTCACACGGTTGGCATTTTTATTCATTCTTTCCATGGTGGTTATCCAACTTATTAGTCATAACAGATACACGTCAAATTTATTACAATAAACTTTAGTTATAGTTGTCTATGATCGATATACTGTGCTCCAAGTCGTCCATAACCGCGGACACGGCTTTTCGAAAAGATTTAACCCTGCAGGGTGCACCAAAGTTTCCACACGCACTTCGACCCTTGTTGCCAGATCAATTAACCTACTCCCATCGGTATGTCGGCGGGGCCCAGGACACGCCGCTTTCCTAGACCAAAAGCAAGTACATGGGGGCCACCCAAAAGAGCTACCTATACGAGGTATAGATAATCCTCCTCGTATGGACTCTGAGATTGTGTGCACTTGCCACGCGAGCAGAGGTCATAGACAAAATATTCCCATGACAGAGTGCCGCTCCTACGCAACAGTAATAAACACTCATCGAGCAACAGATAATAAACATGGCATAACATGGCATACATGGTGATGTCTACGCACTTCTATTTTTATAGACAGTTATTGGGCCTCCAAGTTCAGAGGTTTGTAGAACAGCAGCAAGTTTCCCTTAAGTGGATTACCCAAGGTTTATCAAACTCAGGGAGGAAGTGGTCAAATGTATCCCTCTCAAGCAACCCTGCAATCAAGATACAAGAAGTCTCTTGTGTTCCCAATACACTTCTCAGGTGTATAGGTGCACTAATTCGACGAAGAGATAGTGAAATACAAGTGGTAAAGGTGCCAGAAAATAGCTTGATAGTGAGGTAAAGACTAAAGGCAAACTGAAATAAAGATAACAGCAAGCAAACATGCAACAGATCTAGATGCAAACGATATTTCAATGTTTAGAAACAAGGCCTAGGGATCATACATTCACTAGTGAACACTCTCATATAAATATCCTCTCTTCATGATACTACTCTCCGGTTGGACACTCTAATCCATGGCAGGCCTACAAAAGCACACCTCAAAGTCTGCCTTCCTCATCTAGATAACCCCACACTATCACCTTGAGTGCTAGATGGTTCCAACAAACACCACAATTTCATAAAGACAACCAACTCAAAATATAAATCATGAATATATATGTAATCTAGCTTAAGTGCCACACACGGCGCGCACGCTGTCAGTCTCACACACATAAAGAAAAGCATAGATCTATTAAAGCACGATGAATATTTATGTAGACTCTTGCCTAAGTGCCACGATGGCGTGCACACTACCACTTTCACACACATGGGAAGAGTAGAGATCTATTGAAGCACTTGAGTAGCAGAGTAGATCTACTTGATTACAAAGCTCATGACCACAACAAGATTATGCATAGAGAGATATATGAACACATATCTACCAGTAGAGACCTTAGCCTCGAGGAAGAACTACTCCCTTCTCATCATGGGAATCAGCAACGGCGATGGAGATGGTGGCGAAGATCGATGGAGATGGCTCCGGGGGCACTTCCCCGTCCCAGCAGGGTGCCGGAACAGAGACTTTCTGTCCCCCGAATTTCCCCTTCGGTGGCGGCGGCACCGCGGAACTTTTCATGGCTTTCTGGTCCGGTCTTTAGGGTTTCCTCCCCGGGAGGCTTTTATAGGCGAAGGAGGCAAGGTCGATGGAGGGCCAGGGGGCCCACACCCACACTTCAGGCGCTGAGGTAGGACCCATGCCCACCTAGGGTGTGGCCACCCTGGTGTCCTCCTCCGTCTTGTCTTCGATTTTCCGTATCGCTCAGGGAAAAATATGAACTTTGGATTTTGTCCCGTCTAATTCCGAGAATATTCATTTTTTAGCTTTATGAAACCAAAAACAACAGATAACAGACAACTAGCATTGTGGCAACTTGTCAATAGGTTAGTATCATAAAACATATAAAACACGTCAAAGTGTAGACAAAGCAAAGAAAAGTAGATATTAGACAAGCATGGAACATAAAAAATTATAGATACATTTACGAAGTATCAAGCATCCCCAAGCTTAACTCCTGCTCGTCCTCGAGTGTAACATCCCAAAAATACTAAACTTAGATCGTCAAACTCAAATCATCAAAATTAGGGTTAACAAAAACTTTTTTAAATAAAATTATGAATGCATGCATATGAGTATGCATTGAATTTGAAATTCTTTTGAACCACCTTGTTTGTATGTTTCCTTGCTTGTAAAATGTTTCTTAGGTGAAATAAACATCATCTAAAACATTTCCCACACTTTTCCCAAAGAAAAATAAAGCAAAACAAATAAAATAAGGGAATGGTCACTTTGACCAATTTAACTCCCATGCCTACTTTGGCTGTCTCAAACTTTCAGAACCTAACAGAAACTTTTCTGGATCTTTGCACCCCTTGAATGTACTCATAACAAAGTATCAAGGCCCACTTTGTGATCATCCAGAAACTTTCAAATGCATAGTTTAAATGACAATTCAAAATTGAATCTTTATCATATGGGAAGATCCCACTTTTTCAAAAACCACTCAAACAAGATCAACTTTCAAAACCCAAGCATCTGCAGACTCACCAGCACCAATCTAGCACACCCACCAAAAATCTTTTCAAAATTCAAAACTTGAATTCATGCGGCCATTTCATCAAACACTTGGCAGATTCAAATCAAACTGGCCTAACTTCACTGTTTGGAGCAGTAATTAGGCTAAGCAATGTTCACCATTGATCACCCTTGTCTCCCCCAGTGCCAACCAGTGCTTGGACCAACCCTAGCCCCTACCCTTTGATCCATGCCATGCCAACCCGAGAACCCCCTTGCCAGCCGACAATGGCTAGCTAGCCAGAGCAAGCACCAAGCCAAAACAACATGTCTAGGAGGCAGCCCACCGTCCACCGCCACTCCCTGTCCAGTGCTCGAACCCTGCCAGCCACTGGACCACACGCATGGACCGCGCCCAGACCGCCAACGACCATGCCGAGCGTGCGCCAGAGCGCCACCCTCTACCGAAGCCCACAGACCGCGCGCCGCCCTCACCGCGTGAATACACGATCGCCACCGCCCCCGGAGACCGCCACATCCCGTTAAGCGCCGTACGCACATCCACCGCCCGTCGAACGCCGCCTGCCCGCAGAGCGTCGCGTGTTCAGACCAAACCGCACCGCCCCTACAAGCGCATTAAATCCGTAGAGCATCGCCCGGAGACCACCAAGCGATCGCCACCGCCGGCCATGCCTCTAGCAGCCCGTAGCCATGTCGCCACCATCGCCTGCCCATGACGTTCGGTATCACCGTCGAGACTATAAATAGAGGACTCCCCCGCTCGAATTCTTCACACCATTCCACTCCTCTCTCACCCAGAATCACCCCACCTCAGTCCCGGAGCAAGGCGAGCAGCGCATTGCCGGAATTTTATCGGAGCCCGCCGCCTCTGGAGAAGAAGGCGCCATCGATTTCGTCCACCATAGAAGCTGCCGCGACCACCCCTGAGTTCGCCGTCGTCGACTTCGTCGTTCGCCCACCTCGCCGACCCTCGCCTACACCCCGGTGAGCCCCCAGCAACCCCCACTGGCCGCGCTAGGTTTCTTTCTCGCCGGCGTTGCCCAACGTCGACGATGACTCCCAACCGTTGGATTAGAACCCGAACGATCCACATCGCCCCATATCGCTTCGCACCCCCTGTATCACTGACGAGTGGGGACAGCCACTTAAACAGCCCGCGGAAGCACTGCACTTAGCAGGCCGGCCCGTTAACTTTTCCCGCGCAGCCCAGTTATTTGAATTAAACCTTTTCCATTTTATTTCAAACACACTTCTGTACCTAGTTTCAAAAATCAACCCAGGTCGATTCAGTGCACCAAATTGAATGAAACCAATTTTGTTGGAAAGGTCTGGGAATGCTGAATCCAAGCCCGTTGGATTCAAGTCATTTGGATCTATAGATCACCCATGGTAAAAATAACAAGGCAGAAGCTTATCTGCATTCAAACATTTTTAAAATTTAAACCATAATAGCTTTTGAGTAGTTTCCAACTCTCAAAAATCACATTTAACCATACCTTTCAGAATATATAAAAATATATAGGTTTACTTGCAGAAATAATGTTCAAGTAATAAAAGAATGCCCCATAGGAATTTCTAGTCACTTAATTAATTAAAATAAAAAGGGTAAAACCTTATTAAATTGTGACACCACTTTAAATCACATTCCCATGGACTACAATATGTGGTGATGACACGTGTCAACATGATCCCATATTTGGTTTGGAGAATATTAAATCTTAAGTAGTTTTTCAATGAGTAGAAATTACTTTTCTAAACATAAAAGGAATTAAACCAAGCTTTAATCTTGTAATGTTAGTGATGATGTTAGATCATCTATAGGACCCTTTTGTGTGATGATTGCAAGTAGTTAAGTATTGTTTGGTGATTGTGTACATCGTATTTATTTATAGACGTTAGTACCGACCAAGGATACGAGGAGGAAGGAGGATTCTACGAAGAAGAAGCCGAGGAGAACTTCAACCACTGCTCTGCACAAGGCAAACTTTACTAATCAAGTTGACCAATGCAAGCCTAATATTACTAGTGAATGTGCAAGTTAACACTTGCAATTTAGCAAGCCTTACTACATCAATTGACCTATGCAAGCTATTAACTTAGCAAGCTTATACCACTTGATAAACCATCCTAGTTTTAATTGCAAGCTTTATACTTTATTTTTTATCAAAGCTCTTACTTAGAGTTTACTTAAGAGAATGATAAATACTAGAAAAATATGTGAAGGTTGCATAAAGAGCATAAAATTTGGCCTAAGCTAGATAATCTTGATGTCATCCTAAGGCATGAGATTGAACTTAGCTAAAACCCACTAGTTTACCACCCCTCATCAGTGCTTACCCCCACTTGTAGATGCTAGTGCTAAGCATAAAACTTGATCAACTTTAGATGGGAATACTTGGTGGAAAAATGGTTATGAAAACCTTGGAATGATGGATCATTCTATTGAAATGTTTTGGACATGTGTTTCCGAACACCTGATGATTTTGGTGATGAAAATGTGGAGGCATGAGCCTTAGCCCTTTATAAAACTGATGGTTGTCTGGATGCGATACCATTCCAATTTTATCGTACAACCACAATATCCGAAGATTGGGTAGGGCTTGACTGGAAACTTATATACCTTAGTATTAGTTCCCTCACGGCCAAGGTCTGAGCTGAGGCTACCTTGTGAAGATTGTCCACCTGTGCAGTACCCAAGATGACGGTTGGTCATGGTTGGGAGGCCAAACTCACAGGAGAGGTACTTGTACTAGGGCATGTAATTGAAAAGTTAGGATTGATTATCCGCATACTGAGTATGGTGAATTCAGGATTTGTTCCTGACGGATGTATCGAATGTTGTGGTGAAAGTGTACAATCGCTGCAGAGTGTCAAACTATTCGAATAGCAGCGTCATGATTATGGACAGTTGGAGTGGCCATACTGTTCCCCCGTTAGACTTTTCAAATTGACTTGTGAAATGGATTGAGACTTTGACTTGACCACAACAGGGTTGTGATATGAAATACAAGTTCCCACTTAGGAGTTATAAAATTGTGACTAGCATTCATTGCTTCTAGACTTAGTAGAGATAAATCTGGTTTTTGCAAAATAACCCTAGAGCCTAGTGTCCTATTACCAAAAACCCCTTTTACTTGTTAGTATTAGTTTGCGAGTACTTAAAGAGTACTCATGGCTTTGTCCCTGGCTATTCCCATGGCCAGACTATGAAGAGGAGTACGGAGGATGGACCCCGTGAAGGTTACGATAACTAGGATCATCTCCCATCGTCGGCATTGCCGTGACCCCAAAGATGGAGCTTCGCCCATGCTACCGTTATTATTACGTATTCCGTTGCTTGATGTTGTATTAAGAACTGGATCATGAGATCCCTATTTGTGTAAGAACTTATGTACGGTTTGTAATGGATGATGTACTATGGTATGCAATTCTGTTATGTCTCGCAAAAATGGTAATCCTGGGATTGCGATGTATGGCATAAGGAATCAGGATTAAAAATCCGGGTGTTGACATCGAGTAGGTAAGTGATAACAAGAATAATTTTTGAGGTGACATGCACCATCAAAATCAAGATCAAACCATTTGCAAGCATTGAAAGCTGGGATCAAAGAACTCTAAACATGAGCATGAAAGATGGTGTTCTAACAATAAGACGTAGCAACTATTATTACAACATGAAAGGCTATAAACAAAGATCATGAATAGCATGCATTGAAAAACGTTTGTTTGTTTCACATATAGATTCAGCTTGTCCCTCATGGAGTATCAAAACATAAATGCATAGGACACCTTCAAAGTTCATAAGAGTGACTAGATACAAATAGCACAAGAACAAGTAATATCAACAAATATGAATTAATTAGTAAGTCTTGGGACAATGCACATAGAACTGAGAATAGAAACTATGCTCTCATAACTGGTGCCTAAGGATAGAAGGTGGAGACTCAATATAATAGTGGAAGAAAGTCCCTTCAAAGGGAAGTAGGGATTTCAAGTTTCAAAAAGAGCTTCCAAAAATTATGGTACTTGTTAGCTTTCAGCTCTCATTGCCCTATCATAAGCATCTTGAAGTGGTTAAGGTTAAAGTGAACAAACTATGGAGTATATGCTTGACAAAGTATAAGTTGGCAATCTCATGTCCCTTGAATACGAGGGCCGCTCCTCATGCTACTGAACTTTAGTTACTTGCAAGTTCTTGTCATAGTAAGTACATGTGTATCATAGAGAACCACCAACGGGGTACCCCTTGCACATGACACAGGAGCTATCCCATAATCAAAATAACAAGGCAAGCAGACAATGAGCATCTCAAAAATCTCTTATTTACCATGGGAATATGGTGGTTTTTCTCTCTTTCCTCTTTTCAATATGTCTCCTTTTTTATATAAGAAGAAAGATTCATAGATTGCTCATTATGGTGATGCTGCAAGTTTCCACCATGATTAGGCATGGCTTAGGCTAGCGGTTTAGGCATTTCTCTAACACAATATACATAACTACATGGACTTACAAGCTGCCCTTTTATTTCACACCGACGACATCCGCAAACAAAAGAGCATGATATCAACTGGATAGAGATCCATAAGTGTTGAAAGCGTTCCCCATGACAGCATGGTTTTGCTAAACCCAACGTATAAGTGCAAGCATATACAACTTAGATGACACAATGGTTCAAGTTTATTAGGGGCAAGAAAAATAAATTATGCCATCAAGTTCGTGAGAGCTTTAATCACTAAGTTTTCACATAACAAAATACTTTTTAATTGGAAGATAGATGAAAACAAGAATATACTTGGAATGGTGTAACACACCATGCATAGGAATTTATAGTGGACACTTTGGAATAACTTTGTTTCTTGGGAGTTGGATGCATGAGTAGAGCTTACTCAGCAAAGTGAAGGCTAGCAAAATACTGGAGCGACCAACTAAGAGAGCAATAGTGACCATAATCATGTAGAGCGACAAAACATTACTAATCAAAGCATAGAGTGGTACCACAAGTCAAGGACTAAATGATCATATAGGCTAATGGTGACTTGTTAGAGTCATAACATGGTGTGACCATGTGCCAAGTCAACCTAAACAATACATCAAAGGAGAATACCACAATACTATGCTTTTGTATGCTAAAACAACGCATGATTCTTGCAAGTCACACTAAGCAATCTCAATTGTTTGGAGCAAGTCATGCTACAACAATAATCACTAAGCATAAGGTCAAACAACATCTAGCATGGCATGGTAAAGTCTAAGCCACAGTCAAAGCAAGCTCACTTTTGTACCACTATAAGCATGAAAGTTTCTACTCTTTTCCAACACCAATCAACTTATTTGAAACAACTCACAAAGATAATAATCAATAAAGATCAGTGAGCTTGTCTCACAAATCCACAAAGAAGAACTAAAAAGTTCTAAGCTGAAAGCACAAGAAAACTAAGGCTAAACACAATGCTAGCAAAAGAGAACACTCACAAGACAAAGAATGAAAACTAGAGTGTTCTAGGCAATGAAAACAGAGCGTGTCTCTCTCCAAAAGAAGTGTGTTGTAATCAACCAACTTATTGCAGCAAGCAAACCAAAAGAAAACTAAATACAAAAGCAAAGACGCTCCAAGAATAACACAATAGTGCATGAAACAATAAAAACTAAGTGTCTAAAAGGACCTGAGCTTTTTATTGATGAAGGAGGGGACGCCTTGGGCATCCCCAAGCTTTGATGCTTTTACCTCTTGAATATTTCTCGGGGTGACACGGGGTGGCATCCCCAATTGATGTCTACGCACTTCTATTCTTGTAGACAGTTGTTGGGCCTCCAAGTGCAGATGTTTGTAGAACAGCAGCAAGTTCTCCCTTAAGTGGATCACCCAAGGTTTATCGAACTCAGGGAGGAAGTGGTCAAAGGTATCCCTCTCAAGAAACCCTGCAATCAAGATACAAGAAGTCTCTTGTGTCCTCAACACACCCAATACACTTGTCAGGTGTATAGGTGCACTAGTTCGTCGAAGAGATAGTGAAATACAAGTGGTAACGGTGCCATAAAATAGGTTCTGATTTGTTGTAGACGTGGGGTAACGTGTGTGAGTGCCAGAAAATAGCTTGATAGTGAGGTAAAGACTAAAGGCAAAAGGATGGAAGCAAGCAAACACGCAACAAATCTAGTAGCAAACGGTGTTTCAATGTTTATAAACAAGGCCTAGGGATCATACTTTCACTAGTGAACACTCTCCCATATAAATATCCTCTCTTCATGATACTAATCTTAACTACTCTCCGGTTGGACACTCCAATCCATGGTAGGCCTACAAAAGCACACCTCAAAGTCCGCCTTCCCCATCTAGATAACCCCACACTGTCACAATTTCATAGATACATCCAGCTCAAAATATAACTCATGAATATATATATATATATATATATGTAGTCTAGCCTAAGTGCCACACACGGCGGGCACACTGTCACTGTCACTATCACACACGTGGGGAAAAGCATAGATCTATTAAAGCATGATGAGTATTTATGTAGACTCAATCCTAAGTGCCACCATGGCGTGCACGCTGTCACTTTCACACACATGGGGAGAGCAGAGATCTATTGAAGCACTTGAGTAGCAAGGTAGATCTACTTGATTATAAAGCGCATGACCACAACAAGATCATTCATAGAGAGAGAGATGAACACATAGCTACCGGTAGAGCCCTTAGCCTTGAGAGAGAACTACTCCCTCCTCATCATGGGGATCAGCAACGGTGATGGAGATGGTGGTGGAGATCGATGGAGATGGCTCCGGAGGCACTTCCCCATCCTGGCAGGGTGCCGGAACAGAGACTTTTGTCCCTCGAATCTCCGTTTCGGTGGCGGAGGCGTTGTGGAGGTTTTCGTGGATTTCTGCCAGATGATCTAGGGTTTTCTCCCTGGGAGGCTTTTATAGGCGAAGGAGGCAAGGCGAGGAGGCAGCTAGGGGGCCCACACCCCCTGTGGGTGATACGTCGGAAACGTATCTATAATTTTTGATGTTCCATGCTTGTTAGTATCTACTTTGCTTTTATTTGTCTACACTTTGAGGTGCTTTTTACATGTTTTCTAGTACTAACCTATTAACAAGTTGCCATATTGCCAGTTGCTTGTTTTCTGCTGTTTTTGGTTTCAGAAAAGCTAGTAAAGAAATATTCTCGGAATTGGACGGGACAAACGTCAAAGTCAATAACTTTCCGTGGGGAACAAGAAGTCCAGAGGGGAGACAGAGAGGTGCGCCAGAGGGGCCACACCCCCTATGAGCGGCCAGGGGTGGGCCCGCGCCTAGGAAGCGTGTGGGGCCCCTGGCCACCTCCTTGGCCTCCCCCTTCACCTATAAGAAGCCCTCGGTGCAGAAATCCTAAGCACCTGATCAAATATCCATGAAACCTTTTGTAGCCGCCGCCACCATTGTCCCTAGATCGGGGGATCTGAAGTTCTTCCCGGCACCCTACCAAAGGGGAGATCATCCTAGAGGCCTTCTCTCCAGTATGATTCGTGAGTAGTTCCACCTTGGACTATGGTTCCATGTAGTAGCTAGATGGTTGTATTTCCTCCTTTGTGATTTCATGTATAGATCTTGTGATCACCGTTCATGATCAAGATCTAATCTATTTGTAATCATGCATGTTGTGTTTGTGGGGATCCGATGGATATTGAGATCATTATGTTGGATTGATTAATGGTTTTGTATTTATGATTCTATCATGTCCGTGTTGTTTGTGATCTTGCATGCTCTCTGTTGTTAGTAGCTATCTTGGCCAAGTAGTTGCTAGTGACTCCAAGAGGGAGTATTTATGCTCGATAGTGGGTTCATGCCTCTAGTTTCCAAGGGAAGTGACAATAATCTCTTCGGTTGTAGATGTGCTGTTGCTACTAGGGAGAAAACAACGGTCTCTTGTTCATGGAACATGTGGACTGTTTACCTTACACACTTTGCTTATATCAGTTGTCTGTTGCTTGCAACTTAATACTGGAGGGAGTTCAGATAGTAAACTGAAGGTGGAATTCTAGTCATAGATGTAGTTGGATGGCGGTCTATGTATCTTGTTGTATTGCCCAATCGAATCTCATAAGATCTTTCTGACTAGTATTGCATTGTTATGCCTTGATCAGTTCCTATTAATTGCCCTGCTATAATTTGTTTACCCTTCATGCCATGTTGTTTATCTAAGGAGAGCACCTCTAGTGAACTATGGACCCCGGTTCAATCTTTACCATTGATACATCTTCCACTGTTACCTGTTTACTTGTGATACGCCCAATTTGCATCACCTTTCTATATCATAATTTATCTAAATTCATTGATATATGTCTTATTATGAGGTATTGCTTATGGCTTTTCATCTGTTTATGCATGTTGGATGATTCTTGGAGGATGAACTGCCGGAGTCTGGATTCTGATGGAAAAGAAGGCGTTTCAGTGCAATTTCGTGAAGATCAGAAAAATACTAGAAAAATATGGAAATGTATTATTTTACCAGAAGAATGAGGGATCCAGAAGGAGGGATGAAGAAGGGCCGCAGGGGGCCCACACCCTCCTAGGCGCGGGCCAACTCTGGGTCGCGCCTAGGACAGGTGTGGCCCACCTGCCCGGCCTCTGACTCTCCCCCTTCGCCTATATCTTCCCTAAGGAACCCTAAACCTTGGGGAGCGACCACATATAGATTTCCACCGCCTCTGGGGGGCGGAAAACACCGAGAGAGAAAGATCCCTCTCACAGACAGATTTCTGCCGGGTGAATTCCTTCCCGGAGAGGGGAGACCGTCGCCATCAACATCATCGTAAATCTAGGCCTCATCAGGATCATCATCATCACCCACACCATCATCTCCACCAGCACCATCATCACCACTCCGTCCCGCTGTAACAGTTGTGTTGGATATTGCTTTAGTTCATTAGGGGAAACCTTCCCGGTGTTAATTACTATTGTAGTTGATGCTTGTGAGTGGAACCATTAGATTATTGTTTATGTCAGATTGTTATCCATTACCATATCATCCTTGATCTTGATCCATATGATGTCTTGTGAGTAGTTCGTTGTGTTCTTGAGGACATGGGAGAAGTCATGTTGTTAGTAGTGAATCTGTGATGAGTTATTATTCAATGGTTTAGTATTTAAGTTGTGGTGCTATTCTTCTAGAGGTGTCATGTGAACGTCGACTACATGACACTTCACCATTTATGGGCCTAGGGGGATGCATTGTGTATTTGGCTACTAATTGTGGGGTTGCTGGAGTGACAGAAACGTGAACCCCCGTTAGGACACCTTTGCACAAGGGAGTGTAGGATCTCAGAGTTTAAGGTTGTGTTTAGATTTATATCTTAATTACTTTCCTATAGTTACGGATGTTTGCAGGGGGTTTAATCACAAGTATGTATTAGTCCTAAGAAGGGCAGTATGTTAGCACAGGTTCACCCACACAACACTTACAAACACCAAAGAAGAGTACTCAGCTATTTGAAGCAAAAGCACTTGACAAAATTCCCACGTGTCCTCGAGAACGTTTGGTCCTTATAAGTATTTCCACTGGCTTGTCCTTTGCTAAGAAAGGATTTGGCCACTTGCTCCGTTTGTTCATTACCTTTGTTACTTGATCCTTGTTTTTTTTGCTTTATCAGAAAACCACTAAAAATCCGTTTGCTAAGTATTCACAGGGATTTCCTGCTCCACACCACTATTCAGCACCTTCTGCTCCTCGTTGGGATCGACACTCCTATTTATCAGAAGTAATGCGATACACCCCCTATACTTGTTGGTCATCAAGACTATTTTCTGGCACCGTTGCCGGGGAGTGAAGCGCTATTGAAGAGTGGACTGGTAAAGGAAACTTTTACTATGAGTATTGCTTTTGTTTCTGTTTTTTGCTTTGCTTCCATTATGGATAACCCACTTGGTTTTCTATTTGGGAGAACTACTACCACAGAAAGGGTAGTAGAGGAACCACCACCTGTTGAGATAGATCCTTTTAAGATACCTACAAGTATTGTTAATCGTGTTATGGATAATTATTATTTAGGGGATGGAACTGTCCATCCCGGTGATCACTTGCTTTTTATCCATGAATTATGCGGGTTGTTTAAGTGTACAGGTATCACAACTAAATAGGTGAAGAAGAAGTTACTCTCCATATCCTTGAAAGGGAGAGCTGAAGAATGGTATAAGCTGCTTAAGAACGGACAATCCATGGAATGGGGGGAGATGAATCTCTCTTTTACTATAAATTTTATCCTCCCAATGAGATTCATAAGGATAGAAATATTATATATAACTTTCGGCCTCTTGATGGAGAGAATACAGCTCAAGCTTGGGGGAGATTGAAGTTACTAATGCTTAAATGTCCTATTCATGAACTCCCTAACAATATTATTCTCAATAATTTTTATGCTAGGCTTTCTCTTCAAGATAAAGATTTACTAGATGCTTCTTGTGCTGGATCATTCACACATATGAAGGAAGAAGCTAAATGGGATCTTTTAGACCGCATTCAAGATAACACTGAAGCTTGGGAGAATGACAAAGAAAGAAAGTCAGGTATAAACTATGATTCTGAATTCATTAAATCTTTTATGGGAACTGATAGCTTACGTGACATTAGTAATGAGTTTGGTCTTGATTCCCAAAGTATTGCCAACTGTTTTAAGGCCTTTGCCTCTTACATAGAAATTCCCAAGAAGAAGTGGAATAAGTACCATGTGCCTTATAAAGATGTTGTTAATCATGTTCCAGTTAGAAGTACTCAAGTTTGTACTACTAATCATATTGTGCCTGAACCCCATGTTGAGAAAGTTCCTTTCCCAGCTAGAGTAAAGGAGTATTCTATGATTATTAGTGCAAATAACAAAGGTACAATGAAAACTGTGGAGCCTGGTGAGCAAATTAGTGATAAACCTGTGGTAGCTATTGTGAAAGACACTGTCACTAGAAATATAGAGGATGACATATTGTATTCTGTGAAGACGCTTCTAATATTATTTCTCATCCTAGTAGAGCTAGAAAATCTAGTGTTCATGTGCTTTCTGCTAAAATTGGTGATCATTGCTATTATGGTTTATGTGATATTGGTGCTAGTTCTAGTGCTATTCCTTATGAGATTTACAGGGAAATTATGCATGAGATTGGTCCTTGTGAGCTTGAGGACATTGATGTGGTTATTCACCTTGCTAATAAGGAAACCATTTGCCCCATTGGCATTGTAAGAGATGTGGAGGTTCTTTGTGGTAAGATTAAGTATCCTTCTGGTTTTCTAGTGCTTAATTCAGCAGCTAGCAAAGCTTGTCCTATCAATTTTGGTAGGCCCTTCTTGAATACTTGTGGAGCTATTATAGATTGTAAGAAGGAGAAAATTTTAACTAAGTTTGATGGATATTCTTATGAGTTTAACTTTTCCAAATTTGCTAAAGCTCCTTGTGAAAATAGCTTGGCTAATAAAGATTTCAGGATGGAACAACCTGCTTCTATTGATCCAGTCTATGACCTTGGACCTCTTTTTGATGACTGTAAGTATGCTCACTCTAATGATAAAGTTGTTGCCAGTGAAAGTTATATTGTCAACTTTATTCAAAGTGCTACTGAAAGTTATTTTGAGAGAGGGAAACATGGTTTTATGCATCTCAATGATGTTAAGTTTCCCTATTTTATGTTGAAAGCTTTGAAGTTGCATTTGTTTTGTCTTCCTATGCTTGTGGCTTTTTCTTTCAACAATCCATTTTCTCATGATACCCCCATGCATAGGAAGTGGGTTAGACTCAAGTGTGTTGGTTATTTGCTTCTTGATGCTCTCTTTCACTTCAAATGTTTATCTCCTATGTGAGCATCTTTGAAAGTTTCAAGCCTAACTTAAATGCATTAAAGAAAAGTACTTGTGGGGAGATAACCCAAGAGTTTTGTTGAGTATTGGAAATTTTTACTTCAGTAATAACCTCTCCTTATCCTTTTTTTTTGGTTTTCGTGTCGCGTTCTACTACTTTTGTGAATTAGTGGAGTTGTGAAAAGTGGTTGTCCTGGGACAGATTTTTGTGTTGCATTGTAAAAAACCGTGAGGAAGTTCAATACCTTCGATGAAGCTGTATTTTTCTGATATTGTTCTCCAGTTTGTTACCCAACTTTCATTAGTTTTGCACTTTTTGATTTGAGCAACAAAAGGTTTTCGAAAAAATCAATCTTTGCCTACTGGTCTATTTTGACATATTTCTGCCGTCATTTGCATTTGCCTCTTATAGAAGCCTTTGTTTTGATGGGTTTTCAGTTGAAGTGTGACCCTAAGGGATATTGTTTTTGCTTACACTAATGTTGGCATTGAGTTTGTGCAAGAGTTTTGTATGAAGGAAATTCTCAGGGGAAGGAGAAAAGGAATCTGTGAAAAATACCGTGCTTTGCGGATGAAGGTGGATGAACTTCAAGAGGAGAACAACAAGCTTCATAAGATGCTAGAGGGTTTTCTTATCCCAAACAAGGGGGCAACACCACCACCACCGAAGGAGTAATTCCTCATCAGGTTTGGCATCCCCTTGGCTTGTTCCAAGCTTGGGGGAGTGCCACGATATCACCATCATTATCTTTTATCTTTTTAGTGGATTCATATCTTTGGTAGAGAAGTTATCTTATGGTTTGGTTTGCATATGTAAGTATCTATCCTTTAGTTGATTATCTATGTATCCCTTGGTGTGAGTGCCTTTATTGGGTACTAATGAGAAGTCTCATCTTTTACGTTTTGCACTTCTTATTTTAGTTTGCAATCTCTATTATATGATGGATCTTGTTGATCAGTATTGGCACCACTTTGGGAGCATCAAGTGGATCTAAATTGGTTTTGGCAAATCAAGCTCTGGTTAGTAGCAATACTTTTTGAGGTTTGAAAGAAAAAGAGAAAAAGCTTACAGGTATTTGGTATCATCTAATTTATTTCTTGATTGGCTCATATGCTTAGTATTCTTTATTTAAGATCTTTTGGGTCTTCAAGGAAGGTTGCATGTTTGGCTTTATTACTTGTATGTTTGCTTGTTTCTTTCAACTCTCTTGCTTGCTACCCAGTCTTGCTATCCAAAAACCTGTTTTGAGAAGGCTTACTTCTCATGTTTCCAAATCCCTTTGAACCAAACCTTTGCCATTTCTTTCCACCATATATCTAGTAGAATTATTGCTATTCCAAGAAAATTCTCAGGCTTCATATACCTTTCGAATTAAAAAGTATTTTGTTATGAGAAAACTAGTTAGTAAAGCTCTCACGAACTTGATGGCACACCTTATTTTCTTGCCCCTAATAAGTTGAACCATTGTGGACATCGAAGTTGTATATGCTTGCATCTATATGTTGGGATTAGTAGAACTGTGCTGCCACAGGGAACGTTTTCAACATAGCACTTGTACTCTGTACATTGTTGATATCGTGCTCTTTTGTCTATGGATGTCAACGATGTGAAATAAGAGGGGAACTTATGAGTCCATGGAGTTTGTACTTTGTGTTAGATAAATGTTTGGGCCGCTAGCCTAAGCCATGCCTAATCATGGTGGAAACTTGCATCACCACCATAGTGAGAAATCTGTGAAGCATCCTCAATAAAAAGCTACACACATAGTAAATAAAAAGATTGCTGAGATGCTCATCGTGCCTTGCCTTGTCATTTTGGTTATGGGAAAGCTCACTGTACCATGTGCAAGGGGTACCCCGTTGGCGGTTCTCAATGATATGCAAGTACTTACAATGACAAGAACTTGCCTGGGCCCAAAGTTGATGTAGCATGAGGATTGGCCCTCATATTCAAGAGACATGATATTGCGAACTTATATTTCGTCAAGCATATACTCCATCCTTGTTCACTTTAACCTTAATCATCTCAATATGCTTATGATAGGGGCAATGAGGGCTCAAAGCTAGTAAGTACCATAATCTTTTGGAAGCTCTTTATGACTTGTAATCCCTGCTTCCCTCTATGAAGGGACCTTTCTCCCACTTCCAAGTTGAGTCAGTAAACCTACTTCCTCTCTATCTCGAGCAAGCATTTAAGTTGTTGTGTTTCAAGCATTCATATGGTGATTTATTCAATCATGTTCTTTATCTTCCTTGTTTGCGCAGAACTCTTATCTATCGAGTATTACTTTGAAAGCCTTCACTTGTGAAAAACATTTTTGAGCAAAGAGTGCTCATGTTTTGAAACTTCTATAAAAAGCTTGTTGTCAAACTATTTGCCAGGTTTTCTCTGACCAAGAACAAAAGTTTGCCAATTCCAATTATGATTTATCTTTATGCATCTCTATTGTTATATAATGGTAAGTTGCTTTATCTTTATGCATCTCTATGATTTGTGCAATGGTAAGTGTGATGCTTCTTGTTCGTATTCTTTTATCGACACTTCACTCCATAAACCTGTGGACATGTTTACTGAGCTCAGTTTTCGCTTGGGTACAAGCAAAGTCTAAGCTTGGGGGAGTTGATACGCCCAATTTGCATCACCTTTCTATATCATAATTTACCTCTATTCATTGATATATGCCTTATTATGAGGTATTACTTATGGATTTTCATCTGTTTATGCATGTTGGATGATTCTTGGAGGATGAACTGCCGGAGTCTGGATTCTGATGGAAAAGAAGGCGTTTTGGTGCAACTTCGCGAAGATCAAAAAAATACCAGAAAAATATGGAAACGTATTATTTTACGGAAGAATGAGGAGCGGAAGGAGGGACGACGAAGGGCCGCAGGGGGCCCACACCCCCTAGGCGCGGGACCACCCTAGGCCGCGCCTAGGGCAGGTGTGGCCCACCTGCCCGGCCTCCGACTCTCCCCCCACTACTAGGAAAAAGGCTGTTCGTGGCACACCTGAAAAGCCCATCCGTGGCGCACTAGTGGTGCGCCACTAGGCGTCTGTTGCGGCTAAAAGTGCACATGGCGCTACGAGTCGCCACGGTTATATGAGGATAGGCATAGCGCACTACCAGGTGTGCCACGGGTAGGGGTACCAGGTGTGCCACGGATGTGTTTTTGAAAAAACAAAAAATGCAAACAAAACCCTCGTTTTGAATTGCAAAAGCAATCGGGTCCAGAAATCGCCGCCGTCACGTCGCCTCGCCAGAGCAGTGGCCGTGGCCATGACCTACCACCGCATGGATGTGCGGGAGGCCGTGGCCGTGCTAGTCCTCGTCGGCGTCGAGGCAGGAGGAGGTGCATCGGGAGATGCAGTCGGAGGTGGACGGAGGTATGGTCGGAGGAGGTGTGGTCGGAGGAGGCGACGACGACGGCTGAAGGAGCTGGTTCCCGTGGTCGTACTTGGTCGGAGGAGGCCGAATTGAGGAGAAGGAGAAGAGGGAGGAAGAGAAGAAGAGAGGGAGGAAGGAAGAGAAGACGAAGAGAATAGGAAGAGAAGAAGAGAGGAAGGAAGAGAAGAGGAAGATAAGAAGAGAGGAAGGAAGAGAGGAGGAAAAGAAGAACAGAGAGAGGAAGGAAGAGAGGGAGAGAAGGAGGTAGGTGGGTGGGGTGGTGATTGATTTGAATCCGCCCTACTAAATGGCGCACTAGGTGGTGGTGCGCTACGGGTAAGTTGCCTCAATTTTTTTTCTGCAGCCAAAAATCTTGTTTTTGCCATAACTTTTTACTCTTTTTGATTTTTGAGATTCTAAAAAATCGCTAAATGACCTAAAGGTGTTGCAAGCGAATCTAGAATCTCGTTCTGGTCATTTTGGTATATTATACGTTTTTTTCGACATCGTATGCAAAAGTTACGGCCGTTTTACCGTGGCATGACTTTTTTTGCAGAAAAAGTCGAAATTCATGTTTGTTAATTTTCCTAGAAACTAGACCACATTATCTAAGTAAATATGAAAGGATTTTATTTTTTGAAGTGTTTTTCATTTTATTTTATTTTTTGCAAAGCTAAAAAAGGCGATCCACAAGGGGGTGGAGTTGGTGTAGGCCACTTAGCCGTAGGGCACTAGGGCAGAGTGCCCTACGGCTAAGTTGACCCAGCTGCTGCAGCACACATACCCGTAGCGCACTAGGGCAGAGTGCCCTACGGCTAAGTTTCACATCCGTAGCGCACCTTGACATAGTGCGCTACGGGTATGTGTGTTGCGGCCACCTGTGCCCTGGCCCACACATAGCCATGGCGCACCTCCTCCATGTGCGCCACGCTTACGGCAGTTAGCCGTAGGACACCTATGGGCAGTGCTCCACGCCTATTTTACCCGTGCGGCACCACTAGCACGTGCGCCACAGATGTGTGTGTCGTGGTGGTGGCACGGCAGATGCCATGGGTAGGCTAAAGTATGGGGCCAATGGATGCTAGAGGGATCTGGGGAAATTCTACACACAAATGACTAACACACAGATCTTTATTTCTCCTTTCTTGGGCTACAAGTGCTCCTTGAGCTGTATGCAGGAAGAAATGATGAACTTCTACCAGCCTAGCGGTCTAGAATGAGCCCATCCCCTTCTCAGTATCCAAGCCTCTCCTTATAAAGGGGTGCCTTGGCTCCTCTATAGGGCTGACGTGGCAAGCATATTCGAGGAATATGCTTGTCCCAATATAGTAACTCGGCGAGCTCCTTTCCGTGTCCCTCTTCTAATGACGGCAAAGTTACAGAGAGCCCCACCTGCATGCCTCGGGTTCCAGGACTGTCACCTCCGTGACCTCCTCCTGCTCTTCTGCTGCTCTGCGCCTTGTCCTTTGCACTTGGCTCTATTCAGATTCTTCCTAGCCCGAGGCTAGGGTTTGACTTCAGGCTCCTCCTTCTCCCGCAAGCTTCATGTTATTCGGCCCTGCTTCGCTTAACTCGGCTTGGCCTTCACCTGCGTTATGGCTTATTCGGACCTGCCCGGCCTACTTAACTCGTACGTCGGCCGAATAATGTACATCCCCTCTGGTAAACGTCATGGTCATGCTCATCTCGGCCGAACTTTATAGGACTCTGCCGATATAAGCAGTAACTCAGAATAAGACCGGGGAAACTCGTTTTGGCTTCCCCCGTCTTGACCCTATCCAGGGTCACCTCCCCAACATTAGTCCCCGAAGCTGGTGTGGTCCCGTCCGTACCTCGGCCGGGCCACATCAGTTTCCTAATACTCATTTCTCCAAATTTCCGAGTTACTCTCTCTTGTTAGAGGTATCCGTGTAGCTTCTTGCGTACGCCTCATCCTACGTGTAACACTCATCATTATTTCCCTAGTTTTTCGTTCCTCTACAGCCTCACGACAACGCTACTGGATTCTGCGCTGTCGCGTCGGCACTGCGACGCCTCGCGCACCGCAATAGTCAGGAGGCTTGATCCTCTCCTGCGTCGCGTGGCCGTCGGTGTGGCTCCAGTCAGCCGCGAGCGGTTACGCTGCATACACGATCTACACGGTTATCGCCCGCACGCACGATCCCACTATCACCAAGGCCACACGGTTATAAAGAGGGGCACGGGGCTAGAGGATTTACTTTCCTCCTTCGCTCACCGTTGCCCTTCTTCCTCCTTTCGCCCTTGTGCCTGTTCGTGCTTCTGCGGCCGCGCGCTCTTCGGAATCTTCGACGGCGAGGCTCTAATCCCTCTGCTCCGTCGACCTCGTCCCCGTACACTTGCTCCGGCACCGTCGCCGGTGAGTTTATCTGTGGATTCATTCCCTAGATTTTTCTCTAGACGCGTCTGCCGCTCTCTAGGTTCCCCGCGACGGTTCCTTTTTCGCTCCACCGCCGTTCTCGCCTAGGACCACGACGGGGCCCTGCACCTCTAGGCTTTGCTCCGCCGCTAGTTTCTCTTCGGTAGATTCCTCCGGCGACCCTATGTCAAGCTCCGTTAGCAGCGCGCTCATCGAGGATGATGATGCAGCATCTGGTCCAGAGCGGGGCTCATGTCAAGGTTCCACCGTCACCCGCCGAGAGATTGAGTGGCTAATCAGAACCCGCCAGATTCCTGCCGAGGTTGCCTGTCGCTTACCCGGCAGCGAATCTTCTCCCGTTCTTAATGAAGGAGAGTTCATCGTCTTGATGTCCCATTTCGCTCACGGGTTTGGTCTTCCTCTTAGCGATTTTGCTAGGGAATTCCTTGATTACTTCGGCCTGCAACCGCATCATCTTCCGGCTAATGCCATTGCTTCCCTATCCGCTTTTATCTCGGCCTCAGAAGGATACTTCGGCCTCTGGCCGTCTGTGCATGTATGGTCCAAGTTCTTCCAGATCCGATCCAATGTCGTTCCAGACAAATCCCTTCAACCTTTCGAGAAATTGCTTACCCAGTGTGGAGCCGCGTCCATCACACCTCGGAGGAAATCCGAGTTTCCTCGCGTCGCTGGTCTTGAGTCATGCAAGAAATGGCATAGATCGTTTTTCTATGTCAAGAATTCTGGGAAGGAAGACAAGATTCGGCTCCCTGCCTTCTCCATCGGCCCCCTTCCAAGAAGAACTGGACTTATAATCCCAGGAAGAGCCATGCCCTGGCCGAGGCCTTTGAGATTCGGCTGAAGGGGCTGATCCGCGCCGGGTTACGTGGCGAGGATCTGATGACCACTTTCGTCAGCAGCCGGATCTGCCCTTTTCAGCAACGCACGCATAAGCTCGGCTATATGAGCGGACCCCTTGATCCCAATCGAGTCTCAACGGTTGAGCTCGATAATTATCTTATTTTCAAGCGTGTCCGAGCTATCTTTAAGACGGAGATGCCGGAGGATTGGACCTGGGGACTGAAGTCGTTCACCCGTGGGAATCCCCCTCCCGAGGTAAATTCATGCATTTATGTTTTGCCCCCCAATTACGTTTGTGATTCCTTTTGCTAATTCCTTTGTCTCTTTTCTTGCAGAGATTTGCGGAGCAGAAGATCGAAGATGCCGAGGTTTTGGCCCTCCGTGGACCGCAGATCGGAACACCGGATAGCGGAACGACTCGGAGGAGTTCCCAAGTCGCACTTGTTCGGCTATTTCGCCCGTGGCAAGACCTCGGCTCACGAGGAGGAAGGTGATTCGGACGACGTCCAAATTCTTGAGGTAGTTGCCGCAATGCCTATCTCTTATGCATTTTCGGCTTCTACTTCCCCAGCTAATCAGGCCGGTTAGGTGCACGATGCCGAGCCTCTCGCCTCCCAACGCCCTGCTATCTCGCGGAAGAGTGCCGCTCCAACGGGTGCCTCCGAAGCCGCCCCCAAGAAGCGAACTAAAAATTCATCTCAGCACCTTTCGAAGCGTAAAATTTTGCCCGGAGTTACTGGGTACGCTCATTTTCATTTGTATTTCTTGTTTCTCTTTTTCCGTCCTTTGATTTGACTTTCTGTGCTTTTGCAGCGCTCCTCTTTCTGTTAAGCCCAGTGGTCCAAGCATGACGAGTCATACTACTCGACTGCCTTCTCCTCCGCCTCCTGAAGACACCAGAGTTCCTAGTCCAGCTCGCGTGGACTCTTCTCCTGCTCCGAGTCAAACATTACCTCAGCAAGATGCACCCGTGGTTACCGTTGCTGATGCCAACGTAACCCGGACAGTTGATCCTCCATCCGAACCCGCTGCCCCCATCGTGAACCCCGGAGTTTCCCCCGAGACTCCTTTGGCCCGCGCAGTTTCAACCACAACTCCAACTCCAGCCGTGGATATCACCATCCCGGCGCCCTTAGAAACTATAGTTCCTCCTGTTTCCAAAGACACCACCCCTAGTGCCGAGGTAACGGCTCCTGCCGACGCCTCTTCTAAGGCCAAGAAGGTCGTCGTCACCAAGCCTCCCTCATCTCAGAAAGGGCTTGCTAGCTCTTCTCAGCCTACAATTGCTGATGCGCTCCGCAAGGGGGTTTCTTCTGCCAAGACCGTTGTCACCCCGGCCGCTGATACTCAGCTCGCTCTTCACAAGAGTCCCGCGGCGGCGGTGGTTACACAACACGTCCGAGGTAAAGTACTGACTCGTACTGAGAGTGGGAACAGCCTCAGCTCGTTGGTTGAGTATGCCAATAATTGGAACGCTGCTGATCAGCTCGAGGGCAATCCAAGCAGTCAGCCATTTCAACTCTCCGACATCAGCAATCGCTTGCATCTGGCTGCCAAGATCGTGCTTGACAACGATAAGATGAACGAGGTAATTGTTTTTATTGACGTTTGATTAGTCATTCGAATGATATTATATATACTCTAGTCCCCGAAGCTTGCAACCGAATAACTTGTTATTCGTTTGGAAGTTTTATTAGGCTTTTCCTGCTTCGGTTTTGTCTTAGTGTTTGAATATCCAGCCACCTAGGTTCGAATTAAGATTTGCTTGATTCGGATCTGTCTTAGCTTCGAATATCCAGCCACCTAGATCCGAGTTAAGTTTTGCTTGATTCGGATCTGTCCTAATGTTCAAATATCCAGCCACCTAGATCTGAGTTATGCTTTGCTTAATTTGGATATGTCCTAGTGTTCAAATATCTAGCCACCTAGGTCCGAGTTAAGCTTTGCTTGATTCGGATCTGTCCTAGTGTTCAAATATCCAGCCACCTGGGTCCGAGTTAAGATTTGCTTGATTCAGATCTGTCTTAGATTCGAGTATCTCACTGCTATTTATTTTGTCGCTTAGGTTGCGCATGATTGGCGGACCGCCGAATTCCAAAGGCTGCTTTTCGCACATAAGAAATTGCAAGATAGGTATGAAAAAGTCATTCCCGTGGTGAAGAAAGATGGTAAGTACAAACTTTTGTATTGTCCCTAAAGTTCTTATTATTTTGGACTTGATGTGTTAGCTCATTTTGCTGGTGAATAGGTAATATCAACAATCTCAATATCCGTCTTGAGAAGAAAGTCAAGGGCCTGGAAGGTTAGTTACCCTTTTTCTTTACAGATTTCCGTTCGAAACTTATCCCGGGTTCCTTTTAACCTTTTGGCTTTGGTATAGCCGAGTTACAAACTCTTGCAGCGTCACATCAAGAATGCATACCCATGCCTGATATGATGCTGCATTTTTTAGAACAAGCCGCTACTCACTCGGCGCAGCTGAAAGAGAAAGATGACGAGATAATTCGCCTGTGCGCCAAGGTGGAGTCCCTCAAGCTCTCTCAGAAGTCTGAGTTAGAGAAAGTTGACCAGGAGTTCTCCGAAGAGAAGAATCGGCTAGCTCTGCAATTGCAGAAAAATAAAGAACTCCTCGAGGCTGCCGAACTTAAGATGCGGGCGATGAGCAAGGAGATCACTCTCTTTGAGAAGACCAAGGTTGATTGGGCTCAAGATCTTCAGAAAATGCTGAGCTATATTCATCGTAAGTCTCTGACCGTGGTCGAGTTATCTCCTTCTCTTTCTTACTTTTGAGTGATATACTTTTATTCTTAGCAGACCATTTTCCAGAAGCTAAGCCTGTGAGCTCTAGAGCGGTAATTAATGCTCGCGTGCGCCGAGGTGTTCCCGCAGATGCGAGCCCAGAATACTCGATGGAAGATTTCTTGGTTGTCGTTGGTGCTGCTGTTGGTCCGATGAGGATTATGGGCAGAGATTTGGTGCAAGCAGCCATTCGGGCCTACCATGTTCTCTGTCCGAATACTTCTAGAACTCCTGACATTGATGAGATCAAGATACTTGTGGAAAGATTGATGGAATCCCAGAACCAGTTAAATCTCTGGAGGGAGTCCGATGGACGAGCTGGTGCTGATATGGCGCTCACAATCATTATGTCTTTGTACGAGGATATTTCGCTCGATACCTTGATAAACTTGCGCACTGGCTCCCGTTGGGTTGAGGATCCAGAATTCATCGCTCGCCGACAAGCTTGTGCCTTCCAGCTTGTTGAGTATGATGATGTGCATAACTAGATTGAAGGGCCGAGTTTCCTTCCTAACCCGGCGGATGACGTCGAAGTCGAAGATTCTTCTGATGATAATTCGGCCGACCAAGGCGAGGGTGAGGGCGACTCAGACACTTCTGGTGAATCCAGCGCAAGCTTGGATGGGGACGGCGACGCGCGATCATCTTCCAAAGGGACTGGGCATTCTGAGGCTCAAGCTAATGTTTCTCAACAGCCCCGGGCTTCCCCCGAAGTCATTCCTGGTTCTGTGGAGGGCGAAGCAACTTCGGCCGATGTGCCGTCTACCTCGGAGCGCCTAGCGCCTGACCAAATCGCCGCCCCATAGGTTCAAAATGATCTTGTTTCTTATCCCCGGTATGCCGGGCGTGTGATGTGTGTGAAACAATTGTCCGACCTTCTGTGTGGTATGAACCTCTTTTGCCTTTTGCCGCTGAGGCACATATGATGGTGATCGTTATTATTCTTTCTAAAATGATCTTGTTGGTTTAAATCTTTGCTTTGGTGGCCTTCAATTTTGTAAGTTTGGATTATGTATTTGCATTTGTCCCACCGTAGTTCGGCGTTTAATATTGCACGACCTTTATAAATTTGTGGCTCAACCATTGTGTTCTTGATCTCTATCCGAGTTATAAATCTCGAAGCCCACATTTGGGGAAAGCGAAATAATATCGTTCAAGGTAGCTTTTGACCTACCGTTCTGGGTGTCGAAGTTTAATACCCATTTTTGTAACAAGGGACAATTGTGGGGCAATTCCCTAGTCAGTGCTCTAGAAATCGAGGTTTTAATGCCTAATTCGAGATAATGGATAATACGTCATAGTCCCTGAATTCCTTGCTCGAGATCCTGAAGCTTAACACATAACTCAGGAAAAAATGACGTTGAGCAATCCCCGTGTCACTGCTCCAAGTGCATAACTCAAAGTGCCGAGGTTTAGTACCTACCTCAGAATGTGTAACAACATAGGGCAGTCCCCGTGTTACTGCTCAAGGTGCCGAGGTTTAACACGTCACTCAAAATGCGAAATAACATAGGGCAGTCCCCGAGTTACTGCTCAAGGTGCCGAGGTTTAATACATAACCCAAACTGAGAAACAATATAGGGCAGTCCCCGAGTTACTGCTCAAGGTGCCGAGGTTTAATACATAATTCAAAATGAAAAATAATATAGGGCAATCCCCGAGTCATTGCTCGAGGTGCCGAGGTTTAATACATAATCCAAATTGAAAAATAATATAGGGCAGTCCCCGAGTCATTTCTCGAGGTGCCGAGGTTTAATACATAACCCAAACTGAGAAACAATATAGGGCAGTCCCCGAGTTACTGCTCAAGGTGCCGAGGTTTAATACATAGTTCATACTTCGTCCTGAAGCGTCACTTTACAACGTGTCATAGATGACTTCTACGAGTAAAATGGACGGAGTAAATCTATGTTCCATGGTCTTTTCGATTCTTCGCTGGCTTTATCTGCCTTGTTCTTTTCTGGTGAGTGAGCATCAATTAGGTAATATGCATCATTGTGCAATTCTTTGCTCACGATGAATGGTCCTTCCCATGGGGGTGATAGTTTGTGCATGCCGGCCGTACGTTGCACTAACCGAAGAACCAAATCTCCTTCTTTAAACACTCTTGGATTGACTTTCTTGCTATGATATCGTTGCAAGTCCTGCTGATAAATAGCTGATCTTGATAGTGCCAACTCCCTGGATTCTTCTAGTAGATCGACGTCATCTTGCCGAGCTATCTCATTTACCTCAGCGGTTGTATACTGGGTAACTCTTGCCGAGTCATGTATTATGTCGGCTAGAAGCACGGCTTCTGCTCCATATACCAGAAAAAATGGTGTATACCCTTTTGACCTGTTTGGGGTAGTTATGAGGCTCCATAGTACTGCTGGTAGTTCCTCGATCCAACACCCTGCCGACCTTTGCAGTGGTTCGACGAGTCGTGGTTTTATTCCGGACAATACTAGTCCATTAGATCTTTCTACTTGCCCATTAGATGCTGGGTGAGCCACCGAGGAGACATCTAGTCTTATGTGTTTTTCTTGTGAGAATCTAGAAAGGCCCCTTCAAAGAAAGTTTGTGCCATTGTCTGTAATAATACTGTGTGGGTAACCATATCTCAAGATAATATCTTTGAGGAATTTTTCTGTTGTGGGTCCGTCACATTTTTTTATTGGTTTCACTTCAATCCATTTTGTGAATTTGTCGACCATGACTAAAATGTGGGTCATCCTTACCTGGCCGGCTTGAATGGTCCCACCATATCTAAGCACCATACAGAAAACGGCCAAGTAATTGGTATCGTTTTTAACTCGGACGATGGCATATGTATCTGTTGGAATTATGCCCTAGAGGAAATAATAAAGATGTTATTATTATAATTCTTGTTCATGATAAAGTTTATATTCCATGCTAGAATTGTATTAAGCGGAAACTTTAATACTTGTGTGGTTTGTGAACAACACCGTGTCCCTAGTACGCCTCTATGGACTAGCTCATTGATCAATGATGGTTAAGGTTTCCTAACCATAGACATGAGTTGTCAATTGATAATGAGATCATATCATTGGGAGAATGATATGATGGACAGACCCAAACTAAGCGAAGCAATTAGATCGTTTCATCGTGTTCATCTTTGCGAAGCTTTTCCTATGTCAAATATTGTATTCCTTAGACCATGAGATAATGCAACTCCCTGGTACCGGAAGAAAGCTTTGAGGTCATCAAACGTCATCCTATGAGAGGGTGATCATAAAGGTGTCTCGCAGGTGATCGGAAAGTATCTGTTGGGTTGTATGTATCGAGATGGAATTTGTCCCTCACAAGTCGGAGAGATATACTGGCCCACTCGAATCGATATCAACACCGCTTGCATGTGGTTAAGGAGTTAATCACAAAGTGATATCGGATTACGGAGCGAGTAAAGTACTTCTTGTGAACGAGATTGAACTAGGTATGACGCAAGCGATCGAATCTCGCAAGTAAAATATCGCGAGACGAAGGGAATATATATATGGGATTGATTGAATCCGCATCGTGGTTCATCCGATATGATCATCGAATAATGTGTGGAATCAATATGGGTGCCCAGCCCGTTGATTATTGATAGAAGATCATGTCTGCATATTCTCGAACCATAGGTCACACACTTAACGTGTCTTGGCGCTAGGATAGATTGGATAATTGGTTTATGAATTTTTGTTCGAGTCTCGGATGGGATACGGGACATCACGAGAGGTTCCGGAATGGTCCGAGAATAAGATTCATATAAGGCACAGTTTTTGGAGTTCGAATTGTTCCGGTTAATCGGTATTGTCGAAGCTTCTAGAACCTTCCGGAAGGGACCAACGTGGCCCCACCTTCCGGAGGGGGCATGGGACTATGAGGGAGTGTCCTGGCGCATTGGGCCAGGGCACAAGGCCCCATAGGGCCCAGCCGATCCTAGAGAGTTTAAATCGTTTAAACTAGAGATAGGGTTTCTAGAAGAGGGAGTCCATGCCCCCACTCCTTATCCTTTGGGCTTGGGAGGGGCTAGCTGCCCCCACCTATATAAAGAGGGGTGGGGCACCAACCCCACACCTCCTCCAAACCCTAGCCGCCTTGCTAGCTTTCCTCCTCTCCTCCCATCGCTTGTAGGCGAAGCCTGCAGAATTCTCCACCATATACACCACGCCGTGTTGTAGATGCAATCTATCTCTCCACCATACTTGCTGGTCCGAGGAAGGAGGAGACGCCGAGGTGCTGCACGTGTGCATCTCACGGAGGCACCGCCACTTGTGGTGCTAGATCGGATCGGATCGCGAGGAGGAGAAGCGACTACATCACCCACGTTCGACGAGCGTTTAACGCTGTGCATAATCTTCAAGGGTATGAAGATCTAATCCAATCTCTCTCATTAATTGCATCTCCTAGATTAGATCTTGGCTTTGCCTGCTGCATCCGTAGAAAATTTTTATTTACTATGCCGAAACCCTTCAAAGGGTATAAGAGCTAGATCTATGCGTAGATGTGTTTCACGAGTAGAACGCAACATGGTTGTTGAGCGTTGATGTTCTGCAAGCCTCTTGTTTGTGTTCTTCTTATGATGCGGGATAGTGAGATTGAAGCGGTCCAGGCCAACCTTACGCGACGTCGTCATGAGACCGGCTCCGCACTTGACGTGTGGCTTGTTCCACACATGCGGCTGGTGGATGTCAGTTTCTCTCACTATAGTTGTCATGGGATTAACACCGGAGTTTGGCAACCATAATATCACCGTTGTGGCTTTACGTAGGTAAGAATCGTTCTTAGCATCTACTCCCATAAGCCACGTAAAACATGCAACAACAAAGTAGAGGCGTCTAACTTGTTTTTGCAGGGAGTGTTTTCTGTGATATGGTATGGCCCAAGATGTGATGTGTATATTGTATGCGATGATCATGTTTTGTAATGTTTCACGACTTGCATGTCGATGAGTACACAACGGTGAGCCATATGGTTGTCTTTATAATTGTGTATGACCTGAGACAACTTCTTATACGCCATGTAATAGCTTTAATTTATCGCTAAGTAGTTAGCAATAGTTGTAGTTGCTATTCGTGGTGGAGGCAATCATGGTGGAGTGATGGAGATCATGCCGAACACAAGATGGAGATCATTGCGAGGATTGGCTATACCATGTCACATAAAGTTATATGCATGTGATGTTTATCCCTTTATGTATCTTATTATGCTTAGATCATGACGGTAGCATTATAAGATGATTCCTCACTTAAAGATCAAGATAAAACTGTGTTCTCCCCAAGTATGCACCGCTATGAAGTTTGTCGTGTCCAAGCATCACGTGATGATCGGGTGCTATAGACTCTCGCTCACATACAACGGGTGCAAGCCAGTTTTGCACACGCTGAAATACTTGGGTCTAGCTTGACGAGCCTAGCATGTATGCACATGGCCTCGGAACACAAGAACCGAAAGGTTAAGCATGAGTCATATGAGTGATATGATCGACACTTTGTTGTCCACCATTGAAACCACATATCTTCTCGTGATGATCGGATTAGGTGTGGTGAATTTGGATCGTGTTCACTAAACAACTTGAGGGATGTTGAATTTAGTGGGAGTTCATCTAGTAATTTGATTAAATTGAACTATTTATCATGAACATAGTCTAAATTGTACTTGCAAATTCTGTAGATCACATGGCCAAGTCCAACTTCAACTTCAACGTTTTTCTGAGAAGGAAAAGCTTAGAAACAATGGGTCTAACTTCACCAATTGGTTCCAATCTAAGAATCATTACTGCGGCGGACAAAAGGACTATGTCCTTGGGAAAGCGTTAGGTGACCCCCTGCAACCGCGCTACCGTTGAGAAAGCTGTCTATCGATCAAGAAAGATGATTATGGTGTGATTAAGAGCACCATGTTGTTTGCTATGGAACCGAGCTTCAAAATCGTTTTGAAGAGTATCCGGCCCTTGAGATTCTCGAGGAGCTGAAAACCATGTTTCGACTCAGCCCGCTTACGAGAGATATGAGATCTCCGAGAAGTTCTTTAAGCGCAAGATGGAGGAAGGGAGTTCCGTTAGTGAGCACGCCATAAAGATGTCGGGCTACACTCAATGTCTTGAGCAACTGGAATGCACGATTCCAGAGGAGCTCAAGATTGACAGGGTTCTGCAATCACTCCCTCCCAGCTACAAAAGTTTTGTAGTGACTCATAATCAGATTGGTTCCACTGATACGATCACCGAGCTCTTCGCAAAGCTGAAGGCTGCAGAGGTGGACATCAAGAAGGATAATCATGTGTTGATGGTCAACAAGCCCTCCTTTAAGAAAGGTAAGGGAGCAAAGAAACCCTTCAAGAAGGGCGGCGGCAAGCGCAATGCCCCTGCTGAGAAGAATCTCAAGTCTGGTCCTAAGCCCGACACTGAGTGCTTCTATTGCAAGGACAAGGGTCACTGGAAGCGCAACTGTCCGAAGTACTTAGCGGACAAGAAGGCTGGCACCATCAAAGGTATATTTGATATACATGTTATTGATGT
Source organism: Avena longiglumis (assembly GCA_030063025.1). Classification (NCBI taxonomy): domain Eukaryota; kingdom Viridiplantae; phylum Streptophyta; class Magnoliopsida; order Poales; family Poaceae; genus Avena; species Avena longiglumis. The sequence continues at coordinate 99,273,761 of CP125976.1, read as the reverse complement.
TTTCCTTACTATCCCTCGTTGTAGTGCCTGGGTATTTGATACCTGTTCGGTTGCTAATATTTGTAACTCGAAACAGAGCTACGGAATGAGCGGCGACTTGCGAGGGATGATGTGACGATGCGTTGGCAACGGATCAAGAGTTGATGTGATGGCCGTCGACGCTCTCCTTAGTTTTACCTTCGGATTAGTTTTAAACCTTAATAAGTGTTATTATGTGCCCGTTGAGCATGAACATTATTTCGGATCGTGTTTATTGCAAGACGGTTATTCATTTAAATCGGAGAATAATGGTTGTTCTATTTATATGAGTAACATCTTTTATGGTCATGCACCTCTTGTGAATGGTTTATTTCTTCTAAATCTCGAAAGGGATGAAACACACATCCATAACATTGAGGCTAAGAGATGCAAAGTAGATAGTGATAATACTACTTATTTGTGGCATCGTCTAGGTCATATTGGTGTAAAGCGCATGAAGAAACTCCATTCGATGGACTTTTGGAGTCTCTTGATTTTGAATCATTTGACACATGCGAACCATGCCTCATGGGCAAGATGATCAAAACCCCGTTCTCCGGTATGATGGAGCGAGCAACGGACTTGTTGGAAATCATACATACCGATGTATGCGGACCGATGAGTGTTTTGACGCGCGGTGGATATCGCTATTTCCTCACTTTTACCGATGACTTAAGTAGATATGGGTATATCTATTTAATGAAACATAAATCTGAAACATTTGAAAAGTTCAAGGAATTTCAGAATGAAGTGGAGAACCATCGTAACAGAAAGATTAAGTTTCTACGATACGATCGTGGAGGTGAATATTTGAGTTATGATTTTCTCACGCATCTTAAAGCAAGTGGAATCGTTTCACAACTCACGCCACCCGGAACACCACATCGCAATGGTGTGTCTGAACGCCGGAATCGAACCCTATTAGATATGGTCCGATCAATGATGTATCTTACTGATTTGCCGTTATCATTTTGGGGTTATGCATTAGAAACCGCTGCATTCCATTTAAATAGGGCTCCATATAAATCCGTTGAGATGACACCGTATGAACTGTGGTTTGGTGCTAAACCTAAGTTGTCGTTTCTTAAAGTTTGGGGATGCGAAGCTTACGTCAAGAAGTTGATGCCGGACAAGCTCGAACCCAAAGCGGAGAAATGCGTCTTCATAGGATACCCTAAGGAAACTATTGGGTATACCTTCTATCACAGAACCGAAGGCAAAGTGTTTGTCACAAAGAACGGTTCCTTTCTTGAGAAGGAGTTTCTCTCGAAAGAAGTGAGTGGGAGGAAAGTAGAGCTAGACGAGGTTATTGAACCTTCTCTTGAATTGGAGAGTAGCGACCTGAAATTGTTCCAGATCACTTTGCACCAACAATAGAGGAAGCTAATGACAAGGATCATGAAGCTTGGACGATGTCACTCTTGAGCGTCGCGGTCGACAAGGTCGCGTGCCCCTCCCGAGTGGTACGACAACCTGTGACTGTCTTGTTGGTAGAAGACAGTGAACCTACGAACTATGAGGAAGCGATGATGAGCCCAGGCTCTGAGAAATGGCTGGAAGCCATGAAATCCGAATTGGGGTCCATGAGCGAAAACCAAGTATGGACTTTGGTGGATCCTCCTAGCGACCGAAAGGCCGTTGAGTGCAAATGGATATTCAAGAAGAAAACGGACGCAGATGGTAATGTTACCGTCTATAAAGCACGGCTTGTCGCAAAAGGTTTTCGACAAGTTCAAGGTGTTGACTACGATGAGACTTTCTCTCCCGTAGTGATGTTTAAGTCCATTCGGATTTTATTAGCAATTGCTGCGTTTCATGATTATGAAATATGGCAGATGGATGTCAAGACTTCTTTCCTCAATGGGAACATTGATGAAGAGTTGTATATGATGCAACCCGAAGGTTTTGTCGATCCTAAGAATGCTAGTAAAGTATGCAAACTTCAGCGTTCCATTTATGGACTGAAGCAAGCATCTCGGAGTTGGAACCTTCATTTTGATCAAGTGATCAAGAGCCTTGGATTTGTTCCAAATTGCTATGAAGCTTGTATCTACAAGAAAGTGAGTGGGAGATCGGTGACGTTTCTGGTACTGTATGTGGATGACATATTGATTATCGGAAATGACATCAACATGCTTAACGATGTGAAGAGTTATTTGAACAAGTGTTTTTCAATGAAAGACCTAGGTGAAGCTGCTTATATATTGGGCATCAAAATCTATAGAGATAGACAAAGACGCCTGATAGCTTTAAGCCAGAGTACATACCTAGACAAAGTTCTGAAAAGGTTCAGAATGGATAAGGCAAAGAAAGGTTCGGCCTATGTTGTCGTGTAAGATATTGAGCAAGGCTCGATGTCCATTCTGATGAAATGATAGGGAAGCTATGAGCAAAGTGCCTTATGCCTCGCCATAGGTTCCATCATGTATGCCATCTTGTGTACTAGACCGGATGTGTCCAATGCTCTTAGTTTGACGAGAGATATCAAAGTGATCCAGAGTGGAACACCGGACAGCCGTGAAGAACATCCTAAAGTACCTAAATAGAACTAAAGAAATGTTCTTAGTCTATGGGGTGATGAACAGCTTGTCGTAAAAGGTTACGTCGATGCTAGTTTCGACACCGACAAGGATGATTCCAAATCTCAGACAGGATACGTTTATATTTTGAATGGAGGAGCTGTGAGCTGGAGAAGATGCAAGCAAAGCGTGATCGCGGGATCTACAGTAGAAGCGGAATACATGGCTGCAGGTTGCCAAGTGAAGGAGTTTGGATCAGAAACTTCATCACTGAGCTTGGCGTGGTTCCAAGTGCATTGGACCCACTGGAGATATTGTGTGACAACACTGGCGCCATAGCACTCGCTAAGGAACCAAGATATCATCCAAAGACCAAGCATATCAACCGCAAGTTTCATATAATCCGAGATTATATAGCAGATGGAGATCTGAAGATTAGCAAAGTACATACGGATCTGAATGTCGCAGATCCATTGACTAAACCTCTTCCACGTGTAAAACATGATCAACCATACAATTCTCCACCATATACACCACGCCGTCGTGTTGTATATCCAATCTATCTCTCCACCATACTTGCTGGTCCGAGGAAGGAGGAGACGTCGAGGTGCTGCACGTGTGCATCTCACGGAGGCACCGCCACTTGTGGTGCTAGATCGGATCAGATCGCGAGGAGGAGAAGCGAGTACGACTACATCACCCACGCTCCGTTAAACGCTCAGGCGTTCCATGAATCTTCAAGGGTATGAAGATCTAATCCAATCTCTCTCGTTAATTGCATCTCCTAGATTAGATCTTGGCTTTCCCTCTGTTCGCATCCGTAGAAAATTTTGATTTACTATGCCGCGAAACCCTTCAGTATCTTGCTGGCATATCTCTGGCAAACATTACATTTTTTCACCAGTTCTTTGGCCTCTTTCAATGATGTTGGCCAATAAAATCCATGCCTGAATGTTTTGGCCACTAAAGCTCTGGACGAGGCATGATGCCCACATTCTCCTTGATGTATATCCAGGAGAATCTCCTGGCCTTCCGCCGAATCCACACATCTTTGAAACACGCTTGTGACGCTCCTTTTATACAGCTCATTATTTATGATCATATAAGCTTTAGCTCTTCTCACTGTCTGTCTATCCAATACCTCGTTATTCGGCAAATTCGCATTTTTAAGGAAGGAAAATATGGGTTGCGCCCATGTTGGCATGATTTTCTCTAGGATAATCTCACTATCTATTTCCATATTTTCCGCCGACATAACCACCTCGGATTTTCCATATTCATCTGTGCATCGGCCGGGTTCGCTTTCGGAAACTCCGGGTTACATTCTTTGTCAACTTCCATCAGCATACTATCTTCTCTTGATTTCACCGGAATAAAGATGGATTCAGACTCTGGTGATGGTGTTATTGATGGTTTCCTCAGGTGCTCTAGGGCGATACTTGGGGGAATTGATTGCCTGGTTGATCCGAGTTTTGACAGCGTGTCTGCAGCGTCGTTTTCTGCTCGAGGTATATGATGAAATTCACATCCGTCGAAGTATCCACTGAGTTTTTGCACATGGAATCTATATAAGGCCATATTGGCATCTAGCGCATCCCAATTGCCTGATACTTGTTGTACTAGTAGATCCGAATCTCCGTAGCATAAGATCCGACGTATTCCAATCTCTTTTTCCACCTTCAATCCATGGACGAGTGCTTCATACTCGGCTACATTGTTTGATGCCGCAAAATGTATTTGCAGCACATATTTCAGCTGATCTCTTTTTGGCGAGGTTAACACTATCCCTGCCCCCAAGCCATTTCTCAGCTTGGAACCGTCGAAGTGCATTGTCCAATAATTCAGATCTGGTAATGGTGGCTCATATTGTACCTCGGCCCAATCCATGAAGAAGTTGGACACAGCCTGAGATTTGATCACATCTCGCCTATCGAATTGCGGAGCATAAGGTGACAATTCAATTGCCCATTTTGCTATTCGTCCGCTTGCATCTTTGTTGCTTAATATGTCGGCTATGGGCGCTTCACAGATCACTTTGATCGGGTGCTCTTCGAAGTAATGTTTAAGTTTCTTTGCCGACATGTATACTCCATATGTCATCTTCTGATAATGTGGATAATTCTGTTTTGAAGTTGATAGTACCTCGCTTAGGTAATATACCGACCTTTGTACTGATTTATCATTTTCAATTCGTTCCACAATGATCACCGCACTTACCACTCTGTTTGTGGCGGCTATGTAAAGTAACATAGTCTCTTTTGACAATGGAGAGGCTAAGATTGGTGCTGTGACCAACATCTTCTTTAGTTCATGAGTTGATATAGTGGTAGCGCCTTCTCTCCCAGCCGACATACAATGGCTAAGCGAGGTCAGGCAACCCGTGAACTTATGTACATCATGTAGACATCTCGGCAATTCCATCTTTTCTACCGCTCTTATCTTGGTTGGGTTGGCCTCTATACCTCGGCTAGATACAAGAAAACCGAGTAGTTTTCCAGCTGGTACACCGAAGGTGCATTTTTCCGGGTTAAGCTTCATTCGGAACCTTCTCAAGTTCGCGAATGTCTGCCGAATATCATCCAGTAGCGTTTTGCTCTCTTTGGTTTTGATAACCACATCATCTACATATACTTGTACATTTTTTCCTATCTGGTCATGTAGACATTTTTGCATACATCTCTGGTACGTTGCCCCTGCGTTACGCAGGCCGAATGGCATGGTGCGATAGCAATAAGCCCCGTACGGGGTAATAAACGCAGTCTTTATTTGATCAGCCGGATTTAACGGTATCTGGTGAAAACCAGAATACGCGTCTACAAATGATAACAGCTCACAACCAGCGGTCGAATCAATGACTTGGTCTATTCTAGGTAAAGGAAAAGGATCTTTGGGACACGCCTTGTTCAGGTTCGTGTAATCAATACACATTCGCCATACGACGGCTACATTTGGATCATCCTTTTTCTTTTCTACTAACACCGGGTTTGATAGCCAATCCGGATAAAGCACTTCCATGATGAACCCGGCCGCAAGGAGCCGAGCTATCTCATCCCCTATTATTTTTCTCCTGTCTTCGGCGAAGCGGTGGAGAGGTTGCTTCACCGGTCTTGCTCCTGGCCTTACATGTAGAGAGTTCTCAGCCAACTCCCTCAGCACACCTTGCAGGTCTTGAGTTGACCATGCAAAGATGTACCGATTCTCACGGAGGAAGTTGGTGAGCTCGCCTTCCTATTTGGAATCTAGGTCGGCACCAATAGTGATGGTGCGTTCTAGGAACTGTTCATCTATCTGGACTTTTTTCGTTTCTTTAGTCGGCTGGAAAGAGATGCTTCCATGTGGGTTGGCCAATGCCGGCATATTCAGTTGCGACGACTGAGCAAGAGCCGCTACCTCTTGAATCCTTCTTTTTTCTCTTGCGATCACCAATGACTCGGCCAGGTTCGATCCGGCTGAGGCACATTCCATCGACTTCCTGTAGTCTCCTGCTACTGTTATCACCCCTTGTGGTCCGGGTAGTTTCATTTTCAAGTAAGTTATGTGGCAGCTGCTCATGAATTTGGCCAATGCTGGCCGCCCGAGTAATACATGATAACAACTCTCTAGATCCACCACCTCAAACTCCAAATTTTCTGCCCTACAGTTATCCCTTGTGCCGAATAACACATCTACCCGAACCTTCCCAATGGGTTCGCACGAAAGTCCCGGCACTATTCCATGGAACGTGGTTCTCGTGGATTGCAGCATATTCTGCGATATTCCGAGTTTATGCATTGTATCCTTGTACATGATATTGATACTGCTCCCATTGTCAATGAGTACTTTTGAAAATTTCACATTAATGCTCGGTCCAACAAATGTCGGATCTAGTACGAGTGCGTACGACCCCGGATTCGGCATTATTTTGGGATGATCCTTTATGCTCCAAGTTACTTCTTGATCTGACCAAGGCACGTATCTTGGTACTGCCGGCATAACTGCATTTACTTCCATATGCTGGCGCTGTACACTTTGCCTGTCTTGCTGTTCTGTCGTGAACACGCAATATGATTGATGATGTTCCCTGTAATCATTGCGTCCGTTATTTCCGGGGTTTGCCCTTCCATCTTGACCCTGATTTATCACTTGATGCACTGCATCTCTCCGGTCTGAGTTATCATACCTCGGGGGAGGAGGGGGTAACATTAGTTGATGTGCATTTGCTCCAGTCAACTGCGGCTGCTGCTGCTGATGTGCCTGATGGGAAGGTGATTGCATGTCCGCCGGGTTACCCATTGCATTTTTCATCCAGGCGCATTGCCGAGTTGTATGATTGGCCGGCTTGGCCGGGTTTGGAGTGTGAAACTTACACGGTTGATCCAACATGGACTCAAACGTGTACTTCGGCCTTTCCTGCCATTGCTTCTTTTGTTCTGGTGTCCACTGTCTCTTCCCTTCATTCCTTGGTGTCCATTGCTGAGGACCATTCTTCTGCCGCTGACTGTTTCCGTGACTCGGCTGATCTTGCACTACCGCTGCTACCTGATTGGAGGCATATCTGTAATCCGGTCTTTCCTCTCTTCTTCTTCCTCTGAACTCATTGTGCCTCGATGACTCGGCCGCATCTCTTGCATACTGATCTTGATACTCCCGATGATCTGCCGACATCAGCTCTGGTTGCGTCGGATCTCCCAATGCATACGAATCTGCTATCCTGATGGTTTCTGCCAAAGTGGTTGGCATATCTCTTTGCAGTCGCTGCCACAAGACACTATCATAACGGCATTCTTGAACGAACCAAGCTATTGCTTGTGATTCTATAACTCCCTCGCATGAATTCCTGAGGTTACACCACCGAGTTAAGAATTCTCTGTCTGTCTCATTCGGCCTTTGCTTGCACATTGCTAGCTGCTGCGGCCTGTTTGGCCTTTTATAAGTACTGGTGAAGTTGCTGACAAACATCTCTTCGAAATCCAACCAACAGTTGATGCTGCCTAGAGGCAGATTATTCAGCCATACTCTGGCCGGCCCTTCCAGCATCTACGGGACATATCTTACTGCCCATCGCAAGTTTCCACTTGCTATTTTTACAGCCATGGCATAATCAATCAACCAATCTTGTGGTTTGGTGCTCCCATTGTATGTTTTCGTGCCTCTCGCCAGCTGAAAGTTCGGCACTGGTGGCTCTCCCATGATCCGTGGTCCGAAACATGCCGTACCCGGCGGACCCTGCTCTTCTAACAACTCGGACCGATAAAGTCGGTCCAGTTTTACTCTTGCATCACTTGATGGCAAATCTCTGTACATAATTTTTTACTGCGTTCCATAGTGGTTATTTCCACCATGAACTGCATACTCCATCTCTGAATAACCATCATTGTACCTATCATCCACCTGATTGTGGCGAGTTGGTCTCACTTCTCTTTCCTGCCGAGGTTCATATCTCGGTTGAGTATTAGGCGGCAGATCTCTCCTTCCTTCTGTCGGGATATTATTCTCATGATTTCCTCTTCCGAGATCCCCATTACCTCGGCTTCCGTTGCCTTTATCGGCACAGCCGGGGTTTCTTTTGCCACTGTTACCTCGACTTACATTGCCTCTGTTTTCATTTGCTTTTCCGGCTACTGTCGGATCATATGGAACAATTTGCTTATTTCTTTTTCCCGAAGTTACTGCTCTGTCTTTTCGCGCATTGTTTCCGGGTGAGGATGCTGCTGCTACAGATATGGCGGGTGCTGCACCAGCCGAATGAACCATTCGCGAGGCACCAGGCCTTGCCGGGTCTGCCCTGAGCATTTCTTCATTCTGTTGGTTCGCAATGCGCACCAGATCATTCACTCTTTCTTGCTGTTTTTGTCGGGCTTCACCGGTCAGCCCTTCCAATTCCAGTGCCGCGGCATTCACAGCCCTTAGGTTTTTCGCCGGGGTGTTATACCTCGGCAAACCTAGATCGACTGAATCTCCCTCACGGGCTTCATGCTCTTTGTTGATATCATTCATGAGGTTTTTTCCTCTCAACCTTAACTCATCAACCCGCTCAGGGGCAACATCTAACTTATTTGCCTTAGCATATTCTCGCAGGGT